>OZ012705.1:53248192-53848192 GCA_963942595.1 Cylloceria caligata
GGGACTACCTGAAAAACAGACAGATTACGTACGAGACAACTGAAGGACCGGTGACGAGGCAAATCACCACCGGGGTCGCACAGGGGTCCATACTGGGACCAGATTTTTGGAACGGACTGTACGACAGCTTGCTTAGGCTGGAAATGCCGCTCGGCGTACTCCTCGTCGCTTACGCTGACGACGTGGCGGTGGTGATCACCGAGCGGTCTCCGGATCTGGCACAGCTAAAACTGAACCAGACGATGCGACGAGTAGGACGTTGGATGACGGATCACGGACTACAACTTGCGACAGAAAAGACAGAACTGACGGTCCTTAGTAGAAGACGTATACAGACGAGACTTCCTATGTGGGTCGGGACGGACGAAATCACGGCCGGGGGGGAAGTCAAGTATCTCGGGGTAACTCTAGATACAAAGATGACCTTCTGGCCTCACATACAAAAAACAGCTCAGAAGGCGGCTGAGAGGATAGCATTCTTAAGCCGCCTGATGGCAAACACGACTGGACCGAGACCGGGGAAAAGACGACTTTTAATGGCGACGGCCCACTCGATCCTCCTTTACGGCGCAGAGATCTAGGCAGATGCCCTGAAGACAAAAAAATACTGCAACGCGATGACGACGGTACAAACTCAGGGTGCGCTGAGGATCGCCTGCTCCTACCGAACTGTCTCTGCACAAGCAGTTTTGGTGGTGGCCGGCGTAATCCCCGTGGACCTTCTAGCTTTCGAGCGAAAAAGGATCCACGGGAAAAGTGCGGACATAAGACGGGAGGATGCGGCAATTGCGGAGCGCAACAGACGATACAGACTTGGCAAGACCGATGGACAGAAGAACGTACAGGACGAGACGACTTGTAAAGGACCTGAGACCGTGGATCGGAAGGAAGTTTGGGGACGTGAACTTTTACGTTACCCAGCTCCTGACCGGACACGGCTACTTCCAAAGGTACCTTTACAACATGAACAGAGTACGGACGCCAGACTGTAAGTACTGCGGACACGAACGAGACGACGCGGAGCACACATTTTTTGTGTGTGACCGCTGGACAGGACCCCGACTGGAACTTCAGACGATTGTTGGTAGCATCACCCCGGACAACATTGTCCAGGTGATGTTCCACTCAACAGAATGGTGGCAATTGGTTGCCACCTATACAGAGACGATACTGCGACAAAAAAACGTAGACGGCTGCCTCGCCCAACCGAGCAGACGGACCGACGTGACGTGACAAGTTACAGACAGCAAGACGAACGGACGAAAACAGACAGAACCCCCAGCCAGAAGTAATATGAAAATAGTTCCTGGTCTGGGGGAGGGCAACAAGGAGAGGGCGGTTTAGTGGGTAGGCCTACTTTTTTGGGAGTCATACATACCCCCCCAGTTCAAAAGACTGGGGGATATCCGTAAAACGGATTCCGCAACTCCTTGGATTAATAATAATAATAATAATAATAATAATAATAATAATAATAATAATAATAATAATAATAATAATAATAATAATAATAATAATAATAATAATAATAATAATAATAATAATAATAATAATAATAATAATAATAATAATAATAATAATAATAATAATAATAATAATAATAATAATAATAATAATAATAATAATAATAATAATAATAATAATAATAATAATAATAATAATAATAATAATAATAATAATAATAATAATAATAATAATAATAATAATAATAATAATAATAATAATAATAATAATAATAATAATAATAATCGATACAGACTAGGGGAGGCCTGTCCGACCAACAGTTTGGCTTCAGGAAGGGCCGGTCCACGATTGGAGCCATCCAGAAGGTGGTAGACTGCTTCCGAGACACAGACAGACATTGTCACGCAGCGCGACCAATCGTGCTGCTGGCAACACTTGACGTTAGGAACGCTTTCAACTCGGCCAGGTGGGAGGACATACTGGAGACGCTCAGAAACGGCCTCAGGGCTCCATCATACCTGACCCGAGTAGTGGAAGATTACCTACGAAACAGACGGATTACCTACGAGACAATCGAAGGACAGGTGACAAGACAGATCACCGCGGGGGTCGCCCAAGGATCCATACTGGGACCAGACTTCTGGAACAGCATTTACGACAGCCTGCTGAGACTGTAGCTACCGCGAGATGTTCAACTCGTCGCATACGCCGATGACGTGGCGGCGGTGATCGTCGAGCGGTCTCCAGAATTAGCACAGTACAAACTAAACCAGACGATGAGACGTGTCGGACGATGGATGACTGACCACGGACTTCAACTCGCAACGGAAAAAACGGAACTGGTGTTTCTCACAAGGAAACGCATACTGACGAGACAACCTATGAAGGTCGGGACAGACGAGATAGTAGCTGGAGGGGAAATCAAGTACCTGGGGGTGACCCTAGATACGAAGATGACCTTCTGGCCTCACGTACAGCGGACAGCCCGGAAGGCGGCCGAAAGGGTGGCATCCTTAAGCCGCCTGATGGCAAACACGAACGGACCGAGACCGGGGAAACGGAGACTTTTAATGTCGACGACTCACTCGATGCTCCTCTACGGCGCGGAGATCTGGGCAGATGCCTTAAAGACAAAGAAGTACTGCCACGCAATGACGACGGTACAAAGACAGGGGGCGCTGAGGATCGCCTGCTCCTATCGGACTGTCTCTGCACAAGCAGTTTTGGTGGTGGCCGGCGTAATCCCCGTGGACCTCCTAGCTTTCGAGCGAAAGAGGATCTACGGGAGAAGCGCGGACATAAGACGGGAAGATGCGGCGGTCGCGGAACGCGACAAGACGATACAGACTTGGCACGAACAATGGACAGAAAGAGCGACAGGCAACTGGACAAGACGACTAATAAAGGACCTGAGACCGTGGATCGAAAGGGATTTTGGGGACGTAAATTTTTACATCACCCAGTTCCTGACGGGACACGGTTACTTTAGACGGTACCTTTATAACATGGACAGAGTACGGACGCCAGACTGTAAGTACTGTGGACACGAACGAGACGACGCGGAACACACATTTTTTGTGTGCGACCGCTGGACAGGACTCCGATTGGAACTGGAGACGATTGTTGGCAGCATCACCCCGGACAACATTGTTCAGGTGATGCTCCACTCGACAGAATGGTGGCAACTAGTTGCCACCTATACAGAGACGATACTGCGACGAAAAAACGTAGACGGCTGCCTCACCTAACCGAGCAGACAGACTGATGTGACGCGACAGGTTACAGACAGCAAGACGAACGAACGAACACGGACAGAACCCCCAGCCAGAAGTAATACCAAAATAGTTCCTGGTCTGGGGGAGGGCAACAAGGAGAGGGCGGTTTAGTGGGTAGGCCTACTTTTTTGGGAGTCCCACATACCCCCCCAGTTCAAAAGACTGGAGGATATCCGTAAAAAGGATTCCGCAACTCCTTGTATAAAAAAAAAAAAAATAATAATAATAATAATAATAATAATAATAATAATAATAATAATAATAATAATAATAATAATAATAATAATAATAATAATAATAATAATAATAATAATAATAATAATAATAATAATAATAATAATAATAATAATAATAATAATAATAATAATGATGATGATGATGATGATGATGATGATGATGATGATGATGATGATGATGATGATGATGATGATGATGATGATGATGATGATGATGATGATGATGATGATGATGATGATGATGATGATGATGATGATGATGATGATGATGATGATGATGATGATGATGATGATGATGATAATGATAATGATAATAATAATGGTGATGATGGTGATTATGATTATGATGATGATGTTAATAACAACAATTACAATAAAAATATAAGACGGTAAAAAGGAAGGAAGAAATACTACTAGGAATAAAAATAGTTTTCA
The DNA here is from genome assembly GCA_963942595.1 of Cylloceria caligata. Classification (NCBI taxonomy): domain Eukaryota; kingdom Metazoa; phylum Arthropoda; class Insecta; order Hymenoptera; family Ichneumonidae; genus Cylloceria; species Cylloceria caligata. Next base: position 53,252,103 of record OZ012705.1, read on the forward strand.
TTTTATTTTAAAAACTAGATTTTCACAAAAAAAGACACATTTTTTGTTTCTGTATTATTTTTTTGTTATTTTTGTTTGTTCTTTCATTTATAAGGTGAAAGGGGTGGGAGTCGGACCGGCCGGAAGGTTCTCGGGTCCAAATCCGGATCGCCCCAGAAATCGAGCTCTTCCTGAGACACAGTGATGACGGGTTCTAAAGAAAAAAAGGGGGAAACAGAAAGAAAAAAAAATAAAATTTCCGAAAGGGGAATGACAATTTGAACAAGAATATCAGAAAACTCACCCAAGCATCGCCTCCACACCTGGCGATGTGAATCCTCCTCGTCATCCCCTCCCCCTCCCAACTCTTCCCTGGACCGTTTGTTTCCTCTGACACGTTCCAAAAGTTTAAGAGGCACCGGATCTGCTAAAGAAAAGAAAAATATATATATATTGTAACGTGGCAAAATATTCAAGGGTTACGTCCTCCTCGCACGACGGCTGCCCACACGATCTCCCAGGGCTGTAAGGAATAATCGCCGTACTCTATTCAATTAGTTCCGCGTACGTGACCTTCCGACGTCTCGTAGTTATAATTGTGGGATGTATGTGGGATTAGTTCGGTGTAGGCCGTATCGCGAGCCGAATTGCGAGGCGACCTGTCAAGTTTACTTTGCCTGGCCGTGTTTTGGTCGTTTCCCGCAACCGGCTGAATATAGATCGTGTATGAGAGAGAGTGAGAGTCGAGACGAATGCCGGGATAAAATATACTGCCAGAATAATTAAGTTTATGAATTGTTAAAGAGTTAATTTTACGGAATATTTTATTTATATTTTTCTTAGTCATTATTTTTGTTGGAGGACTACTAGTCCTGGTAATTAAATAAACGATCTGCCGAGTGGCATTTGTAAATCCCGTACGTGCTATGTTGTTGGTGTTATTTATTTATTTTACCTCCTGATGTCATGTTATTAAGGTTCGGTTCTTGACTTTATTTTATTGTTTATTTAAAGTTATCTATTGACTTTATTTTATAGTTGACTTATTTTATTTATTATTATTCATCTGTTTCATTTCCTGACGTCTTTTATTGGTTATTGATTTTATTTGTTGAGATTGATTTTATTTTATTAACGAATCTTATCGACTAATTTTATGTATAGATTTTATGGACTTCTGACTACCTTGACAGTCCGAACCACCCACTCTGCCTCGAATAGCTGTAGCTAGCCTGGGTTGAGTCTGGCCGAACATCTCGTCATTTTTCCTACCGGCGCGTAAGCGCCTGGCGCCCATCTCGAAAGAGTATATTAAAGGAAGGAAAAATAGCTTGGGCCAGCTATAGGTAACGTGGTGGGTTGAGGCACAAATTTATGTTACAATATATTGTAACATAGTTACACTTATTAGCGTAGGGTTTAATGCGATATAACAGAGTTATATTCTCGAGCATCGATCGTTATTTCGAACGGCTAGACGAGCCCGAGTATATTTAAGAAGCATCAATACGCCTGTGCGACAGACTCGGTACAGGCGTTCCGAGTTTTGCGGGCAATAGGCCATCGCCCCTAATGCAAAAACTAGAGCTGTCGCCGCTCCGAAATGCCCTCGCTGACGTAAACAGCAGGTCAGCGACCAGCTGGCCTTGCTGGGAGGCGAGGGGAAGGCGGTGAGCGCGGCAGCGGCTTACCGCAAAAGTCAGGAAATGCGTTATATTTAAAATTATGATGGAGAAATAGGCAGAGGGGACTGTGGCGAGGGGAGGCCTATAAAAGGTCGGTGCGGGGAGAGAGAAGCTCTCTTGGCGAAATAGTTTAAGCGGAGGAGGTGCAGAAATTGAGAAGATAAAAATTCTAATTAAAGATAATAATTCCAGAAGTTTTTCAAATCGTATCTATCGAAGAGTCTGCAGTCAATCCGGAAAAATAAAAACCAGTGAGTGGTGGCTATAGCCGAGGAAGTGCCGAAATCATAAACGATAACGAATAATAATTGTAGAAATTATCAGATATCCACAATGTACGTAATCGGTAAGTTAAATAGAGTAGATGCGTAGGAGAATTAATACATGTAAGTGAGTAGATTGTAAGCATTTTGTATTAAAATTAGTGCATCGAAATAAGAGCGTAGAATAAGATGAAATGGTATTGACTTTTAAAACCGACGATATAAATAAGAGTCGCAGGCATCGTGTGCGTGAGAGGAAGACAGAGAAAAAGTGAAACGGGAATAAGTGAGAAAGAATTGTACACAGAGTTGATACACTCTGTCCAAATAGTGAGCTTGTGCGTGAGGCGGTATATGTGTGGGTAGCGAGGGAATACCAGGGCGTCAACGCGTCATCGAGGTACGAGCCCAAGAGTACTGAGAATCGATGCTCGAATACTAAGAAATAGCGTGAAAATAATCGTCGGAATGCCCGAATTTCGATACCAAGCAGAGTATATAATTAGGAAATGCAGAGGAGAAGAAACAGGTAGAATTAAAATGCATAGGATTAATGAATATGAATAAACAAATATCATATAGGAAAATATAAATGATAAAGTGTGTTCGAGCGAAATAAGATTGTAAGAGAAAGAATTGTAAGTAGAGTTGATACACTCTATCAAAGGAGCGAATGCGAAGCAAGATAGCTAGTGGAGCGGAATATTATGCAACAGGTATACAGTGATACCGTTTGACAAGGAGCAAGAGAAAACAAATAAGAGTGAAAGAGAAAGACTTATAAATAGAGTTGATACACTCTATCGAACGAGTGAGTGCGAAGCAAGATAGCTAGTGGTATGATATATCTGTGCAACGAGTATACAGTAATACTGTTGTACAGAACCATAACAGAGTTACGAAGAATACCGAGAATCTGTGCACCCGAAATAATAGAATAATTGTAGAAATAATCGCTAAAATTATGAAGTTAAAATAGTCATTATGCGGAATTCGAGTGACCGAAATTAAAAAGTGACGTTTTTTATGAAACTGTTTTCTCCAAATAAAGCCTTACTCTCAACCACCATGAAGTCTCAATTAATTAGTTATGTGATCGAGCCCAAATTCCCACGATAAATTAAAATATATGTGAACGTGAAAAATTACCGTTACAATATATTATACATATATAATCAATATTATACAAATCCATAGAAATTAGTCAAATGAATACAGTAATAAATATACACAATAGATATCCAATAAGAAAAGTGCAAGCATCGAACGAAATTTACTAATACGAGTAATAACAAAGTATAAAAATATATTATTACCAGGGTTTTTGAGTGACTCTGCCAAAGCTGACATTCTCTCCGTCAGAGCACGAACTTTGAGCGAGGTAGCTGCCATTGTGTATGGAAAAAAAATGACTACAGCCGACTCCACAGTATGGAGTCTTGTAGTGGCAATTTTCCATCCCGTCCCGGTTACGGGCGTGATTGGTTATGACTGTGGAGGGGCTGAGACCAACATCGCCACTTTGTCACTACTAGAGGTGGGTGAGTGTGACATCCCTCAACAAGAAGTAAACGTAACAAAAAAATACATTCAACTATTGCAAATTAACCAATATGGGTCCACCCATGTAATGCAATGTAAAGTAGAAATTTACAGAGAAATTCGAAGTTGTGGGATGTTTTCACATACTATGGATGTATCTAATGGGGAGTATTCATATGTACATATTATTTCTCACGACAATTGCCGCCAAATGCACCGCGATGGAACTATAAAAATAGGAAAAACAGAAATTGTTGGAATTTCTCGAAATGTTTCCACCACTCGACCAATATTCATCGCAGACGATTTAGGCCCTGATGGTAAGTGTCTCGGCGTGTACTATTCGGACCCCTATGGCAATTGACAAAACGTTATAGTAAAAGGAACTGTAAAAATAACATTGCGAGACAATACAGCAAAAGTAAATGTAGAGGCAAATAAAGTACACTTACGTTCAGGTACCAGTTGCGAATTAAATACAGGCCAATGTTCGGATATAGACGGCGGAGATACTTTTTGGGAGCCCTTACCTGAAGACTCGTGTAGAACAAAAAGATACGGGCTGCTTTACGAAGGACTCGCTGACCAGACTGTAGACTTACACACACTTTAAACAAACTGTCTATTCATTAACGGAAGGGGATATTATGTTCGCACTGACGGTCCAAGCAAAAACCACTATTTGTGGGTATACACAGACACGTACTGAACACCCGAAATTACTGGTCGTCGAAATTGAAAAAGGAAACCCATTTGTAAAAAACGAGGTTATTAATGTAAATAATCTGGATATATTGGCTTATGTAAATTCCAAATTCGTTTACGTAGAAAAACATGTCCAAACGGAAATGAAACGGATGTATCGAGATATATTAGTGCAAAGATGCAATCTGGAACGCCAAGTACTTCAAAACGCGCTGACCGTTGCCAGACGCTCCCCTGACTAGTTTGCTCACAATATAATGAAAGGACCGGGTTACATGGATCTTCTGGCCGGGGAAGTAGTCCACATTATTTAATGCATCCCGGTAGAAGTAAAAGTTGCTCAAACCAAGGAATGTTACGGCCAATTACCCGTATCCATTGGCAATAATACCCTATACGTATCACCACGCACACACATTTTATCAAAGATAGATACACAAATTAATTGTAACAGGCTAGTTTCACCCATGTTCAGACTGGATGGTGCTTGGTATAGCTTCGGTTCCGAGCCGGTACAGGTCATGCCACCCTTAGTCATAAAACTCCTCGCCATGCCCACGTGGCAATATCGAAATCCCCACATCATGGCTACCAACGGCATATATACCCAAAAGGATCTTGACGAACTCCGAGACCATATTATGTTTCCTGCGGAACGACCCGCTATCCTCAATTCTGTCACGCGGGGAACAGCAGGACAGCCCACTATCAGGCAAGGAGGATCAATCTCCAATTTACTAGATGACCAATCTATTAAAAAAATCATTGAGTCAACCTGGAATAAAACATGGGGATACTTATCGGTATTCAGAAATATTAGCGCGGGTTTAATCGGACTGTTATTAATATGTCAAATAATAAAATTTATTTTTGACAACCTTATACACGGATATTCGTTGCATACTACGAGTATGCAACCAATATATATGCATGGTCTCTTTACTTAGTAGGAGCCCTATGGGATTCAGTTACATATATTTTACTACATTTAAATAAACGACCTCACGTACGACCAAATAACGAAGGTTCTGCAACAGAAGCACCTACCCCTTTACAAGAATTAGGAGTTGCCCAATTAACTAAAAACCAAGGTATAATACCCCCTTCAGAAAGACCTGAACAGTATTTCGGCGGAAATACGATCCCCAGACCCGAACCACGTGCTCGAGAATTTCACGAGTCTGCTTGTAGTAACCCCTCGGCAGACCCTTGCGTTACAGCCGTACCAAGTTTTCCAGCAGACTATAAAGTGTGAGAGCACTTGCAAATATATTGCTTGAGTGCTGGAATTTTGACTTGACAGACCGTGCCACAGCCAACGCTGTAATTACGATAAATTGTAACGGTGTACTCTTACCTGAGTTTTCAGTCCTGGTAAGCACGAAAAGCTGAGTAGATCCTATGAAAAGCGGTGACAAGTCTGAGATGTCCAGAGGATGTGTGCGCTGTCCCAGCGGGTTTTCACAGAAGTGTCAGATTTTACAATATGGCTGCACTTTACGAAAGCGTCGTTGAGCGCTGAAGTCAATTGTATACTCTCAAGTCCTGGACACATTAACTCCGAGACAAACCTTTCGAAGACATATTGTTGGGAAATGTTTATTACCAATGGCATACCGATATACTGGTCCCAATCGGGCAAGATATAACCCTAATACCCTTCCCGGGCCTCGATAGATGGCGAGTTTCCTCCGATGTGCCACACGCGTGGAACGACGCACGACCCAAGGGCAGGATACTACACATCAGTACGAACCGCAGAGCGATCCCTGATGTGTTCAACTTGCAAATCCTAACGCACTATTGGCAACCAGATGTCGAAGGCCAAAGGGGCATCTGGGTCCCTCCCGAATGGAGAAGCCTCACCCAGAAAAAAATGTCCTGATGGATCCAGACTGCAATTTCCAGAGCACCAGGGAAAATCGAATTAGGAGGTGTACCATACTCATGGATCGGTAAAAAACCAGTACCTGTTACGCAACACCCTTTCGGAATCCAATATGAAGCAATCCGGGAAAAGGAAACTAACCCAACGGGTCTTCAGGGAAATGTACCCCCACCCTTGAATCTCTCTAATCCCTTACTCGGAGAATCTTCCGAAAATGCTTTACCTCCAGTTATCCAACTTTCACATTACGCAACGATCACGTCAAATACCCCTCCGCTTTATAACTCAATCCCACCTCCTTCCATTTCCAAAGCATGGAAAACCGAAAACCTTAGCAGATTTGATAACGAACAGACGGCATTTCCCAACAACGATACGACAGAGCCCAGAAACCCTTTAACACCCCTAGAAACGATGGACACAGAGGAAGCTTCTAACAGCATCCAATTCGCAAGTATGATTTCCGGCCCTGCAGGACCAAGATACCCACATTTTCTTACTTAGGGAGACAAGCCACTAGCTCCACCGCTGTGGCTCCAATACCTACCCTTCCTATTTCCAAAACCCCACGTAGTACCGAACAGATTACCATCCAAAACTTGGTGGACTACTTGTTGGAAAGCGACTCTACATAACGCCACCAACCACAAGCCCACACCGACGATATTCGCTTTCTTATCAACAAGTCGTGTGATCATTCAAAAACGCCATAATGGGACACTGGTACCACTTTCGCTACACAAATGGTAAATAAGAAAAAAATGTATAAGCAAAGAAATAATGCAAGGAAAACTTCTCCCGAGACCAAATACTCACGTAAGTAAATCTATTTTCAGCTAAAACTATACAGGGTGGCCGATTTATCTGAAGACATTAAAATATTTCGAAAACTACGCATCGGATCAAAAAAAGTTCTCAATAAAATTTGTTGGCCTGGAAGGGGGTCATCCAATGATACCAAAGTCTACCCCTCACCACTACCCCCTGGGGTGGGGGTGGGGGCAACTTTGAAATCGTAAATGGGAACCCCTATTTTTTATTACAGATGCGGATTCGCCATAAAAAAATAAGTAACTTTTATCTGAAATATTTTTTTTCGATTGGTGATTGATGGCGCTGTAATCGCAAGAAACCTGATTTTTGCGAAGATTTCGAGAAATTACACATCGGATCGAAAAAAGAAAAAAGACATGTTTCATTTTTCAAAAAGCTATTCAGCGAGACGAAACTCGATCCACCCTCCCCCCATCCCTACCCGATTGTGGTGAAAATGGAAGTTGCTTCAAAATCGTGATTGGAAAACCCTATTTTTTCCCTGGTTTTCCATGACAAAATCCATTGATTTGACTTTATTGTTGATATGAAATTTTCTCACACATGGCGCTGCAATCGAAAGCATGTATTCGTTTATCAATAACTTAACAACTACTTTTAGCGTTACCCAGGAACAACGACGAGGGCGTAGTAGTTTTCCCCGATGGTGAAAGGCAGGGACTCACCTAAAACAAGCACCCCGATGGTAAGAGGCAAGGGGACTCACCTGAAACAAGCACCCCGATTGTGAGAGGCAAGGGGACTCACGTAAAACAAGCACCCCGATGGTGAGCGGCAAGGGGACTCACCTAAAACAAGCACTCCGATGGGAACAAAAACTACTACGTCCACGTCGTTGTTCCTGGGTAACGCTAAAAGTAGTTGTTAACTTATTGATAAATTATCAGGGGTACAAATTGAAAATGCGGGTTTGATAACAGATGGCGTTACTAACGCTATACGCATCAGGCAGTACTGTGACTATGTTCATGTCAAAGCTACGTCTTATAGCTTTAATTTTCAGTATGTGTCAATTTGTCGCAGTGTCAAATTCATAGTTTTTTTGAGCTCTCAATATGTCGAGTTTCGTGCCAACAAAACAGCATTTGCGGGAAGTTTTAATTTACTTCTTTAATTTGAAGAAAAGTGCTGCTGAAGCACATCGATTGGTCTCCGAGGCTTATCCGAGTCATGTTCCATCGGTTTCAACGTGCGAGAGATGGTTTGTGCGGTTCAGAAGTGGTGATTTTGACGTTGAGGACAAAGAGCGGCCGGGCCAAGTGAAAAAGTTTGAGAATGCTGAATTGGAGGCAATACTCAATGAAGACTCGTGTCAAACTCAACAAGAGCTCGCAGATTCATTGGGAGTGACACAACAAGCCATTTTCCATCGTATAAAAGCCCTCGGAATGATCCAAAAGCAAGGACATTGGGTGCCGTATGAGCTGAAGCCGAGAGACGTCGAGCGCCGTTTTTTTGCATGCGAACTGCTGCTCGAACGGCAAAAACGGAAGGGTTTTTTGCATCGCATTGTCACTGGTGATGAAAAGTGGATCCATTACGATAACCCGAAGCGCAAAAAATCATATGGTTACCCCGGCCATGCATCATCATCGACGGCCAAACCAAATATTAACGGCGCCAAGCTCATGCTCTGTATTTGGTGGGACCAGCTGGGTGTGGTGTATTATGAGCTATTGAAATCGAACGAAACCATCACAGGAGCACTATACCGAACTCAATTGATGCGTTTGAGCCGCGCACTCAAAGAAAAACGGCCACAATACGAGCAAAGACACGACAAAGTAATTTTGCAACATGACAACGCTCGGCCACATGTTGCAGCGCCGGTCAAAACATACCTACAAACGCTGAAATGGGAAGTCTTACCCCACCCGCCGTATAGCCCAGATATTGCTCTTTCCGATTACCCCCTTTTCCGATCGATGACACATGGCCTAGCTGACCAGCGCTTCCATTCTTACGAAGAAGCCCAAAAATGGGTCGATGACTGGATAGCAGCCAAGCCGGCCGAATTTTTTCGCGACGGTATCCGTAAATTGCCAGAAAGATGGGAAAAAGTTGTGGCTAGCGATGGACAATACTTTGAATAATTCATTTGTTACCATTTTTTCAGAATAAACGTTCAAAAATAGAAAAAAATCCCGCATTTTCAATTTGTACTCCTGATATTAGAAAGAGAAAAAGAGAGAAATACAAATGCCCATGAATAAAGAGACGTATATATAAATACAATAACGTAACATCTATTGTCGGAAAATATGAAGCAACGAAATAATTATGTTAAGAATTAGGAACATCTGTGTTCAAAATGTAAGGTGAATTTTATTTACTTCCCGCGTTAACCGAATCGGACAAATGAATTTTTTTTCAAGTTGGTAGGACTGTTAGTGACATCTGTGACAAATTACATGTCAATATCATCATTAGTTTTTAGTTTACGCTTGGTTTTGTGAACAAAGAAAAGTGAATTTGGCGATTTTTACGATGTCGAATTTTGTTGAGCAAAGAAGTGCTATTAAATTTTGCTTGGGGAATGAAATTTCGCCGCTGAAACGTATCGAATGCTACAAAAGGCCTTCGGTGACGAGACTAGGTCACAGAAAAATGTTTACAAGTGGTACAAAGACTTCAAAGAAGGCAGAGAACGTGTTAATGATTTGGAACGCTCTGGACGACCATCGACGTCAATTGATGAGCAACACATCAAGAAAATCAAGGAATTGGTGCTCGAAAATCGTTGATTAACAATTCGAGACCTTGCCGACATGCTTGCAATATCAATAGGATCAGTGCAAGCAATTTTGAAGGATCATTTGTGCCTCAGAAGAGTCAAATCGCGTTTGGTGCCAAAATTTCTCAATTTTTTCGAAAAAGAGCGTCGCGTTCAAGCATGTGAATCAATGATTTCTGACTATCAGGACGTCTACAAACAAATTATTACGGGGGATGAGACTTGGATTTATGCCTATGATCCGGAAACAACCGATCAATCGAGCGAATATCGTGCCAAAAGTGAACCGAGACCGAAAAATCCATGCCAAAGTCGCTCAAAAATCAAGGTCATGTTGACAGTTTTCATCGATTATCGTGGTGTAGTGCATTACGAATTCCTTCCCACTGGTCAAATTGTCAACAAGGAATATTATTTAAGTGTTATGCATCGTTTGCCTGAAGCTATTCGCAAGAAAAGGCCAGAATTATGGAAAGACAATACTTGGATTTTGCACCACGATAATGCACCGTCGCACACAGCACTGGTTCTTCGTGAGTTTTTCGCCAAAAACTCCACTCATGTCGCTCCACAACCACCGTATTCGCCTGATTTAGCACCGTGTGACTTCTGGCTGTTCCCAAAGCTCAAGAGGCTACTCCGGGGAAATCGTTTTGAGTCGATTGAAGAGATCAAACGTGAATCGCTACGCGCATTGAAGGCTATACCTGAGGACGACTTTTTAGCATGCTCCAAAGATTGGAAAAAACGTTGGCATAAGTGTATTGTAGCTAGGGGGGATTATTTTGAGGGGAACGAAATCGATTTGGAAGAATAAATAAAAACATTTTATTTTAAAACAAAATTCACCTTACTTTTTGAACACAGTAGGATATAAGTGTATATACGTGTATATATATACATAGACACATACATACACTTATATATATAGGTATATATATGTACAGGGTGCGCTATCTTTTACATGGATATGTAAACATTAAATAACTTTGACATTTATCAACCGATTGACTTGAGTAGACATGTTTTTGAAATGTCAATTCAGTACAATTTTACTATATAATATGTATAATATATATATATATTAGGTGCGCAACTAAGTTCCCGCTGTTTTTTTTTATATGCATTATGATATGAAAATGCAACTTTATTGTGAAAAAATTTTTACAAATGAATCATTCAAAATATTGCCCATCGCAAGCGACAACTTTTTCCCATCTTACTGGCAGAGCTCGAATACCGTCACGGTAGAAGTGTTCGTCTTTTGAGGCTATCCACGAATCAAGCCATTTTGAGATGTCTTCATATGAGCTGAACTGCTGATTAGCCAGACCATGTACCATCGAACGAAACAAGTCATAATCGGACGGCGCAATATCTGGGGAATATGGCGGGTGGGGTAGGACTTCCCATTTGAGCATTTCTAAGTAGGTTTTAACGGGTTTGGCAACTTGAGGCCGAGCGTTGTCATGCTGTAGAATCACTTTTCCGTGCCTCTGCTCGTATTGTGGCCGCTTTTCGCGCAGTGCTCGGCTCAATCGCATCAATTAGGTTCGATACCGTTCCCCAGTGATGGTTTCGTTCGGTTTCAACAGCTCATAATAAATAACATCGCCCTGGTCCCACCAAATACACTGCAAAATCTTCGCTGCGTGAATATTCGGCCGAGCCGACGACGTAGAAGCATGACCGGGCAGTCCCCATGATTTTGTTCTCTTTGGGTTGCTGTTATGAATCCATTTTTCATCACCCGTAACGATGCGATGAAGAAAACCCTTCTTTTTTTGCCGCCGGAGCAATTGTTCGCAGGCGAAAAAACGACGCTCAACGTCTCTTGGCTTCAAATCATAAGGGACCCAAGTTCCTTGTTTTTAAATCATTCCCAACGCATGCAATCGCTTGGAAATAGCTTGGCGGGTAACTCCTAATGCTGAAGCAAGCTCTTTTTTCATTTGGCACGGATCCTCATCGAGCAATGCCTCAAATTCAGCGTTTTCGAAGGTTTTTAGCCTTCCTTCACGCGAACGGTCGTCAACATCAAAATCACCGTCTTTGAAGCGACGGAACCGATCACGGCATGTTGTTTCACTTAGAGCAGCATCTCCGTAAGCTTTTTGAAGTTCTCGATGTGCTTCAGCCGCCGTTTTCTTCGAATGAAAGAAGAAAAGCAACACTTCCCGCAAATGACGATTATTTGGCACAAAATCAGACATTTTCACATAACCAAAAGTATATGACGCAAAAACAAAATCACTAATGTATCAAAGCGGTTTGTTTACCATATGTCTAAGCTTGGTTCATGACGTTTTGGTTATGTCCCAGTCGACCAGCACTTACTACTGGAGCCATCTCTTGAAAAACAGCGGGAACTTAGTTGCGCACCTAATATTAATTTTCATATATTATATATATTGTATTTGTATTTTTTTCTATTTTAAGGTGTATATGCCAATTTTATCTTGTCGATATGTTTACAAATCCGCTTCCCATTGTCCACCTCCAAGACAACATTATGCTTGTCCGAGAGCTGAACAGTGGTGACTGGTCCCATGTCATTTGCATCGAATTTTTCCCTTATTGGTTCCTTCAGAAAATACGCTGGGTCACCTACCTTCCCCTGGAATGGCGACACAGATTTATCATACTGAATTTTGGAATTTTTTTTGCTTTAATGAAATCATTTCTTGCCATTTCACGAATTTCCGATATTCGTCTAATGAGTTTAGCCAAATATGAGTTGTGAGTCTGTAGTTTTTCATCTACGGGGTACTGGCTCGGTAAGCCAGACAATCTCCCGTAGACCAGCTCGTATGGTATAAAGTTCGTCATCTTGTGAACACACGTGTGGACAACGAACGTTCCGCAAAAGGCAATAAACGATCTCAATCGTCGTAAGCAGTCGCATAATGCCTGATGTATTTTATCAATATTATGTGGCTGCGCTCCAGTGAACCGTTCTTCTGAGGGCGATAACCAGACGTCGTTAATTGTTGTATATGAAAAATGTGAGATAGTTCGTTAATAGATTACCAGTGAACGAAGCTCCTCGATCGGTAAGGGTGGCCCGCAGGGCACCGAATTGACTAATTAAGCGACGCGCCACTGCCTCGGTAATTGTCGTGGCCCTCAGATTCAGTATAGCTCCAGCCAGGCAGTATTTTGACAAGTTGTCCTGCATGGTCAATGTATGCTTATTTCCACGCGGGGTCGTGGGGCGGGGCCCCACGGTATTGAGAGAAACCTTGTCGAATACGTCAGTTGGCGTGTCCGTGATAAACATCGGTTCGCGGACCTTAGAGTGAACCAGTTCCTGTTCCTGGCGACTCTTGCAAGAACGTATAAAATGGTGGACTTCATTTCGTAGCGAAGACCACTAAAATGATTCGCGAATTTTTCTATAAGTCTTCATCACTCCTTTGTGACCACCTATTAGACTTTCGTGGTATTCCATGATTATACCACGCCTCTGCTCTTGAGGAGGTAGCATAATCTTGCCATAGCACATGGTTATAGAGATATTAGTACCTCTGAAGAACTCGTGTATCGTCGTAATGAATTCCTAGCTGGGCAGTTCGTCCATAATATCACCTCACCTGGAAATTAGAACGGTGTCTACGCGCTGATATTACAGGATGCTGTTTAAATTTTTCAAGCAGTTATAAACCATTTTCTTTGACGTTTTGTGATAATATTTTTCTTCTACGACCATGCTGTAAATATTGTATTTACTATTGGGCGTAATTGCGATTTGTCCCGTGACGAGGCCCTTGACTTTTATTGTCGAAGTATTTATTAATCCTAAATCGGCTAAAAGTCTTCCAATGGGGCCTATCAATTCTCCATCCGCAGGGATGAAATGGGGGTAATTATCACGTTCATAGGTGAATTCTCTCCAGTGCCAGTAACCGCGGAATCGCTCTTTGCGACACCGCGGATACTGCTACTCGGAAGGGCGTTACCTTTGAAAGGTACATCTATTGACTTAGCCTCGTCCTGCATTGATTTAGCAGGGGAGTCCGAGTCCACGACTACACATATTACTTCGGGATAGCATTAGGCATGATGGTCGCGAGTGCAGTATCGCTGTGGGGCGGCCCGCAGCAGCCCAGGAACCAGACGTTAGAAGCCTCGGCCCTCGGTTTATCGTTTCTCCTTTGTTTTTTACGCATGCGAGACAAAGGAGGTAGTAGCAGGAGCGAAGTAGACTTAGCAGTAGGGCACGGACTTGAAGCAAGCAGCAAGAGCCATGAGTACTGAGGCCCAGCAAGCATTGTGTCAACCACAGGTGGGGGACAGCGATCTCACTCGTCACATCTCTAGCGCCGTCTCTCTCTAGCTCATCAGCCTTGCTCAACTCACTCTTTATGAAAACTTGCATGCGCTCAGAGAGTATACTGGTGCGTCGTTCGAGCTATGCATCGCCTTCTTTGTCGCTATATGTGTCTAAATCGATGAGTAAATCACGTGTTTTCTCATCGACCGTATCACCTTCCGGCAATCGATCTATTAGATCTCCCTGACACACGTAATTTACTTGAAGCTTTTCCCGCTTCGAATTTTCCTCCATCTCCCTAAGGGATCTTTCAAAAATTTGAAAAGTGTACTGTAGTCAGCCAGGTACTGCTGGTCGATCACTGATATGCTCCGCCTCCGACGTACTTTTGTCAGAGTCGTTGGCCGCAGGGTTATCATTGCAACCGAGATGCCGCTCTCGTGAGGGAGCGACGCAGGGTGCATTTTAATGGGCAACGTAGCGTCGGGCTCGGGCTCTCGTGCAGCAATTCCTACAGGAGCCTTTTCAGTTGCTAGTTGCCGCCTGGAGGGAAGAAGGGGTGCGCGAAGCATGCTACGATGCAGTTGATGTTTGGGAATCCCTGACGATTCGGAACTCGTACTTGGGTCCTCGTGCTCGATTGTAGGTGCTTCCCCTACCTTCGATCCTGTACGCGTGCCGATCGCACTTGTGTTCGCCTGTACAATGTTCTTGAGGATTTTCTTTATTAAAGACCCAGTTTGTTTTATTGCGAGCGCGCGCAGTGGGTCAGAATTTTATCTCGGTAGGCCCACGGCACATGCAACCGAGTGCACGGGTCCGATAACCGTAAGGCATTCCTCATCAGAGTCTATTTTGCTGGTACATGAAGATGACTGGAAGCGGTACTCTCGTCTGTAGCCACCGAGTTGCGTGAAAGAGCATCCACGTTAGTATTCAGTGACCAGGCTTGTACAGAAATTCGTAATTATACCAGGTCTTTAAATATGAAACTGGAATGTTTGTATAGAAAAAACACGTTTATTGTATGAAAATGATGAAAAATATTTTATTCGAAGTATTTCCCATCGCTAGCTATACATTTTTCCTACCTGTCTGACAATTTGTGGATGCCACGCCAAAAAAACTGTTGCTCTTTTGAGGTAAACCAGTCATCGAGCCGTTTTCGTTTATTTCCGTAAGAAGTAAAGCGCTGCTCAGCAAGTGCGTGTCCCATCGATGCAAATAAGTAGTAATCGGACGGAGCCAAGTCTAGTGAGTAAGCCGCATGCGAAAGTATTTCCCAACTAAACGCCTCAATCGTTTCCTTGACCAGTTTTGCTGTGTGTGATGGTGCATTATCATGAAGCAAAATCACTTTGTGTTGCCTTTTTTGATATTCTGGTCGTTTTTCACGCAAAGCTTGATTCAAATCAATCATTTATTGTCGGTAGCTTTCAGTATTAACGGTTTCGCCAGGTTTTAGCAGCTCATAATAGATCACACCCTTCTGATCCCACCAAACACAGAGCATTGTCTTCCGTCCATAGTGATTTGGCCTTGCGGTCGATGTCGATGGTTCGCCTGGAGTTACCAATGATCTTTTACGCTTAGGATTCTCAAAATATATCCACTTTTCATCGCCAGTCACAGTTCGATGGAGACATGACTTTCTTTTGTACCTGGCGAGCAGCATTTCGCAAGTGGTTTTTCGGTTTTCCTGCTGTCTTTCATTCAGTTCATGTGGAACCCATTTTCCCATCTTCTGGATATTTCCCATGGCTTTCAAACGTATGGAGACGGCTTCTTGTGTCACATTTAATTGATCCGCGAGTTGTTGTTGCGTTTGAGCGTCATCCTCATCCAACAATGCTTGCAATTCGCGGTCTTCAAACTTTTTCGGTGGTCTTCCACGTTCTTCGTTTCTCACGTCAAAATCGCCACTTTTGAATTTTTTAAACCGCTCAAAGCACTGTGATTTACTAAGAGCATGCTCACCGTAAGCTTCGACAAGCATTCGATGCGATTCTGCAGCAGTTTTCTTCAAATGGTAACAGAAAATCAATGCTGTCAGCAAATCGTAGTTTCCAGGCACAAAATTCGACATGTTCAACGCTATTACAAACTCTGCTGTTCTATGAAACTTGTATTGTTGTGAGTTGAAAATCCTTGTCAGAGATGTTAACAAGGAAATGGCGCCAATGACGCGGTTTGACGGTAACTACATTGACAGCTAGGGCCATCTATGGGCAAATTCCGGTTCCATATTTATAGACCTGGTAATTTCTTAATTTTAATCGCCAACGTATCAGCCTCCTACCCGGATCGCTCATCGAACCAATCCACTTAAGAGGCTCATGGTCCGTGACCAATTTAAAATTTCGCCCATACACATATGTTTGAAAATTTTCTAGAGCTTTCACCACGGCCAAGCATTCCTTCTCCGTGGTGCCGTAATTGCACTCGGCAGGGCTGTGCATTTTTCCAAAGTAAGCGATAGGTCGATCTTGCCCATCCTGCCCTTGATTAAGCACAGCCCAGACGGCTACGTCAGAGGCATCGGTAGTAAGGATAAAAAAACGACTAGAGTCTAGAGACATCAGAACAGGTTCTCTGCAGTGGAGCTTGCGACGATATGGAAGCTCCCGCACGCTGCTCTGGTCAACCTGAAGGGCACGGTCTACTTTGTCAAATCTGATAAAGATTTCGCGATCTCCGAAAATCGGGAATAAGACGTCGATAATAGCCAGTGAGACCTAGAAATTCTCACATGTTTTTCTTAACTTCCGTGTTGGAAATTTTCTTACAGATAATAATTTCTTTGGATCGGGTCTCAATCCGTCGCGGACGATGATATGACCAAAATAACCGACTTCTTTCCTCAAGAATTTGCACTTATCTGGCTCGAGTACACGGTTCGCATCCTCCAATCTACTCATAAGGCGACGTACCTTTTTCTCGTGTTCTTTCAATGTCCTGGCGAATACCGCGATGTCGCTCAGGTATACAAATAATTCTGTACCCTGGAGACCCCGTAGTATATTCTTCATGAGACGTTGGAAGGTTGCTGGCGGATTTTTTAAGCCTTCTGGCATACGAGCATATTCGTAGTGACCATTAGGCGTTGAGACCGCGGTTTTTCTTGTAATCCTCTGGATGCATAGGTACAGGGTGTCCGCCGGGAAGGTATACTACTTTGTTTGTTTATAATTTTTGATTAAATGAAAGAGAATGGATCTTATATTGATAAATGTTTTATTTAATGTCGGCAATTATGTATGGAATACAATATCAGATAAATGTCCGCCTCTGTTAGCCTCACAAATGCGAGCCCTTTTGAGCACATTTTTCATTACATTCTCACACATTTCACGCGGTATTTCATTAATTTCATCACGAATATTTTGTTTGAGTTGCTCAAGCGTTTCTGGTTTGTTTGCATAAGCCTTGCTTTTTAGATATCCCCACAAAAAGAAGTCCGGAGCAGTCAAATCAGGCGACCGTGGAGGCCAATCAACGACACCATTTTTTTAAATAACTTGTTGTGGAAAGAGGTCTCGCAGTAATTCCATTGTAATCCTGGCTGTATGCGATGTGGCACCGTCTTGTTGATACCACATGTTAATCAAGCCCAAAGCATGCAGTTGTGGCGTTAAAAAGTTTTCAATCATATCACGATATCGCTCCCCATTCACAGTTACCGTTACGCCGTTTTGATTTTCAAAGAAGTAAGGTCCAATGATTCCTCCTGACCAAATTGCACACCAGACTGTCACTTTTAATGGATGTAAAGGTGACTGATGAATAATTTGAGGGTTTTCCATTGCCCAGAACCGACTATTCTGTTTATTCACATATCCATTTGTTTCTCCCAAAAATTTCACGTAACTTTCTCATCGTCACAGTAATCGATGATTGATTTTGATAAAATGTTTTAACGATTAAAACACGTTGGTTTATCGAATATTTTTCCATAATAAATTTGCCACGTGTCTACTTCACGACTGCCAAATATGAACTGTCAAGACTAACGTTTACCAAAATGGCGGCAAAACAAATTAGTATACCTTCCCGGCGGACACCCTGTATTTGCTGAAAGCCGCTTGCTAAATCAAATGTTGAGAAGTACTGGGTTTCTCTCAGCTGATCGAGAATATCCTTCATGTTCAGTAAAAGGTATGCGTCTTCACATTGAGTTTGCGAAAATTGATCACCATACGCATACGAGGTCGACCCTGAAAATCCGCCTTCTTCGCAACTATCCATACAGGAGAATTATACGGAAATTGCGACTCTTCCATCACCTGGTTATCGAGTTTCTTTCGAACTTAGGTCTCTACCTCGTCCCGATGGATAATAGGGAACCGATATTGTCGAGCGTTGACCGGCAATGCGTCTACCGTGGGGATGCGATGAGAAACCCGGTCCGTACAGGGCAATTTATCCCCTCGCAATTGAAGCGCTTAAGGGGTTATACGCAGTTATGAGGCAAAAAAAAAACGGTTTTTCAAGGATTTATCCTGAAGAGACTTTTGAATTTATTAATTTGAAAATTTTTGTGGCTATAAAAGCATCCTTCAAGAACGTAAACAAATTTTTTATTTATAAAAATGTTGATTATAGAGGGCGTTGCAGGCGATTTCCGGAACCTCCTCTAAAAAAAGACGATTTACGGTGTACATCGTAACTCAAGATTGGATTATCTGAAATCAAAAAACCAAACAAATTTCGTTAATCTATTAGATTATCTAGTTATTAATCGGTCGGCTAATCAAAATATTGAATTTTCACAAAATGGCGGCTTCTCAAAAAAATGGTTTCGATTTTTAAGTAAAATTTAGCCTTAAATTGTTTATAAAATGGAAAATAAGTATTAGATTAACAAAAGGAACGATTAATTATTAGAAAATGTATCTAAGAAGATTGTGTTAAAATTTTAGACTGATTGAACAAATGCTGTTTTGAGAAAAACGCGTTTAAAGTTTCTAAACCGGTTCACACATAGAAAAAAAAATTTTTTTTCAACTTACATGGTGTTGTCTATTCCAGGGCCATATATTAAACCCTCCATTCTTTCAGCAGCCTCCAGCAATTCAATTTGGTGCTGTCTTCGAGCCATCCTTCCTTCTCGTGTCGCTTCGTGCGCTCTGCGCTCGAATAGCGTAACGCGCTCTTTGTCCTCCTTTTGTACATATGCATGCGCATTGGGCCCCAAAGACGGCCCCATTGCATTCATATGGTACAAAAGTGAAATTGAACCTTCATTAAACATACCGGCGGCGATATTTGCGGCCATTTCAACAAATTTTGAGACACTCGGAATGATTTTCGGCGTAATTTTCCAGATGATTTGGTTGTAACTCTCAGGTACAAGGAAAACACTACTACACTCTCACAGAATGTATAAGAATACAATACACAGGTATATAAAAGGAGCAACGGTCCAGGTAAACAGCTGCCGCTTGAGCCTCTGCCCCACCTACTTTCAAACGCGCCGAGGCGTCTCTACATATATAGGTATAACTCCGAAAGTATTGCTCGGATCGACTTGAAATTTTGTTTGTATACTTTTGAATATATGTACATTGCAAAAATGCAATAAAAAATCGATTTTTTGAAAATCATAACTGCGTATAACCCCTTAAGGAATTCTTCGACTGGTCGATATATGTTTTTTTTTTTTCAAATCGTTCCGACCTTCGACCCCATCTGAGGACTCGCTTTCATCCGACGTGTAACCCGATTCCGAGCGGCAGTACTCAAACGGCTGCAGCTCGACTGACAGTACTGAAAATTCCATGGCTTCGTCTCGGGTATTTATAGCCAGTACGTGGCAAATGCCATTCTTCTGGTTGACAAGAACGTTTCCTAAAAATAAGACGTTCGGTGCATCGACACATGGTAGATACCTTTCCGACAGATCACAATTCATAGTAGGCAGAGATACCCGAGTTTGCGAACGTGCTTTCACCAAGAAAACGTGGTTGCCTGGGTTTCGAAGAAGACCCCATTCTGCGCAAATTTCTCCTTCGTATGGAGGAAGTAAGGGGGAAATTCGCTTACAACATGAAATATTGCCGGCTCATCTATAAAGTGGATTTCCACTGTGCCGAGGGTAGGAGCCTTAGATTTGGTTGAGCCTTCGAATTCGGTATTCGCACTCTGGTCCACGAGACCCTCCTCATGGAGTGCGGATAACTTGATAAAATTGATGTCGGATCCCGTTACGCAGTAAAAATGATCGGAGCTATTTATAAGCTCAGGAGCCGACATGTTTATCACCGGGGATTCGACCTAGCCCTCTTCTACACCTCGTGAAATCGCTACTCTGAGCTTGACAGGAATTTTACAGCTGCCTTTGAATTTTCCGTCTTCTGCGCATCCGGCTGGCTCACCGCCATTCGGCCAAGGCGAACCGGATACAATTTTAAATGATCGGACGAGTTTCCTGCGTGATTATTTCGGGAAGGGATAGGCGAAGCATCCCCGAGGGCCCGAACCGGGCGAGAAGCCCAGCCGTTCCACGGGCAGCATGCGCATCCCGTCCCTCTCACACAGCAATAGCGGTGTGAGCAACCGTCCGTCCGTGCAAGGACCGCCCATGCTACGCAGACAGCAATAATACAGCTCACACTGTACGTGATCGCCGTCGTTACGGGGATTTGACTCTCTTTCTCTATAAAACGTTGCTGAATTTAATATCCTCGTTGGACGAGGGCTACCTGAGGAATGCCAGCCCAGCAGAGCCGCCGTGGCTGAAGGGAGTCGCGAGTACGAAGGTGAAGGAAAACGAGATTTATTAAATCTCGCGTCATCGCTAGCTAAAAGTACCGACGGCTCGGTATATTTTTGCCGCGGAGGATCGTTTAAGCCAGCGCGTCCGTTCTCGGCTCGAATAGAGAGCCACTCTGCTAACTTAAACGCGTCCTCCATGGTCTTCGGCTCTGGAATGTCTACCGCGTCACTTGTGTGAGTGGAAAACGCATCTATGTATGCACGGAGGGCGATTTTAGCCAGCGGGTCAAGTTCTATAGCGGGGGAGGGGCACCATCACCAACATTCGCATCCGGTCGTAGAATTTACCGACTGTCTCGTTCTGCTTCATACGCGCGCGTGATATTGCTCCCGAATCGTAGTCGAAATTCTTACCGCGAGCTAAACGTGATTTTAATATCGTGATTAACTCAACTCTTTAACTGTGTTTATGGTCCAACCGTAAACGCAGTTTCGTGCATCACAACAAAGTGCTCCCGTTCCTAATATCTTGGAGGAAGTCCTTCAGAGGCACGTCGGCTCCGGTGCCGTCGAATAGAGGAATATTAGCGATTCTATTTTGAAGCGATAAATTTTCCACTACACTCGACATGACGATCATTAAAATCGAGGGGTCAAAGGTAGCAAAAGTAGGGGGGTGGAATCGTTGTTCCCCCCGGAATCATTTCCTGTATCATTAGGCATTGCGATTTGTTAAGAAATGAGTAAATTGAGCTTAGTCATATAAATGCCTGGGTATATGACTGAGCGAGAGCACACAGGTATGAGCGTGATAGGTGGGGGGCACCGCGCACCCGATACGTACTATGAGGATAATTTAGTGTGTACAAGGTTCTCTTGCGAGGGACACGTAGATAATAGCTCCGGCGTATGAATTATACTGTACATTTATGATATACATTTAAACCAATAAAAGTTATAACGTCTCAATAAGTGATCTTCTCCCAAAACTTACCACTCCTCGCACTTTAAATCAACATGGTAGCAGAGCGTGGTTAATTGACTGGTAAGTGGAAGTTTGGAAAAAGCTCCGTGAGGTTATGGGAACATGCGGCAGGAAATTGGAAAGTGGGTCAAAAGTCAAATTCGAATTAACTGAAGTTTCCAAAGAGAACGGAATTAAGAATACTAGTCGAGTCAAGGCTGGAGTCGACATGGCGGACGAGTTCAAGATGACGTTACCAATTTTTGATGGGAAGGAATACAGTACATGGAAAAAAAGAATTACTGTATTTTTGAGAATGAAAAAATGTGAGGAAGTTAGTCAACGAGAGAGAATCGACACAGACAATGCAGCCGCGTGGAGTGATATGGACTTAAAAGCAATAAACTATATATATAGTGCTTTGTCAAACAGGCAAATGGAGCTTATCAATGAAGAAACTACAAGTTACGAAATAATAAAAAAATTAGATAACCTTTATTTGCGTGAATCAACCGCATTACAGATTTGTGTAAGGAACAAATTAGAAAGGATCAAATTGAAAGACTACACAGGGGCGAGTGAGTTCAACAGTGACTTTGAGAAACTAATAATTGAGTTGAAGAATGCGGGAGCTACAGTGACTGAAAAGGAGAAATTAAATTACATGCTGAGAACGCTACCAAGTACATTAAGCCATATCGGAGATTTAATCGACGTATTACCCGAAGGAGATAAAACTACAGAATACGTATTTAACAAAATTAAGATGTATGAAGATAGAGAAAAAGATGAAAATCAAAATCTAAGAAATAAAAGTGGGAATTCGAATGTGTTCAAAAGTGAAATGAAAAAGGACAGAACGTGTTATAAATGCGGAAAACAAGGACATTATCAGTACGAATGCACAAGCCAGAGCTGTGCTGCAACCTCTTGGAGAGGCCCGAGGGGAGGAGGACAGCAACAAGCGCGAGAGAACGCGCGCTATCAGCTTCAGCAGCAACGAGACGGCACCTACGGAAGAAGCGGCAGCGGTTACAGAGACCGAGGCATGGGCCAACGGGGACGAGGCAGTCAACAACGGCAAGATCGTCTCAGCGCAGAACAAGGAAAGATGACTTTCACAACAGAGGTAGACAATAAGGTAGAATATAACGTTGAAGTAAATAATTGCGAAAATAGAGTCGAATGGGTCTTAGACAGCGGATGTACGGACCATATAATAAATGATGAAAATTACTTTGTAAAATCAAATAGACTAGAGAAACCAATTAGTGTAAAAATAGGTGATGGTCGAACGTTGAAGGCAACGAAAATGGGAAATATAATAACCAAGTTCGTAACAAAGAGTGATGAAACAGAAGTAGAACTCAAAGATGTATTTCTTGTAAAAGAAATGGATAGGAACTTAATGAGCTTTGGAAGAATTGCTGATAACGCAAAAATAATATCGATGGGTAATACTTCAAAAATTTATACATGGGAAAATAAACTGATAGCTGTAGCGAATAAAGTAAATAATTTGTATAGAATCAGTAGTTTTGTTGAAAATAAACAAAATTATGTCACCGAAAATGTAAAAAAGAACATGACTCTGAAAGAAAAATATCATAGACTATTAGGTCACGTAAATTTCAAGTATTTGAATATCCTAAGTAAAAAAAACTTAGTGGAAGGATTACCCAAGAGTTTAGAGAGTGACTATTTGAAATGCGGTACATGTATACAAAATAAAATGACTAATACTAGTTTCGAAAATAATAGACATAGAGCAAAGGATATAGGAGAAATTATTCATGCAGACGTAAACGGACCGCATAGTACCGTAGGCTATAGGGGTGAAAAATATTTCCTAATTGTAATCGATGATTATAGTAAGGCTGGGAAGGTTTACACAATGAAAGGGAAAAATGAAGTTTATGATTGTATTACAACATATGTAAATCAAGTAGAAAATCTAACTGGAAAAAGAATTAAACGCTTAAGATGCGATAACGGTAAAGAATTTTTGAATAAAGATATATACAATTTTGCTAAAGAAAAGGGAATTTACATTGAACCGTGCCCTCCGTATGTTCACGAGTTGAACGGAACTGCGGAAAGATACAATAGGTCGGTAATGGATACGGCGAGATGTTTACTGTCCGATGCGCAAATACATAATAGATTTTGGCCAGAGGTAGTCAAGACGGCTGTTTATTTGAAAAATCGAACACTGGCAAATACAATTGAGGAAAAGACTCCGTATGAAATTATAATGAGAGAAAAGCCCGATATTAAGAATTTAAAATTATATGGGAGTAGAGTTTTTGTTAGTCCCTGAAATTAAAAGGGAAAGTAAGTGGGATAGAAAAGCTGATCTAGGAGTATTAGTCGGTTATGAAGAGGTAGGGTATAGAGTATTAATCAATAACAAGGTGATTGTGGCTAAACATGTAGATATAGTTGAAGAGAATATTAATTTAGTTGGATTTAAAGATAACGAGGAAATTAATGAAAATGATGTAATTCAAAACGAGACTAGTCAGGAACTTCAAAATGAGAATGAGGAAAATGAAGATAATGAGTTTGTGAATAACTTACCCAGTACTAGCGATGAAAATTTACAAGTACTGAGAAGGTCAGAGAGAAAGAAAAGCCCTGTAAGCAGATATGGAAATCCAATAACCAACTGTATTTACGTAAATTATGTTAGTGTAGACACTCCAGAAAATTATAATGAAGCAATAAATTGTAACGATAGCGATAACTGGCGTGAGGCTATGAATAAAGAAATTGAATGCTTAAATAAAAATGATACATGGAAACTAGTCGAAAAGCCAAAAGATCGAAAAGTATTGGATCTTAAGTGGGTGTACACAAAGAAGGCGGAGAATAAATTTTAAGCGAGAATTGTGGTGAGAGGGTTTCAACAAAGAGAAGTGTTAGAAGACATTTATTCACCAGTAGCAAGAACCCAAACATTAAAAATTATGTTAAATTACTGTGTACAAAACGGACTAGCGATAGATCAAATGGATGTTGAATCGGCGTTTCTAAATGGAAGAGTAAAATCGGAACTGTATGTGAAACAGCCTCAAGGTTATGATGACAATACAGGCAAAGTTTGTAAACTTGAAAAGGCCTTGTATGGATTGCGAGAAAGTCCATGAGTGTGGTATGAATGCTTAGACGAATACCTGACAGAGTTAGGATTTAAACGCAGTAAAATTAATTACTGTTTATATTATCAGGAGAATAATCTTGGAAAAATTTATTTGATAATCTTTGTAGATGATTTGTTAATCTGTAGTAAAAATCAGAAACAAATAGACTACATTAAAGGAAAATTAGCAGGAAAATTTCGAATGAAAGATATGGGTCAGATAAAAACGTATTTAGGAATTAATATTGGATATAATTGTGAGAAGGAAACTATGACATTAGATCAGAAAAACTGTATTGAGTCATTAGCAAGAAGTTATGAAATAGAAAATGCGAAATTGTATGCTACCCCAATGGAACAACATTTACAATGTGAACTTGCTTTATCCGCGTCGAATGATATAAAATATAGGAATTTAATTGGGGCCTTGTTGTATGTGAGTTCAAGCACTAGACCAGATATTTGTTACTGCGTGAATTATCTAGGTAGATTTCAAAATGGTTATGATCAAAGTCATTATAAGTACGCCTTAAGAGTATTAAAATATTTATACTATACCAGAGATTTAAAATTAAAATTTATGAAAAATGTAAATACGGACATATTGGATTGTTGCGTCGATGCTGATTGGGCAGGAGATAGAGTGGACAGGAAATCCACGACGGGATATGTCATAAGAATGTATGGTAATACTATATTTTGGAAATCAAGAAAACAAGATATTGTAACGAAATCGTCGACAGAGGCAGAGTATGTAGCCTTGTCTGTATGCGTGAGTGAGCTAAACTTAATTAGAGAGTTATTGAAAGATTTTGGACTAGAAATGGAAAACCCAGTAAAAATTTATGAGGATAACGCTGGTGCAATTAGTATAAATAAATATGGAAATCTAACAAAAAATTCTAAGTACATAGAAACACATTATCATTTTGTGAACGAGAATTATTTAAAAGGAAAAATTGATATAATTAAAATAGAGTCAGAAGAAAACCCAGCAGATCTTTTCACTAAGTCGTTAGGACAAATTAAATTCGAAAGGTTTAGAAAGAATTTAAAAGTATGTTAAGGAAATCATGTAGTGGGAAATCATCGGGAAAGCTAAATTTAAGGAGGCGTGTTAAGAAATGAGTAAATTGAGCTTAGTCATATAAATGCCTGGGTATATGACTGAGCGAGAGCACACAGGTATGGGCGTGATAGGTGGGGGGTACCGCGCACCCGATACGTACTATCAGGATAATTTAGTGTGTACAAGGTTCTCTTGCGAGGGACACGTAGATAATAGCTCCGGCGTATGAATTATACTGTACATTTATGATATACATTTAAACCAATAAAAGTTATAACGTCTCAATAAGTGATCTTCTCCCAAAACTTACCACTCCTCGCACTTTAAATTAACACGATTATTCGATGAAAATTTCACAAGAAGAAATATGTAGGTATATGTATATATATTGTGGCGGGGTATTTGAGCAACCCGTCACAAAGTCGGACCAAGCAGGGCTGACCACGATACACCTGTATTTTGTACAACGAGGACGTATAAATCGGGAATGCTGCCGTGTCTGATCGACGAGAACCGACGCCTACCCCCCGCGATTCTGGACCGCTGCGAGAGAATGTCTCGAGAGGATCCTGATACTGCAACCATTCGGTAGGGCCGGCATTCGTCTCTGGTTTGAGTGTGGGAGTTGGCTCCAATAATTTTGTTGAGAAAAACCGAGCGATATTGTCGTCACGACACGCTGTCGTGCCGGAAATCTAACGTCTTCTATTGTAGCGGTCGAACAACTACCGCCCGGTATAGCAAATTTATAAGTCATTCGCTTCACGAGAATAAAAGGATCGCCGAAGGGGTTCCATTTCTTTGTTATTGTTAATATTTTATCGTAAATTAGAGCGCGGCAGATTTTACGTATAGAGCATGAGTGTGTGTGAAATTAAGAGCGAAAATTGAGATATTGCTGGTTATGTATTGGACTGTTTGTTTTATTTAATCGGTTTTATTTATTCTGTTCGAATTAATCCGATTTCCTTTATTCTATTTTATTTACTCTGATTTATTTATTCGGATTTGATTATTTTGTTTTATAGATTCGGTTTTGTTTAATTATTCTGTTTTATTTAATCCATTTTATTTATTCTGATGTAATAATTCTGTTGTATTTTTTTAATTAATTTATTTTGTGTTATTGGATTAGTTTAGTTTAAATGTTGTCGTCAGTCCGAGCCTTTGTTAAATATTTTAAGGAAAATTGAATTGACGGGAATCTAGCACTTTACCGTTTGTCTCGTTTCCCGGCCGTGCTTCCGAGAGTACCTCTTTAGCTCTCGGCTAATCATTTTGTTCACCGCTACAATTAATGGTTCATTCGAATTTTGTTAGTTTGTTAGTCTGACTGACCCATCCCCTCTACTAATTGCTGAGGCTGCAGCGAAGCCGAGAAGGCCCTGTGTATTCCGCGTGCGAATTAAATTTGTCTCGGGAAACAATTTATTTCTCGAGACTGGATAACTCGGGATAGGCTTTATTAATTTGTGATTCTAGTACTATTCAGGAGCCTTAAATGAATTGTAAACCATAGCAATTTCCGTTTTTCCATTCTATCAGTGATACGATCTCTACGACGTTGTGGCTGTGCTAACTTGATATCAAACTAGCAGTGCCACAAAGTTAAAGAAATAAAGTAAAATTTAATTCGGGAATGCGGCATATCATTAACCTTTAATTATTAAATAGGTAAT
This sequence comes from Cylloceria caligata, assembly GCA_963942595.1. NCBI lineage: Eukaryota > Metazoa > Arthropoda > Insecta > Hymenoptera > Ichneumonidae > Cylloceria > Cylloceria caligata. The sequence goes on from OZ012705.1 coordinate 53,279,574, forward strand.
TGACGTGAAGTTGGCCTTCACGACGTGCCAGCACCATATCATAAGCCAATTTCAAGACAGCATGACGTGACACTTCCCTGATGGCATGATGTTATCACAAACTTATTTTGACAAAGCATGACACACACTAATTTTCAGACAACACAACGTGCTAACACGCTTGTCTATCTTGGAGTGTTTCAAAGTATAAACTTTTACATATAAATTCATAATAGATAATGTCAAACGACAGAAAAGACTAAAATAACATACATTTGGTTACTTGTACTTATCAAACATCTTTAAATCGAAAAATCTCAATTCAAATACAATATACGTCATAGAGGAAACATCAACACACATCTGCATTTTTCTTGATCAAAGGCGGATTAAGATTGCCTGTATCCCCCGATTCGAGTTGCTTAAGCAGTCGAAACAGTGCAGCAGCTTCGCGGATGCGACTGAACTCGATACAGAAGGCTTGCACCTCGATAAATAACTCCTGCACATTAATTATTTTATTTCTTATGAGAGATTGCAGGAAAACACAAACCAGTCGAACAAGCCGATTCTGCATATAACGATCCTTGATGGTTTCGCAAGTCGAGATACAGTTGCTAATGTAGAGATGAACAAATTCGGTTGGCAAATCAACAGTTGTCGTGAGTCGATTGACAACTTCCATTGAGTGTAGTGACATCTCCATATTGACCAAAACACTGAAGTATTCTGTTATTTGACTGGACTGCATCAATTTTAGAAGCACCTCGATCGCAATAAGAGGATTGTTTTCAACAAGGTCCGGCAATTTTCCAGGCGTAAGCCCTATGTGATAAACGAGTTTAGGCTCCCTGTCTAATTCGGTCACGAGGTGCTGTTGCTGCTGAAGAGTCAAAACGCTCTTAAAAGCTTTTCCCATGAGTCTCCGAGCCTCGGCCCCGGCACAGTTCGAGACACACATGGTAGGGTCATATTCCGGAACAAATTGTTTCGGATCCATAATGTTCATCCAGATAGGTACACCACGGTATAGAGGCGGCGCTAGACGGAGAAACTCTGGAGCGTAGCTCTCGTAGCAAACAGGAGGATCACCCAAGCACAAATATTCGATTAAGCTTCTACCATTCTCTGTCTCTTTTACAACAGTCTCATCCGCATCCGGTAGGATCACGGGATAACCACATTTACTGACAGATGGTAACTCGGAGTCATGCTCAACCAGACGAAGATGCAAACTCGTAAGATCCATGTCGGCAGTCATGGGCGTGTAGCAGACTTCGTCCATTATTTGTCGGGGTGTTTGCTTTAATGTCTCCTTTCCTTCGGACCCGAGGAGCTTGGCGAGAACAATTTTCTCGCCAGTCGAGAAGAACGGAATGATTCCGTCAGTGTGCAAGGGGGATACGATCTTTTCATCGTGCGACGGGGTCTGGAAAATTTTAACGATAACACCGACGAACGGTGTCTGACCGAACGGCCTGCCTCTGTACAGATCATATAGCAAGGCGATCGCGATGATCCGTTGAGTATTGTTTGAGAGAAGGTCGGCGTTTTGAAGAAGAAGAAGCAACGTTACTCCAATTTGGAAACAGCTTTCTGGGGTGAATACACGATGAAGTTGGTTGGACAGCGTTTCCAGTTGGGTGTCAATGTTGATCTCATTGACGATATCCAGGAGCTTTGCCAAATCAATTGGTGTCAAAGACATATTTTTTCAGACCTGCAGCAGAAATCATGTAATGAGTTTTCATTTTGCTAGCTTATATCGATCTATTGCTTTCTCATAAAAGTTTTGTTTTCAGGAAATTTTCTTTTTTTATAGTTAAATGTAAGAATAGATAAAATGGTCCAAGATGAGAAACTTGGTGTAGAAAAAATGTTTGTTCGACAGTTCGTTTGTGTAGGCGTTCGTGTATGTGGAGGACTGCCAAAATTCAATCACACATAACTCACGAATCGTTAGAGCAATCTGCCTGACATTTGGCACACAAGTGAAGTACAGTACACTCCCTCTAACTGAACGCAGTCGGAACCGGATTTCCGTGCTACTAGAGCCCCCTACTGCCGCTGTTTGAAGCACGGGAAACGGTTAGGTTAGATGGAGTCCGGCAGGGTACACGAGTGAGTGCTGGACTAAACAGAAGCGAGTGGGGGAAAAAACCATCCCGTTTGTGCTTTTCTTACAGAGAGAATCAAGGGGAAATGTCCTACTAGAGACCGATCCGTTAGAGGGAGTGTACTGTAGTAACCTTATTTTTATTATGGATTTAGACAAAAATATGCAGACATTCAGATATTATGTTTTCAATTTTTTTAAAAGGGCGTCATCGCTCTAGCTTCCATAAAATATGGTATGGGTATGAAGCCAAATAGTTCTTTATAATTTTAGATACCTTCTAGGTTGTTTGGTATTGAATTTAGCCGAAATCGGAAAAGAGGTTTAGATTTCATGGGATCTTGAATGTTTCGAAAAACTGATGTTATTGCAGGAACTTTTGCTAAACTTGAACTGACGAATGAAAATTTTCTATACAGATAAAGTACTATTCACCGTTATGTACAGTTTCGTCGAAATATGTACAGTGGTTCACATTTTAGAGGATTTTGAATTCTTCAATTTGTCACTGGTCCAAATCTCGAAAATGATGAGACATTGCAGTACAACTTCTTGCAGACGCCTAATAGTGATGTTTGATGGAAGATTTCGTCAAAATCGATACAGTGGTTCGAATTATACACCTGACTAAATGTTTTATTTCGATATTGCTTTTGGTTGCAAAAATTCTTCCACTTTCAAATGCTTTTTTGAAGCACAAATTTTTGAATTTTTGCAACCAAACATGTACAATGCAGGTAGATTATGTAGATTACATGTAGATTATGAAACACTTGAGCAATCAAAGTGAAATCCTAAAGCTGTAGGAACTCTTTGTCTTTGCAATTTTCATGAAAATGTGTTTCAATAATTAGATATTATGGGACTTTGAAGTTTATAAGACTGGACTGTAGAAAATACATTGCAACTGAAAAAAAATTGTATTTCGTTACTAATACATTGAATGGAACATGCCCCTGAACCACAAATATATATGTATGGACGACCAAGTAAGCTAAGAAACGCTGATAATACAACTATAAAACAAATATAAACAGATTAAATAAATACACAAATAAATAAATATAAAGAATAGTTCCAAAAATAAAAAAAACCAATTGTCATTGATAAATAACCAAAGTCACCATGACATCTGGTCGATATATATATATATATATATATATCTAGTACACGTGCTACCAAATAAATAATTGACAAATATATTGAATGTAAATACATACATATCACAGATAATATTTTTTAAATACATTGTAAAGGTGGTTGCAGCACTACGTGGTTACTCCTGGAATAAGTTATAACTACTTGCAAACTTTCAGAAATTAAAGGTTACAGGGCACTTGACAACTATGAAAAATAATGGTGCTAGACAGTTGTTGATTTATTTTGGAGTACTGATTGAATATGAAGCCTGAACTCCCAAAAGTTTTGTCCTGAGACTATTAACATAAAGCCTAAATGCTAATAACTTAATTTTCAGGAATCGTTATGTAAGGACCTTTCACATATTAGCTTTCAGGTTGCTCAAAATAAAGTCTCATCTCTCATAAGTTAAGTTGCAGGGTTATGAAATGTGAAGCATGTACCCTCATAAGTTAGCTAAATGCCTTGAAACTAATTTGGCAAGCATGAGTTAAAAGGCCCCATACAGACTAACATGCAGCAGGCAGTACCATGAGGAAGATGCATCCGTATGTGAAGACATTCTACCTGCATGGTATGTTGAATCAATCCAGTACCCTCGCCAAGTCTCACAATGTGCTAGAACTGTGACCCTAAAGCTATCGCTTTAGTACTTGATGCAACCAGGAATCAGGCTGAAATTCTGTGCTCGATTTTTATGAACATTATTATAAGAAATAATAGTTTCATTACATCTGGACCTGAAGCAATAAAGTTTGTCAAATCCAATTGAAGAGGCTAATTGACTAAGACCTGAATATAAGATTTTTTATTTCATACAAACATTTTCATTATTGCATTCATTGGTAAATGATATTGTTGGCATCATTATGTATATATTACATAGAAATCATCGGGTACAACTTGTCCCACGCGCCTTGTTCATGCCGTTGACAGGACGACCGATTGGTTAACCTTACTTACCAGTGGTCTGAGATTACATCGAAGCGAAAATTGGTGCCAGCTGTTCCATGCCTCAAGTATGACCCAAACAATGAAGCAAAAATAATTATATAAGCTTACTTCTTGGATGACATGTTAAGAATCCATATCTATATAACTATTAAATATCACCAGAGAACAGAGATGTACATATAAGCACAGGGCCCGTGTTAAGATTTGACAGAGAAAAAGTAGTTATGATTTCCGCCTGAAGACTGCGTGGCGATGTATCAATGTGACACACACATAAAACGACTCTCATGGCACGCCCCTTTTCTGTCGTCTCTCTCGCCTACCACGTATTCTCTATCGCCCTAATGGTGCAATGTTACAGCAATGCGGAAGATTAAGCGGGAGATTGGTGAGATAGTTTACCACTCTCTCACACTCATGAATTCGTCATACTAAATTTGCGGTGATCGTGTTTCACCTCATAAGCGTGAAATCGTTATCCATGTGATTGTTATTTAATAGCCGTATATTAAAAAATGAACAAATCAATAAGCTCGGGTGGCATTTAAATGAAGCAGACTTATACATTTTTTCAAGTACTTTGATACAATTTATATATAATGAAATAACGGTCGAGCGGACTAAGGTGCGGTTTTTTTTACCGCGAGCTTAGCCCCAAACTGGGATCGTTCACTTTTTTTTCTTTCCAGGGGAAAAAAGACTTTCTGACCGATGTTGAAAATATATACAGTTTTAGAAAGCATATTTAATTGGTGTAAAAATCCGAATTAATAAAGATGCAACGTAGAACCTTGCAATCGTCTTTACATCGAATATCATATAATTATTAATAATATGAAAAACAGCATTTCGAGAGAACACATTCAACATTCATTTAACTGTACGGATTCCATAATGTATTGATAAGAACTTATTATTATTTTTACATCATTTTAGCTCGAGGATTCTCTTCCCATAAAATATCGATAGACTTTATATAGATAGTGCCACGTTTAATCGGACATACATTACGAAAGAAAAAAAAAACGGTACCGTCAGTCGGACCATTTGTTTTCTTTCCTGTAACTAGAAAAAAAATTAATGGTGTCAGAATCGAACCGCGATCTCCCAGGTTCCGGGAGAAAGGCGAACACACTTTACACAGCTCGATTGAAGATTCATTGCACTTAGGAACTGTGAAATTCGCTGATTGTCAGCCCGCTTGGTTTGAACGCCAACCATATGTTTGCAGAGGATTGAAATTGCAATCTTCTCAATACTGTTAGTTAATATTGTAAGATCATTCTAAACTATTTAAATCTACCGTCCGCGCTACGCACCGCCCTCTATCAAAATCTATCGAGTCAGGTGAATTTAAACTTACCGATTATCGAATTCGAGCATCGAAAAACGTACCCATCTCTCGCTAATAAGTATATCGGTAATGGCTTAATTTCCACCGAGGGTTTGAATCGGGTTAGAGTTGGGTTATGTGAGCGCTCTAGCGGTAGCAACATGGAACTCGGCACCCGAACCCACAAAAAAATGTGTAGGGTAGCGAGATGCGAGCTGAGCTCGGTGGAAATAAGGAGAGTTCAGTTCATGCTGGATTCTTGCAGTACTACCAATATGATTGACATTTTATTTAGCGTGTACGCACAGACAAGATGGCAGAGCATTCATATCGAGCGTATAAGCAAAGGCAATCCCAGCCATGGAAGATCCAGTTGAAAATGATGGCAAAAAGAGTATTGGGAAGTTGCGGAAACTGAGAGTTTGTTAATGAACGCACAAGAATACGGTGTGTTTTGCTTGAGCCTCCAAGGATTCATTTCAACCTGATCAGTATCTTTGCTCTCATGATGCAAGGAAATGCGTGCACATACATTATTCAAATCACTCAGATGAATCAAATGAGTTATCAGGGATTAACTTCAAAAGAGAGGAGGGTGCAGGCTGTTTGATGCCCGCTAAGCTGATCCAATAACCTATACGCCCGCAACTGTCAAATATAAGATTGTGCACTGTATACGTTATCAGCTACCAATAGGAGCGTTTCGAGAACGAAAGCAGCAAAATATCAATTTGTACGACAATTCATTTATCAAGACTCCTGATTGAACCACAATAAAGGCGATAATTAACAATTTTAAATATTGGTCAATCATACAATGGTCAAGTTGATTTATACTCGTGACATTCAATCAACCTACGAATTCATCTATAAGAACATACATCAAATACACATATTACGCTGTGCTATATTATAGAACTCTCGCCACATAGTGAATCACTCTTTCTTTTATGCCGCCCCTACGAGATTATCAACTTTGAAAAATATATCAAACCAAATCAACAACGTTTATAAATAATCGATAACCAGTAATAACAAATAAATCGTAAGTCCAACTTCCAACCCATCAAACTGAGACAGACTGTCACGAAAACTCACGCATTCCCAAGCCTTGGAGTATGGAATAATATTGAAAGTCACCAAGGCCAGATCTGAGTAACTATCGGTTATGGACTCTGTTGGATAATCAGCTGGCGCACGGCGATCGATATGCGTTCGGTTGGGCGGAGATAGCCAAGGCAGGGCTTCGCAGAGCCGAGGTTGTGCCTCGTAGACATACCGCGTTGAGCGAGAGGATGTCTCTCTCGCTTGACTTCGGCTTCGCTCAACGGCTATCTCTCTCAATTGACTTCAGCGCCCAACGACGCTTTCATATCCCGCAGCCATATTGCTAACTTCGACACTTACGTGAAAACCCGCTCGAACAGCGCACGCACATTGCAAGGCTCGGACAAATTTTCACATTTTCCACCGGATCATCTCAACCTTCGTTTGCTCACCAGGACTCAAATTAAGGTAAGCGTACACCGTCATAATTGAACGTAATTCACTGACGGTGAGGAGATTCATATATCGGTACATCCTCATAAAGGTCTCACACTGTGGCGTGCTCTGCAGCGCAGGCTGCACCACGTTTTCACTCAATTATTAGCATGCTCAATTAATATAATTGCGTGTGTTTTACCAATTCACTGCACTTTCCCCCAATCAAACTTGCTGGGAAAGTGTTGTGAATTCAGTCTGATCATTTTGTCCATCCTCAAGCTCACATTGCTATGCTCTGAAGCGTAGACTGCTTCATAGCCTGTCACACTAGAATTAGATACAGTGGCCAGATTGTCATGTGCTAGCACTCACTTGCTGCAAATTCTAATTCATTGTCTCATTGAGTATTTGGTGACAGGCATTGAATTTGTCTACGCACTCATCTATCTCATTGCGTGGCATGCTCCGCAACACTGGCTACGTTATGCTCACGCTCTGTCACACTCAGCAGACGATTAATATAATTGTGTGCTGCTCAAGTCTCTTTGTCAAATTCAAAGTTGATTTATTTATTTATATACAATTTTAATTCTCTGTCTTGGTGCATTTATTTTATATTGTTTGAGAATCCGCCTGTGGTGTTATTTGACAGATCTGAAATATATTGAAAATGATGAATCTTCACTCACGACAGGGTGAAATAAAACCAGACGCATAGATGGAAAACAGAGAAAGTGGTTTATTCTACGTTCCATAATATGAACAAAATATCACAAAATTACAAATAAATATAAATTGAATTTTGACTATAAAACTTGAGCAGCACACAATGTGATAACACATTTTAAAACCAGTTATTTTAAATATGAAAAGAAACACAAAATATACTAAATTTAGAAAAATATAAAATAATGAAAATAAATACACCAAAAATTTAAGAATTAGAAACTGAATTTAATTAGGTGAGCTGAATTTAATGATATGAGCTGAGAACCAGCACACAATTATATTAATTGTGTGCTGTATGTACTGAGAGTGATGTGCGCACCGCAGTCCGTGCTGCGGAGCATACAACGCAGTGAGATGTATGAGTGCGTAGACAAATTTACCGCCTGTCAGCAAATACTCAATGGTGAAATAGAATTTAAAGAGAGTGTGTGCTAGCACATGCAATTCTGACAACTACTTGGAATTCTATTATGACAGGCTGTGATGCGGTCTACGCTGCAGATCACTGAAGTGTGAGCTTGAGGATGCACAAATGATTAGACTGAATTTACAACACTCTCCCAGCAAGTTTAATTGGGGGAAAGTGCAGTGAATTGGTAAAACACACACAATTATATTAATCGAGCATGCTAATAATTGAGTGAAAACGTGGTGCAGCCCGCGCTGCAGAGCACGCCACAGTGTGAGACCTTTATGAGGATGTACCGATGTGTAGTTCACTCCTCACCGTCATTGAATTACGTTAAATTGTAACGGTGTTCTCTTACCTGAGTTTTGAGTCCCGTTGAGAGTGATGAGAGTGTCCTGAGCGAAAAGCCAACGAGAAAAGTCGAAGATAATGGTGCGCTGTTCTTCGATGTCGTCGCAAAAGTGACTGAATTTTCAATATGGCTGCGGAATATGAAATTAACGTTGAGCGCTGAAGTCAGTTGAGCGAGATAGCCGGTGAGCAAAACCGAAGTCAAGCGAGAGAGACATCCTCTCGCTCGACGCGGCGTGCCAACGAGGCACATCCTCGGCTTCGCGAAGCCCTGCCTCGGCTATCTTCGGCTCAACCGAACGACGTGTGCTTGAGCACAGCGACAGGTCGACGCACGGCGAATATCGATCGCCGTGCACCAGCTGATTATCCAACATATATCAATTTTGTATTTTCCTAAATTTAGTCTATTTTGTATTTATTCTTATTTTCTATGATTTATTAAATTGCGTTATTTCATTGTCTGTGTGGAAAGTATTATATAATAAACCACTTTCTCCAAATTCCATCTACAAGTCTGGTTTATTTTCACCCTGTCTTGAGTGAAGCTTCATTAGTTTCAATATATTCGCAGATCTGTCAAACACCATCAGACGGACTCTCAAACAGACTCAATACTGTGGCCCAAAAAGTTATTATTCACCAGTCGGGGCAACAGTTTTTCTTGTCTTATATAATATATAATATAATTATAAGTGTACTATTACCATCGACCCATGGACAGGGCCTAGTAATTCAGGCGTTCCAGATAGTGGTTGGAGGTCACAGAGGCGATGCGTAATATTGTCGTTCTCGATCCACGGGTGGTCCTCCGGGCGGTAACATGAGCCTTGTAGACGCCTAGCATCCTCCAATTCAATCTCTCCTGCAACGGCGATTCGGATGTTTTCGGTAACCTCCGTACAGCAGAGATGCCACTGGCATGTTGAAATATACATCCATCGATGAAATGAGTCGAACCCTGGGCAACCATGAGCACAAATAACGGTGAATGTTATGAGAAAACTGTATAGCGCGTCTAGTTCATAATGTCTAATAATCACGCTCGACCACTCGCTTCTCTGATTCTCGCAAGTCTGACCACTCGGCCGTTGTTCTCGGGGTTCACGCTAGACAGCACAGGGACTCTCTTCACAATTCTTCGGAGACTAGATTCCACAGATAAGGCGACACCTATATCTAGGGTCTTGGACGCAGCGAAATACGAACAAATATACTAGTTCTACAAACCGTACAATAATAATGTGACATGCCTGCAAGGTGTTTTTAGGCAAGAATTATTTTTTTGAGTATGAGCCGTCAGTTTGGATGCGGAGTTTACAACATCATTCGTGCCAAGAAAATGCTACCCGCCAGTTCCATGTACATATATTATTTCTAGCCAGGGTATAATAAAGTCACTTCATTCAATGCTTATTAATTTCAGTCTGTGAATTGGTATTTTATAGAGCTAGTTAGAGATTTCTTGAAAAGGCGATCCAGGCGCATCCGGTGTCGCGCCTAGACGCCCCGGACTGAGCCGACTACTCGCATACGGTCCGGCAAGCAGGCAGCTGGTTGCCACAGTAAGAGTTAAGCCCGATGCACGCGCGTCGCAGCGCGCCGCTTTGGTGTGCATCGGGCTTTAGTGGGCTACGACATTGATGCCAGCCGGCGATGTAGGGGTATTCTCTCGTCGCCCCCACCATGCAACCCGCGCTAGGCGCGTCAGGGGAAGGCTTGCGCTGCTCGTAACCAATCTTGTCTCGATTGCGCTTCACGCTATTTCGCCCCACCCACTTCACAACAGCCACTGCGCGGGCTTTTATGAAATGAGTTAAGAAAGATTATTTAATGAATATATTGTAACGGTATTTTCTCGTTAGCATTAAATTTTATTCTTCTGAGGGGAAGAATTCGGGCTCGAACACTAAGATAATTAATTGTAGACTTCTATTGGAGGTATAAGTAAGGTTTATTCAATAATTAGCATAGAATCCTGTGTTGTGAGGCTTTTTGGCGCCTTTAACCGTACAATTTATCAGTGGTGTTTAATCGCTCTGATGGTTCCACGCTCTTCTTTATCCATAGTGGTCGGGTTCTGACTTCTGCGCTGAGCGGTGGATATTCCAACTAGGCAGTATCGAGCTCGGCCGTCTTGATTTTTTTCCCGCCTGGCTGCTGACGCGCGGTCTGCTGGGTTTTATGCGTTGTTGCTGGCGCGTCGGTCAGCCGGTATGGACGCCGGGTCTGTGTCCGTGTCCGCGTCCTTTTGTTTAATAATCAAAATAGTTTGTTTTTCGTGCGGTTTCGCTTTCGAGTCCTGTGTTTGTTCTACTCGGGCCGCTCCCGTGATATTCCCGGTGTGTTTTGTAATGATGACAGTGGTTCTGATTCGCGGAGAGTGTACTTTGTGTGTTGAATGATGACGGTTGCCGTTGTACACTTTTTCTGTGATTCTTAATTATCAACAATTAAGTATCGGATTTCTCCAGAAATCTTCAGCGTCAGACCAGGAGGTTGCTGTTATTCTTCGCACTTGGTGAGTTGCTCCTTTAATTTGTCTTTCCCTTCTTCCTTTCTATCTGTTGAGTGGTGTCACTCTCGTGCGACGCGCTTGAGCAAAACTCTTAAAATTGTTTCTACCCTAATTATTTTCCTAATTGTCTTAAAATTCTAAATCTATTTTCTATTGGTCGGGCTGACTAATACCCTCCTAATTCTATCTATTAAATAATTTTCCTAGCTTCCTTGCAAATTTTGACTCCAAAGCCCTCTTGCTTCTTGATGCGGTAACTGATTTACCAAGAGTCTCAAGTTTACCGTATCAAGTCTTTATGTTATAATTTTTCTAACTGTTGTTTGTCATTCAATTTCCTTTCTCAATGTTGTTCCACCCTTACTTTTCTCCAAGTTTCTAAATTGTGAACTTCTAGGTACCGTAAACAAGTCTTTTCCATATAACGATGCGCAGTGTTCACAATATTTCTTATAACTTATCTGGATTTATTTCTAATTATGCTACCTAAACTGTCTTATCCTATTTTCTTAATTCTCCTAAAATAAACCTTAATTATGTATTTTAACGTCACCAACTTTCTTTTCTTATTCTGTTTTCTTCAGAATATTTTCTATTTTCCTCACACGGTTTAATCTGTCCGCTCTTAATCTTTATATGATTCCTTGCACTCACTTGTATTGTGTTTTCTATTTTGCAATATTTGAATCAATTCATAGGGCCAACTCACACCCTTTTTCGTTAAACTCCTAAGATTTAATACCAAATTCTTGAATTTTGTTAGAATTTTTTTACTATTGTGCACCAGCGAAACTGACTTTGTTGGCGGTTCTTACAGAATGAGAGCTCCTCTCTGTTTGAAGCTCGCTTATATACTCTTCCTCTCCTTTCCCACTCTCTTATTTTAACTCTTCTTCTTATCATATCTTCTGTAATTTCTTTTGTTTCAGCGAGCCCCGCCACCGTGCCCCTACATCCCCTCACTGCCCGAGCGAGGCTAGCCGGTCGCTGACCCGCTGTTTTTCGGCAGCGAAGGAATGTGACAGGATTCAGCCTGTTTAGCGGTATCGCATCGACTCTGCTGCGCATTTATCATTTCTTTTATTCCTTTCACTTTTTGTATTTACTTTAAATAAATGATTTTTTTTCTCTGTATTCTTGTTTTATTTTTCTATCTTTTACAGGTCGTGACTATGTCACAATATACAGGGCGTCCCAACATTCACGCAAGAAGTAATTTTGATAGATAATACAGGTGTTTAATTAAAAAATGTGAATCTTTTATTGTTTCATAAAGTTTACAGTATACGGTTATGTATGGAGTAGCATATCGGGTAAATAGTCTCCACGGCTTTGCTGGCACATACGCACTCGTTTGTCGAATATTTTCATGACCGTTATGCACAAGTGCGGCTGAATTTCTTTGATACAGCACTCAATTTTCTCCTTCAAGGCGTGGGTGGTCGTAAGCTTGTTGGCATAAACCTTACACTTGTAGAACTCGTATAATCTTTTATATTTCGTGCCGTCCAAGAACCTGGAGATAGGTGTCGTGTCCTCCGAGGAGTCTAGTAACTCGCAACGAGGAAGAGAGTCTCTGTGTACTCGAGGGTGAACCCCTAGGATAACGGTCAAGCAAGTGAGACGCGCAAGAGCAAGAGATGTGAATGGTCGCAAGTGACATCCGAATGAGCGGTGCTCCTCACACAAGCCGGTGTTGCCATTTCGTTTATTTAATATTGGTCAACTCATATTCAGTATTGTTTCAGCTCATATTTCTATGGTTAAAAGAATCTGTCTTACCACGGGGCGACTCATATTTATGGAGATGATAATCTATTCTGACTCCCATTCGGAAGGCATAACTCTCCCGACAATATCATAGTCGGACTGACTTCTCCAACGAGCAAAGGTCAAGAAATAACGAAGAAACATCTATGGTATCGATGTGGTTCGAGATCGCATGTCTCTGGAATATACTACGGTCCATCTCATGAGAACTGATCGCTTGTACCACAGTACAGCATGGGAATAATTTCATCGGCATCGTGTGTGTAATCATTTTATAATAAGTGTGGTGGACTATATTTGATATCCATACATTTGAACTGATTATGTCTCAATTTTGGTGACATAAAGTCGAGGTCATTTTTTCTTATCCGAATATATATATATATATATACAGGGTGCGCCATCTCAATCTGGTCGATGGAAGTATTGAATAACTTAGAGAATTTTCAACAGATTTCACAAAGTCGTATTTTTCTATTAAATTTGATTCATTACAATTTATTTTGATTAGTTTCCAAAAACCACATCGATCAAATGTCCGCCTTTATTACTGAGACAAAAATGAGCTCTTTTTTCGGCATTTTCCATTGTATTTGCCAGCGTCTCGGGCGATATCGCTGCGATTTCGGCTCGAATGTTGTTTTTTAGCTCCTCTATGGTCTTCGGCTTGTTGGCATAGACTTTACTTTTCAAAAATCCTCACAAGAAGAAGTCCGGTGCAGTCAAATCCGGCGATCTTGGTGGCCAGTCAATATCACCTTTCTTTGATATCACACGTCCTGGGAACTTCCGACGCAAATAGTCTATTGTTGAGCGCGCAGTGTGACATGTCGCACCATCTTGTTGGAACCAAAATTCCTTAAGACCTTTTTCACGCATTTGTGGTAAAACAAAGTGTACCAACATCCACCGATATCGATCCCCATTGACAGTTTCACCAGCTCTGAAGAAAAATGGTCCAATGGTGGTTTTTGAGCAAACACCGGCCCAAACTGTCACTTTCTCATCGTGCAATGGAGTTTCGTGAATAATATGAGGATTATCGGTGCCCCACATGCGACAGTTTTGTTTGTTGACAGCGCCAGAGAGGGTGAAATGAGCCTCGTCGGTCATCAGAATTCGCTCCCAAAAATCCGGCTCAGCTTCCTTCATTCGACTAACGTTATTAGCGTAAGCCAAGCGTCGCGGCTTGTCAGTTTCCAATAATCTTTGAGTCAACTGCACTTTGTACGGAAACATGTGAAGATCTTGTTTTAAAATCCTTCTCAAAGTGGTTCCACTGATGTTTAATTGCTGAGACCGGCGGCGGTATGAGACATTTGGATTTTCTGCAACACTCTGTCGAACAGCTTCGATATTTTCATTTGAACGACCTGGACGCGGTCGAGCTTGATGTTGGAGATTCGCTACAGACCCGTGCTCCATGAAATTTGAAGCTAAATGACGGATAGTGTCGCCTTTGGGCGCAGAACGTCCGCGATATTTTTTACGATACGCACGCTGAGTTGACACAACTGAACGATTATTTTCAATGTAAAGCGAAACTATTTCGGCGCGTTCTTTCGGCGTATAGCGATACATAGTTGAAATTGTACTGAAATAACCTATACGAAACGTGTTGTACGACGCTGGTCGGTTAAAATCTGTCAGAGTTATTCAATACTTCCATCGACCAGATTGAGATGGCGCACCCTGTATATATATATATACCAGGTGTACAAATATAAAATGCGGATTTCAGACAACAGACTGCGCACGAATGCAGTTTGTGCTATAAAGATTTGACACTGTGCCATTGTGTTGTGTCATCAACAAGTGTCAGACGCGCACGAGTGATAAATTGGCAAAGTGTGTGCATAGTGTTGTGTTGCTGTGTTCAATATGTCGAAATTTATACCGAACAAAGAGCATTCGCCGACAGCATTCATTTTTTGTTTTTATTTGAAGAAAACTGCTGCTGAATCATACTGATTACTTCGAGAAGCTTATGGGGAATATGCTCCATCGCAAGATACATGTGAACGATGGTTTCGGCGTTTCAAAAGTGGTGACTTCGATGTTGCAGACAAGGAACGTGGAAAGTCGCCAAAAAAATACAAAGATGTGGAATTGCAAGCAATGTTGGACGAAGATGATTCGCAAACACAAAAACAATTCGCCGAGCATTTGGACGTTACTCAACAAGCTATTTCCAATCGGCTATGAGAGATGGGAAAGAGTCAGAAGACCGGTAGAGGGTACGACATGAGTTATACGACAAGCAAATGGAAAAGCGCAAAAACACATGTGACATTTTGCTCGCTTGGTACAAAAGGAAGTTGTTTTTTCATCGTATATTTACAGGGGATGAAAAATGGATTTATTTTGAGAATCCCAAGCGTAAAAAGTCATGGATAGACCCAGGCGCACCATCCACATCGACCGCAAGACTGAATCGCTTTAGCAGAAAGATGATGCTCTGTGTTTGGTGGGACCAGAAGGGCGTGGTCTATTATTAGCTGTTAAAACCTGGGGAAACGGTTAATACTAAACGTTACCAACAACAATTGACCGATTTGAACCGTTCGCTGTTTGAAAAGAGACCAGAATACCCAAAGAGGCAACACAAAGTCATTTTTCTTCATGACAATGCTCCATCACATACGGCAAAACCGGTTCGCAACACGTTGGAAGCACTCAGCTGGGAAGTTCTACCCCATGCGGCTTACTCACCAGACTGGGATTTTTCCGATTATCACTTGTTTGCATCGATGGGTCATGCACTTGCTGAGAAGCGCTTTGGTTCGTACGAAAATGTGAAAAAATGGCTCGATCAATGGTTCGCAGCAAAAGGGGAAGATTTTTACTGACGTGGTATTCACAAATTGCCCGAAAGATGGGAAAAATGTATTGTATAACAAGAGATGGAGCATACTTTGAATAAAGCACTTTTTATCATTCTTCCAAATTTAATATGTTTTTTTAGAAAAAAAATCCGCCTTTCATTTTTGTACACCTGGTATATATATCAATATTATGGCTGGAATTAAAAAAATTCTTCATAGAAAATAAATATTAATGAATGATTAATAAATAAAAATTTATGGTTACGTATAAGCCATAACATTTTTGACATTCCTAATCCTTAAAATATTCACTAGGTGAAATTCACGAAAGATTATTTGGAATATCTTTTTAAATACACATTTTTAAAAAAAAAGGATGAGACATTGTTGGAGAATCAGCTGGCGCACGGCGATCGATATTCGCCGTGCGTCGACCTGTTGATGTGCTCGAGCACGCAGCGTTCGGTTGGGCGGAGATAGCCGACGCAGGGCTTCGCGGAGCCGAGGTTGTGCCTCGTAGGCATGCCGTGTCGAGCGAGAGGGTGTCTCCCTCGCTTGACTTCGGCTTCGCTCACCGGCTATCTCTCTCAATTGACTTCAGCGCCCAACGACGCTTTCATATTCCGCAGCCATATTGGATATTTTGACACTTACGTGAAAATCCGCACGGAACAGCGCACGCACTTTTCAAGGCTCGGACAATTTCACTCTTCTCAACCGGATTATCTCACCTTCGTTTGCTCAACAGGACTCAAAAACAGGTACGAGTACGTTGTTATAATTTACCGTAAATTCAATGGCAACGAGGAGTTGGATTCTCATCGGTACATCAACATTTTTGGTCTCACTTTTTGGCGGCATTGCAGCACATGTCACGCCACGTTTCCTCTCAGCTTAATTTGCCGGTATAATTAATATAATTATGCAGGTGTACTATATTCGCTGTACTTTTCCCCAGGACATCTGCTGGAAGAGTACAGCGACTATACACTGCTCATTTTGTGCATCCTCATTATGTGTTGTATTGTGCTACGCAGTGCTGCCTGCGTAGCTTGTCTCATACATGTAGAGCACTCAAGCAATTCAATTGCAAGTGCTCTCACCTATTTGCTGCAACTTCTCTCTGATAAATCTGCTGAGAGCTTGCAGTAAATAATTGACACATTTTAAGCACTCAATTTTCTCATAGCGTGGCGTGCTCCGCAGCACTGGCTGCAGCACGCACACCGCTCTCATTACCTACAGCATACAATTAATATAATTGTGTGCTGGTTCTCAGTCCAAATAGTAAAATCAAATTTAGCCTATTTAATTAAATTCAGTTTTCTAATTCTCAAATTTTTGGTGTATTTATTTTCATTATTTTGTATTTTTCTAAATTTAGTATATTTTGTGTTTCTTTTCATATTTAAAATAACTGTTTTAAAATGTATTATTACATTGTGTGTGCGGAAAGTAATAAACCACTTTCTCCAAATTCCATCTACTAGTCTGGTTTTATTTCCACCCTGTTGTGAGTGAAGTCTCATATTTTTCCAATATATTCGCAGATTCAAGATCTGTTAAGTTACACCGGACGGATTTCTCAAACAGACATTTTTTATAGAAAATAAAATTCCCTATAAATTCATACATGTGGATTTTTCGGCAAATTTGCATATTTCGCGAGATATTTCCGAAAAACTGCGGATTCGTCAAAAAAATCAACTTTGATCTTCTTGCGGCACGTGTTATTTTCATCTTTTCACGAAAAAAAAAATTCCGTCACGTTTTTACCTGAAACTGAAACTTTTTAGGGGGCGCCTGAAAAAAATTCATTTTTAACGTCCACCCTAATATATATATTGAACAACTCATAACCTTGGTCGATCCAAGAGTCGATGGATACACATTCTGTGCAATTTGGATATATAAATTATTTTAATCATCTGATTCACCATATGAACTCGAAAGACTGAACAGAGTTAAATGAACTCTTAGTGGCTCCTCTGAATGAAGACTATATTTTTCTTTTCCCTGAGTATATTTTTAGTTTCCTTTCTTACCACCTGGACCTCTACCTATGTATTGTCCTGACGTATGGAGATTATTTGAATTGGTGACGCGGAAAAGAATAAAATCATTACAGTCTTCAAAAAACCTCAAAGAAAAAAGTCCATCGGCATTAAATCGCATGATCTGGGCGGCCAATTCTGATCACCGAACCGGGAAATGATATGGCAAGGAAATGACTCATGCAGTAATTGAATTGTTTCTCGGGATGTATAGCATGTGGCACCGTCTTGTTCAAACCACATATCACTCGTATCTATATCTCAGAATTTAGGCACAAAAAACTAGATTATGATGGCGTAATAGCGAGCAGCATTAAGTGTTACTGCCTGATATACCACATTTTCGAAGAAGAATGGTCCGATAATGCCTCCAACCCCAAATCCGCACCAAACAGTAACACGTTATGGATGTATTTCTTTCTCAACAATCACTCATCGATTTTCGGAACCCCAAATACGACAATTTTGACGATAAACGAAGCCATCAAGATGGAAATGAGCCTCACTGTTGAAAATAATTTTGTTGAAAAGGGTTTTTTCAACAAAAAATCACTTTAACGTGATGTAAAAGTTATTTAAAAATACTTTTTCAACAATTATGTTGGTTTACTTAGAAGAGAATTTAATACTGAAGAGAACAAACTTTGGTTCACGTCGATAGGTCGTTTAGTTTTTTTGCTATCACGCCCACCAATTCAGAAAAATCGAAAAAATGAAAACTCAAGAAAACGCACCGTAAGTTTTCAATAGGAGAAAGTGTGAATTTTTGGTTTCTTACACTAATGAGCGGCTAATCAGCTATTCCTGGTCCATATCGTAGTCCTTTTGCTTCCTCAAACAGCTCGCTTTCATGCATTTGTTCAAGAATACGAGCCGTACGAGCCTCCTTGGTGCTAAGTGACTGGCGCCTGTTCTCTCTCAGGATACCGATCCGTTGCGCGTCAGCGGTCTCACCGAACTTTTTGCATTGCTGGCCAATATTCAAATCCAGCAGCTGCATGATATTCAAAGTCGCTGAATACCCTTCGCTAAAAATGCCTGCAGCCAAGTAGGCGGCAATTTCATCGATTTTTTGGCCGGAATGCAAGTGCTTCGGATTCATGCGCCAGACTGTTGAGTTGAACGACTGGTTTGAATTTTGCGTGAGATCGCCTAAGCATCTCGTTAGGTCTTCATTTGATGGTTGTTTATAAATCGGGCGAATGTGCTTCCCAATTTTTTTCGTCTATCAATCGAGCAGGATGCTTAAAAGACCGTAGTTGATTCAAGCATTAAGCTTTGCGCCATTCACACCAGCTATCGACGCCTGTTGGACAATTATGGTGTCGACGGGATTCGTCTGTGAAGCAATAATGATCCAGCGTTGCTATGACAGCTTTTTTATTTTTTAGACAGATTAAATATTTCTTCTAATTACCAATATAACTTGTTACCATAATAAATTGTTAGATTTTTTATGACACCTTCAGTCAGCCGCTTCTTACCACCGAGCTTCTCTTTCTTCCTTATATTTCGGAGTCGCGTACCCATACGTTTTCGTACGTGTTCCACGCACTCACTTTTTGTAACAAGGTAACCGTCACCGTACGGATTTGCTTCTAAAATACTTGCGAAAGATTTGGAATCGCCGTCGCCGATGTAATTTGTATATTTTACGCCGCATTTTTCTTCGGATCTCAAAAACATTTCCGTGATAGAATCCGGCTACATCTTCTCTCCTGAACCTTTGCGATTTGAGGCGTATGGTTCTTTGTGCTTTTCATGCCACTCTTGAAATTCGTCATCGTCTAATTTTTTCTTTGATACGGCACATTGGGGGCAGTATGAACTTTTTACGATGAGGTCGGTTACTTTGCCAGAGTAGTATGCTATGAGAGTCGTTATACCATACAGTGAGATACTAAAGATAGTAAAGCGACGTTTTTCCAAGATCTATTTTATCATATATTGATTTCGCAAAATCTTGGCACAGGTCCATGAGGCCACAAAATACATTTATGCGTTCTCGTGAAATACCAAGTAGCCTCATAACGAACATGATCCGTCTGTTTATTTCGTAACCAGTGAGAATACACGATAAGACAATTTTGAAACCTAACCCTCGACGCCCGCATTCTTGAAGTTTAATGCCTTGTTTACATGATCTGCAGATTACAATATCAATAATCGTAGGAAAAACTGTCAAGAATTCAATAATGCGATAACAATGAAACGGATTCACAATTATATGCTCGTAGCTGGCAGTTCACAATTTTTTCGCACTAGCCTCGTATACAATTCGTCTTCGGTGTCTTTAGTTGTAAATTGATTACAGTGAAATTTTCGTTAGCGCGGTTTCGAAGCCCGTGTGGAAGATGATTTTTCACTTTTCAGATAGCTTTCCATGATGTTTGACGATGTGTATGCACCACGAGTCCGAACAAAACTGACTGTTGATGCTAGAAGTAGCAAAGTAGAAACACGTTGTAACGGAGCAGAATATTGGGATGCTACGTCCTCCTCGCACTACGGCCTCCACACGATCTCGCAGGGCCTTATAGTAGGATTACAGAACTAGATCTAATTTATTTTTTTTTAATTATTTTTTTTTATTACTTTGTTCGACCGGGGAATGGAGGGAAAGAGACAGGAGGAGTACGTCACGCAAACACCGATCCTTGACTCTGGAATCAGATAACTCTACATCGGCAAACGAAGATACAGACATTTTCCATCTCTCTCTGTCGGAAGATACGGCCGTCCCGCTCGACGTTCAGCTACTGTCAATCAGCTACTACTTACCTTCGGTCATCTGTCTCATGGGGTTTACCTGCCGGACGGAGCTACACTTTCCTATTATCTTCAACTAATTTATGTGTCGTCCAGCCGAGGCGCTAGTCGCGGTTATGCAGCTACACTGGTTTCCCCAATTAACCGAGTTTGGCTCGTTTGGAGGGGATCATAGTTCACGGGCACGCGTGTCGGCAGGACCTCGGGGCTTTTTTCCCGGTGACTGTCGAACGAGTAGGACGTAGCGTGGTACCTGCCTTAGTCCCGTTCTACTTCTTTCTTTTTGGTCCGACCGTCGAGTATTGTACCGTCATGGAGTACCGGTGGGTCTCCTCACAACGTTTAAACAACACTCTCGTCCCGGAAAGACGTTGAAACATTCTAACACCAAGTCAAGGAGGAATCGTACATTGGTTAAAGAGTATTAGATAGACTGTAATATCGACATCGGTTGGCGATTGGAGCCGGGAATAAGTCACTTCATTTCTGTCATTCTTTTTGTATAGTAATCGTTTTCTGATAAACCGTGCGCGTGTTAGAACGTTATCCCGTTGTGTGATAGTATGTGTGGGATTTCAACGTTATAGACCGGGTCGCGGATTTATTTAACTTTGTGTGTTTCATATTATTTTATTTATTTTCTTATAATTATACTCCTTGTTTATTTCATTACTTCTGACGGTATTTTATTTTATTTTTGTTTGTTGTAAATTAACGCAGTGCGTGATCGGTCGTCGTCCCGTATTTTGTACGTGATTGCGAGAGATTAGGACGGTCCGAGGCGTGTCTCGCTTTGTTAAATTGTCCGTCATTAGTATTTATTTATTATTTATTGTTTTTAATGAGTTATTGGATAACAGTCTGAATTATTAATAGTATGATTATTATTTTTACAAGAAAGATTGGATTATAGCTTTCTATGCCTAGTTATTTAATTGATACGGATAATTTATTATTCCGGTGGTTATTTATTCTTAGTTCTGCCTTCTTATGATTTGCTAGTCGAAACTTGCGAACAGATGAAGGCTTCGCGTACGTGACCTCCCGGCGTCCCGTTATTAGAGTTGTTGTGTATTTCGGGGACTTGTCCGGTTTAGGCCGTATCGCAAGCGGAATCCCGAAACGACCTTTGTTTTTTTGTGGCTTTACCGGGTTTAAGGGTGTCTGTCGATGAAATATCGGAGTGAGAGAGAGAGAGAGATGATGCGAATGTCGGGATAACCTGTAGTGTCAGGTTAATTAAGAGTACCGAATTGTGGACTCCCAGAGATAGTTTTACTGGATATTTTATTTAAATTCTTTGTTGTTGTTTTATTGGAAATTGATAATTGTTTGCCAAGAAATAAATAAGTTGCCCGAGCGGCATTTGTAAATCCTGTACCTGCGATTGTTGTCCGTGTTATTTATCGGTTTTATTATATTGATTTGATTTTGTTTATTCATGGACTCTATTTTATTGACGGATTTTATTTATGGATTTTAGTGACTGATTTTAGTTAATTGATTTTATTTATGTTTTTTTTGGACTTATTACTAACTTGACAGTCCGAACCACCCACTCTGCCTTGAACAGCTGTAGCTAGCCTGGGCTGAGTCTGGTCATCCACCTCGTTATTTTTCCTTCCGGCGCGAAAGCGCCTGGCGCTTTATTTATAGGTAACGTGGTGCGTTAGGGCACAAATTGTCGTTATAAATTTGGCGCCCAACGTGAGGCCCGACTGTCAAGTCTTTTATTTAATTGGAAAAAAATTTGTTTTAATAAGTAATTTTTTCAATATTTTTTTTATTCAAGTTTATTCCATTTTTTTTTTGTAATCTTCATTAACGATTCCAATTTTCTTTTTAATCATTTCAGTTTTTCTAATATTTCGTTATTTATTTTTGTTAATCATTTATTTTATGATCATTACTTGACGCAACAATAGCAGGTTCTTTTTTCGGGATATCTATACCAATATTTCTTTCGTATTAATTATTTTCTTTTATTACTTTGGTGTTTTAAGGTTTATGTTTCATATAATTAATTCTTTTTATTAGTTCAAATTCATATCAAAAATTTTCTAGAATAATAAAGCGGGAAGTATTACTGGTGTTATAGAACTCGGCAGTACAGTTCGCCCGCTACGCACTGTAGTAGACCTTGGTCAGCCTCACGGTATACCAAGCTCGCTCTCGTTATGTAGTGCCGGCTCGAGGCCGGCCGTGTTTACATATTTTGTTGTGTGTCGCCGAGTGAGTAGCAGTCTTCGGTGTTGCAAACTGTTACTCCCGGCCACCGTAATGTTATATTCGATTCACTATAGGATTCTGAAATATTATTTGCAATTATATGTGGATTTAAAATTCGTCAATTGAGTCGAGCGAATTTGCGGGTCCTGGGCCAATATCACTATTTCTTTCAGAGGAGGATATTTTTATGCCTCTATTTATTGCACCTTAAGTGAGTACGGCAGTAATGGATTAAAAATTTGTTGGATTGATTGATTTGTTGATTCGTATTTTATTATTATTATTTTTAACTATACTTTTTTTATTTTTATGTTTTGTTGTTGTTTTCTTTTTGGTTTTTTTGGTCCATCTTATTTTCTTTTAGATATATCTGATTTATTCTTTTATTCTTCCTCTTGACAAGTTGTAAATTTGTCTTATTATTCTTTATTTATCAATTTTTTATTTATTTATTAGTAGTCATTTGTTGTATTTATTTTGATTATTTGAAGGAATATTATATCGAGACTGGTCCCGCTAGGTGAATATAATTTTTTTATTTAGGGTTTGTTGGCCTTACGATATCATACCAAAGGGACTCGCCTCTCCGCAGCGACTGCATTTATTGTTTTTTTTTTTCTTTTTTATTTATATTCGTTAATTCCTTGTATTCTGTTTTATTTTTTTTGTTTTCTTTGTTTTGTATTTTCTTTTGTATTGTAACATAGTTACACTCTCTACCCTCTTTTATTATTTCATACGGCTATAAGAGCCGAAATCACGTTCGGAAGCACCGAGTACAGCGGGCTCTAGGCCATCGCACCCGGACATGTAAGAAAAACTAGCTACGTCAGAGCTCTGGAATTCCCCCGCTGCCGAAAACAGCAGGTCAGCGACTAGCTGGTCTCGCTTGGCGACGAGGGGAAGATGGGTAGCGCGGTAACGACAAGCCGAGAAATTATTAAATGTCGGTAGATTTAAAAATCGAAGCCGATAATGACGTAGAGGTGTACTAGATTGCGGAGCAGGCTATAAAAGAGCCTGCGCGGAGTAAAAAGCTCTCTTACGCTCTTTACTCTTCTAGCCCAGGTTACCAAGTTTGAAGCGATAAAAAAACAAAGTTGTGCATTTTTCTGGAGTTATAAAAATGTATTCATACTAGTATTGGAGTGGAATACGGGATTTTGCAAGATAAAAATAATCGTATCAGTGAGCGTGGAACAGCGAAAACGACAGAAAAGAAAGGACAGGCGAGTCATTAAAATTATATCGAAATTCTTAGTGACATATTGAGTCAACTGGTATTGATCAAGATTTAGATAGTTTTTAAGTGAATACAATTAATTGTATAGAGTTAATTAAAAAGAATTAAGAGTAATATTAGGCGCATAGAATTAAGTCGCATGGTATTTAAACCTGTAGGATAGCGAGAAGTGTATAAACGTGCGAGTCTAAAGGAGATAGTGATGAAGTGAAATAAGGGATAGAAAGAGAGAGGTATAAATATAA
The DNA here is from genome assembly GCA_963942595.1 of Cylloceria caligata. Taxonomy (NCBI): domain Eukaryota; kingdom Metazoa; phylum Arthropoda; class Insecta; order Hymenoptera; family Ichneumonidae; genus Cylloceria; species Cylloceria caligata. The sequence goes on from OZ012705.1 coordinate 53,303,723, forward strand.
TAGAGGCATCGGTCCGAATAGTCACTACTAACTCACAAAACAATAACAGACTACCGAGTCGAGTGCACCGAGAGCCTATGTAAACGGAATAGCCGAAAAGAATTGTCAAAAAACATCGCAGGAATTACAAAATTTAAATGAATTGTACTGGTTATCGGTACCAGAAAACCGAACGTAAATATTCTGTCTTTCATTGTTTGCATAAATAAACCTCACTCTCACCTACCTAGAAGTCTGCAACTAATTATACCTGTGATCGAGCTCGAATTTTCCCTGGGAAAATAAATTTAATGATACGGAGAAAAATTACCGTTACAGTATTTGTATTTTGGGGGCCACAAAAGGCGTAATTGGGTACCGATCTTTCAGCTGGTACCCCGGGGATGGAGGAAAATTTATTATTATCAAGAAATTTCTTATTATTCATAGTTTAACATCGGATTAAAATGGGGTTGTCAAGGACCATCCGGGAAATAGCCTCACTCACCGAGAATGAGGTGAAGACAGAGTTGGCATCTAGGGGACTGCTTGTAGGGGGTACCTTCGCTGCAATGTGAGAGAGATGATATTTTTCGGGTTTGTTGGCAAAACCCAATGAATCAACGATGGGTTTACTCACGGTGCATGAAGATGTAGGTCCTCCCGCGCTGAACGACGCCATCCCGATGACACCGGGAAAAAATGACAATGCTATGATTACGAATCCGTTCCACCATTCGTCTCCGGTCAGAACGGATCGTACACCTTCCCGTCACTCGACGCCGCCGATCACCGCGTGCGATATATTGCGGAAGTGGAATGTCTCGTTCTCCGGTAGACACGGGGAAGAGGTAGATGAATTCCTCGCACGAGTGGAGAATAGTCGGGGCCTCGTCACAATCTCCGATCAGGATCTAATGAGCTGCATACCCTTGTTTGTAAAGCGGATCGCGTATCATTGGTTTAAATTGGAACGTTCTCGGTGGACCTCGTGGAAGCAATGCAAGGAGGCCTTCCAGCAACGCTTTGGGGATCCCGATTTTCAATTTACGCTACGTGAGCAAATCCGAATGCGAACGCAGGGAGCGGAGGAACGGGTAGCGGATTTTCTCACATGTATGTGGAATTTATTCGTTAGAGCGGTACCGCCATTCTCGGCTGAAGAGCAAGTGAAGATCACTGTCCGGAACCTGCTGCCTAGACTGCAGGTAGCCATACCTCTTACTGATACCTAGGGCCTGAATGGTTTGGAGAAAATAGCGATCCGGGTTGAGCGTAGCTACTTTTCGCGCCAGCTCGTATCACGCCCCTCTGGCTCCGGAGAGATCTATGCTCCCGGAGTTCGCTTACCATCCACCACAGAGGCCAAGGAATCATATCACGTTTGGGAGGATGGAGCAAAGTCCGGTCCAGACGAGAGGGAACCAAGGCTCGTCACGCGGATTAACGAATCCCTTCATAGGTGGAAATCCGAGGAATTTTATTTCTACTCCGCCTCACCATGTCAACTTTGAAGGTCGACCTGGAAACGGAACAACCAGAGCTCCCCGGGGTGGGTATTCGCCTGGGCCGGCACGACCAGCTATACGGCCGAAGACTGCTCTGCAGCCAACACTCACGGCAACCAGCACCAATCCGTTTCTCCCGGAAGCCTCAGTGCTCGGGGAAGCTACGGCGACAGCATCGAGCTTTGCACCTCCCGATAGGCCAATCATTTGCTACAACTGTGGAATCATAGGACATTTTTAAAGAGGATGCGCGGTGCGTAAGGCTGTTCGATGTTACCGGTGTAGTAAGGAGGGTGTGACGACCCGAACAGCCCGGAACTGCTCAGGAAAAGGGGATGGATGGCGCCGCTAAAGGGAGAGGCGTTCTCCTCGATCCAGGAAAATTCCCCTCTAACTATCCCGGAATATTTGTGTAGTCCGGGGGAAGACAGCAGCGGAGCTTGGCACGTCTTAGTCATCTGCCTCGAAATTTGTGGGCGACCGCTGCCAGCGTTGGTGGACTGCAGGGCGACCAGCTCCTTCGTTGGTACCGAGGGACTGTTGAAGATAGCCAGGTTGGGTTATTTCCGACGGCCAACACCGGAATATCACAGCACTATTGCAAATAGACATCAGATTACCTGTACGGAAGAAATTGAATTCAGCGCAACATTAAGGGATCGTTGGAGTAGACTCACAGCACGAGTCAATTCTGACCTTCCTGTCCCGTTGTTATTGGGCCTCGATTCGCTGTTCCTGTTAGAGACGGAAGTGGATCTAAGGAGGCGCAAGTGGTTCTTCAGCGGAAAAACCACAGAGTTCGACTTCGAGCCGGTACAGATGATAGAGAATGTTAACACATTGATGCCGATTACGGACTTGACAGAGGCCGAAACCGTCCGATTGGAGGAATTTCTGTCCATACAGATTCCAAAGCTGAAATGAGCTCCCGGGGTTACCGGTTTGGTCGTGCACTACATCGACGTTGGTAACGCGCGACCCATCAAACAGCGATGGTATCCATTCACCCCGATCATGAGGGAAGCTATGGACCAGGAGGTCGATCGTATGCTGGAGGCTGACGTGATAGAGCCCTCCACCAGCGAATGGAGCACTCCAATCGTGATGGCGGCTAAACCAAACGGCACCTACAGGTTTTGTCTGGATTCCCGTAAGGTAAACGAGGTCTCCAAGAAAGACGCATATCCCATGCCGTACATGAGCCATAGATTAGATTGTTTGAGATCGGCCAAATACATCTCTACTCTGGCTCTGAGTCAGGCCTATCATCAAATCCCGCCAGATCCAAAGTCATTAGAAATCACGGCATTTGCGGTCCCTCATAAAGAGCTCTTTCAGTTCAAGAGAATGCTGTACGGATTTACCACATTACCAGCCACGTTTGAGCGTCTATTAGACCGGGTAATTAGTCCCGATATGCAATCTCACGCGTTTGCCAATCTGGACAATATTGTCATTGCTACCGACACCTTCGAGGAGCACCTGGAGTGGCTGAAGAAGGTTTTTGAGAAAATCATGTCGGCAGGATTATTGATCAACCCTGAGAAGTGTGAGTTCTGCCGGAAGGAGTTAAAATACCTAGGCTTCTTGATTAACCGTGATTAACATCCCCTATGTTGGGAGATCCGGATAAAACCTCTGCTATCCTGCAGATCCCCGTCCCGAGGACGGTCAAACAAGTCAGGCAATTCCTGGGAGCTACTTCGTGGTATCGACGGTTTATTCCGGCGTATCCAAAGGTAGTTGAGCCTATTACCAAGCTCACCAAGAAACGACAGGAATGGATCTGGGGCCAGGAACAACAGAGTGCTTTCGACCACCTAAAGAAAGCATTGAGAGAGGCACCGGTGTTGGCACATCCCGATTACACCAAGAAGTGTACCCTCCAGACAGATGCAAGCATGACCGGTTTGCGAGCGGCTCTCACGCAAGAACCGGATAGGGCGGAACACCCGGTCGCCTACGCGAGTCGAAGCTTGGCGAGCGCGGAGCGTAACTACGATGTTTTATTTAAACCTTATCTGAATGGCTATCGTTTTACCGTAATCACCGATCGCGCGAATTTAAAGTGGTTACTGTCCCAGAAGGAACCAAAGGGAAGAGTATCCCGATGGACATGGAAGCTGATGAATTCAGACTTCGATGTATTACATCGGAAGGGCTCACAGAATCAATTGCCCAATGCTCTGTACCGAATGATTGAATCTATTCCTCCTGGTAACGATACTGAAGAAGATGATCGCCTAACGTGGTGGGGTTGTCACTTCCAGCTTCTGTGGACGTGTTGCTCACACTGCCTTCCAGAGAAAGAGATCCTTCGTATGAGACCCGAGTCAAGGAGGTACAGGAAAATTCAGCACGCTATCATGACTGGAAATTCAGGGATAGGAGATTTTCCTGCGACGAAGGATGTCTCGCCTGGACTCACCAGACACCGCCTGGAAACTAGTTGTTCCACGATTCCAGAGGGCGGCCATTCTCTACGACAACCACGATGTTCCGCAAGCGGGCCATCTGGGGATCGACAATACCTTTAAGAGAGTACAGCTATATTATTGGCCAAGTTTGTACCGAGATGTCGCCAGGTATGTCCAGCGGTGTGACGCCTGTTAGCGTACGAAGTCCCGACAGGGAACACCGATGGTGCTGATGAGCCGTTGGGTTATTGAGGAGCCTTGGACAGTGGTGGCAGCAGACATCATGGGAGCCTTTTCACCCAGTCAATCCGGGTTTGCCTATATTCTGGTAATCCAGGAGTTATTCACCAAGTGGGTGGAATGTTGCCCATTGAGGAATGCTACCGGAAAGAAGATCAGGGAGGCGTTGGAGGAGTTGGTGTTTTTCCGGTGGGGGGTCCCGGAGGTTCTCTTAACGGACAACGGGACGGAGTTCGTCAACATAAACTTACGGACGGTGGTGGCCGAGTATGGTATTTTCCACACCACTACTCCGCCATACTACCCCCAAGCTAATCCCGTAGAGCGGGTGAATCGGGTTCTTTAGACCATGATTGTCGCCTTCCTGGAGAACGATCATCGGGAGTGGGACTTGCACTTAGCCGAATTTCGCTTCGCTTATAACACCGCGTACCACTCCTCGATAGACACCAGTCCTGCGTTTCTGAATTTCGGTCGAACACCACGACCTCACCAATTCTACAGGAAGGTTCCCGGGGAAAAAGAAATAATCGCAACCGACCCTCATAGGTGGTCGACGCGGATAAATCAGCTACAACCCCTCAGGGATAAGGTTCAGCACGACCTGAAGGAAGCTTATTGAAGACAGTCCTTACAATATAACAAACATCGTAGTCTCGTCACTTTTAAGGTCGGGGATGAGGTGTTGCATCGACTGAGGGTGTTGTCCTCTGCATCGCAGAACGTGGCAGCCAAACTGACCTCCAAATATCAGAGGCCGTGCTATGTTAGCCGGATCTTGTCGCCAAGGGTGTACGAGCTGAAAGATCGGCAGGGGGGTATAATTCGGAGGGTTTCGATAGACGACTGGAAACCGTATCGGTCCCGTATCCCGTTTGACATTTCAGAAGGACCCCCTCAGGTTATTACGACACCTAACGAGGACCTCTGGCGTCGGGTTCGGGAGTGCCGGGTCCTGTAGAACCCGGTAGGTCCCAGCATAGCGTCAGGGACGCCCCCTCCTTCATTCTCGCGATCGGAAGTGGAGAAGGCGCTCATCGTCCTCAAGAAGGTCAGGTAGTGGCTGGCGGTGGAAACGGCTTCGGTCGGGTCAGTCGCCGGTCACCCCGCCTGCAAGAGGGGGGGAGGTGGGAGGGGGATCGAAGACCCTCCCGAATCCAAACCCTGCTTCCTTTGGGAGGCACCGAGAAAAAAGCCTCACGTTGGGCGCCAAACTTGTAACGACAATTTGTGCCTCAACGCACCACGTTACCTATAACTGGTCCGAGCTATTTTTCCTTCCTTTTTGTTTTCTCTTTCGAGTAAGGCGCCCGGCGCTTTCGCGCCGGAAGGGAAATCAACGAGATGGATGACCGAACTCAGCCCAGGCTAGCTACAGCTGTTCAAGACAGAGTGGGTGGTTCGGACTGTCAAGTTAGTAATAAGTCCAAAAAAAACCCAAATTGAATCATTTAATTAAAGTCAGTCACAGAATCCATAAATAAAATAGAGTCCATAAATAAACAAAATCAAATCAATAAAATAAAACCGATAAATAACACGGACAACATTCGCAGATACGGGATTTACAAATGCCGCTCGGGCAACTTATTTATTTCTTGGCAAACAATTATTAATTTCCAATAAAACAACAACAAAGAATTCATATAAAATATCCCGTAAAACTATCTCTAGGAGTCCACAATTCGGTACTCTTAATTAATCCGACACTACAGGTTATCCCGACATTCGCATCGTCTCTCTCTCACTCCGGTATTTGATCGACAGACACACTCAAACCCGGTAAAGCCACAAAAAAAATACAAAGGTCGTTTCGACACTCCGTTTGCGATGCGGTCTAAACCGGACAAGTCCCCGCAATACACAACAACTCTAATAACGGGATGCCGGGAGGGCAGGTACGCGAAGCCTTTATCTGTTAGAAAGTTTCGACTAGCAAATCATAAGAAGGCAGAACCAAGAATAAATCACCAACGAAATAATAAATTATCCGTATCAATTAAATAACAAGGCATAGAAAGCTATAACCCAATCTTTCTTGTCAAAATAATAATCATACTATTAATAATTCAGACTGTTGTCCAATAACTCATTAAAAACAATAAATAATTAATAAATACTAATGACGGACAATTTAACAAAGCGAGACACGCCTCGGACCGTCCTAATCCCTCGCAATCACGTACAAAATACGGGATGACGGCCGATCACGCACTGCGTTAATTTAAACAAACAAAAATAAAATAAAATACCGTTATAAGTAATGAAATAAACAACGAAAATAATTATAAGAAAATAAATAAAATAATATAAAACACGCAAAGTTAAATAAATCCGCGACCCGGTCTATAACGTTAAAATCCCACACATACTACCACACAACGGAATAACGTTCTAACGCGCGCACGGTTTATCAGAAAACGATTACTATACAAAAAAAATGACAAAGAAATGAAGTGACTTATTCCCGGCTCCAACCGCCAACCGATCTCGATATTACAGTCTATCGTATACTCTTTAACCCGATACGATGTATACTCTGCGCGTGGTATACAGAAATCGCAGGCACGACCAAACTCTAGTGGACTAATCAGTCAGCAAAAATAAAAGTAATGACGAAAGACCGCAGAAAGAAAGAGAGCTCACCGGGACGATCTTGCAGCGATGTTTCCAATAGAAAGCCTTTTGATAATTCCCCAAAATCGCTTTGGCCAGGTTCCTCCTTGACTTGGTGTTAGAATGTTTCAACGTCTTTCCGGGACGAGACTGTTGTTTAAACGTTGTAAGAAGACCCACCGGTAGTCCATGACGGTACAATACTCCACAGTCGGACCAAAAAGAAAGAAGTAGAACGCGACTAAGGCAGGTACCACGCTACGTCCTACTCGTTCGACAGTCACCGGGAAAAAAGCCCCGAGGTCCTGCCGCCACGCGTGCCCGTAAACTATGATCCCTCCAAACGAGCCAAACTCGGTTAATTGGGGAAACCAGTGTAGCTGCATGACCGCGACTAGCGCCTCGGCTGGATGACGCATAAAATAGCTAGAGATAATAGGAAAGTGTAGCTCCATCCGGCAGGTATACCCCATGAGACAGATGACCGAAGGTAAGTAGCAGCTGATTGACAGTAGCTCAACGGCGAGCGTGACGGCCGTATCTTCCGACAGAGAGAGATGGAAAATGTCTCTATTCTCGTTTGCCGAGTTATTTGATTCCAGAGCTAGGGATCGGTGTGTGCGTGACGTACTTCCCCTGTCTCTTTCCCTCCATTCCTCGGTCGTATAAATAATTAAAAATTTTTTTTTTTTAATTAATTAGATCTAGTTCTGTAATCCTACTATAAGGCCCTGCGAGATCGTGCGGAGGCCGTAGTGCAAGGAGGACGTAGCATCTCAATATTCTGCCCCGTTACAACATTCCCCCCCTTAAACACGACCCCCCTCGGCCGGAAAAACTCGCCTCCTCCTCGGTCTTCCCCGAAACGAATTCGGGTCGCACGCCCGACTCTTGCATACCACGATCTCCCAGGCTCGCATGGTTTTGGTAGCTCAATAAAACCCAATAACCCTCCAGATAGATATATCCCAAGTCATTCCTCCAGGACCTCCGTTTACCCGTCCCGCTACAGGATCCCAAGCCACTCCCCAGGGATCCGGGACGTCCACCTGGAAGCCGTAAACCTGGGGCCCGAAACCGCATGCACGGGGATTAGGAGAGATTTCGACATAATAACGTGCACCACTTGTAAAGACCCCACCAGGGTTTTATCCGTTTTTATTTATAATTTATAATATAAGCGCCGGCTTCCCTCTCTCTCTCCCACCGGCACTTCCTTTCACCGCCTCCTTTTATGGTCCTGTCCGCCCGGTCCATTGGGGACGCGTACATCGGCCCACAACCGGGACATGACCGGACCGTGACACCATCCCCTCCGCACGAATAACAATGCCGCGTGGCCGACGGCGCTTCCTTACAGGTGGTCATCAGTTGTCCGCCCTTACCGCACCGACGACAGGTCATGGGACCGCTCACGTCGACGGGACGAGAACGGGAAACCACTCGCCCATCGTGCCCCCCAAAGGGAGCAGGGTTTGGATTCGGGAGGGTCTCCGATCCCCCTCCCAACTACTCACCCTCACCCAACTCATCACAATAATATAGCTGTACTATTCTCTTAAAGGTCTTGTCGATCCCCAGATGGCCCGCTTGCTGAACATCGTGGTTCTCGTAGAGAATGGCCGCCCTCTGAAATCGTGGGATAACTAGTTTCCAGGCGGTGTCTGGTGAGTCCAGGCGAGACATACTTCGTCGCAGGAATAATCTCCTAACCCGGGAGCTTTTTTCCCGGTGACTGTTGAACGAGTATGACGTAGCGTGGTACCTGCCTTAGTCCCGTTCTACTTCTTTCTTTTTGGTCCGACTGTCGAGTATTATACCGTCATGGAGTATCGGTTGTTTGTAACGATACGTACACAGGCAGTACTATTATACACTGTTATACACTTTTATACATTTTATACATTTTTATACACTTATATACTTTTATAATTTTGTATTGTTATATGACTGTTATACACTTATATACTTTCATAATTTTGTACTGTTATACACTTTTATACTTTTACAAACGGGTTTATGGCTCAGCATGATACTACTACAAATTAAAATTATTTTCTTGAAAGACCGTTGAACCTTTCTCAGGTAAGAAATTCAGAGTAGTAGATAGAGGGATGGAGCACGCGCCCGACCCTGGCCAAGCGTTCACACACCTGTTCGATCTCTCTGTGTTCGACTTTGTATTTTCGGAAATACTTCGAATTGGCATCTGTAACTTTGTGAATATATTCTTGGATAGTTTATCTATCGATTTAGGCAATAAAATAAACACGATTTTATAGACCTTCTAAAGCAGGATTCCCCTTAAATCACTATTCTGATCATATTTTGTATGAAAATTACGAACTGTAGCAGCCAAACCTTCATTATTTTTAAAATAATGTTCAACCATGAAAACGCTTTGTTCTTTCGTATAGGGCTCCATTTTAATCACCCTGAACTGTCAGCTGTCACGCTGTCTTTTTTTCCCTTGGCAACACTTTACTGCACAAATAGCGCAAAATTCAAATCTTGCATGGATTTTGGGACACCCTTTATAATCAACGGTACTATATTATATCTTTTAACATTATTAAACAGATAAATATATTTCTTATTTTTCTTAGGTCTATGGAATGCAGTATATACAATGCTTTATTATTTTTATTCGAATTCATTTTTATGTGACGCGTTCGTCTTACTTTACTTGCAATTTTTTTGCTATTTTTCAACGTACCCAATACGTTATTTATCACGTCCGATCACGACCGACTTAGTCACGAAGGACTATTTAATCATAATATCATAAAGTTTTAAGAAACCATTTAGTCGTTATATCACAAGTTATTTCGTGCAGCGATGATGGTAATTTAGTTTAAATAATCAATATTTTTATTATATTCACTTATTTATCCGACATTACGTTGAGATAAAAGCTTTCATCAGTAACACACAAGTTGGGAAAAAACTTGTTTATTTGACGTTCTGCCATCCAGTCGAATATAAGTTATTATTGGAGTGAAGCTCGAGGTGATGAGAATGTACTTGAAAAGTTTTACAAGCAAGGTTTGCACTTTGAAAAGCTGAACTAAGTTGACAAATAGTGTTCAGGTACTTGCGGCCTATTTTATTACGATTTTTAAAAAATTGTTAACAAAGGGATTTTCGCGAACACAGTTAGCAACTGCTTCACGAAAATCAGTTTTTAAAGAAGACTCAAAGAGGACGGGTTGGTTCCTCGTTCATTACTCGAAACAACGAATTATTGTACATTCTTTTTATTGTCTTTTGAATAGATAACAGAAAGTTGCCGTTGTCTATAATAAATACTACCATTTTACATAAATTCACGTGTACATTATTTACTCGAGATCTATCTCCATGTCGGCAAACAATCCCGAAAAATAATAACTTTTTAGTATTATACTGATTACCGAATAATCTAATTACGCGGTACCGGCATAAGATTCGGTGGCAGCGGTGGGATCTGCTGAAGTATAAGTGATACGTGATTTATTTGGAAAATAAGTGTTTTGGACAAAGTAAAAGAGTGACGACTACAACTCGTGCAAGGACACCAGTGTAGTTCGTGAAAACCCGACTAAGCTAATGCGAAGTCGCGAAGTGTACGTCGGTGCGGTGTGACATATCGGTCAACGGTTTAAAACTCCGATTGACGGTGTGACGTCAAGTCGCGGGAAAACGCACAAAGTGTGCAACTAAGTACTCGAGAGAGCTACTTGTGACGAAGCCGTCACGCAACCATTGGCGTCACACTAAGGACGAGCCCAGGAACCACCGACGGAAAGGGTTAACTGCGCCAAGAGGGATGTCAATGACCATCTACAGAGGGGAGCTGCAGGACGCCAAGTCGACAGCACCCAGAACAGTGTCATGGAGAGGATAATCTTCAAGATCTTTTATCTGTAAGTGGCGGTTACATACCATACTAATACATATTGCTGTGATAAGGCAAAGCCAATTTAGAACCGAGATTTATAAAAATATTCCATTAGATATATATTTCTCTTGAGATTTTGTGGGAATAATTTAAAGTAGAGTTCACCGCGAAATTAGGAACATGCCGGGGTCTAGGGGTACAAAACGTAGAGGTAACTCGTTAGAAATTAGGATGCTCGGCGAGGGGGTGGACTTTGCAGTGGGCTTAGCTGCAGCTGTCGGGGACATCGCGTTCAGGACGCGCAGAGCGCTTACGGGGCTCTCGCCGTCGGCACGAATCCCCGCAGACAGGCAGGAGGTCCTCGCAGGCTGACTGACAGCTGAGTTCGGCGTAAACCCACTTAAGGGTGCGTCGTTCGGGAGTCACGACAGTATCAATAGCGATGACATATTCAATATGGCTACTGGCGAACGAACGCCTGAGCGCATCAAAGAGGATATGATCGAGTGAGAGATAGAACAACTGCATACGATAGATCGCGTACGTCACCCGACAGCCACTGGTACGACGACGTGGGCACCACTGCCGGAACGGGTGAGACAACGATACGAAGCGGTTGACAGGAGCCACCGTGAGTACGAGCGGGCTCAGCGAGAGCTCGAGCTGGAGTTCAGACTCCAAGACCGCGACACGCCATCGGCACGGTGAAACCTTGCGTACACACTCAACGCGGTGGGTGCAGATGAGTTCGAACTCAGCCGGTCCCTACAGTAGCAAAATATCGAACTGTTGCGGAGTCCGGAAGGAGCAGAGTTGGGAGAACACCCGACACCACGGCCGGGGTCGAGGCAAACCCGATTCGAGGAGCTGAGTTACCCCCCTGCAGATCCCATGTTCCAAAGAGAAAAACCGAGGGTGCTAGAAACACAGGGTCGGACGCTCGACCTTGGGCTAGCTCTGAAAAACATCGAGCATTCCGACGGGAGCAACGCTGACGAGCTGGACGCCTTCCTACGATCCTGCGAGACCGTTTTCAAGCAGGCTGCGCCTAGGAATCACGAGATCCTGCTAGAATTGGTACTCAGTAGCAACCTCGAAGGTAGGGCGGCCAGAGAGATAAAACCTAAAATCATCCTCTCGATAGCACAGCTCAAGACCGAGCTGGAGGCCTTTTACGGGAAGCGGAAGTCGCTGCCCGCGTTACAGATAGAATTGAACTCCCTCCGGCGGGGCCAGGGTGGGGATATCGCGGTATACGCTACCAGCACAGAGCGTATTACCGTCGACATTATAGAAAAGCTCTGCGAGGAAGCCGCCACGACCTCGGAAATGCGTATCATTGAAAAGATAATGCGGAAGAGCACCCAGGCTTCGAGAATGGACTGCATGGGCAGGTCTAAATTCTGGTGAGATCGCGCAACTACGTCACACTCTACGAGTCCGTAACGGGAGTGATAGAAATTACCAACATGGTGCAGCCGAAGGGAAGGGTAGGTGGAGTACTAAGCCACCCCAGAAGGTCCCAATCTGCACCACCCCGGCAGGGAAAAAATTGTTTCACCTGCGGAAAAGCTGGACATATGTGTTACGTCAAAATCGCGGCCTATCGTACGAAACCCACGAATTTAACATAGATGCACGCTTCGGTGTATATATTGCGTGCTCTGGTCAAGGAGAATAAATCCTCCTTTTACCACACCCTAGAAATTACTTTACCACAAATTACTCGGGATAGGGCTGGAGTGCGTTTTGTTCTTGGTTGCGGATAATCACTTCACGAATAATGGGGTGGGACTTGAATGACCAGTTCACGCGGAGCAAGATTTCACTTTAATTGGTAAAAGAAAATTGTACTTACGGTGGTTTGTTGGTGTGGTTCTTGCTGTTGAACGTTGGTTGGACGTAGATTGGTGTAGTCGGACAAACTCAAAATCGAACGTATGCGTTGGTGCGTATTAATAATTATTTATTGAAATAAAACTACATGAGTAGTCGAATGTTGCACGTTCAATATTTCCGATTTTGCACGCGTTAATAATTATAAGTACTGTACTCGTACTCTGTACTACTTGAAACTATACTTTGTGAAATTGAGCCGCGGTGAAAAACTATTGAAGTGTACTACTTGGTCCCCATGAGACTGTCTAACTCCTACGGGCTATTGACTCACTGCGTGGCGACTTATTGACTGCCTGGCGAGTGATTAGACATGTACTCCCCATGAAACTGGCTCCTGTACTCCCCGTGAAACTGGGTCTGCGGCCGATTTTCGCGGCCTTTTATAGGGCTCCTGAGCGTCGAAAATTCTTGTCGTCAAGCGCGTAAAAAGAAAAGAAGGGATAAAACCCTACCCTGATTATAAGAATTTCCCCGTGGTCTATCTCAACCATACACGTATTCATACCCCTTACCCCGCAGAGTAGCTTCCAGACATGCAGAGCCATAGATCTATGCAAGTGCATCGGTATGGCGTGCTCTGATTTGTCCGCGCGATGTGATACACCGGGGACCACGGGATTAGGTGAGGGAACGCGCTCGAGGCGTTTTTCCCCTGAAAATGAGGCGAATTTTATCACCCCGCTTCTTGGCCTACTCTCGATAGAGTTTCCTAGTCTAGATATTATCCTTATGCTCGCTTCTATGTAGATGTGTCTATGGTAATGGCTCAGAATTTCAGCGTTTGTACGGAACTTAATTAAATCTTTCACATCAAACCACTGGTAATAATTTTGTTACAGATTCTGTAGTTAACTCGTCGTATGCAAGCTGATTTTTGCGTTAATCTCTTATTAGTATAAATGTTTTTGTTGAATTATGGCTTATTCTAATCATTATTGGTTATTCGTTTAATTCGTTTATAGTTAATAAGTTTTCATAAATAACTTGTTAGTTAGACAATTATTCTCGTGTTATAGAAACGAGAGCGAGAGAGAGAGAGAGAAGGATTTACCTTGAGAGCGACTCGCTCAACTCGGTTACTCGTACATTTCGTTCGTACGCAAGTCGGCTAGATTGCCGTTCAGCCCCTCGCGATAAGGCATTTAGAGTGGCGAAGAGAGTCGACCAGCCTCGCTTTCCTGCAGGAGAAGCTTCATTGCAGCTCAATTTTAGTCTCATCTCTTTCTCGTTTTGTCTATTTTTCTCTATTTTACCGTAAATTAATCCTAATATTTTCTGTATCCTTTCTATATATGCATAACATATTCTATATATATATGATGGTATTTTTACTATAAATTCCAATTTTTTACGAGAGACTTATTAATATAATCTCAAGAGGAAAAGGAAATTAATCCTGATATACTGATCTTTCTTCTATTATCCGATTACAACTGGTAAGCTCATTAATTCAATGTGGGTTGTACTCGTTTCAAGTGACAGCCCTAGGTAGTTTCCATATGGAAGCATAATTGTTCTTTTTGCTGCTGATATTTTACCTACAGTATTCGTGTGAACAATTTAATAGGCATAAATCTTTCATTTAAATCAACAGTTCTTCCACTTTTGTTAATTGTCTCGCTCAGTTAATAATTGTTCGTGATTTCATCATCTTTGTAAAGAGAGAGAGAGAGAGAGAAGATTTCAGGCAAGAAGGAGAAGAAAGGGTGTGGTCGCCTGGTCACGTGATAGCGTTCCCTTTAACCGCTCCCCTATGACCAACAACGCCCCCGACGGCGACTAGCCGAACCCCTGGTCTAGGATTGAGGGTAAGGCTGCGCTGAATCATAGATCCATAAATGGCAGTCGATAACCGGGTCTACGCCGTAGATCCCATGTTTTGAAAGTTTGCCTTTCGACCAGGAGCGCTGAAAAATTCTATCTTTATAAGATTAATTTTCCCGGGAGACCGTCGGTAGAGCTGCATCCCCACCCTGTTCCGATCTCCGTCGCTAAAATCACTCTCCTCTCCTCTTAAGAAGTTCGAAAATAAAAGAAAAATGTGGAAAGTTACTTTTACTGTAGCGAAACTAAAACAGAAGAACTTTAACGTAATCGAAATAAAAATATATAAATGCGACGTTACGTCAGGACGACACCTCCCCCCTTAAAACGAGTATTAGGAGAAGCCTAATAATCGAATCCGAGGGTGAAGGTAACAATTTTCCAATTATGCTTGTCGTACTATTCTTTTTTTGTTTTAACCACTTGTCTTTGCAAGATTTTGGAATCTATATATGGTACTAGCTTTTTGTTCGTACCATGACGAATTTCGTTAAACACAAACAAAATGTTACTTTTAATAGAGAAAGGATATTTGATTGGCAACTGTTTGGCCATATTGCTATTCTTGCTTTGGTTAAATATTGTTCTGCGTTAAGTGTATGCATATGTGCGATTATATTTCTTCGGACTTGTCCGTACTATGCTTAGTGGGAATGTTATATGGTTTTAATTCTTAACTTGATTATTTCGTTGCTCCATATTTTCCGACGATAGGTGTTACGTTATTGTACTTAAATATGCGTCCCATCATTTATGGGCATTTATATTTCTCTCTTTTTCTTTTCCTAATATTTTCTTCGCTTGTTTATTTTGTTTATTCGCTTCTTGATTTTACTTTTGTATTTTCTTTTCTTTGAATGTTTAACTTTTTTTTTTGCAACCATACAATAAGCTAAGTGAATTTTTCTTAAGTGTTGAATATCGAACGTGACTTTCTGGTTACAGTGTATGTGTTCTTAATTCTACTTCTTCTTACAATTCGTAATCTTTATCTAAGTATTTGCTTCGTTAGAATATTTGTTCTCTCTTTTTTTTGTAACTCAAATATTATTTCTGTCTAATGACATGGTTAAAATATCCTTTTTCTCCTTTTCTTATACCACACATCGGAGTGGTTAACTTGATTTGAATAATAGCAACTGACGTATGTAAGAATATGTAGGTATGAATCTTCTCATACGGACTTGGTGCTGATTCAATAGCTCGTGGACGTTGGTTTCTGAAGTTCATGAAATTCTTGGAATTCTTGGAGTTCTTAGCATTTTGAAGTTCTTGACGTTCTAACTAGACTAAGAACACACAACATCAAAAGCTACGGTGGAAGGCATCGTGCCTACGGCTGCATGGCCGCAATGATGTAAACTAAAGCGGTCGCGAACGATCCCTGCAGGGCACCGGGTGGAACCCTGCAGTATTTACACCTTACCTAGACAAGGCGGCTCTGCCTAGGCAGACCTACATTCCGACCTACTCGTGGGATTAATATGGAGAAACTTTTAAAAGAAATAAAACCTAAGCAGAAGAAGGAGTTGGAAAAAACATCGACCGAGGAAGAGCTCAGGACAATCGGAGAACTCGCGACGAACAATATCGGGGGAGAGTCGAACGATGATAGCTTGGCGAACGTGACCGAAAGTGTCAACCTGAGAAAGAGAAGTATACTTCAGTCATGTTCGTCAACAGGCACGGAAGATCGATCTCTACATCAGAAGAAAAAGAAATTAAGATACAGAAAGAGAGAAACGACACCGCCACCCATGGAAGAGGGTAAAACGGTTCCACCTGTCGTCGGAAATAGAAGGAGGCATCGAGAAAAACCTGGAACCTCCTCATTCGACGATGACAGTGGGAACGAGCCCGATTTGACAGAGTTATTACAACTCATTCATGAGACCGCGACGAAAATGGAAGAGGCAGCGGCAATACAGAAAAATATGAATATGGCGGTAAAAACCGGCATTAAGACGATTCTTGAGGCCGCCGACGCTGCGCTAAACATGCAAAGCAGGACAGCCTCGAAGGGACAAATGATGGCAGACGACCTGACAGAGACAGAAACGGAGACAACGGAACCGGCGACGCGACCGACGAAACGGAAACGGGAGACGACGAAGACCCCACCAGAGGCCCGACAGAAGACACCCCCAAGAACGGAGGAGGCCGAAACCTGGACAACCGTGAGGAAACGAAAAAAAAAGAAAAAAACGACGGAACCGAAAAACAAAACGGACGAGACGAACGTACCGGCCCAGGCTGAAAAGCGCAGACCGACCCCCAAACATAGGGGAACGGCTGTACTGGTCAAGCCTGGGAAAGACAACACGTACTCGGACATCGTACGGAAGATAAGGACGACGGTCGACCCGACGAGCAGTCATGTACAGGTGATGGCTCTAAAGAAGACCAAGGACGGACGGTGTCTCATCAAGATACAGACAGACACGGACGGACGAGAACAGTTTGAGCGCGCACTACAGGACGCGGTTGGGGACACGGGCAGTGTAAGGACCGTGACTTCTAGGGTGCAACTGGAGATCATGGACCTGGACTGCGTTACCACCGCGGAGGACGTGATACGGGCGCTGAGACGAGAAACGGGACGAGACGGCGACTTTGGTGTCCACATCTTCGGCCCGAACCGGGCCGAGCAGTACATGGCGGTCTGCGACCTCGAGACGCGGGAAGCCGAGGTGCTGCTGGACCGGGGCCGGATCGGGATAGGATGGGTGCGATGCCGACTACGACAACGATTGACGGTGACCAAATGCTACAAATGCCTGGGCTACGGACATACAAGGACGAGCTGCACGAACGCGGATCGGACAAAGAACTGCAGGAAATGCGGCGAGACGGGACATTACGCGACGGACTGTAAAAACAGACCGGCTTGCCCACTGTGCTCTGAGGCGGGACACGGAGACGTAGCGCACCTTGCGGGAACCGGAAGGTGTGCGGTATTCCGGGCTGCGCTGGAGGAGTGCAGGAGGCAGGCCGGAAGACGGACAGAATAGTTCAGGGAAACCTGAACAGGAGTAGGACAGCAGACATGCTACTACCACAGATAGCTGACGAACATGACGCCGACATTCTGATCTTGTGCGAACCGTACAGGAGAAGAACGACACAAACGTCCATTACAAACGAGACAGAGACCACAGCTATCTGGGTGAGGGGCGCTGCCCAATCTCGAATAATTAACTGCGGTGTCGGGGACGATTACGTCTGGGCAAGGGTCGGCGCTGTCACTTACGTCAGCGTTTACCTGACACCCAACTGCACCGCGGCGGATTTCGAGAGGAAAGTGGCGCTCCTTGAAGACGGAATCAGGAATCTGCCTGGAGACGTTATCATCGGGGGAGACCTCAACGCGCGGGCGATCTAGTGGGGAATGACAACAACGAACAAACGTGGACGGCTGCTGCTGGAGATGGCCGCAAGGCTAGACCTGGTAGTAGCAAATACGGGAAACGTACCGACATACAGACGACCAGGGTTTGGAAACTCTATCCCTGACGTCACAATGACATCGGACAGAATATCGCCACGGATAGGACAGTGGCGGGTTTTCGACGGCTATACGGCCAGCGATCACCAGTACATTGTCTTCGAAGTGGCAGGACAAACGGCGACGAGACGGACGAGGACCACGTACCCCCCGAAGTGGAACCTCAACAAACTCGACTTACGAAAATTTTCGGAGGAGCTGGCGGCAGCACCAGCACCAATGACGAAAGTCCCCCCTGAACTGACTGGCCGGCGAAGGGCGGAAAGACTCACGGATGAGACGGCCAAACTGACGGACCGGCTGTGCAACAGCACAATGCCGAAACGACGACATAGACCAAACAGGCAACCACAATACTGGTGGACGGACGAAATAGCCGAGCTGCGCAGGCTCTGCTTGGCGACCCGCCGACGAGTTACGAGGGCTGGGGGAAGACCCGAAAGGGAAAACCACCAAGCCACTTACAAGACGTCACGAAAAACACTTACGAACGCCATAAGGGACAGCAAAACGCGATGCTGGAAGCAGCTCTGCGAGGAGGTGAACGAAGACCCCTGGGGAACCGGTTACAAAATTGTGACTGGCAAACTAGGGGCCCGAGTTCCACTTGAACTCAAAGATGCCGAAACCGCAGAACGGATTGTTGACGGACTGTTTCCGACCCACCCGATACGGACGAACGTGACAGACGACACGGAGGCCCCGGCGGCCCCCATATTTACCGCGGAGGAGCTCTTCAAAGCGACTGCCGCGATGAAGACTGGCAAGGCGCCGGGACCAGACGGAGTGCCGGCGGAGATTCTCCGGCTGATGGTTCGCCTGAGGCCGGAGATATTTCTTGACCTGTACAACACGAGCTTGACGACGGGAACGTTCAGTGACCGGTGGAAGACGGCAAGGCTAGTTCTTATCCCTAAGGGTAAGGGCGACCCCAATACGCCGTCAGCCTACCGGCCGCTGAGTTTACTCGACACAACGGGTAAACTCTATGAACAACTACTAAAACCGAGACTGATGGACGCGATACAGACCAGCGGAGGCCTCTCAGACCGGCAGTTCGGCTTCAGGAGGGGACGATCAACGGTTGGAGCGATTCAAAAAGTGGTCGATTCCTTCCTGGATTTGGAGAGACATTGCCATGCAGCGCGACCAATCGTTCTGCTGGCGACCTTGGACATCAGGAACGCCTTTAACTCGGCCAGGTGGGTTGACATCCTGGAGGCGCTTGAAGGCAACTTCGGGGTTCCGGCTTACCTGGCTCGGGTGGTGGGCGACTACCTAAGAAACAGACGGATCACGTACGAGACGACTGAAGGACCGGTGACGAGACAAATCACCGCGGGGGTTGCACAGGGGTCCATACTGGGACCAAACTTTTGGAACGGACTCTACGACAGCTTACTCAGGCTGGAATTGCCGCTTGGCGTTTTCCTTGTCGCCTACGCTGACGACGTGGCGGCGGTGATCACCGAGCGATCTCCAGACCTGGCACAGCAAAAACTGAACCAGACGATGCGGCGAGTGGGCCGCTGGATGACGGACCACGGACTACAACTCGCGACAGAAAAGACAGAACTGACTTTCCTTAGCAGAAGACGCATACAGACGAGACTACCCATGTGGGTCGGGACGGACGAAATCGAGGCCGGAGGTGAAGTCAAGTACTTGGGAGTGACCCTAGATACGAAGATGACCTTCTGGCCTCATATACAAAAAACATGCCAGAAGGCGGCTAAGAGGATAGCATCCTTAAGCCGCCTAATGGCCAACACAAACGGGCCGAGACCGGGAAAACGACGACTCCTAATGACGACAGCCCACTCGATCCTCCTGTACGGCGCGGAGATCTGGGCAGATGCCCTGAAGACAAAGAAGTACTGCCACGCCATGACAACGGTACAAAGACAAGGTGCGCTGAGGATCGCCTGCTCCTACCGAACTGTCTCTGCACAAGCAGTCTTGGTGGTTGCGGGCGTGATCCCCGTGGACCTCCTAGCTTTCGAGCGAAAGAGGATCTACGAGAGAAGCGCGGACATAAGACGGGAAGATGCGGCGGTCGCGGAACGCGACAAGACGATACAGACTTGGCACGAACAATGGACAGAAAGAGCGACAGGCAACTGGACAAGACGACTAATAAAGGACCTGAGACCGTGGATCGAAAGGGATTTTGGGGACGTAAATTTTTACATCACCCAGTTCCTGACGGGACACGGTTGCTTTAGACGGTACCTTTATAACATGGACAGAGTACGGACGCCAGACTGTAAGTACTGTGGACACGAACGAGACGACGCGGAACACACATTTTTTGTGTGCGACCGCTGGACAGGACTCCGACTGGAACTGGAGACGATTGTTGGCAGCATCACCCCGGACAACATTGTTCAGGTGATGCTCCACTCGACAGAATGGTGGCAACTAGTTGCCACCTATACAGAGACGATACTGCGACGAAAAAACGTAGACGGCTGCCTCACCTAACCGAGCAGACAGACTGACGTGACGCGACAGGTTACAGACAGCAAGACGAACGAACGAACACGGACAGAACCCCCAGCCAGAAGTAATACCAAAATAGTTCCTGGTCTGGGGGAGGGCAACAAGGAGAGGGCGGTTTAGTGGGTAGGCCTACTTTTTTGGGAGTCCCACATACCCCCCCAGTTCAAAAGACTGGAGGATATCCGTAAAAAGGATTCCGCAACTCCTTGTATAAAAAAAAAAAAAAAAAAAAAAAAAAAAAAAAAAAAAAAAAAAAAAAATAATACTCCCTCCCAAGTGTGTTGCCTTGCCGCGGCGTGGGGGCTTGCGTTTCTGCAATGAACTTTGGAGCTCGGCCGGCGGGGGCTCTGGCCCCTGGCAGGTCTAACCTTGCCGGACAGGTCTAGGGGGAGCAGGCAGACTAAGAACACACAACATCAAAAGCTACGGTGGAAGGCATCGTGCCTACGGCTGCATGGCCGCAATGATGTAAACTAAGGCGGTCGCGAACGATCCCTGCAGGGCACCGGGTGGAACCCTGCAGTATTTATACCTTACCTGGACAAGGCGGCTCTGCCTAGGCGGACCTACATTCCGACCTACTCGTGGGATGAATATAGAGAAACTTTTAAAAGAAATTAAACCTAAACAGAAGAAGGAGTTGGTAAAAACATCGACCAAGGAGGAGCTCAGGACAATCGGAGAACTCGCGACGGACTATATCAGAGGAGAGTCGAACGATGATAGCTTGACGAACGTGACCGAAAATGTCAACCTAAGAAAGAGAAGTAGACTTCAGTCATGTTCGTCAACAGGCACCGAAGATCGATCCCTACATCAGAAGACAAAGAAATTAAGATTCAGAAAGAGAGAAGCGACACCGCCACCCATGGAAGAGGGTAAAACGGTTCCACCTGTCATCGGAAATATAAGGAGGCATCGAGAAGAACCGGAAACCTCCTCATTCGACGATGACAATAAGAACGAACCCGATTTGACAGAGTTATTACAACTCATTCATGAGACCGCGACGAAAATGGCCGAGGCAGCGGCAATACAGAAAAATATGAATATGGCGGTAAAAACCGGCATTAACACGATTCTTGAGGCCGCTGGCGCTGCGCTAAACATGCAAAGCAGGACAGCCTCGAAGGGACGAATGATGGCAGACGACCTGACAGAGACAGAAACGGAGACAACGGAACCGGCGACGCGACCGACGAAACGGAAACGGGAGGCGACGAAGACCCCACCAGAGGCCCGGCAGAAGCAACCCCCGAGAACGGAGGAGGCTGAAATCTGGACAACCGTGAGGAAACGAAAAAAGAAAAAAAAAACGACGGAACCGAAAAACAAAACGGACGAGACGAACGTACCGACCCAGGCTGAAAAGCGCAGACCGACCCCCAAACATAGGGGAACGGCTGTACTGGTCAAACCTGGGAAAGACAACACGTACTCGGACATCGTACGGAAGATAAGGACGACGGTCGACCCGACGAGCAGTCATGGACAGGTGACGGCTCTTAGGAAGACCAAAGACGGACGGAGTCTCATCAAGATACGGGCAGTGTAAGGACCGTGACTTCCAGGGCGCAACTGGAGATAATGGACCTGGACTGCGTTACCATCGCGGAGGACGTAATACGGGTGCTGAGACGAGAAACGGGACGAGACGGCGACTTTGGTGTCCACATCTTCGGCCCGAACCGGGCCGAGCAGTACATGGCAGTCTGCGACCTCGAGATGCGGGAAGCCGAGGTGCTGCTGGACCTGGGCCGGATCGGGATAGGATGGGTGCAATGCCGACTACGACAGCGATTGACGGTGACCAAATGACACAAGTGCCTGGGCTACGGACACACAAAGACGAACTGCACGAACACGGATCGGACAAAAAGCTGCAGGAAATGCGGCGAGACGGGACATTACGCGACGGACTGTAAAAACAGACCGGCATGCCCTTTGTGCTCTGAGGCGGGGCACGGAGACGCGGCGCACCTTGCGGGAACCGGGAGATGTGCGGTGTTCCGGGCTGCGCTGGAGGAGCGCAAAAGAGAGGCCGGAAGGTGGACACCGTAATTCAAGGAAACCTGGATCGGAGCAGGACAGCGGACATGCTTCTACCTCAGATAGCCGACGAACACGACGCCGACATACTGATACTATGCGAACCATACAGGAAACGGACGACACAGACGTTGATCACAAACGAAAACGAGACAGCTGCTATCTGGGTGAGGGGTGCCGCCCGATCCCGGATGACTGACCGCGGCGCAGGCGAAGACTTCGCATGGGCTAAGGTCGGCGCTGTCACCTACGTCAGCGTCTACTTGACCCCGAACTGTGTCGCGGCGGAGTTTGAGAGAAGGGTGGCGCTCCTCGAAGACGGAATTAGGGATCTGCCTGGTGACGTCGTGGTCGCGGGGGACCTCAACGCGAGGGCGGTCGAGTGGGGCATAACTGTGACGAACAGATGGGGACGATTATTACTGGAGATGGCCGCAAGGCTAGACCCAGTGGTGGCAAATACGGGGAACACACCGACATACAGACGACCAGGATTTGGGAACTTCATACCAGACGTAACGATGACGTCAGACAGAATACTGCCACGGGTAGGGCGATGGGGGGTGGCTGAGGACTAGATGGCCAGCGACCACCAGTACATCGTCTTCGAAGTGGGAGAACAGACAACGACAACACGGACGAGGATTCAGCGCCCCCGCGGTGGAATACGAACAAACTTGACGTACGGAAGTTTTCGGAAGAGCTGGCGGCAGCGCCGGCGCCGATAACAAACGTCCCCCCAGAGCTGACAGGCCGGCTAAGAGCGGAAAGACTGGTAGACGAAACGGCCAAACTGACGGAACGGCTGTGCAATAGTACTATGCCAAAACGACATTACGGACAACGCAGACAACCACAATATTGGTGGACGGACGAGATCGCCGAACTCTGGAAGATCTGTCTGGCAAACCGAAGACGGGCCACAAGGGCTGGTGGGAGACCTGAAAGGGAAACTCTCCAGGCCGAATACAAGACAGCACGGAAACGACTGACGAACGCTATCAGAGACAGCAAAACGCAGTGCTGGAGCAAGCTCTGCGAGGAGGTGGACCGGGACTCGTGGGGCACTGGTTACAAGTACGTGACCGGTAAACTAGGGGTTCGGGTCTCACCAGGACTCAAAGATGCTGAAACCACTCGACGAATTGTGGACAGACTTTTCCCGACACACCCCATACGGACGGACGCAACGGATGACAACGGGACACCGACAGCCCCCAAATTCACTGCGGAGGAACTCACCAGAGCATCCAACGCGATGAAAATGGGGAAGGCGCCAGGACCTGACGGGATACCGGCGGAGATTGTCCGGCTGATGGTCAACCTGAGGCCGGATATATTTCTCGACCTATACAACACGTGCTTGACAACGGGGACCTTCAGTGACTGATGGAAAACGGCGAGGCTGGTCCTTATCCCCAAGGGTAGGGGCGACCCCAACACGCCGTCAGCCTATCGACCGCTGAGCCTACTGGACATGACAGGAAAACTTTACGAACAACTACTTAAACCACGACTAACGGACGCGATACAGACCGGGGGAGGCCTATCCAACCAACAGTTTGGCTTCAGGAAGGGCCGGTCCACGATTGGAGCTATCCAGAAGGTGGTAGACTCTTTCCGAGACACAGACAGACATTGCCACGCAGCGCGACCAATTGTGCTGCTGGCGACACTCGACGTTAAGAACGCTTTCAACTCGGCCAGGTGGGAGGACATACTGGAGACGCTTAAAAACGGCTTCAGGGCTCCACCATACCTGACCCGAGTAGTGGAAGATTACCTACGAAACAGACGGATTACCTACGAGATAATCGAAGGACAGGCGACAAGACAGATCACCGCGGGGGTTGCCCAAGGATCCATACTGGGACCAGACTTCTGGAACGGGATTTACGACAGCCTGCTGAGACTGGAGCTCCCGCGAGATGTTCAACTCGTCGCATACGCCGATGACGTGGCGGCGGTGATCGTCGAGCGGTCTCCAGAATTAGCTCAGTACAAACTGAACCAGACGATGAGACGTGTCGGATGATGGATGACTGACCACGGACTATAACTCGCAACAGAAAAGACGGAACTGGTGTTTCTCACAAGGAAACGCATACTGACGAGACAACCTATGAAGGTCGGGATATACGAGATAGTGGCTGGAAGGGAAGTCAAGTACCTGGAGGTGACCCTAGATACGAAGATGACCTTCTGGCCTCACGTACAGCGGACAGCCCGGAAGGCGGCCGAAAGGGTGACATCCTTAAGCCGCCTGATGGCAAACACTAACGGACCGAGACCGGGGAAACGGAAACTTTTAATGTCAACGACTCACTCGATGCTCCTCTACGGCGCGGAGATCTGGGCAGATGCCCTGAAGACAAAAAAGTACTGCCACGCAATGACGGCGGTGCAAAGACAGGGTGCGCTGAGGATCGCCTGCTCCTATCCGACTGTCTCTGCACAGGCAGTCTTAGTGGTAGCCGGCGTAATCCCCGTGGACCTCCTAGCTTTTGAGCGAAAGAGAATCTACGGGAGAAACGCGGGCACGAGACGACAGGACGTGGCAACGACAGGAAGAGACAGGACGATTCAGGTATGGCAACAACGATGGACAGAAGGAACGACAGGCAACTGGACGAGACGACTTGTAAGGGACCTGAGACCGTGGATCGGAAGGAAGTTTGGAGACGTGAATTTTTACGTTACCCAGCTCCTGACCGGACACGGTTACTTCCGAAGGTACCTTTGCAACATGAACAGAGTACAGACGCCAGACTGTAAATACTGCGGATACGAACGAGACGACGTGGAACACACATTTTTTGTGTGTGACCGCTGGACAGGACCTCGACTTGAACTCGAGACGATTGTTGGCAGCATCACCCCGGACAACATTGTCCAGGTGATGCTCCACTCAACAGAATGGTGGCAAATAGTTGCCACCTATACAGAGACGATACTGCGACGAAAAAACGGAGACGGCTGTCTCGCCTAACCGAGCAGATGGACTGACGTGACGCGACAGGTTACAGACAGCATGACGAACGGACGAACACAGACTGAACCCCCAACCAGAAGTAATATCAAAATAGTTCCTGGTCTGGGGGAAATCAACAAGAAGAGGACGGTTTAGTGGGTAGGCCTTTTTTGTTGGGAGTCCCACATACCCCCCCAGTTCGAAAGGCAGGGGGATATCCGTAAAATGGATTCCGCAACTCCTTGTATAATAATAATAATAATAATAATAATAATAATAATAATAATAATAATAATAATAATAATAATAATAATAATAATAATAATAATAATAATAATAATAATAATAATAATAATAATAATAATAATAATAATAATAATAATAATAATAATAATAATAATAATAATAATAATAATAATAATAATAATAATAATAATAATAATAATAATAATAATAATAATAATAATAATAATAATAATAATAATAATAATAATAATAATAATAATAATCCCGTGTCGGGTTGCTGGCCCCGCATCGGGCGCCTCCCCAGGTCGCGGATAGGGGGACGCCTCCCAGATATGGAAGGTACTGAGAATACTCAGAAAGACAGAGAGGAGGGACCGCACTCCTCAATAGTGTAGGATTTCTACCCACTAAAAACCACCAACCCTTTTTCCAGATGTTGTGTAACGACCCCGGAACCACTTCCGCATTTCGTCAGGGTCGTTCTGTTCCCTTGCCTTCCAGGCCTTTTCACTCTTTCCTGCTTGTTTATGGACGCGGTCCGGCGCAAGCTGTGATGTTCTGCCCAATACCATTAACTGACACGCTAATGCCTTAACTGTTTCCACTGTGTCACTTCACTGTGGTTCACTGGACTCGGCACTATTTTCTCACACTGCACTGTTCACTATGCTCACGATGTCCAACTTGTTGTTGTCTGCTCCGGCTATCACTCTGTTATTTTCTTCTTGTTTCTTCTGGCGTAGTATTGTTTCGGCAAAGATTGTCACCGCATTCCACTTCTCCGCGCTGATCAGCATCGATGCCACTATGTTCTCTGGGGTGATAAGCCCCAGTGACTCCTCCAACCTTACCCTCTCATCTCTCCACCGATTACACTCGAAGAAGGTGTGATGAGCGTTGTCGCGTTCAGAATCCCCGTAGATACATCGCGGATTTTCCACTTTCCCTATCTTGTGGAGGTATGTGCTGAAGTAGCCATGCCCGCTCAATAGTTGGGTCAGGTAGTAAGTCACTTCCCCATGTTTACCATCTGTCCATAGGGCTAGATGTTTGATGAGTCTGGCTGTCCATCTTCCTCTTGCGTCACTGTCCCACATGCCCTGCCAAAGCTCCATAGTGTGATTCCTCTCCTGTATCTTCATCTGTTGTCGATCGTGTTCAGCTTGTCGTAGGTAGACTCGTTTCTTCTCTCTCATAAGAAGCTCGATGGGTACTACTCCAGCAATGACCAGGGCCGCCGGTCCTGATACCGTTCGGTATGCACAGGCCACTCTCAGAGCTCCTCTTTTTTGTACCGCGGCTACACGCTTCCTTCGGCTTTCCGCTTCCAGTGCGTCCGCCCAGATCTCTGCTCCATACAGGAGAATCGAGTGCGTCACCGACATTAGAAGCCGACGTTTGCTGGTCATTGGTCCTCTCACGTTTGCCATGAGACAGCTCAGCACTGCTACCATAGACGCCGCTTTGTCTGTCGCTTTCCTGATGTGTTCCCAGAAGGTTAGTTTGGTGTCCAGGGTGATGCCGAGATACTTCACCGCGCCCATCGTTTCCACTTCTTCGTTTCCGACGTGCATGCGTAGTATGCTCGGGATCCTCTTCCGAGTGAGAACAACTGACTCCGTCTTCTGCGTGGCTAGGCTGAGGCCGTGGTCCCCCATCCATTGGTGCGTTCGCCTCATGACCTGGGTAAGACGCCTTTGTGCCGCTTCGGGGTCTCTTGCTGTTATGACCGCGGCGACGTCGTCGGCGTATCCTATCAGGTACGTGTCGTCTGGCATTTCCATCCGTAGAATTCCATCGTAGGAGATGTTCCAGAGATCTGGCCCGAGGATCGATACCTGGGCTGCACCTGAGGTGATGACTTTTCTCTGTTGTCCTTCTCGTGTGTCGTAGAGCAGTACTCGGTCCTTCAAGTAGTCGTCCACCATCGCGAGGAGGTATGCTGGTACCTGGAAATGTACCTTTAGCGCCCGCATCATGTCGCACCATCTTGCTGAATTAAAGGCATTCTTCACGTCGAGCGTTGCCAATATCACGATCTCTCGGGAGTAACGGTTGCACTCCCGCGTTGCCTCAACTGTCCTCATGACCTCTTGAACTGCGTCTACCGTGGACCGTCCTTTCCTGAAACCGAATTGTCTATCGGACAGGTCACCTGCTTCCCGTATCGCTGTATGTAGTCGTGGCTTGATCATCCTCTCCAGCAATTTCTTGGCCGTGTCCAACATGCACAGTGGCCTGTAGGCTGACGGGGAGTTAGGTTCTCCTTTGCCTTTGCTGATTAACACCAGACGCTGCGTCTTCCAGCGTTTGGGAAAAACTCCGCTCTTCAAGCAGCAGTTGTACATGTCGAGAAGCAGTTTCGGGTGGGCGTCTGCCACTGCCTTCAACACTTCTGGCGGTACGCCGTCGGGACCTGGGGCCTTTCTGTTCTGCAGTGAGTTGACCGCGTCCATCAGCTCCTCCTCATTAAATATCGTAATGTCCTCAACCTGATGTCGAGGTCCTCCTCGGTCCTCGGTGGGTGAGTCGGGAATAGGGTATCTACGATGTTTTTTATCCTATTCAGGTCCATGCTCTCTCCTTCCGAGAAAGCTTCTAGTTTCCGCGTCACTATCCTGTAGCCCAATCCCCACGGGTCTTTATTTACGTGCTGTAAAATTGAATTCCAGCGCTCCGTCTTGCTGCGGCCAATTTGACGCTGTAGGATCTTCTTGGCAACTTTGTATTGAGCCGCGATGACCACTGCCTCAACAGGACTCCTTCTTCGAGCTCGGGTTGTTTTCCTTCGCAGTCGGAGGCATCCTTTTCGCTGACTGGCGATCTCGTCGGTCCACTAATACGCTGCCTTCTTGTTCGCTGGTCGCTGCTTTCTCGGCATTGACGCTCTACAGGCTTGCAGTACTAGCTGCATCGTTTCGTACATCAATTCTTCTGTACTTGGGTTTTCAACGTGCGTCGAGATTCTCCGTCCGTTGAGTATCGCTATTCTCAATTTCCTCTCGTCCATTTTGGCTACGTTCTATCTTGTTGGTAGGTCCTTGTTGATCCTTGGTGTGTTTCCTTCTTCAAATAATTCGAACGTGATGTATTGGTGGTCGCTGCTGGTGAAGTCCTCAATCACCGTCCATTTTCTCACACATGGCACTGCGCGTTCCGATGCAAACGAAATGTCTGGTGTCGTTCCCCCGTAGCCTGGACGTCGGAAAGTCGCAGTCGAACCGGTGTTGAGCACTGTGAGGCTTATTCTTGGAACCATTTCCATTATTCGCCTACCTCTGCAGTCCGGATGCGGCATGCCCCATTCGATCGCTTGCGCATAAAAATCTCCAGCTACGATGATTTTTCCTTCCATGTCCCGTAGTTGGTCTTCCAGGCAGTTGAGCTTCTCTTCAAATTGCCCGATGCTTTCATTGGGTGTGAAGTAGCAGTTCACGTAGTAAACGTCCCTCTGTTTATTGCAGACAAAGTCGTTTCCTCTTCCGTGAACTCCTACTCGGCCTTTTCCGGGATTTGGGACCCAAATGGCTGCAGTGTCCAGGCTGTCCGCGTACCAGCTCGTATTCACTTTATCACGATATTGTTCACTGATAATAATCACATCACATGTTTTTTCGCGCACCAGTTGTGTCAGGAGGTCGTCGGCCGTCCTGCTCCTGTTCAGATTTCCTTGAAGTACCCTTGTCATCTCGGGGTCCTGTTCTTAGCACTTTCCAACGCTCTCCGAAAAGCGGCACATTTCCCTGTTCCCGGCACGTGGGATGATTGCGCTTTGTCCGCGCACAAAACACACCGCGCTTCTCTATCGTACTTAGCGCCTTTATGACCGGTTTCACCACACTTATAACACAGTTTACTTCTATCTGGACCACTACAGTTTTTGGCTTGATGCTCATACCCTAAGCACCTGAAGCACCGCATTACAAGTATCCGTTTCCAAATTCTACAGTTGACCCAGCCAACTTTGATCTTGCTCTTTTGGATGAGTTCTGTCGCCTTTATTTCATCCATCTCGATAATAGCGATTTTCTGGCCCCTGTAAATCGTTTTTGGCACTCGGACTTTAACATTATCTACTTTTCCCGGGTACTCGCGTGCCAAGGCGTCGAGCACATCTTCTTCTTCAGTTGCTCCGTCGAGGTCTCTAATCTCGAGGGTCATCTTCGGGATGAGTTCGGTGACTTTGCCCGTATTTCCCAGTGCATCTCTCAAGGCCTTGGTGAAGACGTCTTTGTTCTTCTGGTTGTTGCCTAGCTTCAGCAGAATTTCACCCTTGTGAGTCTGACGGATGGCTTTGATGTCCGTCTCCGTGTCTGCAGGGTTCACCTTGGCATGGATGTCCTTCAGTATCTCTGCGTAGATTTTCCCTGTTTCCGGCCTGATAAGAACGGCTTCGCCGCGTGGCCTATCCCGGATGCGTTTGTTCCGCTCGCTTTGGCGTTCCGGTGGAGTTGTTTTAATCCTCGTCGCCGGTGTTTCCTCGTCATGCCTTGCAGCTCTTCTGGCTTTCCGATTGTTGTCCTTGACCGCGCCTCCTTTCTCCTTTATGCGGCAAGGTTCTTGCCACTCTCCTTCCGTTTCTCCATGCTTAGGTCTTTTATCCGCCCGTTGTACAGGAGATCCTCCTCCTGGGCTGGTTAGGTGTTGTGACCTCTGGATTCCTCCATTCGAAGATTGTGAGGCTAGTCGTCCGCCTCCCGCTGGTATTTTTCGCAATTCTGCTTCAATCGTTTTCCTCTCTAATCTGGATGCTGAAATGGCTTCCAAGAATTCCTCCGGCTTCTGTCATCCTTGTTTGATGTCCATGCTGACATTCCGCTGCTTAGTGGTCGCCTTGATCATCTTCTTTGCAAGGCTTTGAAGGCGCCATATCTCCTCTTCCTCGCCAAGGTCAACCTCCGAGATCTTCTGCTGTAGAGCTGCTCGGTGTTGCTCTATCGAGCCGTCTTGCTCCTCATTTGCACTGATATCCGTCCCGTTATGAGGGAGACTCAACATCAGTGAGTTTCTAATCTGTTCACCCTTGTTTCCTCGTGTTCTAGTAGGATGACAGCTCTCCGCCCTTGTTGCTTTGTATGCTACGTTGGCTTAGTCATCCACCAATGTAGCACTGCGGTCGCTTGTTTTCGACGCCGGGGAGCCCGCCTGCCCACTCCCTGTCGACGCCGGCACTGGAGTATCCCCCCCCTACACCGTAAACTGTTTTCCTTGATTGTTGTTACTCATAATTGGTTTGTTGTAGGGGGTTTCCTTCCCCTGGATTTAAGCCGCCTTTTATGCCAGGCATACCTTACCTCGGGAATATTTTAACCCCTATCCCGCAGGGGTAATTGGTTTGTTGTAGGGGTTTTCCTTCCCCTGGATTTCAGTGGCCTTTTACGACAGGCATACCTTACCTTGGGAATATTCTAACGCCTATCCCGCAGGGGTAATTGGTTTGTTGTAGGGGTTTTCCTTCCCCTGGATTTTAGTCGCCTTTTACGACAGGCATACCTTACCTCGAAAATATTCTAACCCCTATCCCGCAGGGGTAAATAAACGGTGATTGAAGACTTTACAGGCAGCGATCACCAATACATCACGTTCGAATCATTTGAAGGAGGAAACGCACTAAGGACCAACAAGGACCTACCACCAAGTTGGAACGTATTCAAAATGGACGAGAGGAAACTGCGTATAGCGATACTCAACGGACGGAGAGTCTCGACGCACGTTGAAAACCCAAGTGCAGAAGAGTTAGTGGACGAAACGATGCAGCTAGTACTGCAAGCGTGCAGAACATCGATGCCGAGAAAGCAGCGACCAGCAAACAAGTAGGCAGTGTACTGGTGGACCGACGAGATCGCCAATCAGCGAAAACGATGCCTCCGACTGCGAAGGAAAGCAACCCGATTTCGAAGAAGGAATCCTGATGAGGCAGCAGTCATCGCGGCTCAATACAAAGGTGCCAAGAAGATCCTACAGCGTCAAATTGGCCGCAGCAAGACGGAGCGCTGGAAGTCTATTATATAGGACGTGAATAACGACCCGTGGGGATTAGGCTACAGAATTGTGACGTGGAAACCAGAAGCTTTCCCGGAAAGAGAGATCATGGACCTGAATAGGATGAAAAACATCGTAGATACCCTATTCCCGACTCACCCACCGAGGAGCGAGGAGGACCTCGACATCAGGCTTGAGGACATTACGTCATTCAATGAGGAGGAGCTAATGGACGCGGTTCAATCACTGCAGAACAGGAAGGCCCCAGGACCCGACGGCGTACCGGCGAAAGTGTTAAAGGCGGTGGCAGGCGCCCGCCCGAGACTGCTCCTCGACATCTACAACTGCTGCCTGAAGAGCGGAGTTTTTCCCAAACGCTGGAAGACGCAGCGTCTGGTGTTAATCAGCAAAGGCAAAGGAGACCCTAACTCCCGGTCAGCCTACAGGCCACTGTGCATGCTGGACACGGCCGGGAAATTGCTGGAGAGGATGATCAATCCGCGACTACATACAGCAATACGGAAAGCAGGTGACCTGTCCGATAGACAATTCGGTTTCAGGAAAAGACGATCCACGATAGACGCAGTTCAAGAGGTCATGAGGACAGTTGAGGCAACGCGGGAGAGCAACCATTACTCCCGAGAGATCGTGGTATTGGTTACACTCGACGTGAAGAATGCCTTTAATTCAGCAAGATGGTGCGACGTGATGCGGGCGCTAAAGGTACATTTTCAGGTACCAGCGTACCTCCTCGCGATGGTGGACGACTACTTGAAGGACCGAGTACTGCTCTACGACACACAAGAAGGACAACAGAGGAAAGTCATCACCTCAGGCGCAGCCCAGGGATCGATCCTTGGGCCAGATCTCTGGAACATCTCGTATGATGGAATTCTACGGATGGAAATGCTAGACGACACGTACCTGATAGGATACGCCGACGACGTCGCCGCGGTCATCACAGCAAGAGACCCCGAAGCGGCACAAAGGCGTCTTAACCAGGTCATTAGGCGGACGCACCAATAGATGGGGGACCACGGCCTCAGCCTAGCCACGCAGAAGACGGAGATAGTAGTTCTCACTCGGAAGAGGATCCCGAACATACTGCGCATGCGCGTCGGAAACAAAGAAGTGGAAACAAAGGGTGCAGTGAGGTATTCCGGCATCACCCTGGACACCAAACTAACCTTCTGGGAACACATCAGGAAAGCGACAGACAAAGCGGCGACTGTGGTCGTAGCGCTGAGCCGTCTCATGGCGAACGTGAGAGAACCAATGACCAGCAAACGCCGGCTTCTAATGTTGGTGACGCACTCGATTTTCCTGTATGGAGCAGAGATCTGGGCGGACGCACTGGAAGCGGAAAGCCGAAAGAAGCGTATAGCCAAAAATTATTATTATTATTATTATTATTATTATTATTATTATTATTATTATTATTATTATTATTATTATTATTATTATTATTATTATTATTATTATTATTATTATTATTATTATTATTATTATTATTATTATTATTATTATTATTATTATTATTATTATTATTATTATTATTATTATTATTATTATTATTATTATTATTATTATTATTATTATTATTATTATTATTATTATTATTATTATTATTATTATTATTATTATTATTATTATTATTATTATTATTATTATTATTATTATTATTATTATTATTATTATTATTATTATTATTATTATTATTATTATTATTATTATTATTATTATACAAGGAGTTGCGGAATCCTTTTTACGGATATCCTCCAGTCTTTTGAACTGGGGGGGTATGTGGGACTCCCAAAAAAGTAGGCCTACCCACTAAACCGCCCTCTCCTTGTTGCCCTCCCCCAGACCAGGAACTATTTTGGTATTACTTCTGGCTGGGGGTTCTGTCCGTGTTCGTTCGTTCGTCTTGCTGTCTGTAACTTGTCGCGTCACGTCAGTCTGTCTGCTCGGTTAGGTGAGGCAGCCGTCTACGTTTTTTCGTCGCAGTATCGTCTCTGTATAGGTGGCAACTAGTTGCCACCATTCTGTCGAGTGGAGCATCACCTGAACAATGTTGTCCGGGGTGATGCTGCCAACAATCCTCTCCAGTTCCAGTCGGAGTCCTGTCCAGCGGTCGCACACAAGAAATGTGTGTTCCGCGTCGTCTCGTTCGTGTCCACAGTACTTACAGTCTGGCGTCCGTACTCTGTCCATGTTATAAAGGTACCGTCTAAAGTAACCGTGTCCCGTCAGGAACTGGGTGATGTAAAAATTTACGTCCCCAAAATCCCTTTCGATCCACGGTCTCAGGTCCTTTATTAGTCGTCTTGTCCAGTTGCCTGTCGCTCTTTCTGTCCATTGTTCGTGCCAAGTCTGTATCGTCTTGTCGCGTTCCGCGACCGCCGCATCTTCCCGTCTTATGTCCGCGCTTCTCCCGTAGATCCTCTTTCGCTCGAAAGCTAGGAGGTCCACGGGGATCACGCCCGCAACCACCAAGACTGCTTGTGCAGAGACAGTTCGGTAGGAGCAGGCGATCCTCAGCGCACCTTGTCTTTGTACCGTTGTCATGGCGTGGCAGTACTTCTTTGTCTTCAGGGCATCTGCCCAGATCTCCGCGCCGTACAGGAGGATCGAGTGGGCTGTCGTCATTAGGAGTCGTCGTTTTCCCGGTCTTGGCCCGTTTGTGTTGGCCATTAGGCGGCCTAAGGATGCTATCCTCTTAGCCGCCTTCTGGCATGTTTTTTGTATATGAGGCCAGAAGGTCATCTCCGTATCTAGGGTCACTCCCAAGTACTTGACTTCACCTCCGGCCTCGATTTCGTCCGTCCCGACCCACATGGGTAGTCTCGTCTGTATGCGTCTTCTGCTAAGGAAAGTCAGTTCTGTCTTTTCTGTCGCGAGTTGTAGTCCGTGGTCCGTCATCCAACGGCCCACTCGCCGCATCGTCTGGTTCAGTTTTTGCTGTGCCAGATCCGGAGACCGCTCGGTGATCACCGCTGCCACGTCGTCAGCGTAAGCGACGTTCCAAAAATCTGGTCCCAGTATGGACCTCTGTGCGACCCCGGCGGTGATTTGTCTCATCACCGGTCCTTCAGTTGTCTCGTACGTAATCTGTCTGTTTTTCAGGTAGTCCCCCACCACCCGAGCCAAGTAAGCCGGAACCCCGAAGCTGCTTCCAAGCGCCTCCAGGATATCGACCCACCTAGCCGAGTTGAAGGCGTTCCTGACGTCTAAGGTCGCCAGCAGAACGATTAGTCGTGCTGCGTGGCAATGTCTGTCTAACAAGGAAAGGTACTTTGGTGTCCCCCTCTGATTTTAATGCAACTCACGTATGTTGTAGAGCATCGAAAACTAAAAGACACGTATTTTTTTTTATCGGCGGAAAGACATTTTTAAGGGGTGAAATCGCCCTTCAATAATAGCATGTCGAGGGGTGATTTTGCAGTTTCACCCAGAAGGCGTCAACCGATTTTAATAAAACAAAAACCAAAATACTCCTCATTGAAGACAATCAAAATTCCACGCTAAGTTGAAGAAAAAAATTCATTTGCAGGGGTGAACAACCCCCTGATTTTTCAAATTTCCACCCTACACAAAAAACTAATCAACCAAATTAAACAGAACATGTACCATTTGGAAGGGCAAGTTAAAATAAAGTTGACGTATTTTTGCACATTCACAGGAAAATGAGTTTACGGGGGTAAACTACCCCTTATCCATTAGTACGTATATTTATGCGTACATTCTTGTTTCTCGTTATTTACATGTTAAAGAGCTGCTTGCGTTCACTCTTTGTGTTGATTTTGTGCTTATCAATAATTTATCGTCATATGTCATCGACCTTTCGATTAGATAGTATTTCGATTCGGCGCAAATTTCGAAATAAGTCGACGATGCAACAGTCGTTCCATCTATAGAACTTTGTCAGTTATTCCAACGAAATGAATATGACCTTATTTTTTTGAGTAATCTAATCATACGCCAATATGATAAAAATACTTTCGACGCAGTAAGAGGTGTTTTCTACATAGGCGGCTATCTGGGACTGCGTATTATCTGCTGATATCGCATGTGGTTCAACAACAAGTCTTTCAAATATAAAAGCCGCGATACATACAGCGATCTTCAGTTGCTCATTTGAACGGAGTGCCAGTGCGTCAGTTGTAATTTCTGACAAAAAAAAATCAATAGACCATGAAAGTGAATCCAATCAACGTCATTAAACTTCTTTTGGCTACATTTCAAGCCATGAATATTCCCGAAACTCCGATTAACAATGCAGAAATCGAGGTAAAGCAGAATTTCGAAAAAGTTCTGGTCGACTGCATGGACGATTATAACGGAGTTGAAATTATCGAGGAACAATCGCTAGATTTTCAAGAGCCATTCAAGCAATATGATGTTAACCCTGTCGAGGACACTCTTTGGCAACATGATGAAGGTCCAGTGGATTCTGATACTTGTTCTAAAGACGAAGAAGACATAAGCTACGATTACAAACGCAAAGCAATCGAATACTGGAGATCCGGTAAGAAGAAAAATTACAGTGTCGATACCGTGAGTCAGAAATTCAAAAAAGTCAAATCTGTACGTCAATTAAAACGCTGGGCAAATCAAATGAACAAAGATGGGACCTACAAGGAGAAATTAGCTCAAATCTCTGAATATACTTTGAAAAACATACAAGCCGCAATAGATGCTGGTTTCATTGTTCATGATATCGACCTTCAAAAGTGGGCTCTACAAGCTCAAAAAGAGATAGGTCACGAAGACATTCGTTTTAAAGCTTCTCATAATTGGCTTCGGAAGTTCAAAAAATCACATCGTATTGTGTCCAGGAAAATTAATAAATTCGTAACACCAAAGACTATAGAAGACGAACCAGTTTTAAGGATGAATGCAGAAAACTTCGTAAATGAAATTAAACCATATATTCAAACATATGGACCGGAAAACATATATAATTCAGATCAGAGCGGTTTTCAACTGGAAATCCACTCTGGCAGGACTCTGACGACTGAAGGAACTAACCAAGTGCAATGTGTAGTACAATCCGTATCATCTACAACTCACAGCTACACTATCCAGCCAACCATAAATGCAGATGGAAAATTATTGTCACCCCTTTTTATCGTTCTAAAAGAGGGAAAGGGTGAGTTCGGCCCAATCGTGGAAAAAAATGTATTCAGGCCAGAAAACGTATTTTTAACAGCAACGAAATCCGGAAAAATTACTTCAGGTATGGACAAAAATGATTGCCAGAAAATATTGAACATATGATGAATTATACTATATCGATAACCAATATCATTCTATGTATAGAGCATTTCAAAATTTGGTTGGAAAAAGTATTCTTCCCCAACACCGGCCGTGACAGCGTATTGTTGATAGACTCGTGGAGTGGACACTGCCCAGAAGTTGTTCTAAATGCAACACCTCGGGGCAAAAAAATAATCACAAAGATAATACCTAAAGGCACAACAGGGAAAATCCAACCACTCGACGTTTTTGGTTTCCGAATATGGAAAAATTTTGTACGACATTTTTCCGACAGTGTATTATTACTTAATTCTGATATTAATTTGCACTTGAGAAACAACATAATCAAACTGCAATCTCTCGCACACAATCAATTTTCATCACCCAGATATATAAATTTTTTCAAATATGCATGGTTCAAAAGTAATTATATAACCGATAAGCCAAACGAATTCGACAATCCAGTAAGTTTTGGTTTCGGTCAATCGTCTCAAGCACACTGTGAAGTACTAATAAATGAAATAATAAAAAATAAAAGGTTGTAATAATGTGGCCATCATCAGATGCTCATGGTGCAAGAAGTCTTTATGCTTGCAACATTTTTTGGAAGAGTATCATTTCTGCACGACTTACGAACCATGATTGCTACAAATTATGACGTGCACATTGCACGTTGATGAATTGTAAAAGGAATGATACATTATAATATATACTGTGGTGTATGTAGATGCGCGAGGCGGTAAGAATAAATGTGAGAGAATGGAGAGTGGGGAGAGCGTTAACGTGGGACGTGAAAAGGACGACAGTCGAATAAATGCGCATGCCGAAACCGGGTATTTGTTATTTCTCGCCTATGTCCTCAGCTGATTGCCGCTGTTTCGAAATACAACCATACATATATGCCATACAACCACTCAACCCCAGCAACATTCCCCAGTATTCTGTATTTGAACAAGCTATTTTTTTCAGTAAATAACGCGAAACTCGTGAATGGACCATTCTACTTGTAAGTACCAGCCGGTCACCCCCTTAATAATAAATAAAGCATCATGCGAAGTTCCCCCCCTTGACTTCGGCTAACAGGAATGTTTTGAATCAATTCGGACATTTAAATAACGAGAAACAAAAATGTATGCACAAATATACGTACTAATGGATAAGGGGTAGTTTACCCCCGTAAACTCATTTTCCTGTGAATGTGCAAAAATACGTCAACTTTATTTTAACTTGCCCTTCCAAATGGTACATGTTCTGTTTAATTTGGTTGATTAGTTTTTTGTGTAGGGTGGAAATTTGAAAAATCAGGGGGTTGTTCACCCCTGCAAATGAATTTTTTTCTTCAACTTAGCGTGGAATTTTGATTGTCTTCAATAAGGAGTATTTTGGTTTTTGTTTTATTAAAATCGGTTGACGCCTTCTGGGTGAAACTGCAAAATCACCCCTCGACATGCTATTTTTAAAGGGCGATTTCACCCCTTAAAAATGTTTTTCCGCCGATAAAAAAAAATACGTGTCTTTTAGTTTTCGATGCTCTACAACATACGTGAGTTGCATTAAAATCGGAGGGGGACACCAAAGTACCTTTCCTTGTAAGTCCAGGAAGGAGTCGACCACTTTTTGGATCGCTCCAATCGTCAATCGACCCTTCCTGAAGCCGAACTGCAGGTCTGAAAGGCCTCCGCTGGTCTGTATCACGTCCGTCAGTCTCGGTCTCAGTAATTGTTCGTAGAGTTTACCCGTCGTGTCAAGTAAACTCAACGGCCGGTACGCTGACGGCGTATTGGGGTCGCCCTTACCATTGGGGATAAGAACTAGCCTCGCCGCCTTCCACCGGCCGCAGAACGTCCCCGTCGTCAAGCACGTGTTGTACAGGTCGAGAAATATCTCCGGCCTCAGGTTGACCATCAGCCGGATAATCTCCGCCGGTACTCCGTCCGGTCCCGGTGCCTTACCAGTCTTCATTGCGTTGGATGCCCTAGTGAGCTCTTCCGCCGTGAAGATGGGGGCTGCCGGTGTGTCCGCGTCATCTGTAACGTCCGTCCGTATCGGGTGTGTAGGAAATAAGCCGTCGACGATCCGTCGTGCAGATTCGGCGTCTTTGAGTTCTGGTGGCACCCGGGCCCCTAGTTTACCAGTCACGATTTTGTAACCAGTACCCCAGGGATCCTGATCCACCTCCTCGCAGAGCCTCTTCCAGCAACGCGTCTTGCTGTCTCGTATCGCGCTCGTCAGTGCTTTTCGTGCTGTCTTATATTCGGCTTGGAGGTTTTCCCTTTCAGGTCTTCCCCCAGCCCTCGTCACCAGTCGTCGGCTTGCCAAGCAGACCCTTTGCAGCTCGGCTATTTCGTCCGTCCACCAGTATTGTGGCTGCCTGTTCTGTCGATGTCGTCGTTTCGGCATTGTGCTGTTGCACAGCCGGTCCGTCAGTTTGGCCGTCTCGTCCACCAGTCTTTCCGCCCTTTGCCGGCCAGTCAGCTCAGGGGGGACTTTTGTTATCGGTGCTGGTGCTACTACCAGCTCCTCCGAAAATTTTTGTACGTCGAGTTTGTTGAGGTTCCACCGCGGGGGGTGCTGGGTCCTCGTCCGTCTCGTCGCCGTTTGTCCTGCCACTTCGAAGACAATGTACTGGTGGTCGCTGGCCGTATAGCCATCGAACACCCGCCATTGTTCTATCCGTGGCGATATTCCGTCCAATGTCATTGTGACGTCAGGGATGGAGTCTCCAAACCCTGGTCGTCTGTAGGTCGGTACGTTTCCTGTATTGGCTACTACCAGGTCCAGCCTTGCAGCCATCTCCAGCAGCAACCGTCCACGTTTGTTCGTTGCTGTCATTCCCCACTCGATCGCCCGCGCGTTGAAGTCGCCCCCGATAATAACGTCTCCAGGCAGATCCCTGACTCCGTCCTCAAGGAGCGCCACTTTCCTCTCGAAATCCGCTGCGGTGCAGTTGGGTGTAAGGTAGACGCTGACGTAAGTGACAGCGCCGACCCTTGCCCAGACGTAATCGTCCCCGACATCGCAGTTAATTATTCGAGATTGGGCAGCGCCCCTTACCCAGATAGCTGTGGTCTCTGTCTCGTTTGTAATGTACGTTTGTGTCGTTCTTCTCCTGTACGGTTCGCACA
Source organism: Cylloceria caligata (assembly GCA_963942595.1). Classification (NCBI taxonomy): domain Eukaryota; kingdom Metazoa; phylum Arthropoda; class Insecta; order Hymenoptera; family Ichneumonidae; genus Cylloceria; species Cylloceria caligata. The sequence goes on from OZ012705.1 coordinate 53,343,725, forward strand.
GGATCAGAATGTCGGCGTCATGTTCGTCAGCTATCTGTGGTAGTATCATGTCTGCTGTCCTACTCCTGTTCAGGTTTCCCTGAACTATTCTGTCCGTCTTCCGGCTTGCTTCCTGCACTCCTCCAGCGCAGCTCGGAACACCGCGCACTCCCCGGAACCCGCGAGGTGCGCCGCGTCCTTGTGCTTTGCCTCGGCGCAGAAAGGACAGGCCGGTTTGTTTTTACAGTCCGTTGCGTAGTGTCCCGTTTCGCCGCATTTCCTGCAGCTTTTTGTCCGGTCCGTGTTCGTGCAGTTGACCTTGACGTGTCCGTAGCCAAAGCACTTGTGGCATTTCGTCACTGTCAGTCGTTTTCGGACGCGGCAATGCACCCATCCAATCCCGACCCGTCCCCGCCGAAGCAGCACCTCGGCTTCCCGCGACTCCACATCGCAGACCGCCATGTACTGCTCGGCGCGATTCGGGCCAAAGATGTAAACCCCGAAGTCCGCGTCTCGTCCTGTCTCGCGTCTCAGCGCCTGTCTGACGTCGTCCGTGGTCGCGACGCAGTCCAGGTTCATGATCTCCAATTGGACCTTGGAAGTCATGGCCCTGACTCTGCCCGCGTCCCCAATCGCGTCTTCAAGTGACGAATTCGATTATATGTTTTACTGACACCTCTGTATCCGCCTATGGTTGACGAATGCATTTCTTCAATAATCTCATTTTGTCTTTCCACTGGGGGTTGTCTAACTAACCCGTCACAAATAATGATTTTAACGTCGCTTTGCGCGAATATTAATCGAATTTGAGTCATAATATTTTCCCATGGCACGTTTAACATAAAACTTGATTTTGCAATGCTGACGGTTTGCAATGATAACTTGTCAATTAAATAACGAGCACTTTTTAAAGCTTCTACTATATTTTCCAAAATTAATGTGGGATCTTCTCCAGAATTATCTGTGATAGGCAAAGCTATATTGAATCTGTGAGGTCGTTTCATAATAGATTAACCTTTTTTAATTCGAGATTCTCGTAATGCAATAGCTCCAGTGTCTATCGGTGCACAGTCGGTGGAAAAAAAAGTAAACTAAATTATCTTTTCGAGTGTGAAATAAGTCTCGTGATTGTTCGACGTTGGAAGCAATAATCCTACCCTTCGTGGTTTTATGCAGGATGGTGGTGGGCAATATAAGTAAATTCTCAGGTTCTACGTCGGACATGTTGTCGCTTAGGGGTTCTGTTTTGCTACCTTTGAAGAGTTCACGTGCATGTTTTCCCTCCACTATTCTGTCTGAGTTTTCTCGAGGGTTATGGTCCTTGAGTTCGCTTTCGTCGCTAGATTCGTTGTTCTTAAGAGGCACATCGTTGGGGGATAGGCCTGGTAACTGCACATGTGTTTGGTTACTTGGTCGATCTGAAGAAGTGTCGGATGGCAGAGGAAAGTTCTCAACACTGTAGGTCACTTGCTTAGTCTTAGTTTCGATGTTTTCATTATTGAGTGTCTCCCGAGGCATATTAGCTTTCATTTTTACGGTGGATTTCTTTAGTGGTGCTTTGTTCGCTGCAGGCGTCTGAAAAATTTCGTTTTCGTGACCAGTGGTCATTGATTTGTATGGAGAGGCTATGTCTCCCAGCTGTTCGAAAGGATCAACCGACTCACGTACCCAGTCACATTCTTCTACATCATTAAGATAATCGAAATTTCCACGGACATCGTTGCTTAGATTTTCCTCTTCTTCGAAATCATCTTCTAATAGCCGAGCTATATCGGTGTCTGATAAGATACGTTGATTATTTTTACGGTGACTTTTTAGAGGATTCGAGCGAACCATGTAAATATCGTTCGTGGTAGTTAATGACTCTATGGGGTTTCTTGAGAGCGCGTCGGCGTTAACGTTAGTTTTTCCGGCCTTGTACACTACATCGTATTCGTACTCGGCGAGTTTCAGTCACCAGCGCAGGATTTTAGGATTTCCACCTGCAGCCCGTCGGAACCACAACAGCGGTTTACGGTCGGTTACTACAGTGAAATGGTGCCCATACAGATATGGCCGAGAGTGAAGTATAGAGTATACTATAGCCAATGCTTCCTTTTCGTAAGTGTCGTACCGTTCTTCGATTAGATTCAAAGCTCGCGAGGCGTAAGCGCATGGATGATTATTGTTAATTTCTCCTTGTGAAAGTATACTACCGATAGCATAACCCGATGCATCTGTTGTTAAAATAAAAGGCTTGGAAAAATCAGGATATCGCAAAACTGGAGCCGTACAAAGTTTATTCTTTAAAATTGCGAATGACTGTTGTTGTTCGGGTCCCCAATCAAATATATTTTCTTTGCGTAATAAAGTCGTGAGGGGTTTTGATATCTTGGCGTATACTTCTATGAACCACCTATAATAACCTGTTAATCCCAGAAATTGTCGAATATTTTAAACATTTTTAAGTACGGGATATTCACGTACAGCTTCTAATTTCTTAGGATCGGGCTGAACTCCATTATTCCCGATAATATGTCCTATATACGCGACTTCTCTTTTCAAAAATGCGCATTTATCTGGTTGTAATTTTTAATTTGCTGCTTCTAATCGTTTAATTAATTCGCTATATATATTCTCGTGTTCTTTGAGATTGTAGGCATGAATAACAATATCGTCCAAATAAACAAATAGTCCTTTCCCGAGGAGCCCACTTAGTGTGAGGTCCATTGCTCCTTGAAACGTCGGAGGGGCGTTCCGAAGGCCGAACGGCATTCTAACGAATTCGAAATGGCCACGTGGAGTAGTAAATGCGGTCTTATGACGATCTTCCGGAGAGACTTCTATCTGATGGAATCCTGATGCTAAATCGAATACAGAAAAGTATTGTGCACCGCCTAATTGATCTAATATATCGTTAATATTGGGTATGGGGTGCGCGTCGGCGATCGTTTTTTCGTTCAGCGATCGGTAATATAACACGACTCTCCATTTTTTATTACCCTGAGAGTCGGCTTTCTTGGGAACGACCCAGACAGGACAATTGTATGGAAGCGTAGAGGGTGTTATTACTCCTCTACTAAACATATCCTCTATTTGCTTGCCTATTTCTTCTTTAGTACACTCTGGCCATCTGTAGCCTCGAGTATTTATAGGAAGATCATCAGTAGTAGGAATGCGGTGTTGCAATATTGTGGTGCATGTCAACGTATCTCCTGGGATTTGGTATAAATGTGCGCTTTCCTTTAAAAGCGTCTCGATACTTGCTTTTTCTTCTTCGTTCAATTCGGCGAGTCTTAATAATTCCTTAATTTGATTATAGCGGTCGATCATTACCGATTCTGATATTACGTAACATGAATTTTCGCGAATGAAAGGTTGAATTTCGCGAGTGATATTAGCTATACTGAGTTTTTGTGTTAACGAAACGTTCATGATTTTATACGTTTTCGGACTATATTTCTCGCTTCTCAAACGTGTATCTTTATCTTTAATATTTTCTATAATACTTTCCTTTTTTGATGGTTCAAGTGTACAAATTGTTCGTAAATTGTTCGGGTCTTCATAATTTTAAAAATTCACAGTTTGATCGCAATGATTTACAGGCACGAGAGGTTCAACAGGCTTATGGCAAAGTACTTCTTTATTTTCCATCGTTATTACTTCTTTTATTGACTCTGATGCTTTGGTAAAATCTGAATAATTGACTTTTACTGATTCAATTGTTTCAACTTTTCTATTCTCTCGGAGTATTTGTTTTTTGGTTGACTTTCTAAATTCCTCATTGTAATTATTAACATCATCAAAGGGTTCTGTCCTTTTTATAGGCACAGATATCCCTATAAAATCTGGATCGAGTTTTCGCATATCTCCAACAAGTTCTGTCCGTTCAGTCGGCACAGTTACGTCTGTGAAGCTCGAACAACCCGCATAATTAACACAATTAGACTCACTATCTTTTGCCGATATTTTTGTTTTTATTGGATTTGAATTAACGACGTTTTCTTCTTGAACATAATTTTCATAAACCTGAGAAGTTTCTGTCCTTTGCATAGGTACATATTTTCCCGAAAAATTTGAGCTGAGCTCCCTTAATTCTCCAGCGAGCGCTGCCCGTTTCGTCGGCACAGACACCCCTGTGGAGCCAAGGCAAGTCTCCTCATTAACACAGTTTACTTTCGTCTCTATCAAATTCGGATAGACAACGTTTTCTCTAGGTACAATAATATCTACAGGTTCAATATAAGTGTTCTTCTTGTTCGAATCCGATGTACAAAGTTCCATAAAATTTCGCTAACTAACTGCAAATTTGCAACTTTATCTTCTATTTTTACTTTACCAATTTCTTTACTTGATTTTTCATTTTTCACACGATTTTCGTAAGTTTCTTCAATAATTTCTAAACAATTTCTTATTTCGTCCTTTATAATTGTTTTCACAAAATCAACCATAGTATCTCCGCGGGATAGTGTCTCTGATAAGAACGCATTCTTTCCCGTCAGAATGAATTTTTTTCCAAAATTTTCACTTAAATTGATTTTATCTTTATTAGTTTCATGACTCAGTCCGTCCGAGGACTTATTTTCTTTTATTAATTCAACTTTACTTGTTACCTCTCGTTCCTTTTTCGTCTTTGAATCGTCAGTAGATTCTCTTATTCCTGTACTGTAAGTTAATTGCTCCGATGACATTAACTCTAGTACTGGTACCTAGACTTGAACCGAATACCTATTGCTATTTGTCACATAAATGTAAGCTTTACCATTATTGTTAATGACAAACCCGTTTTCTATCTTTATACCTTCACCTGCATCCAGGGGAGGCAGGTAACCTTCCCGTAAATCCAAATTCTTTACTCTCACGAAGCACAATTTGGTGAACTCTGCAGGGATAACAATAGTTTCCTGAGTCACAAATGGTATTCTTACATTCTGCATTTTCAATTGTCTTTTCTCATAGTCAATTTTCACGCGATTGTCGTCAAGGTATTCCGAACCCAATATACCAGTTTCCTTTATGGGGAATTTATTATCTACAATATGGAAAGTAGCGAAACGTCCGAAGGCTTGTATGGTAATATGACCCAAAAAAAAATGGAATTTGTTGTTATTCCATTAAGTTGTAAAATTTCTCCGTGATTTATTGCGATATGTTCATTTACAAATTGTTTCTTTAAAATATTCGGCCCGGCTCCCGTATCAACCATAAGAGTGATAGGTGATATTACTTCAGATGACGTTATCGTAACCGTCGGAACACTACTTTCTCGATGCAATTGTATATTAAAGATTCGGACTACTCGCGGTTGAGGGTTGAAGCTGCGATTGAAATAGTACGGATCGGATGCATGTTTAGCGGAGTCTCCCTGGGTGCACCCGTACTCGGAAGACCACTTCGGTTTCCCGTACTTCCATATGTTGCTTCGTTCTCCCTTCGAGCGGGACACTCACGGATGAAATGACCAGGTTGTTTGTAATAAAAACATAGTCCTGTTGAATTCATGGGATTATTATTGATATTATTAATATTTCCGCGATTTTCCGATCGATTGATATTTAAAGGCTGGGAATGGTTGTTACGATATGGACAAATATCAGCCCCGTGGCCTTCTTTTTACATATTTGGCACCGAATATCGCTAGGACTTTTGTATCGGAGATTGACTGGTACCTGTGTTTGCGGTAAAGACATTAATTTGAGGGGGACTGAGGGTGATTGAGGACATCTATTCGCTATGTGTCCATGATTTTTACAAAAGTGACAAAACATCGATGTATTTCCCGACTCGTTCCTTTCTGGAAGAAAAAATTTATAACAACGGTCAGCAGTGTGCCCGCGCTTATTACATACTTGGCATATAGTGATTTTGGACGGCTATGTATTCGAGATTTCTTTTTTCGGTCTTCAGGATAATCATGTATCACTTTATCATCAAGTCTTACCTTTGATCGAGTTGAACTCATTTATGATGTATTTTATACAAGTATAATTTTTTTTGGTATACCGCATCAAAGAGACATGCAACAGTACATAAGAATATTATTAGAGTAAAATTGGGCAGGAGGAGGAAATAGGAATAACTTTCTCTTTGTTACTTGTAACGAAGAAAAATTATACAGCTTTATTTCTTTAATTTCGTTTCAAAATTTCCCTGAGGTGAAATCAAATGTGGTTTTTCTTTCAGGAGGATGACTTGATGTTAATTCAACGATTCGATCTTAGTAATGTGAGGCTTGCAAGGTGTTACAATCGGGTGATAGCGTATCCCTAGTCTCGAGTGAGCTTCGTAATCAGCAACAAGTTCGTCTAGAAAATTTTTCCGCTCGATTTCTCGAATTTGGTTAAGACGATTTATTTTAGATTTATTCGGTATTTCTGTGTCCACACCCTGTGTGACTTTACTGCTGCTTGCTTCGTACGTAATTTCCCTTAATAAATATGATATCTCTTCGTTAGAGAGGGTCGCGCAATCTGCCTTTGTACTGTTTGAATGGTTTTTATACTTCTCTGTTTTTTCACCTAAAGGTCCCTGAAAACCTATTATTTTTTCTTGCTTAAGGAAAATACTTTCGTTATTTTTTGTAGATTTGATGCTAGAGACTCCAAAATTTTGCTTGTTATACGATTCACTCACTGTTACCGTTAAAGGACAATTTGTTTTACTAGAATTTAAATTTCTTTTCCTTTCTTGCCTCGAGTAGTCGTTATGTACTGCGATTGTGTCGTCACAATGTTTCTTATATTCTGTTATTTCTCTTCCTTCGAGAGGGATAGTTTTATTATCGCTTCCGATTTCAATGTCAAAGACTCTAGGATTTTGCTCGTTATACAATTTGCACACAATTATTGGAACTTGGTACTGTTCTTTTAAGATTCGTCGTTTTAATCTCTGCGCTTGAATTTTCCTTCCTGCTCTATGGGTTTTCGGCATGGATAAATGATTCGGGTCGATAGTGGTAGGGTAATTGTCAAAATAAGTAAGTAGCACGTGTAGTTATGTTTGTCTTGTTTGTATAATGTGTTTCGTGAGCGAGCCTGGCTAGCCTTGACCTCACTTACGCGAGGAGCTAAAACATAGGGTTTCTTTCACTAGTGTAATGTGTTTTGTGAACGAGCCTTGCTAGCACTTTGCAAAATCTTGGGGTTCCACTGGAAGGTCACTGCCTCTCTGGTGTTAATTCTTTCAAACGTACCGTTGTAGTGCACGTCGGAGGTAATACGCGGCAACGAACGAACGTTTGAAATATTGATGTTTTGAGGGAGGTTTTCTTGGATTTCCCTCTCGACACTGGCGAGTGGATAGGATGGGCCGATTCAAGCACACCACCTGGGCAGGTGTAAATTTACCTGTGCTCGGTTGGTAATTATCCTAGAAACCCACTTATCCACAGATGGTAATGGCCGCCTGTCGATAATTATCTTATGTCGAAATTGTTGTCTACTAGATAGTGCTACAGTCGGATAGATCAAGATCGATATTTCCATAATGGTTGCATTTACACGCTTATAAGGTGCAATTGACTCAAGAACTAAAGCCTCTTGACCATTCCAAATGTCGTCAATGGTCAGAATGGTGGCAAGAAATGGCAACAGTGGATGATCAATTTTCGAAGAAAATCATCTTCAGTGATGAGGCACATTTTCACCTCAGTGGATTCGTCAATAAGCAGAATTGCCGCATTTGGGCGAATCATAATCCAAGAGTGATTGTCGAAAAACCAATGCACCCACAAAGAGTGACTGTTTGGTGCGGTTTATGGGCTGGCGGCATCATCGGGCCGTATTTTTTCCAAAATGAGGCCGGTCAGGCAGTTACTGTGAATGGTGTTCGCTATCGTGAGATGATAACGAACTTTTTATGGCCCGAATTGGAAGATATGGATGTGGGCGATATGTGGTTTCAACAGGACGGTGCCACTTGCCACACAGCTAACGAAACAATGGCTCTTTTGCGCGACAAATTCAATGGCCGTGTTATCTCACGTGGTGGCGATGTCAATTGGCCGCCAAGATCATGTGATTTGACACCGTTGGACTTCTTTCTTTGGGGTTATTTGAAAGAAAAGGTGTACGTCCATAAGCCAGCAACAATTCAAGAGCTGAAGGATGAAATAATTCGGCACATTAACGGCATAGAACCTCAATTATGCCTAAGCGTCATCGAAAATTTGGACCATCGGATGGAAGTGTGCCGCCGAGGTTGCGGCGGCCATTTGGCCGATATTTTGTTCCATAAATAAGTGAACCATACCATATTATCATAATAAAAAGAATTGACAATAATTTCCTAAATAATTTGTGTTTTATTCAAAATCAATATCGGCCCTTAAAATTTAACCACCCTTTATATCGTACAGGTAATGCATTTAACCTAAAAAATTCTTAACTATAGATCTTAAATATCTATGATAACTATGAGGTCGATGCTGATTGGATTACATCACCACTTATTACATTATAATCAACCATTCCTGACCCGTTGGCGCGAAAACGTGCTCGGTCAAGGACTTACGCACCAAAGGCTCGATTTAGTACTATGTTTAAAAAGTTTACAAATCGTACAAGAAGATTTTAATTTTAAGTAAACATAATATTAGTTTCAAATTTTTTATTGATAAAGTTAATTTAACATTAATATTTTGTAATCAAGTTTTTAATATTTCAGCGTAATAAAAAAAGAGTTTAATTTTATTCCTCAGCTTTTCTCATTTCCGCATGCATTATTAGATATTAATTTATAAATAATATAGGCCATTCAAAATTTGAAGATTTTTTTTTTGTAATGCGAACCAGAGAGCCTAGAGCCGGAGAGCCTAGTGCTTCACACGTGAGATCTTAACAACCCTCTCAGCTAAGTCGACCATCAACTGCCCTCTCTCCATTGCTACCTAGAGAAGGGATGTGCTGATGTTTTGGGTCCGTGGTGTTCCACACGAGATTATTTCAAACGTCTTTACTGAGAGAACATCTGCATCAACAGAGATGCTTAACAATCCATAGACGGTTATTGCGAGCGCGTCTATACCGACAGAGATGTTTTGAGATCCAACCGATAACTGCAGAGAATTTATCATGACTCGATATTAAATATCAGCTTCATCGAAACCACTGCTGATAATCGAACTTATAGAGTAGAGCAGTTATCCTGAGAACAATGACTGTAGTTAATTCACACTGATTTTTCGTCATAGCTGTTTAATTTCAGCTCGATTTCTAGTTCCGAAGAGAAGGAAGGTGGAGGAGGAGCAGTAATTCAACAACAATTTTTTAATTTATAAAAATAACGTAGAATTTTTTATTGTCGAGTGTACAGAGCTCGTGAGTAAGTATTTACAATGAGAAATCACACTTGTCATAGTAGCCTTTCAGAGTAGTTGTATCATTTATGATGCAGTCGGCAGCTGGGTTTGCGATGATTCCACTAGATGACGTAACCGATGCCGTCTGTTTGCGTAAGTCAAGAAGCCACGTTTTCATCATACACACGTTGTGAGCTGCACAGTAGGGAGTCCAATTCATGATTGGATGATTCGTACATGGGATGTCGGCATTAGTTGGTAATGCTGCCAATGCGGGACATCCCAAGTCTTCGATATTGTAAATGTTTGGAAGAATTCTATCCAGCCAACGTTTCTTCTCTAAGCCCTTGATATAAATCTTGCTCGCATCGCGTAGAAAACTGATAAGAGTCTCGCTGATTTCATCATATGGTATATCACCGTTGACCTAGGGGGGACCATGATAATTTGCTTCCAGCCACCGATTTTCGCTCTTGTATTTGACCGGCAGGAAACTCCATTTATGTGGCGGTTCAAACAGATAGACTGATGGTAAGGCGTCATCTTCGAGAGGAATGACAGCCATCTCTTTGAATACGAATTCGTTGAAAGGTCGCTCGAAGCCTTGGACATCTACTATGTACTCCATGATGAATAAACTGATGCCAACAGTCACGCTTCCAGCTCTTTTATACCCGTTTGTCGCCTCTACTGTGAGCTATTGTACAGTCACGAACGATGGATACATTCGAGGATATCGAGCAATCAGCAACGACTTTGTAGCCTCCCCACCACTTTTTTAGATTCAAACGCAGACATGAACAATGAATGCATTTATGAATATCAACTAATAAGCTACGAGTTCGATACATTCCGAAGCGAAGGTTCAATTAACCCCAAAGTCGCTCTCTTCAAAGCAAAGTATTTCGAAATACTTGGACCTGAATGGATCTCCAGGAGCGCAATGTAGTCATGAAGACGTGGGAGGATATCTTGGAGCTTCTTCAAACTCAAAAATCAGATGAGATCGCAGAGTGGATCAAACGGCTTGCTGCAGTCATCAAATCCATAGGAAAATTATTGGTGGGGTCCACAGTTGCTGAACATCAGAAGTATCTATTCATGATTGGTTTCCTGAAAGGTATCGAAATCAAACTAGAACGTTTGATAAAACAAGGTTCAGGCTTGCAGAGGACTGATGAAAAAGGAATCTTGGATCGAGTGAGATGGTCGAACCTACTATCAGCTTTTAATGAGCGCATCAAGACTGGAGTTATCACCAACTTATAGCACGTCGATGTCAATTTATTCTTGGAAGATTACTTGATACTTTTCCATGAAGAAATAAAAAGTATCTTGAAGATCGAGAAGATGGCGGTCAAGGTATATGCAGTACTAGCATTAAAATTTAAGGTAATGAAGAATGATGAAGAAATTGTTGAAGTGAAGCACTTCAACACGAAGGCTGAAGCGATTTATCCAGCAACTTCAATCAAAGATTGGTTTACTGTCAACATCCAAGCATTGATTCAGAGGGAAATTGAAGAATTTGAGCTACAAGATTCCGGATGGACGCTGTATTCTATCATCAATCTCACAGTAAACATCAACAAGTTGAATCCGATGCGAGGTAGCTCCTATATGGATCTCCCAATCGAGATTCGAAATAAGCATGCATGTGTCAATGTGAAAAATACTGACAACATGTGCTTCAAGTGGGCTGTACTATCGGCATTACATCCGACAGTACATAATCCTAATCGAGTTTCTACATACGAGAGATATACGCATGAGCTCAACTTCACTGGTATCGACTTCCCGGTGATGCCGCATCATTCCAACAAATTTGAGAAGAATAATGGCATATCAATCAACATCTACATTCTGAAGAAATGAATGAGAAAGTTCGTGACCACTCCTCTGCATGTAACGTCTACGAAAAAAACTCTACACGTTAACCTTCTTCTCATGCAAGATCACTAGGTGGATGAGGACGAAGAGCAAGAAAAAGAAGATTCTGACAGAGTATACCAACTACCGAGATTCCATTACGTGTGGATCAAACACTTGTCTCGTTTAGTCTCGATACAGCTATCGATACGCATCCACAAGCATCATATTTGTGACCGCTGCCTGCACTACTTTCGTAATGAAGACAAGCTTACCACACATGAAGAGGATTGCAGGAAGATAAACAAATGTAAGGTTATGATGCCGTCAGTAAAGAAAAAAATTCTTCGCTTTAAAAATCATAGCAATAAAGAGAGAGTGCCTTTTATTGTCTACACGGACTTTGAATGCTTACTCAAACCGATCCGAGATGAAAACACGTACCAAAAGCACGAGGCGTTCAGCGTTGGATATTACCTAAACTGCAGTTACGATACCTCGAAATCGAGCTACTGCAGCTACAGCGGTGTGAAGCCTGCGGAATGGTTCGTGAGGGAACTGCAACAATTGGCCACCGACCTCAAAGAGCTGTACATGAATCCTAAGCCTATGTCGAAGCTGTCATTCGAGCAGAGAACACAGTTTCATATGGCAACTACGTGTCATATTTGTAACAGGAATTTATCTACCAACGATCGAGTCCATGATCACTGCCATTTGACTGGACAGTATGTATTTTGGCAACCCTTTTTTATTCAAATAATAATAAAGATTGAAAATATAATGCATATTTATGTACACCTAGATACAGAGGACCGGTACACAACGAGTGCAACTTACTTTATCAAGACTCACGAGTGATACCCGTGGTCTTCCACAACCTCACGGGATATGATCCACATTTTGTTATACGTGAAATCGCTACATGCTTCGATGGTCGTGTGGATATACTACCACAAACGAAGGAACGTTACATCGCCTTTCAAAAGCACATTGATGGAAGCGATGTGAGTTTTCGATTCATCGACTCGTTCCGCTTTATGGCTTCATTGTTAGAAAAACTAGCTTCATACCTTACGGAATTGAAGATTGTTAGGCGCGAATTTCCACAACTTCCTGATGATAAGATTGAGCTGCTATCGAGGAAAGGCGTATTCCCATATGAATACGTTGACGCTGTACAGAAACTGGATGAGCATAATCTTCCGACTAAAGAAGATTTCCATAGTACGCTGAACGACAGTGACATCACAGATAACGATTACGAGCACGCAAAGAGAGTGTGGCAAGAGTTCACCATTCATGACTTGGGTGAATATTCAGATCTCTCGCTGAAAATTGATGTTCTCCTCTTAGCTGATGTCTTTGAGAATTTTCGTGACAATTGCATCAGAGCGTACGGTCTGGACCCTGCGCACTACTACACAACACCAGGATTCACGTGGGACGCTATGCTTGAGTTCACACAGATTGAGTTGGAGCTTTTCACGGACTTGGAGATGCATCTGTTCGTTGAGCGAGGAGTGAGGGGTGGCGTGAGTCAGTGCTGCAACCGTTATGCCAAAGCGAACAACAAGTATATGAACAATTATGAGCTTCAAGAGCCCACCAAGTATCTCATGTACTTTGACGTCAACAATCTTTACGGTTGGGCGATGATGGAATTGCTCCAATATGGAGACTTCACATGGGTGGAAAATCCAGAAAATATTGATTTTCAAACGATCGAGGACGATGCATTAGAAGGATACATCCTGGAAGTCGATCTGGATTATCCCGTAAGCCTTCATGATACCCACCGAGACTTACCACTATGTCCTGAACACAAAAGTGCACCAGGTTCAACGCAGATCAAACTGATGACAACATTAGACTTCAAGAGCAACTACGTTATCCACTATCGGAATCTAAAGCAGGCGCTTAAGTATGGTCTACAGCTGAAACGTATTCATCGAGTGTTGAAGTTCAAACAGAGGCCATGGTTAAAATCCTACATTGAATTAAATAGCGATATGCGGAAACAAGCAACGAATGATTTCGAGAAAAATCTCTTCAAGCTCATGAACAACGCAGTGTTTGGCAAGACGATGGAAAATGTTCGTAAACATGTGGATGTAAAACTCGTCACACGCTGGGGTGGACGTTATGGTGCTGAAGCCCTTATTGCGAGACCAACATTCCACAGTCGATCAATCTTTGAAGAGAACCTCATTGCTGTACAGCTTTTATACAGAAGACAGAGGTATATCTCAACAAACCAATCTACATAGGTCTCTGTGTGCTGGACTTGTCGAAAGTGTTAGTCTACGACTTCCACTATGATTACATGAAAACGCAATTTGCCGATGATCACTGCAAGCTCTTGTATACCGACACCGACAGCCTACTCTATGAGATTCAGTGCCCTGACATTTATGATATCATGAGACGGGATATCCGGAAATTCGATACCTCTGATTATCCAGCTGAGAATCAATTTGCACTACCTCAAGCAAATAAAAAAATCGTTGGATTGATGAAGGACGAGTGCAGCAAAATGTATAGCGTTCGAGTAAATGGCGATGATCATATGAAGAAGGTAAAAGGTGTGAAAACAGGCGTAGTGGAAGCAACCATAACCTTCAATGATTTCCATCAATGCCTTTTCGAAGGAACAACACAGTGTCGGGAGCAACGAGTCATAAGGTCACGCATGCACATTGTCTATACAGAGAAACAAGTAAAGCTCGCATTGAGTCCGCATGATGACAAACGATATTTAATTGCTGATACCACGGATACGCTGCCTTGGGGCCACTACAGGATATCGCAAGACATGTTGAAACCGGCTTCGATCGTGTCGTAACCAGCCTACTCCCTACTCTAACATACACACCCCCTCTTACATATACATCCCTACTCTTACATACACATAGTCATCCAATCAACGACTTCAATTTCCTTCTCCGCGACTGCCTGCTGCGGAAGCCCAATCAGAGACTTGGATGCAACTCCGTTGATCAATCAGCGACTCGAATCTCCTTCTCCATGGTAGATCGGTGGTGAGTGATACCACTATATGAAGAGTGTGACTGCAGCCAGTTCCATCAGACCTTCGCCGTCAACTGTTCACAGTATTTACTCGTTGATCCATTGATACCTTGGGGATACTAAAGGATACTATAGGATACTAAAGGATACTTCAGAACCTGAACCAGACATGTATTGGAAGCAGTTCACAATCAACTCTATCAGACGGACCTCGCATCAAACACATTGGAACCTGTTGCTCATCAGTCTCGCATATTCGTCGTCGTCGTCTTCTGCAGTCAACTCCGTCAGATGAAACGTACATCAAACGTATAGCAGGCCAAAGAAATCTACACCAATAGTATTGGAACCTGTTGCTCACCACTATCACATACTCGCGTCCATCTTCTACAGTCAACTTCATTAGACATTCACGATGGATATTGAAGCACTCAACAAACTCGCTGGTCAAGACAATTACCTCCCAACGAAAAGAATCATCGATCTGCAGATCAACAAAATGCATAAAGTCACCGATTTGCGCCAAGTGACGACTAAATATGAACAAAAAACTGTTGCCACTCTCAACAATGAATTCCAAATCTTTCTGCCTAAACGTGTTTCTGTGGCATTTGAGAAAGATCATGCTCTGTTCAGCCGCATGAAGGAAACGGCCACACATGGTACATTGCATCTAAACTATATTGAAAAAGAGAAGAAAAACCAAATCGAATTGGTTATTTTGTAATGTGTTTATTTTACAATGAATAAAAAGACATTTTTTATTATACATAAATGCTGACTCATTATTTCACTCCTGTAGTTAGTTGTGCGTTATTTATCCAACTATTATGTAAATTGTCAAATCTCAACCATTTGACATAAGCACGATTTCCACGTTTCCCGAGAATCTTCTCCACGAGATAGATATCTGGATAATTGGCCTTCAGTAATTCTTCATTATAAAAACCGCCAGCGATGGGTTCATCTTGGTAGTCCTTCAGCTTGTACGTCGCGGGTGTCGTCCTCATTACTCGACTCACAGTGAAAATTTCCGTTGACCAATTGGGTATGTAGCCTTTCTCGAAAACATGTTTGTTCTTGGTCACTCGTACCTTGTCACCGATTTTGAATTTCACTACACGGTTTCTTCGTTCATTGGTAGTAGAAAAACGTTGAATTAGTGCTTCAACAGTGTCCGCTGTGACGTTCCTCGGCTTCATACTAATAGTTCGATGCTTCGTGTCGTTGTATGTCGCCACGAGATCATCTAAAATGTCTATCCATTTGTAAGATCCGTGTAGACTAAATTTCATCCACATTTCATTCTTAAGGGTACGATTAAAGCGTTTCACTATAGATGCTTTAAGATTAAGATACTATATGTGGAATAGTGATTGATGTCGTGGCGTTTCATTAAATTCTGGAAAGTCTTATTATGAAATTCTTTGCCTTGATCAGTCTGGATATTGGTAGGTACTCGTCCATCTTGAAGAATCGAATCCATAACTGCGGTAACATTCTAACCGGTTTTGCGCTTCACCGGTACAGTCCATGCAAACTTGGATAGTACATCGATTATTGTAAGCAGATATCTGTATCCTTTGTTTTCTCGAGCGTACGGTTGCATCTCAACAAGCTCAGCTTGCCATGTCTCATCAATGTCACGTATATCAAACTTGCGACGTAAATAATTGCGACGCGCAGGCTTATGTAATTCTTCTACTAGTCTTCGATGCTCCATTGCGGGGAGGGCAACTGATTAACGTCTCAAAGGTTTTAGTGTTATGGACTATCAAGTCTATATAACTCTAAAAATATTTATTTCAGTATTCTTTGACGGCTTCATCTTGAAGAATCTCTTGAGGAGTGTGCGCAAGCAAGGAACCAATAGCCTTTACGTTACGAACTGCTAATTCTAAAGTCGTAGCAATGTTTATCTCAATATGCTTTATTCTCTCTTTTACTTGCTCTTGAAAAACCCGTATTTTCAACTCTAAATCATCCAATTGCTAACGTTTATGAGTTGTAGCCTGAAGCAATGTACTTAACTCCTGTTGAATTAGTTGTCTAGCGAGATTCAAATTGACAGCATCATTTGATTCATGTGATTCACCAACGCTGCAGAGTCTCCTATTTTCAATGTCGTAGTTTCCGCTTGAAGTGAGTTTGAAACCAAATCCTGGTGGACCCCGTGAGCCCTTAGTACATCCAAAATACCGTCCGAACACGTCGACGCTCATTATTCAACTGAGTATATTCACACATGTGTCACTGCTAATAAACGATTCCAGCTTCACGCAATTCCTCAATGAGTGAAACGATTTCATTCGTATGACTGGGGTTGCCTGCTGAACTTTCAGCTAGCAATAAACGTAATCGATCTACCAGCTCGTTGGGGTTATCCCAATACACATAATCCATTCGTGTATCTCGTCGTGCAATCTTGTATCGTGGTAATGAACCACCAGTAGATTGTCTCTTTCGAGTTGATGTAGAAGCACCAATTATTGGAGCTAAATAGGATTTATATTTTTTACTGTTTTGTCTGTGGACTAACTCATCAGAATTATAGTGTTTTTTTG
Source organism: Cylloceria caligata (assembly GCA_963942595.1). Classification (NCBI taxonomy): domain Eukaryota; kingdom Metazoa; phylum Arthropoda; class Insecta; order Hymenoptera; family Ichneumonidae; genus Cylloceria; species Cylloceria caligata. Next base: position 53,360,444 of record OZ012705.1, read on the forward strand.
TGTGCATTTGTTCTAAGTACAATTTTTCCATAATTGTTTACATCTTCATTGCTTTTGAAATTCTGATTGGGATCTTTTCTGAACAGCAGTTCAAGCAAACCAATGGTCTTATCATACTTGTTGTTGTCATCATTAATAATAACGTATTCGTTATCAAAACTTATAGTGGAATCACCAATCATAAGTGTACCATCTGGTAGCTTTCGAACTCCATAAGTCATATCGAGATACTTTTTACGATTTTTATCGAGTAAGTTCAAATATTTCTCAATAGTTGAATATGGTTGGTCAGATTTTTTCTTTGTTGATGCTTTCTCATCATCATCATCATCATTATCATTATCAGTGAATGCAGTTCTAAATGAATTATCCCGCTCTTCATTTTGAGATGCATCTTCCTCACCATCCTCCTCTGTCTTCTCCTTCTCCTCCTTCTCGTCCTTCTCTTTCTTGAGAATCCAGTTTTTTTTTTATTTCGTGTGTATTTGTGTCAGTAGCACTAACAAGTTTTTTAAGCGGCTTCACGATTGGTTTGAATGTTTCACCCCAAGCTTTTTCCATAATCTGCTTACCAGCTTTTAGAAGCTTGTATTTATGTTTAATGGCATTTCTAACTTTTTCTACTTGACAAAGCGTCTTTCTCTCGCGACGAAATTCGTCGGCGATGTTATCGCTTCGACTGCTCATGATGATCTGATAAAGATTTACTCTTTACACGTGATATATTTGTAGCAAAGCAGTCAACACCTTTCCTGTATCTACCACAGTCGAGCCCTTGACGATCTTTATCAATTACTAAGAATCCATGATTGGTATCATTCCAACATTTCGAGCATAAGTCTTTAAACTGCGAGTACGTCATGTCAGTATTTACGTGATCATCATAAACATGCTTGAGATTAATATCATCCTGATGAAAGATTACAAGCATGTTAACGTTATCATGTACTAAATGCTTAGGTATTTGTGCATACGACTGACACAAGTAAAAGCAGTCAATATTCTTATGTCTACCCATACAGTAAAAGGCTCTAGCATTATCTTGTTTCTCGCAGGCTATATCATCAAATATCATGATTGAATTAATATTAGCTTCTTCGGGTGATACTACTTAATCATGTTCACCAAAGGCAAAAAATCCAATACCCTTCATAGGTTGCAGAAGTTTTTCGAGAAACTTGTACTTTGGTTGATTCAATGATTTCGAGTATATGTATACATTTTTAAATCTCAATTTATTTGGATGTGTAATCAGAGTGAGCAATGCATTGGTCTTTCCACAATTTGATTGGCCACAAAAAACTGCTCGGATACTGTTGGATAATAGTGGACCATAACGTGTGCATACTTTTTTCTTTTCAGCTAGCCTATTAAAATTCATTACCGGCAGCGAGAGCGGTTGCTCTCTGAAATCCATATTAACAGTGACTGATGGTTTAGGGCAGGGGTCTCCAAACTACGGCCCGAGGGCCACATTCGGTCCGCGGACAGATTTTGGACTATTTCACTTTTTACCACCGGCAACAATGATAATATGGTTTTGGCCCTCGGAACTTACTGGAGTAATCAGTATGGCCCTAAGGCTGGAAAGTTTGGAGACCCCTGGTTTAGGGTATAAGTACTATGCTTATATACTCTGAACCTCATTCGTTCATTGCTCTTTCTAATGTAAGCATCATGCCTAAAGGTTGCGGTCTGCTAAATAAAGCTCTCAACAAACTACCTATCGAGCTTCATTTACCGGGCTATCAATACTGTGGACCAGGCACAAAACTAGCGGAACGTCTTGCTCGTGGTGATCCTGGGATAAATCCTCTAGACGCAGCCTGCAAGTAACACGATATCACATACTCACAGAATCGTGAAAACATTGAGGATCGCAACAAGGTCGATAAAATTTTAGCTGACAAGGCTTGGCATCGCGTATTTTCAAACGACGCTCGTGTAAGTGAAAAGGTTGCAGCCTACGCTGTTACAAACGCCATGAATGTAAAGGCTAAGCTTGGCATGGGTATAAAGAAGAGGAAGAGGAAGACCAAACCTCCAACCACGCTTTCCAAGATAATTAAAGCTGCCCTAAAATCGACGGGTTCTAACACACAAGAAATTATTCGATCGGCACTAAAGAGTGCTCGTGCTGCTGTCAAGACAGCTGGTGGGAAAAAAAATGTACGCGTGCCTCGTATTCTGCCAGTACCGAAAAAAGTTGGAGGATTTTTGCCTCTTCTTATTCCACTATTTGCTGGATTAAGTGCAACTGGTGCATTGGCTGGTGGCGCTGCTGGAATAGTAAAAGCTGTAAATGATGCGAAAGCATCAACACAGCAATTGGCGAAAAGTCAAAGGCATAATAAGACGATTGAGGCTATCGCGCTAGGTAAAGGTCTCTATCTCAAGCCGCACAAAACAGGATTTGGTTTCCATTTTGGAGCAAATAAAAAAAAAAAACTTCAAAGTAAGACTGCCAAACCGTGCTCTGACAGACGCTGATCTACTCAAGTATGCACGTGAAATTCCTAATTTTCGTGGTGTATTTATGAGAAACGACTTACCATCAGATGCACCGCATTATCATGAATCTGGAATAATTAATCTCGACGATAAAGATGGCCCAGGTACTCATTGGGTGGCTTATCGGAAAAATGGCCGAAATGTTGATTACTTTGATAGTTTTGGTGATCTTCAGCCTCCACACGATCTAATGGATTATCTCGGCCCCGATAATGTTATCAAGTATAATCATAAGAGATATCAAAATTTTGATACATATGAGTGTGGGCATCTATGCCTAGAATTCTTATATAAGGATCTGTAAGTGGTTCTTATCGTATCAGTCTAGTGTGAACCATCATGAGAAATTCATTGACTCTCAGTTTATCTGGAACATCATCTACATTAGAGGCACAATACTTTCCACCAATTGAGCTCTCACCTAGCAAGAACTATCACCTTGGGCTAGTGGAATTACTATTTTTTAATTCTATACCCAACGTCGATACTGGGAAAAACAAGATCTATGTGTGTAAAGAAGTGATTGTGTTACCTACAGGAAGTTACGAGATTGAAGACATTGATGTGTACTTGCAAGAACAGCTTGCATCTAAACATATTACCATTAGTTTGAAGCCTAATAACAATACTCTACGAAGCGTGATAAAGTGCAGCGAAAACATTGATTTTCGTCCGCAAGACTCGATTGCTAGACTACTTGGTTTTACACATCGTGAGTTACCTGCTCATATATCTCATAGCTCAGAATTACCTGTTGCTATTCTGAAAGTCAATGCATTGCGAGTTGAGTGCAATATTACTTCAGGAGCATACATCAATGAGCATAAAGTTATTGCACAATTACGCATAGTCGATCCAGACGGCGAACTAGTTAATTTTCGCGGTGAAGTTATCACCATTAGCCTACACATTAAAGAAACCAAATAGCTAATCATGGGGATCATCTTCAATAATAATAATAATAATAATAACAATAATGATAAAAATAATACGAATAATGTGGCGCAAGCATACTACTGTGTTCAAAAAGTAAGGTGAATTTTTAATTTAAACTTCCCGCGTTAACCGAATCGGACAAATGAATTTTTTTGTCAAGTTGGTAGGACTGTTAGTGACATTTGTGACAAATTACATGTCAATATCATCATTAGTTTTTAGTTTACGCTTGGTTTTGTGAACAAAGAAAAGTGAATTTGGCGATTTTTACGATGTCCAATTTTGTTGAGCAAAGAAGTGCTATTAAATTTTGCTTGCGGGATGAAATTTCCGCCGCTGAAACGTATCGAATGTTACAAAAGGCCTTCGGTGATGAGACTATGTCATAAAAAAATGTTTACAAGTGGTACAAAAACTTCAAAGAAGGCAGAGAACGTGTTGATGATTTGGAACGCTCTGGACGACCATCGACGTCAATTGATGAGCAACACATCAAGAAAATCAAGGAATTGGTGCTCGAAAATCGTCGATTAACAATTCGAGACCTTGCCGACATACTTGCAATATCAATTGGATCAGTGCAAGCGATTTTGAAGGATCATTATTGCCTCAGAAGTGTCAAATCGCGTTTGGTGCCAAAATTTCTCAATTTTTTCGAAAAAGAGCGTCGCGTTCAAGCATGTGAATCAATGATTTCTATCAGGACGTCTACAAACAAATTATTACGGGTGATGAGACTTGGATTTATGCCTATGATCTGGAAACAACCGATCAATCGAGCGAATATCGTGCCAAAGGTGAACCAAGACCGAAAAATCCATGCCAAAGTCGCTCAAAAATCAAAGTCAAGTTGACAGTTTTCTTCGATTATCGTGGTGTGGTGCATTACGAATTCCTTCCCACTGGCCAAACTGTCAACAAGGAATATTATTTAAGTGTTATGCGTCGTTTGCGTTAAGCTATTCGCAAGAAAAGGCCAGAATTATGGAAAGACAACACTTGGATTTTGCACCACGATAATGCACCGTCGCACACAGCACTTGTTCTTCGTGAGTTTTTCGTCAAAAACTCCACTCATGTCGCTCCACAACCACCGTATTCGCCTGATTTAGCACCGTGTGACTTCTGGCTGTTCCCAAAGCTCAAGAGACCACTCCGGGGAAATCGTTTTGAGTCGATTAAAGAGATCAAACGTGAATCGCTACGCGCATTGAAGGCTATACCTGAGGACGACTTCTTAGCATGCTTTAAAGATTGGAAAAAACGTTGGCATAAGTGTATTGAAGCTAGGGGGGATTATTTTGAGGGGGACGAAATCGATTTGGAAGAATAAATAAAAAAATTTTATTTTAAAACAAAATTCACCTTACTTTTTGAACACAGTAGTATAAAAGAGGACTAAAATGTCATCGAGCAACCAGTCACGTTCGAGCCACCAAGACGATCACACGTCGCAACGTTCAATTCCTAAAAAGTCTAGGGCTTCGAGTTATTGTTGGTGGCAGAAAATAACGTGAGTAATATTTTGCTGCAATGGAGGGGGCGTTACACGTGCAATCAGCCGTCGCATTCGACGAATCCGTAGCGCATTATGAGATACATGCACATCAACCTTATACATCGACCTTCAAAACAGTGATGAAATCCGCATATCCATTCAACATCAAGATCTATGCCTCTTGCCCTCGCGAAGTACTCTACATGTGTGTGGTGAATTGTCGAAAGCGACCGGTGCTGCTGTGACAGCAACGAAGTTGGTGAACAATGCTATTTTACATCTGTTTGAGGAAATTCGCTACGAGATCAATGCCATTGAGATTGATAGATGTAAGAATGTTGGTATAACTAGCCTCATGAAAGGCTACGCATCCTTCAATCCTGGTGGAAGCGCAATGATTGAAAATGCTGGTTGGCTTGATGTCGAGGAAACCAAACAGCTCACTGACGATACTGGTCACTTTGATGTTTGTGTCCCACTCTCCATGATACTTGGATTTGCTGAAGACTATCAGAAAATCATTATCAATATAAAACACGAGCTCATTCTCACGAGATCACGAACGGATACTGACGCAGTTGTGCAGACTGCTCTTGCAGCTGGCGGTTACGAGGATTTCAAGATTGAACTTATACGAATTGAGTGGTTGATGCCATATGTGATGTTGTCAGACAAGTATAAAATACGTTTATATAGTCAGATTAAAAGAGACATCACTATAAGTTTTCGCACTTGGGAAATGTATGAGTATCCCCTTCTTCCAAGCATAACGAAACATAATTGGACAGTCAAAACATCTAATCAATTGGAAAAGCCTTGTTTTGTAATTGTAGCTTTCCAAACCAATCGGAGAATGGTTAAAAATGCAAATGCAAGTTACTTCGATCACTGCAACATTGGCAATGTTAAGCTATTTCTTAACTCACAACATTATCCATACGGTAACCTCAATCTTCATGTGAATCACAATCAATACTCTGTATTGTACAACATGTATGCCAATTTTCAAGCCGTATACTACAACAGAGATCGAGAACCCCTGCTAACGAGGAAAAACTTTATCGAGTATGCTCCATTAATTGTAATTGATTGTTCAAAACAGAATGAGGCTTTAAAACAAGCGCCAGTAGATGTCCGTCTAGAATTTGAGTCTAAGACAAATTTTCCGGCGGGAACCACGACCTTCTGTTTAATCTTACATGATCGAATGGTTGATTATAATGTAATAAGTGGTGATGTAATCAAACGTGTATAAAACATTTGTACCCAATCAGCATCAACCTCATAGTTAGATATTTAAGATCTATAGTTGAGAATTTTTTAGGTTAAATGCATTACCTGTAAGATATATATATTAATCTACCGTTAAGAGTTTTTATTAGATTAAATGCATTATCTGTAACATTAAAAAATAAAAACAAGTTTTCATATACTAAATGTATTTATCTCGAATTCTTTCGAATCCTCCTGTGGTGCGCTCTATCCGAAAGCGATGACAGCAAAGCGAAAGTCTGTCTTGTCATGATATCGTCTGCCTTACCATGGATATCGAGCGTGATTTATAGAATCCGACTGTGGCTCCATCTATAACGGTACCGACGTGAGATAATTACCGACATAAGATAATTTCTGACTGTCGGTAAAATATCAACAAAGGTATCGAATCTCCCAATATCCCGATATCAGGATATCCCAATCCTAAATACCCCGCGAGGTCTCACTGTGAGTTAGTAGGTCACTTATCTACAGTGATCGGTACAGTGTGCTCGTTGGTGCGGTAGATGCAGGCGCATTTATCGACCATGATCTAGTGAGTTACCGACTGTAGGGGAGGCTGGGTCAGTACACGACTACAGTAAGTCTACATAGAACCTGGCGCCATCTAACTGGATACCATGCAACCATTATGGAAATATCGATCTTGATCTATCCGACTGTAGCACCATCTAGTAGACAACAATTTCGACATAAGATAACTATCGACAGGCTGTCATTACCATCTGTGGGTAAAGTGGGTTTCTAGGATAATTACCGACCGAGCACAGGTAAATTTACACCTGCCTAGGTGGTGTGCTTGAACCGGCCTAGCCTATCTACTCTAGCGATATCGTCCAACTTTAAGGGTATGCCCAAAAAGCGAGAACAATCATCTATTTCCACAAATTTACTGGCAGAGTGATTTTGTGTATTAATTAATTCCCTGAACATAGAAAAGAAACGGCATATAGTCCTTTTTTGACCACCTCTACGTTTGCCCATGTGTTAGGTTGAAAAGAGAGTAGTTAAGGTAGGGTTTTCAGAATGCTGACCGCTGGTGTAAGCGAGCCGGCGAATTTCTTAAAGGCCTATTTTATCGGAATGGATGAAGTAGGGTTTTCAGAATGCTGACCGCTGGTGTAAGCGAGCCGGCGAATTTCTTAAAGGCCTATTTTATCGGAATGAATGAAGTAGGGATTTTAGAATGCTGACCGCTTGTGTAAGCGAGCCGGCGAATTTCTCAAAGGCCTATGGCAGAAAGAGTAGCACGTGCAGGTGGAGGTGCAATGTTATGAGGGGTGAATGGAGGTGAACGATGCTAGTGATCGCTCGAGAGGATTGTTAAGATGAGCAACGTAGGAGTGAATAACAGAACTGTTTGTAATTCTACCAATGTTTTCAGAATTGTATGCCCACTGTTTTAACGCCTGGTAGTTTAACAGAGTTTATGTAAATTACAGTACAAAGAAGTAAATGTTAATATTACTCCCTATAATTAATATTCGTGGAAGCTATTTTCCTTGTAAATAGTTCTCCTCACGTATGTTTTAGCAATTATTCTTTCTTGCTGTTTTATTCGTTCTAAACCGAGTTGATTTAAGAAAATTTCTGGCGTGACTTCTTTAATTAGTTCTTGCGCGAGAACCTCGAGTTCCCTTATACGCACTTGAAGTACCAATAATTTTTCCAATAGTCCCATATAATGGAGTACAACCTATGAATATCGATATATATATATATCCACGTATATGTCTTTCAATACAAATTCTATCTTCTCTTTTTTTTTATTCACCAGTCATTATCGAATATTAGTTTCCACATTTAATTTCCACAAGGTCAATTTACTTACGAAGAAGGCTTTACTAAATTATTTGAATAATAGCTGGTATTCTTCTAAAAAGATGATAAATTTTTATGAAATGGCTTGGCTCGTTAAAATTCAATAAAAAGTAAAAAATCAATTTCTCTGAAATAAATCAACTCTCAAAAATACGGTAAAAAGGGAAAGGTTGGATTTTATGAATTAAATCGTTCTATAAAAACTCAGTATTAAGTGATGATAATTTTTCATGAAGTGGATTAAATCGTTAAAATTCAATAAAAAGTAAAAATCAATGTCTCTAAAATAAATCAATTCTCAAAAATGCGGTAAAAAAGGGAAAGGTGGATTTTATGAATTAAATTGTTCTATAAAAACTCAGTATTAAGTAAAGATAATTTTTGATAAAGTGGATTGAATCGTTAAAATTCAATAAAAAGTAAAGATCAATTTCTCTAAAATAAATCAATTCTCAAAAATGCGGTAAAAAGAGGAAAGGTGGATTTTATGAATTAAATCGTTTTATAAAAACTCAGTAGTAAAGAATGATAATTTTTCATGAAGTGGATCGAATCGTCAAAATTCAATAAAAAGTAAAAAATCAATTTCTCTGAAATAAATCGATTCTCAAAACTGCGGTAAAAAGAAGAAAGGTGGATTTTATAAATTAAATCGTTTCACAAAATTCAGTAGCAAGGAGGGATTAATTTTCGTAAAATTAATTGAATCACTAAAACTCAATAAAAATTAAAAAATCGATTTTCGAGGATTAAATCGGCTTACAAAACCACGGTAAAATAGGAAAAGTAAAAAATATTTTCTTTTTAGTTGATTCTTTTACATAATTAGTTTGAACAAAACTAACACTCTAAGATCCCTACGAGCCCCCAGAATTTGTTACGTCAAAATCGCGGCATATCTTACGAAACCCACGAATCTAACATAGATGTACGTTTCGATGTATATTTTCCGTGCTCTGGTCAAGGAGAATTAATCCTCCCTTTACCACACCCGACGAGAAAATACCGAAGATGCAAGCCTGTTTTTGAGTTTAACCTCGCGGAAAATTACTCGGGATAGGGCTGGAGTGCGTTTTGTTTTTGGTTGGGGATAATCACTTCACGAATAATGGGGTGGGACTTGAATGACAATTTCACGCGGAGCAAGATTTCACTTTAATTGGTAAAAGAAAATTGTACTTACGGTTGTTTGTTGGTGTGGTTCTTGCTGTTGAACGTTGGTTGGACGTAGATTGGTGTAGTCGGACAAACTCAAAATCAAACGTATGCGTTGGTGCGTATTAATAATTATTAATTGACATAAAACTACATGAGTAATCGAATGTTGCACGTTCAATATTCCCGATTCCGCACGCGTTAATAATTATAAGTACTGTACTCGTACTCTGTACTACTTGAAACTATACTTTGTGAAATTGAGCCGCGGTGAAAAACTATTGAAGTGTACCACTTGGTCCCCATGAGACTGTCTAACTCCTACGGGCTATTGACTCACTGCGTGGCGACTTATTGACTGCCTGGCGAGTGATAAGCCATGTACTCCCCGTGAAACTGGCTCCTGTACTCCCCGTGAAACTGGGTCTGCGGCCGATTTTCGCGGCCTTTTATAGGGCTCCTGAGCGTCGAAAATTCTTGTCGTCAAGCGCGTAAAAAGAAAAGAAGGGATAAAACCCTATCCTGATTATAAGAATTTCCCCGTGGTCTATCTTAACCATACACGAATTCATTCCCCCTACCCCGCAGAGTAGCTTCCAGACATGGAGAGCCATAGATCTATGCAAGTGCATCGGTATGGCGTGCTCTGATTTGTCCGCGCGATGTGATACACAGAGGACCACGCGATTAGGTGAGGGAACGCGCTCGAGGCGTTTTTCCCCTGAAAATGAGGCGATTTTTACCAACCCGCTTCTTGGCCTACTCTCGATAGAGTTTCCTAGGCTAGGTAATATCCTTATACTCGGTTCTATGTAGATGTGTCTATGGTAATGGCTCAGAATTTCAGCGTTTGTACGGAACTTAATTAAATCCTTCACATCAAACCACTAGTAATAATTTTGTTACAGATTCTGTAGTTAACTCGTCGTATGCAAGCTGATTTTTGCATTAATCTCTTATTAGTATAAATGTTTTTGTTGAATTATGACTTATTCTAATCATTATTGGTTATTCGTTTAATTAGTAATTACTCTACTTATAGTTAATAAGTTTTCTTAAATAACTTGTTAGTTAAACAATTATTCTCGTGTTATAGAAACGAGAGCGAGAGAGAGAGAGAAGGATTTTACTTGAGAGCGACTCGTCTAACTCGGTTACTCGTACATTTCGTTCGTACACAATCGGCCGTTCAGCCCCGCGCGATAAGGCATTTATAGTGGCGCGGAGAGTCGGCCAGCGTCGCTTTCCTGCAGAGGAAGCTTTATTGAAACGTGTTACAGTTTTCTCTCTTTCTCGTTTCGTCTTACTTTTGGTATTTAGCTGTAAAGCAATCTGAACATTTCATTTTATCCTTTCTATACATGTGTAACATATTCCATATATATACCTTGCTGGTAAACCAAGTATTTTTACGCATGGAAACGAGAGAGAGTGAGAGAGTATTTTTCTTGAGAGCGACTCGTCCGACTCGGTTACTCGTATATTTCGTCCGTACGCAAGTCAGCTAGATCGCTGTTCAGACCTCGCGCAAGGCGTTTATCGTTGCGCGGAGAGTCGACCAGCCTCGCTTTCCTGCAGGAGAAGCTTCATTGCAGCTTAATTTTTCCTTCATCCTTTCTATATATGCATAACATATTCTATATATATATGATGGTATTTTTACTATAAATTCCAATATTTTACGAGAGACTTATAAATATAATCTCAAGAGGAAAAGGAAATTAATCCTGATATACTGATCTTTCTTCTATTACCCGATTACAACTGGTAAACTCATTAATTCAATGTGGGTTGTACTCGTTTTCGAGTGACAGCCCTGGGTAGTTTCCATATGGAAGCATAATTGTTCTTTTTGCATCTGATATTTTACCTACAGTATTCGTGTGAACACTTTAATAGTCATAAATCTTTCGTTTAAATCAACAGTTCTTCCACTTTTGTTAATTGTTTCGCTCAGTTAATAATTGATCGTGATTTCATCGTCTTTGTAAAGAGAGAGAGAGAGAGAGAGAGAGAGGATTTCAGGCAAGAGCGAGAAGAAAGGGTGTGGTCGCCTGGTCACGCGATAGCGTTCCCTCCAACCGCTCTCCTATGACCAACAACGCCCCCGACGGCGACTAGCCGAACCCTTGGTCTAGGATTGAGGGTAGGGCTGCGCTGAATCATAGATCTATAAATGGCAGTCGATAACCGGGTCTACGCCGTAGATCCCATGTTTTGAAAGTTTGCTTTTTGACCGGGAGCGCTGATCGGAGTCTCACAGTAGCAGTACGTTTTCGGAGCACGAGCTCAGTATCCACCGCCGCTTCTCAATTTCGGAGCAGCGAGAGGCAGAGTCCTCGTTACACTTGTACTCTCCTCGTTGTACACACTCGCTGATAACTCACAGGTGTCGCTATGAGTACCATAGCAGATATCAATCACGAGTATACGATTTACATATTCCAACACGCCTCCTAAATCTTATAATCGTGATCCTATAAATTGCCTTTATTTGGTAGACAATATTTTTCTTATATTGTTTTAAATCAATCTCAATGCTTTTCTATTTCTCAAAAATTTGGTCTTATCTAGACTTTTAGTTAACATGTCTGCTAAATTTGATTGTGAATCAATTTTTACAACATCGATTATTCCCTTTTCGTAGTTTTCATTTATATAATGATATTGCACTTCAATGTGCTTCGAATTTTTTGTAAAGTTGCCGAATTTTGCAATCGCAATGGCGCCTGAATTATCTTCATATATATTTATTGGTTTATCTAAATTTACATCAAATGACTCGCTTAGCAAACTTCTTGTAAATAATACTTTTGTTACAGCTTTCGACAAAGCGATATACTCTGCAAATGTAGAACATTTTGTTACTGTTCTCTGCTTATGAGTTTTCCAATAGATCAAGTTTTCAAATAATCTTATTACAAAGCCTGTTGTAGATTTTCTATCTACACTATCTCCTGCATAATCAGAATCTACCATACAATCTAAAGTTTCACTCTTTACATTATCGTAGTATGTTAATTTTAAATCTTTTGTCTTGTATAAATACTTCAGAATTCTCATTGCATATTTATAATGCGTTTGGTTATAACAACTTTGGTATCGACTTAAGTAGTTTCCGCTATATGCTATATCTGGCCTTGTGCCTGTTGTTATATATAATAATTCGCCGATCAGATTTCTATATTTTATATTTTCATCTATTTCACTCGCTTGTTCTAGTTTTAGGTTAGACTCCATTGGAGTATCATACAATTTTGCATTCTCTAGATTATATTTTGCAGCTAATGATTCAATATACTTTGTCTGACTTAGAGTCATTTTATTTCTGTTATCATTATACTCAACATCAATTCCAATATACTGACTAATTTTGCCTAAATCTTTCATTGCAAATCTTTCCATTAGACTAGCTTTTACTGTATTTATTTTATTTTTATCTTTGCAGCAAATTAAGAGATCGTCTACGAAAACTAGCTTGTATATTGAATCTTTGCTTGCATTATTTGTATATAAGCAGTAATCATAATTACTTCTAACGAAGTTTAAACTTTCTAAGAATTTATTAAAACAATCATACCAAGCTCTTGGGCTTTCTCTGAGACCATACAGTGCTTTTCGTAATTTGCAAACTCTATTGTCTCCAGTTTCATAACCTTCCGGTTCATTGATGTATACTTCGGATTTTATGTTACCGTTTAGGAAAGCTGTTTCAACATCCATTTGCTCAATAAATAAATTATTCTTGCGACTGTATGACAATAAAATTTTCAAGGTTTGCATTCTACCTACTGGTGAATAAATATTGTCAATATATTCTCTTTGTTGAAATCCTCTTACAACTAATCTAGCCTTATAAACATTATTACTTTTCTTTGTATATATCCACATTTACATCAATGACCTTTTTGTCTTTTGGCCTATCAACAATTTGCCATTTATTATTTTTCTTCAAACTATCAATCTGAGTCCATCGCAATTTTCCATTGTGTACAATCGTTGGAGCTTATCGCCTCCTCGAATGTATTCGGTGTAGTCGCATCAATGTAATTTACATAGATAAAATGTGATACGGGATTTCCAAATCTATCTACAAGACTTTTCTTTCTAGTTGATGTTCTTTTCGTCGCTAAATTGACTCTACTTTTAATTTGTGTAATATTCGAATCATCGTCACTCTCGTGATTGTTTACAGCATTTTCAGAAGCAATTTCTTTATGTTTACTTGACTCGAAAGTCGAAGTAGACGGTAACTGATCATTTTTATTTGCATCGATTCCAGATTCATTTTCGTTATTTATAGATTCGCTATTTTCCAAATCTCTATCCTTTTGATCATCGATTTTTTCTAAACAAATTAATTGAGTATTTTCTTCGACTACTTGAACATGTCTGGCATTTATGACTCTGCCATTGACTAAGACTCTATAACCATTTTCGACGTAGCCAACTAATACTCCTAACTGTGCTTTATTGTCCCATTTACTTTTTCTTAAGGCTTCTGGAGTCCTGACAAAGACCCTACTTCCATAAATTTTTAAATTATTTACATTAGGTTTTTTACCCAAAAATATTTCATAAGGAGTTTTATTCTCAGCTGTATTCGCAATTATACGATTCTTTAAGTATGCTACCGTTTTCATAATTTCGGGCCAATAACGCCTGTGAATTTTGGCTTCTCGCATTAAACATCTACCTATGTCCATAGCAGACCTATTATATCTCTCCGCTACTCCATTTAATTCATGGACGTAGGGTGGACATGGCAATAATTCAATTCCTTTTGATTTTATAAAATCATAAATTTCGTGATTCAAATATTCTTTGCCATTATCACATCGTACTTTCTTCACTCTTTTGTTGAATCTATTTTCGATTAAATTCACAAACTCAATGAATCAGCTCGCTGTTTCTGCTTTACTTTTAATACAAAAAATTCTAGTGCATTTACTGTAATCATCAACAAATGTCAAAAAATATTTTTCTCCACCATAACCGGTTGTATTATGTGGGCCATTTAAATCCGTGTGGATTAACTCTAAAATTTCGGTAGTCTTTGATCTATTATTTTCGAAAGGTACATTAGCCATTTTACTTTCTATGCAATTTGCACATTTCATTTCAGTGCTTTCAATGTTATCTGGCAATCCTCCAACTAACCTATTTTTTACTAATTTATTCAAATATTGAAAATTTACATGTCCAAGTGCCCTATGCCATTTTTCTTTTTCAGTCAATTTCAACGTATTAACATACATTTGCTTACTAACTTTTCCTGATACAAGACTTTTCATGTAATACAAGTTATCTTCTTTATTTGCAGCAGCTATTAACTCTCCAGATCTATTATAGATTTTTGCATTTGCATTTCTTGCTACTACCGTACAATTCTCTGTGATTTTAGAAAGACTCAATATATTTTGTCTGATGCCTTTGACATAATAAACATTTTTTAGATCTACTTGTCTATGACTGTAATAATTTTTAAACCACATTTTTACATTTCCGATTTTCGTAGCTTTTAAATTTTTACCATCTGGCAATTTAACATCAACAGGATTTTTCAAATCTACATACTTATCGTAAAATTTATCATTTTTCATAATATGATCTGTACAACCACTGTCTAACAACCAACTTATCTCATTACAACTTTCGCTATTCTTGTTCACCTCCGGATCGCACACCTGTGTTGTCCATGACTCGGATGGGTAGTTGCTTTGCTGGTTGCCTGAAAATTCACCTCTGGGTTGACCTTGTCCTCGACCTCGTCCTCTGTAGTTTCCACCTCTGTTGTAACCTCTGTTGTAGCCTCTTTGATTACCTCGTTGACCTTGATTGAATTGAGCACCTCTTCCTCGGTTGCTCGGTTGATGTGGCCTCGTACATTCGTTTTTGTGGTGTCCGTTTCTTCCACAATTGTAACATTTTCCTTTCACCAGCAACGCAAAAGTACTGACATTTCTTTTATTCTCTGACTCCGATTTAGTCATATTTTTCTCCTTGATTTTCGACTTTATGTAGTCAACAGTTCTTTGATCTTCTGGGATAACGTCTATGAAATCCCCAATGTAACTATAGCTTGGTGGTAATGTTTTAAGTAGATATCTCGTTTTTTCTGCTTCATCTCATTTTCCACCAGCTGCTTTGAATTCGTTTGTCGTTCTTTCGAATTCAATGAAAAAATCCTCTACTGTATTGTAATTTTGTAATTTAATTTCTTCTATTTTTCCTCTACAAATTATCTGTAGAGCTGTAGACTGAGTCGTATACATTTTGTTGAACTTTTTCATCTTCTCCAAAGCTGTTTTACAGTCACCAATGTATTCTAATTGTTTGTCAGATATTGCGCTCATTATTATAGTTCTTGCTTTCAGATCCATTTTCTTCCAAACTTCTTTTTTATCCTTATACGTATTAGTTATTGTACTTACAGCTGGCTCGTTACATTCTTTGTATTCCAATAAAGTAATTACTCTTAGTTTCCAGCTAGAGTAATTTGCACCATCAAAAATGGGTATCATTATGTCTTCTTTGATAGCAACAACCTTGCTTGCTTTGCCATCTTGACTTCTTTACCACCTTTATGTTCGTAATCACTTAATTCAGTTTCTTCTAGATTTTCATCTGATTCCGTTTCTTCTAATTTAAACATGTGGTTAACCTCGCACTTGCCACGTGCTCTGTGCCAGCACTTTCTCACTTGTTCCGGCTACAAAATTTAATCCACTTGCATCACTATTTATTTACGACTTTTTCTTAAAGTGCCTTCTACTGTCCCATAGTCCTTTTGTTTCTGTTTTAAATTTAGCTTATATTTTTCACTTAGAAACTTTGCCACACCGCGTGGCTATTAACCTCACTCGATTTTTATTTTTACTTCTGTACTTTTCCGAAGGTCGGTACGGGAATATTTTGCGTACAATCCGAAGAACCACGCTCTGTTACCATGTTGGAGTGGTTCGGAAAATAAATGAACACTTTGAGGTTAATTAAATGTATAAAATATATTTAGTTCGTAAGGTGTCAAAATGCCCGTCGGCATTACTTCCGTTCATATCGGAGTCTCACAGTAGTAGTACGCTTTCGGAGCACGAGCTCAGTATCCACCGCCGTCTCTCAATTTCGGAGCAGAGAGAGGCAGAGTCCTCGTTACACTTGTACTCTCCTCGTTGTACACACTCGCTGTTAACTCACAGGTGTCGCTATGAGTACCATAGCAGATATCAATCACGAGTATACGATTTACATATTCCAACAAATCTACTTGGAATAAAACATGGGGCTACTTATCGACATTTGGGAACATTAGTGCCGGCTTAATTAGATTGCTTTCAATAGGTCGCATAGTGAAATTTATTTCTGACACCATCATCCATGGGTACGCAGTATACACTATTTACTTATAGTCTATTTATCTTATAGGATCCATTTGTGATTCTGTCACCTACCTGTTGTTAAATTTGAGCCAACACTCCGGAAATAAGAGAACGAGGAGGAGGCACACGGTCGACCCCCCTCCCCCGATCAAAAGGCCTGCAGAGTATCCGTTCAAAAACGTAACTTTTGAATTCGATCCTCGAATCCACGAACTGAAGAAAAATCACTAGCCCGAACTATACTCGCTAACCACAGTAACGATACTAACAAAAGGGTTGGATGAAACTAATGAGAACCATCAATAATGCTTAATTGTTGTTACCTGATTCAGCACCAACATGTCACCAAATTCAAATGGAAGAAGTAATGAAGAACTATGGAACCTCAACAAGTACGAGTTACCCATTCGACGACACTCCTCCAAATCCAATTCTATGATACCTGGCACTGACAACGTTATATTGTGAGACGTTATTTTGCTATCGGAAAATCATAATTTGATTAGATATTGCAGAAAGGAATTTTGAACTCTACGTCCCTCCGGAATGGAGATTAGTTAAATTAACGATTTTGGACAATTGGATTGGATCAATTACGCCTCCGGCCATTCGCAAAAATCGGATAAATACCATACCAATGGCAAAATGTGACCTTCGTACCTATACCCGGCCAGCATGATTGGCCAGACTCTTGTAAGCCGACATATTCATGGACTAAAAGGCTACCTACTGAGAAGCTACGCATTCGTATCAATCAAAAACCGTTGTACAAAACATTGAACTTACAAAAATTAACCCATTATTGGAAACTACTCATAAAAATCTCCAAGAAAGTATTGATGACATGGATTCCCCCAGAGTGGAGACTCCTATCAAAAGAACGACTGCGAAGATGAGCACACGCAGCTGCACTGTAAAAGTCCAGGTCCATCGAAATAGAGGAAACAAAGTACGTTTGACGAAGTAACATTTTGACCCCTGTAAACCAAAACCTTTGCAAAATCCAGTACGAAACAACAAAAAAAATCCAAAGATGGCGAATTCATATTTACAAGACGCCATAGAAAAAGAACCTCCCAACCGGTAAAAATTCAAAAACCCGATATCAATTCCGTCGAACTCCTTGGTCCAACCATTTCATTCCCAGCGGATGAAGAACTCCTCGACTATTCCCTATTGTCT
This sequence comes from Cylloceria caligata, assembly GCA_963942595.1. Lineage (NCBI taxonomy): Eukaryota > Metazoa > Arthropoda > Insecta > Hymenoptera > Ichneumonidae > Cylloceria > Cylloceria caligata. The sequence goes on from OZ012705.1 coordinate 53,378,201, forward strand.
AATGAATCTGTAGACATAGGATCAAACTAAGAATATCGATACGAAAATCTAGAAGAGAAAAAGGAAACACCTACGCTCACACCTTCATTCACCCCATTCGAATTCAAAGAGGTATCGGAGAAATCGCCAACTTAAAATCGACCAGAATATCAACGCGAACATTGAGAAGGAAATAAGAAAACAGCTACGCTCACACCTTCGTTCACCCCATTCGAGTTCCAAGAGGTATTGAAATCTTTTAAGAAATCGCGAAGTCAAAATCTACCGGAATATCTATACGAAAATCCATATAAGAATAAGGAAACAGCTACACTCAAACATTTGCTCACAGCACTCGAGTTCCAAGAAGTATTGGAGTCTTTGAGGAGTTCGCCAATTCCAAATCTACCGAAATATCTAGACGAAAATCTAGTAGAATATAAAGAAACCGCTAAACTTACACCCTTACTCGATCCACCTGAGTTCCAGGGAAATGTGGAATTTTTAAAGAACTCGCTAACTCAAAATCCATTGGAAAAAGTCAGAAATTCCAACGCAGGTAATATTGAGCTAGAAGTTACGAGGATCGATCAATAAATAGTCGGCCTTGCGCCATCTGTTGGTCGAGGAAAGAAATCAATAGCAACGTTTAGTAGTGCCATCCTTCACATGACTGTTGTCAAAGTTTCAGCTCGCTGCGATGTTTAGTTTGCGTTTGACAGCCATCGAAAAACAAACAACTTTTGTTTTTTTACAAAAATGGAAAAAATTTAGTATCGTGCAGTGATTCGATTTTTGTTTTTGAAAAAGAAAACGGACAATGAAATCAAAGCGGAGCTAGACGAAGTTTATATGGACCTTGCACTTTCGTTATGAACCATTAAATATTCGATAGCTGAATTTTTACGCGGTCGTACGAGCATTGTTGACGATGAACGTCCAGGTCGTCCAAATGAGGTCGCCATACCAGAAACAATTGAAAAAGTTCACGATATGGTGTTAAATGATCGGAGACTAGTGCGTGAGATTGCTGAGGCCAAAGGCATATCATATGGCTCAGTGATTTCAATCCTGTGTGATCAGTTGGGTATGAAAAAGTTATCCGCTAGATGGGTGCCGAGTTTGCTCACTGTCGACCATAAAAGAGAACGTGTAGCTGATTCAAAGGCGTGTTTGGCGATCTAAAGGGTGGTTAAATTTTAAGGGCCGATGTTGAATGTGAACCACACCTAAACGTCAAGTTTTTTTCTGCATTTCATTTGACATTTCTCAATTTCAGACTAACTCAATTTGAACCATGGAAAGATACACAATCGAGCAACGCGTTAAAGTTATTCAGGCTTATTATGAAAATGGGCGTTCAAATCAAAATGCATATCATGCACTTCGTGATTTTTTCGGTCAATTTAATCGTCCAAATGTGCGTACAATCGGAAAAATCGTGCAAAAATTTGAGCAAACCGGGTCTGTAGGAGATATTAAAATACCAGTGCATGCTCGTACAGCTCGTACTGCAGAAAATATTGCTGCTGTTCGCGATAGTGTGGCTGAAGAGCCGTCCACCTCAACTCGTCGTCGTGCCCAACAATTGCACCTCTCACGCTCGTCGTTGATGAACATTATGCATAAAGACTTGCATTTACACGCTTATAAGGTGCAATTGACTCAAGAACTAAAGCCTCTTGACCATTCCAAACGTCGTCAATGGTCAGAATGGTGGCAAGAAATGGCAACAGTGGATGATCAATTTTCGAAGAAAATCATCTTCAGTGATGAGGCACATTTTCACCTCAGTGGATTCGTCAATAAGCAGAATTGCCGCATTTGGGCGAATCATAATCCAAGAGTGATTGTCGAAAAACCAATGCACCCACAAAGAGTGACTGTTTGGTGCGGTTTATGGGCTGGCGGCATCATCGGGCCATATTTTTTCCAAAATGAGGCCGGTCAGGCAGTTACTGTGAATGGTGTTCGCTATCGTGAGATGATAACGAACTTTTTATGGCCCGAATTGGAAGATATGGATGTGGGCGATATGTGGTTTCAACAGGACGGTGCCACTTGCCACACAGCTAACGAAACAATGGCTCTTTTGCGCTACAAATTCAATGGCCGTGTTATCTCACGTGGTGGCGATGTCAATTGGCCGCCAAGATCATGTGATTTGACACCGTTGGACTTTTTTCTTTGGGGTTATTTGAAAGAAAAGGTGTACGTCGATAAGCCAGCAACAATTCAAGAGCTAAAGAATGAGATAATTCGGCACATTAACGGCATAGAACCTCAATTATGCCTAAGCGTCATCGAAAATTTGGACCATCGGATGGAGGTGTGCCGCCGAGGTCGCGGCGGCCATTTGGCCGATATTTTGTTCCATACATAATTGAACCATACCATATTATCATAATAAAAAGAATTGACAATAATTTCCTAAATAATTTGTGTTTTATTCAAAATCAACATCGGCCCTTGAAATTTAACCACCCTTTATAAGCGAGATCCTGTTGAGTTTTTGCGTCGTTACGTAACAGTGGACAAAGCATGGATCCATCACAATACACCAGAGACAAAGGAACAATCGAAACAATGGACTTCACCGACCGAACGTGCTCCGAAGAAGGCGAAGACGGTGCCATCGCCCGGTAAGGTCATGGCTATAGTTTTTTGAGATGCACGCGGCATAATCTACATCGCTTACCTTCCGCCGAAAAAAACGATTAATGGCGAATACTATGCAGCCGTACTGACCCGATTCAACGACGAATTGAAGAAAAAACGTCCACATTTGGCGAGGAAAAAAGTGCTCTTCTATCAAGACAATGCACGCGTTCAAACGTGCCCAGTTGCCAGGGCCAAAATTCATGAATTTAAATACGAATTGCTTTCGCATCCACCGTATTCTCCAGATTTGGCCCCCTCCGATTACTTTCTGTTTCCAAACCTGAAAAAATGGCTTGGAGGAAAGAGATTTGGTTCAAGAGATGATCTCATCGCCGAAACAGAGACTTATTTTGAGGACCTTCTGAAATCGTATTATTCGGAGGGCATCAAAAAATTGGAAAATCCTTTGAATAAGTGTATCGAGCTAAAATGAGATTATGTTGAGAAATAAAAAGATTTTTGTCCAAAAAACGCGATTTTCTTTACCAAGCCGACTATTTATTGATCGACCTTCGTATATTGGGTCTGGGAAAAAGTTCGTGGCGTTTTTCCCGATAGATGGCATCAATTGCAAATAAGTCAGGAAATACAGATCGCAGCGACACCACTAAACGCTCGTTGGAAAGGTGATAGTTCGAGCGTTACTTTGAGTGTATAAACGTCGAAATTGATGCAATGGTTGAAAAGTTGTTAGCGTTTGAAAATGGAGAAAAGTAATGTAAAATTGCGCTATATTTGCAATATTATTACGACAAAGGAAAAACGCTACGCAGGCTTGTGAAAAAGTTTCTGCTGTGTACGGTGAAGGTACTTTATCAAAATCTGCTGCGCGGAAATGGTTGGCTCGCTTTCGTTCTGGTAATTTTGATGAGAAAGATAAGTAACGCTCTGGTCGTCCAATCACTGAAAAAGCTGATGAAATTCGTGAGAAAATCCAGCAAGATAAGCATATCAGCAGTGTCGATATTAGTATGGAGCTAGGCATTGACCACAAAACTGTTTTGAACCATTTACACAAAGCTGGCTACAAAAAGAAGCTCAATGTATGGGTTCCTCATGAGTTGAGCGCGAAAAACATGATAGACCGAATTAACATCTGCGATGCGCTGCTGAAACGCAATGAAATCGAGCCATTTCTGAAACGTGTCATAACCGGTGATGAAAAATGGATCACGTATGACAATCGGAAGCGTCAAAGATCGTGGACCAGGGATGGTGAGCCGTCACAAGCGTTTTCGAAACCAGGATTGACGGCGAAAAAGGTGATGCTGTGTGTGTGGTGGGACTGGAAGGGAGTTATCTACCATAAGCTACTGCTAGTTGGTCAGAAAATTGATTCTCAACTCTACTGTGGACATCTAGAGAGATTACGCAAAGCAATTGAAAGAAAACGGCCCGAATTAATTAATAGGAAAGGTGTTGCCTTCCATCATGACAACGCCCGACCACACACGTCTTTGATGACCCGTCAAAAATTGCGAGAGCTTGGTTGGGAAGTTTTGATGCATCCATCATATAGTCCAGACATAGCACCCTCTGACTATAACTTATTACGATCTCTGCAGAACTCTCTGAATGGAATGAAGCTGCTTTCAAAAGAAGTCTGTGAAAACCACTTGATTCAGTTTTTCAACCAGAAACCACAGAAGTTCTTCACCGATGGCATCATGGCTTTACCCGAAAAATGGCGAAACATTGTCGATTATAATGAAGCATACTTGGTTTAAATAAATTCATTTTCACACTATAAGAAAACCAGTTGAATTTTACTGAAAAAAGGCCACGAACTTTTTCCCAGACCCAATATTTACATATATTTAATATATTTATTTTTTGCATGCCCATGCTTAATACTGTAACGGTATCTTACGTTATCATCACCCTTAAAGGGTTTTAGTTCGGACTCGAGCAGGGAGGAAATTAATATAGGCTTCAGTATTGGGTAGAAGTATGGTTTATTAGACACATTAAATAAATTATACAGGTAAAAGTTAAATAATTTGTGTGAGAATTAAATGTACTCCTTTTTCCTTAATTTTGGTGATTATGCACCTTACAAAAAGAACTTGTCCCGGGCTTACGCATGCCTATATAATTGCGTCCGCAAGAAATAGGAGATTTTATATTGAATTACTGAAGTATCTTCTGTAGTTATATGGTAGTATAGTTTCTACACATAGATAGAACCTGCTGGGCTTGCCATCGTTGATATATCTATATCGGTTCTGTTATTATTCCTCGCCTTCGGAGGTAGCCTATTCTATACCTATATTGCGTGGACGGTAGTGGGGACAGAGCTCTCGCTCGAGCTCTCTTGGCTACGCGATCGTCTCGCTGGTCCCGCCGCGGTTCCGGTGGAGGCGTCAGCGCGGTTCATCCTCGGTGCATCGGTGCATCGGAAATGCTACAGGAACGTCCCTAGCTAATTTTTAGGGGTTTTTTTAAGTCCCTTATGGATTTAGTATAATTTTCTTCATACCACACTGGTGTCTTTCTGAGGTGATCTCTCGTCGGCTTGAGTACTCTGCTACTTGGATGTCTGGTGGCTCAGTAGTTGGCCTTGGAAGATGTTCGTTTTCCCTGGGCCAGAGGTATCAGGCCTGGTCCTTGGAGTGGTGCGGTTGAAGATGCTTCTCCTGGGGTTGACTTGGTGGTCCTTCTTTAGCTGGATGGCTGGCCCTCTCTTTGGTTGGTCAGATGGTCCTCCTTTGGTCGATTAGCTGGTCTTCCTTTGGTCGATTAGCTGGTCTTCCTTTGGTTGGTTAGCTGGTCCTCCTTTGGTAGATTCCGGATGTTGGCGAAAGTCTGTGAACAGAATGCTCTCCGACTGTGGTTTGTCGTGCCCTTCTATACCGACTTCCCCGCTCTTCTTCCCGTTCTGCCGGTATTGCAGGGTACTATATCTTCTAGTCGTCCTGTAGCCTATCTGCTGTAGCCCATTTGTCCCGTTAATTTCCTCTTCTTGGTTATAGTGATTTAGCGTGTTCCTTTTAAATTGTTGTTCATACGTTTCTTGAGACTATAGTCTTACTGCTTGGCACTATAACTATAGATTGAGTAACGGTAGTTGATCTTTATAGGTGTGCGTGCTGTGTGGTATGGATCTCTGTGTTTGTGTGTGTGGGTCTCGTTTAGGCTCGTCATTTAGGCGGTATATTTAATTATAAGACGAGTATGTCGTCGTATTGTCCCCCGATCCGAGGTGAATTCCTTGAATCGAGGATCAATGTTCTTTCTTTATTTCTATTTATCTGTATTGGCCTATCTCTACTACCTCTTCGCGTTCTTGTCTTGTTTACCTATTCTATTCTTATTCTTATCGCTAGCTTATTGATGCGATTCCTATACTTATACTTCTACAGGGTGCGCCATCTCAATCTGGTTGATGGAAGTATTGAATAACTCTGACAGATTTTAACCGACCAGCGTCGTACAACACGTTTCGTATAGGTTATTTCAGTACAATTTCAACCATGTATCGCTATACGCCGAAAGAACGCGCCGAAATAGTTTCGCTTTACATTGAAAATAATCGGATTTTTGGAAGCGAATTCTGATGACCGACGAGGCTCATTTCACCCTCTCTGGCGCTGTCAACAAACAAAACTGTCGCATGTGGGGCACCTATAATCCTCATATTATTCACGAAACTCCATTGCACGATGAGAAAGTGACAGTTTGGGCCGGTGTTTGCTCAAAAACCACCATTGGACCATTTTTCTTCAGAGCTGGTGAAACTGTCAATGGGGATCGATATCGGTGGATGTTGGCACACTTTGTTTCATCACAAATGCGTGAAAAAGGTCTTAAGGAATTTTGGTTCCAACAAGATGGTGCGACATGTCACCCTGCGCGCTCAACAATGGACTATTTGCGTCGGAAGTTCCCAGGACGTGTGATATCAAAGAAAGGTAATATTGACTGGCCACCAAGATCGCCGGATTTGACTGCACCGGACTTCTTCTTGTGGGGATTTTTGAAAAGTAAAGTCTATGCCAACAAGCCGAAGACCATAGAGGAGCTAAAAAACAACATTCGAGCCGAAATCGCAGCGATATCGCCCGAGACGCTGGCAAATACAATGGAAAATGCCGAAAAAAGAGCTCATTTTTGTCTCAGTAATAAAGGTGGACATTTGATCGATGTGGTTTTTGGAAACTAATCAAAATAAATTGTAATGAATCAAATTTAATAAAAAAATACAACTTTGTGAAATCTGTTGAAAATTCTCTAAGTTATTCAATACTTCCATCGACCAGATTGAGATGGCGCACCCTGTATCTTATTCTATATTTTAATTACTTTGCTATTGCTTGTATATTTCTCCGTGCTTCTATTTAATTTATTTTCTCTACTAACTTATTCTATGTCTTATTTCCTATCGCTTGTAGATGTGGCAGGTTTCTATAAATAAGTGCGTAGACATAATTAATGTGTGAAAATATTTTTCTGTTTATTTTCTTTTTTTCTACGAGTTTTATGTGTTTTTAGGTTTTCAATTTATTTTTATGGGTGGTCAATTTCCACTTCTTCCCATTCGTTTTCGGTTGTGGTCTCGGAGAGTTGATCCTCGTCGGTTTGGTATCCTGAGTCGTCGGAGTCTTCTTCAAAGAAATGTGGGACCAATATTAAATAAAGGTCCCCTATCCGTCCCCCAATCGAATCGGGGTGGGTTGTCTCCTCTTATTGCTACCCCGAGGCATATTAGTTCCTCGATTAGTAGCCGGATGTTCCCTTGCTCGTCGGTGCTCCGGCACTTTACCCATTTCGCTTCGGCGTAGGTTTCCCGTTGGTAGATGATGAGGTTCCACCTTGTTGCGTATATGGTGCTCCTTATGATGGCCAACTCATTTTCCGTCCACTGATTGTTTGGTGGTCTGATACTGTCGAGGCCAACCGGGATTGCCTGGAATGCTATGTATACTAAATAGCCTCTTCCGGAGGAGTATAGCAGTCCTCTATGTGTCCAACTTGGTCCATGGCGAGATCGCCTAGCCAGATGAGGATGTCGCCGTCGGGGGTTTCTTCGGTGGTTATGAGCCCTCGGTAGAATTTATCGTCGAAGCGATATAGGATTGGTCGTCCGATGTAATCTTCGCCGGCTGTAACCGGCGGACTCCTGGTGTTTCGATTTGCAGTTCTTCAAAATGTTTTATTAAATTCTCTCTGGTCTCTTTGGGATCCTCTTCATAGATATAGAATCTCTGAGCGTCAGCGACGCTGATAATTTCGATTCTTTCGTAATTCCCTTGCATGTTGTCGACCGGGTAATTCCTGTACATTTTGATGTGTTGTTGGTTTGTGGATATAATTTAAACTATCGCTCTTGCATTGAATTTCGGGCCACGAAGGTACTATTCATCCCCTCCATCCTTCCTGGTTCTTACCCTCGGACATTATCGTCTGTGATTTTGATGAGACCGTCACTGTCTATCGGATATTTTAAATCCCAGCGTTTGATTTTATGTGTTGTTTCCGAAATTTGTGATATCTTTCCTCTCCAACTTTTAATTTTTTTGTTTTTTATTGTTATTCTTCGTAATTTCCAGATTTTGTTATGTTTTATTTGCATTTTCGATTGATTTAATTTGATATTTCAATTTTCCTACTTATCACCGTCAGCGTTTGGTTTATACTATTTATCGGTCTATGGTTACTCTATTTATTACCGTTCGTAATTCTTTTAGCCGGGATTTGTTTATCTTCGGTGAGTGAGTAGGGACGGTCTCTGCTGGATCCTTCGGTCGATGGTTTATCCTTGGTGTTCGGTGAGCTGTTGATCGACCCGTGATACTGAATGTTTAATTTATCTTTAGAGTGTGTGAATTGAGAATTTGCGTATTTTTATTTATATTCATTATTCCTGCCACAATAAAAATTTTCTTATTCTAATTTCTCATATCTAACTTTAATTCTATGATCGATTATTATTTATTCTTATTACTATTTTGATTATTTTTATTTTTTTTTATCTTATCTTGGTGCTTTTTTTTTATTTCTACTCTACGCGCCTACTCTACGCGTCTCTTTATTTTCCTTTTCCGCTGTGTCTATCTCCGTATGGTATTTTGTCAAGAGGCTTGCATGAAATGTTCCGCGGACTTTTCTAGTTAGGGGATCTACTAACAAGTAGGTTGCTAGACCTATGCATTTGTCTATGAGGTATGGACCTTCTCGTAGAGGCAAGAATTTGGAGGTGATTTGATTTGTGGGATCCGATACATTTAAAGCCTTCACTAATACTAGACTTTCTTCTTCGAAGTTTGTTAGTTGGTGTGTGGCATTGAATCGTTCGGCCCGTTTTGCTCCTTTTTTATTATTCTTTCTTGTGCGATTTTGAGTTTAGCTGCGTAGGTCAATGGGTCGTCTTCCTCACTTGCTGGTATACCTAACCATTTATTCCACAGTCTTACTGGTTTTTTACCCCGTTGTAGTTCAGTAGGTGTAAATTCGGTGGTATCGTGGACGAGTAGGTGTAAATTCGGTGGACTCGTTAATACAGTTTTGTACTACTTGAACCCATTTATACCAGCCAGCGTGGTTTTCTTTTAAAAACGTGCGGAAAAATCGTCCTAGTTCACGATTGACTCTTTCCACGATATTTCCTTGAGGATGACGTATGGAGGTAAAATACGGCCTTTATTTTCTCTTCTTCCAGCTTTTTTAACCAGTTTTTCGCGGTAAACTGTGTTCCATGGTCGAACTGGATCCGTGCTGGTTTTCCGAGCAGCGGGATGTAATCGTTGAAGATCCTTTTGATTACCGTTGTTGTATTTGCCTTCCTCATGGGGAACAATACCACATATTTGCTAAATGCATCGATGGTGACGAGAATATGTTTTACTCTCCCTATTGAGGTGGGGAGTGGTCCATAGAAGTCGATAGAGATCAAGTCCCCCGGCTTCTCAAGAATAATCGTCTGCATTTCAGCGAAATTGGTCTGTGTGGTTACTTTGCTGCGTTGGCAGATATCACAGCAGGCCAGGAGCGATCGGATGCATTTTCCTAGGTGGGGATACGAGAAGTCTTCATCGAGAATTCGAAAACATTTTCTTGCTCCAATATGCCCATAGAGTTCGTGACATTCTATGTTTAATTTTCGCACTAAACATTTTGGCAGCATGACCTTCCAAATTTTATTTTTGGTCTTTTTCTGGAGGATTCCTTCTTGTAGCCGGAATTTTTTTCTTCTTCAGTGATTTCTTCTTTCTCCAAAAACTCCATGATGTCACCAAGATCTTTTTGGTTTCTCTGAAGCTTCGCAATTTGCTTTATTTCCTTGATTAATTCTTTTGAGGCTTTGCGTGCCAAGGTTGCCCCGATCACTACTAACCCTTTATGGTTCCTTTCGTATCCTTCCACTCGGCTCAGAGTGTCAGCAACAGTATTTTTGTGTCCTTCGAGGACATACTATTGCTAATAACTCTTTTTCGGTGGTCATGTACCCATGTTCTGCCCCCTTAAGAGTCCGACTTGCAAATGATATCACTTCGCTTTCCCCTTCCTTGTTCTTCTGTGATAGGACGGCTCCAAGTGCATATCCGCTGGCATCGGTGGTCAATATGTATGGTTTCCCGGTGTCTGGAAATCGGAGAATGACTTCTTCGCAGAATAGGTTTTTAACTTGATCGAAACCTTTTTGTTGTGTTGGTTCCCACTTCCTTCTTACTCCCTTTCTTAGCAATTCCAATAGTGGAGCCATCTCGTGTGCATGTTGGTTTGTAAATTTCGTGTAGAAATTTATCAAACCTAGAAATCCTCTTAATTATTTAAAAATTTTCGGAGCAGGATATTCCTTAATAGCCCGTATCTTCTCTGGATCTGGTTTAAGTCCTTCCGTTGTGAGAATGTGGCCTAAAAAGGATATTTCTTTTCGGAAAAAGTGTGACTTTGTGAATTTTAATGTCAGTCCGTGCTCCTTAAAACGTTGAAAAAGGATCTCGAGGTGCGTGAGATGCTCATTATGGTCTCTAGATAATACTAGTAAATCGTCGACAAAATTAATGACGAAATCTAATTCGCTTAACACTACGTCCAGTGCTCGAATTAAGCTTGCCGTGCTGGTTTTTAATCCAAAAGGCGTGACCGTGAACTCGTAATACTTTCCATTGTGTTGAAAAGCAGTATATTTTCTAGAGTCTGGGTGTAGTGGAATTCGCCAGAAACTGCTTGTGAGATCCAACGTTGAGATGACGGATTTTCCTCCACATCTCTGAAAAATTTCCTCGATGGGTGGTGCGTTATTGTGGTCATTTACCAGATAGTTGTTTAGTTCTCTGGCATCTAAACACAGTCGCACACTCTCATCGTCCTTGGTCACTGGCATTAATGGATTTATGTAGATACTATTTGATTTTTGTATCACACCGTAGTCGAGCATTTTTTCGATTTCTTGTTGTACTCGCTCTCGTTGTGCCAGCGCCACTGGATATGATCGATGGAAGTATGGCTTTGGATCCTTGAGTATAAGGTGGTGTACATACTGAGACATCCTTCCAGGTCTTCGGTTGAACACTTCCTGATTCCTTTCAACGATTTGTTTGAAGGTTGTTTTAATTTTAGTTTCGAGACCGTGGCATTCCTTCATCTTTTCCTCGAATTCTACCTCCGATAATTGGAATTCGAGGGGTAGAGATTCTTCTCGTATGGCACACGTTTCTCTACTTCGTTCCTTTTGTTTTGTGCCATGGTTTACCAATTTCCATAATCCTTCTTCTAAGTTAGCTACGACCTTGTCTTTAACTGCCACACATTTACTGTGAGCATCGACGGAAATTTGTAGTTTTATCATTCCGTCGATCCCAATCAAGATAGGTCGTAGTTATTATGGGACAATTAGTAACTGTAGTACTCCTTCAGATCCGTATGTTCTTGCCTCTACCATTATTTGTTTTTTTACTTTTTCTGCTTCCCCTCTAAATGCACCTACAACCTTTGTCGAAGTGACTGGTAGTGTCGGGCATTTCTCGAATTTCTCATGGTATTGTTTAAAAAAATTTTCAGAAATACAGCTCACCTCACTGCCGCTGTCAATTAGACTGTTCACAGATAGTCCCTCGATTCCGACTGGAATTTCTGGGCACCGAGGGTGTATATCATCCTACCATTTCCCCTCTTTCTTCGGTTCTTCTCGTAGAAATTCCCGTAGATCTTCGGTGACTGTGAATACTTGGTACTTCCTCGCATCTTGGTCATTGCCGCTCTTTCGTGTCGCCTCTTTTTTGGACGTCTCCTGTCGATCATTAGAGGTACTTGGGGTTGCGATCCCTTGTTCCCGTTCAGATGATTTCAGCATCACGATATCCTTTTGGATGACTTCACTACTGGATGGCTCACTGGCGATTTTCCCTTTGTCTGTCTTCGATTTTTCTTCTTCTTCCTCATTTTTCATCACTCTCCGTTCTTTTCTTTTCTCATTTCTTTTTTCTACAGTTACTTCCTCCTTTCGTCCTTGTATTTTCTTTTTATTTACCGTTGCACCTCGTTTTTCTCTTTGTTTTGTATTTTGGGATACGCTTAGTTGTGCTCGCATTCCTGGTATAATTGTTTTTTCTACAAATGGTCTAGGGGGATATCCCTGGATCGCATTTGATTGTCGATATTGTTCTTCTTTGACTGATGGTGGTGGAGGAGCTTGTTGCCATGGTGTTGATCCCTGAGGGTACGTTCCTTGTGGCATGGGTGGAGGTGTGGTGTATGGTTGCAGTGGTCTCTGAGGCGCCTGCTGCCATGTTGGGTGTCCTCCATTGCCATTCTAGGAATAGGTCTGCTAACGTGGTCGGCTGTCAGGGAATCGCAGTGGTTGCCACTCGTTCCTTGGTGGTCCCCGCCACCCCTGGTCCCTTGGTCCCCCGCGACCTTGAAAATCCCTCCTCAGGTGCCCTCTCTTGCTATTGAGAGGCCCCGCCATGTCAATACTCTCGGGGAGTTCGAGGAATTCCCGGACGTTGCTTATCTGCTGGATCCGGACGGCACATCTCACCTTTTCGTCAAAATGTCGGGCTAGGCGACGAATAATAGCTTCGTCCGACATCTTCTCTTCGAGGTCTCTCGCGTTGCCAAAGATGAGGGTAACGTATTCCACCCTGGTGCGATTTTGTCCTTCTGTGTCGTATGTACCAAACTCAAGGTTGCTACGGACTTTATCTTGCATTTCTCGAGTCCAGTAGCGTGCAGAAAATACTGTTGCGAATTCCGAGAAATTTTGCACGCTACCTTCTACGAGATGCCACCAGTTCTTTGCTTGGCCCTCCAGTGCGTCCTGTATGACGATGCGTACGTCTGATCCTTCGATTCCTCCTGCCTCACAATACTCTTGGAGTTCCTTGAGAAATTTCGTGGGACGTTGTCTTCCGTCTGCAGCAAATTTCGGAGTCTTTTGAATAGATGCCTGGAGACGAGTGAGGTTTCCTATTTGGAACGTCGACAAACCATGAGCGGAATTATTCATGCCTGTGGACAGACGTTGTTCCAGTTCCTTGATCCTATTTAAATGTTTTTCTGTCGTGGTTTGGTTCTTTTTCACCCGTTCCATGGCCTCTTTCATCTCCTTGTCTAGTCTTGCCACAATCCTTTGCTCGTTGACAATGATATTCCTGTGAAAATTATTGACAACTTCTTGTTCTTCGATTATTTCTCGACGAACTATTTCGATTTTGGTATCCGTCCGTCTGTCACTCTCGAGTATGTTGGTTTTTATGTGCTCCTTCAGATCTTCTTTGAGTAGTGTTGTCCTGAAGTACAGAAATGGTTAGCTTGTTGTAATTCATTCCGGATATCCTCGAATTTTTCATCCTGACCTTCTTTCATGGTTTGGAGAAAGGCCATAATTTGGCTCATGTGCACCGGATCTGGAACGACCGGAAGAGTTTCCCCTAGCCTCGGTGTGGATCGCACACCCCGGAGTTTACATGATGCATTGGCTTCCATTATTTCGTTTGGAATTTCCGAGAGCCTAGCGATTTCTTCTCGATCTTGCCTACGTTGTCGCCTCAATATACCGTCCGCTGTTGTGGATTTCCACTCTAAAGAGCGTCCTAGTAGCGATGTATTGAGTTCCCCACTAGCGTCGAGTGCGGCTCGTTGCACAAGTCTCTGAGCGAATATTGATTCGAAACTCATAATTATGGTACTTGTTACCCAATATCAGCCTTTCTTTCCTATGCTCAAGTCCTTGTTCGGGCGCCAAATGTAACGGTATTTTACGTTATTATCACCCTTAAAGGGTTTTAGTTCGGACTCGAGCAGGGAGGAAATTAATATAGGCTTCAGTATTGGGTGGAAGTCTGGTTTATTAGACACATTAAATAAATTCTACAGGTAAAAGTTAAATAATTTGTGTGAGAATTAAATGTACTCCTTTTTCCTTAATTTTGGTGATTATGCACCTTACAAAAAGAACTTGACCCGGGCTTACGCATGCTTATATAATCGCGTCCGCAAGAAATAGGAGATTTTATATTGAATTACTGAAGTATCTTCTGTAGTTATATGGTAGTATAGTTTCTACACATAGAAGGAGCCTGCTGGGCTTGCCATCGTTAATATATCTATATCGATTCTGTTATTATTCCTCGCCTTCGGAGGTAGCCTATTCTATACCTATATTGCGTGGACGGTAGTGGGGATAGAGCTCTCGCTCGAGCTCTCCTGGCTACGCGATCGACTCGCTGGTCCCGCCGCGGTTCCGGTGGAGGCGTCAGCGCGGTCCATCCTCGGTGCATCGGCGCATCGGAAATGCTACAGGAACGTCCCTAGCTAATTTTTAGGGGTTTTTTAAGTCCCTTATGGATTTAGTATAATTTTCTTCATACCACACTGGTGTTTTTCTGAGGTAATCTTTCGTTGGCTTGAGTACTCTGCTACTTGGATGTCTGGTGGCTCAGTAGTTGACCTTGGAAGATGTTCGTTTTCCCTGGGCCAGAGATATCAGGCCTGGTCCTTGGAGTGGTGCGGTTAAAGATGCTTCTCTTGGGGTTGACTAGGTGGTCTTTCTTTAGCTGGATGGCTGGGCCTCTCTTTGGTTGGTCCTTTGGTCGATTAGCTGGTCTTCCTTTGGTTGGTTAGCTGGTCCTCCTTTGGTAGATTCCGGATGTTGGCGAAAGTCTGTGAACAGAATGCTCTCCGACTGTGGTTTGTCGAGCCTTTTTATACCGACTTCGCCGCTCTTCTTCCCGTTCTGTCGGTATTGCAGGGTATTACTATATCTTCTAGTCGTCCTGTAGCCCATCTCCTGTAGCCTATTTGTTCAGTTAATTTCCTCTCCTTGGTTGATGGAAAAATGGATTTATTTTGAAAACCCGAAGCGGAAAAAATCGTGGCTTTCACCTGGCGAAGCCGGTCCTTCAACACCAAGGCCAAATCGCTTCGGCAAGAAGACCATGCTCTGTGTCTGGTGGGACCAGAGCGGTATTGTGTATTATGAACTCTTGAAGCCCGGAGAAACCGTTAATACACAACGCTATCGCCAACAAATTATTAATTCAAACCACGCATTAATCGAAAGACGACCGGAATGGGCCAGAAGACATGGCAAAGTGATTTTGTTACACGACAATGCGCCGTCTCACACAGCAAAAGCAGTGAAAGACACCTTGAAATCGCTTGGATGGGACATCCTTCCACACCCTCATTCATAAGTTACCTGAAAGATGGGCGAAATGTGTAGAAGCCGATGGACAATATTTTGAATAAAATAAAAATTAATTTCCCTTGAAAATTACGTGTTTTTTTTACCAAAAAACCGGAAAAAACTTATGCATACACCTGGTAGTCTTACTGCTTGGCAGTATAACTATAGCTTGAGTAACGGTAGTTGATCTTTATAGGTGTGCGTGCTGTGTGGTATGGATCTCTGTGTTTGTGTGTGTGGGTCTCGTTTAGGCTCGTCATTTAGGCGGTATATTTAATTATAAGACGAGTATGTCGTCTTAATGGGCTTGTGGGATCATTACATTTCTTTAGGATTGAAACACTCTGTACAAGTCGTCCAGTGATTGCCACGCATAACACGGCCCTCGCTTAAGACGGCCCTCTTGCGCGGCAAATACCCGTACGAGCGTACATGGACTTACTTGCGCACATAATTTCTTGCGCACTAGACTATATGCGAGAAACGCTGAGCGAAGCACATCGCGCGTTAAACTTCCGTGCGACTCCGTTCAGTCCCACAACTAAGGCAGCGTTTAGCTATTAGATATAACTTTTGTACTTAGCATAGCAACGCACAGCTTCTCTCGCACCCTAAACGGAATAACGTTACTCGCCGCATCCCAGCGTTATCCACTGGTGAGTAGCCACTTCGAATATTTAGCCAACGTAAGCAGTCCTACGTACCGGGCTGTGGTGTGGATCCAGGCGGCCGTCGAACGGTAGTAATAAGCCCGATACCTAGCCGGGTACATTGGCAGGCCGGTGAGGCTGCGAGGCTCGTTGTTCTGATTCTTAGAATCTAGATAGAGACCCGCGGGGCTCGCGACTGTGCACTTTTGGAATATAGGCGACTGGAGGGGTACTTAGCCAGCCATCATATCGGCAGTCACTAGTTTTAAATACGGCAGTCTTCGCCGCGCATTTGTACTCGATACATAGCTCTTCCGAATTTGTTCTCGCGCTGGTACATTTTATTTTGTACATTTTGTCGCACGATTAATTCTGAGACATTTTATTTTGGGCGCGATATTTGTACATTATGTCACGCTACTGATTATTTCTGAACATTTTATTTGTGCATTTTGTCGCACAATTAATTCCGAAACATTTTATTTGGGCGTGATGTTCCGCAATTAATTATTTGTGCGCGTTTTTGATAATAAACGTTTATCGTGGTAACGCACAAAGGTGTTCACGTGGCTTTATAGGCCAACCCACAAAAATCCCAATATTCCTCGTTCCAATATTTGCTGTTTTCTGTTGCAAGCTTGCCGCGATTTCTCTCTCGTGGGCCAACTACTTAGGCAACACTTGATCGTGGGGCCCCCCATGGCCTTTGGTTGTTTTCTTTCTTACTAGGTGATCTGGAGCACAGCCCTCGTTGCACCTCCAGATCACGTGTTGTTGGGTCCCGCGACATTAGTTGCGAGTCTACAGCACTCTACACCCTGATGGCGCTTGAAAACTCGCGCCGGGAAATCTTTCACTAGACAGGGCGACATCAACGCAAGCTGGATACTCGTTTTGATTTCTTTGTTTCACGAACCTGCGTGGTACCTCAGAGTCCTACACGCCGGTTCTTTTCTTTTCTAAAGAGGTTCGTATGACCACAACGAAAGTGGACAACGACCACTAACGTAACAGGAGTAATAATTTTGGTGACAGCGGTGGGATGAAACGGTCGAACTGCTACGAAATAAATCTTCTTATGTTTTGTCCAAACACAACACGATCCCAGTTGATTTCACGAGGATCGGTGTAGGTCAGTCCCTGAAGTTTACCCGCATAGAGACCTACCACAACTGTGTGAAATTTCAAGTTAACTTCGACATCTATATATATATATATATATATATACGCATACATATAAATCACATAGTCAGAAAATTTAGATATCAATTTGGATTTTTACGAGACTTTTTAAATATTTCCAGTTGTGCTTGAGTTCTGCTAAAAGGGACGCTACACATGAAATAAAAATTCTGTTTGAAGGCAATTATGCCATCCATATCAAAGTACGAGAGACCAAGTTTAAAATTTGTAAAATAATCTGAAAGATCAATGGTCCCGACATCCTTACCCCCCCCCCCCCGTCACCTTTTTTTTCTTACCAATGTTGATTAACCACTGGTGTCGATGGGCTTAATTCTTTCGTACGATGGTGTCGTATTTGAATTTGAACAAGAATGAAAAACCCTTATTTTCCGAACTTTGCCGGTGGTAGCGTTTAGATTTATAAAGCTGCAAGCTATATATTTTCAATTTGCACATGGTGGGCAGGGATCGGAGAACGGTTTGGTGATTGGGAATTTTGGTTATGTGGTATCACCAATCAATTTTTCAATTTTTATCAAATTTTGCAATTTTTAACCACTGGTGTCGATGAGCTTAGTTCTTTCACACGACGTCGTCATAAGCTGGATGACAAAGGAGGCGAAGCTATCTTCCGCCTGAGGTACGTGGAGTTGGAGTCGCACGCACTCTTTAATTTTTCACGATTGTTTTTCCAAAGCTTTCTCGGAATAATTTCTCACCGATCAAATTTTGTCATTTTGTCGCACGCACTCTTTAATTTTTCACGATTGTTTTTCCAAAGCTTTCTCGGAATAATTTCTCACCGATCAAATTTTGTCATTTTTCCACTACACTCTTAACGGAGGAAAAAATCCTAACAACGCTATACAAGAAAGTGTTTGATTTTCATTACGGCTTATAGTTGGCCTGGTTATTGGGGATTTTAAACACAAAAATTTTGCCATGGATGTTATAAGATAAATATTCGTATACATTGCATCGTTGTTTTTGCGAATGAATATTTAACGCAGGAACACAATTGTAAACGGTCGAGTTTTAATTTATCCCTTCTGCTTTCTCTGTGTGTGTTGTCGCGGCAAATTACCGTTTGTTGTTTTCTCGCTGTCCGGGCATATGTTATATGTAAGCCTCCAGCGTGGGGTAACCCAAGAAACGATATGGGATATTTCTATCCTCCAAAGGAAAAAAATCCTTTAGCCGTCACCAACCCTTCTTCCTTCCAAAAGGTAAATAAAAGTATCTCACTACTGCTAACAATCGACGGCGTTAATATAAAAAGAGAGAAATAAGCACTGTCCGTACGCGCCGTCGTGTAACTAACCACCATGTGCGACGCATACGACACGGATAAACCCGGTAAAAGCCCCCCCCCCCATTTTTGTCAGAAGAGGAACTAATAACTCTGCAAGACCAGCTTATCGCTAAACAACGGCAACAAAACGATCGCGAACAAGAATTTCGTGCTCGCGAACTTGCTGTCGAAGCCCGTGAACGCGCTCTCGATATTCGCGGAACGAGAAATAGAACATGAGGAACGCCTCATCAATGTTCAGCAGCGGGAGCTCGAACTCCTCGAGGTTACCCCCCGACACCCTCGCACGACTCGCAAAAAACGAAGACGCGGTAACAAGAATAACTAGAGATTTTCAAACCCTAGGAGAGGAAATAGCTATGTTCTCGAAACAGGGAATAGGGACTGCGTCGGAAGTCCAAATTTTGGATACTTCACCCCCCGTTAGAGAGGGGTTAAACACACAATTATCTTTCAAGCATGTTCTCGGGCCAGTACCCGTTTTTAATGGGGATACTCCACCTATTTTGAAATTTGCCCGCGCTTGTAAACGTGCAAAAGAGTTACTCCCGCTCCACCTCGGGCCCACTTTCGCACCATTATTGCGGAATAAATTAAGAGGGCGGGCATACAACGGTCGCGGGATTCACGGATGGTCTTAAAGAAATTTTTGGGGCCGTAAAAACTGTTAATTAATACAAGGGGGAACTCGGTATCGTAATGAGGGGCGAAACTGAGCATGTCTTTGACTATATTAGCCGCGTGAAGGATCTGCATTCGGCCACTATAGAGGGTGAAACCCTGAACTGTGGCCACCTGACACGCATACAAAAAAGGAATCTTGAGGGCGACACCCTTGAGTGCTTTATCATGGGGTTGCCTCCCGATTTCCGCCTCCGTCTGAGGTTTGAGGGGTACACAAATCTTAATCAGGCTTATACCAAGGCCATCGGGGTCGAAAAGGATTTACAGCGCAATGATAGAAACTGTAAGGGTAGGATCGCGCCAACAAAATCACAAATTCCGCAGAAATCTCCGGTGCAGGTGAAAACCGCGAAGACTGATGTCGTGTCCTGCGAACATTGTTCCTACTCGAGCCACACTTAGGAAAACTGCTGGAAAAAATTCCCCGAAAAACGACCGCCGTTTAGAACGGGAAAAACGGGAGATCCAGGCGCGACACCAGTATCGCGACCTCCAAAAAACTTGCGCTTATTGCCATAAACTGGGGCACGAGCTCAAGGATTGTTGGAAACGCGAATACGCTGAAAAACATAAACCGTCAGAAAACGAAACCGCTCGTTTGACGAACCCAGGCGCACGCAAAACGGAAGCAAAGCCCGAGCGCGCCGTGCGAATATTTCAAGTAGCCGAACCATTCGCATAGCAAATGTACGATTAAAAACGCACTCGTTCGTCCTCTCGGTGGACATAAATTCCTCTAACTAGTAAAAACAGGCGAATTTTTAGTTGACTCCGGTGTCGATTCAAATTTACTAAAACAAGAGGTATTAAGAAATGACGTGCCGGTTAACGATACAGATTTTTTATGCACCCAGGGCGTTTCATAGGGACCCGTGCTCACAAAAGGGTCAACCGACATTAATATACTCGGTACGGATACCGAAATTCATGTGGTCGAAAATTCTTTTCCCATCGATCAGGATGCAATTCTTGGCCCAGAATTTCACGGTGAAAATAGAGCTGCAATTGATTGGGACAGAGTGGCCGTCAGAGAGAAATATGGTGTGTTGCCATTCAAAAACCAGGAGACAGTATTTCTCCGGCTCGTTCTAGTAAAATATATCATGTTTGTTGAAAAATCAGCTGGCGCACGACGATCGATATTCGCCATGCGTCTACCTGTTGCTGCTGGGTAGTGTGCTGCGCTCGTCTATCACGAAGATAGCCGAGGCAGTGGCTCGCAGGCATGCTGTTTCAAGCGGGAGGCTGTCTCTCTCACTTGACTTCAGCGCATTGCATACCGGCTGTCTCGCTCGCTTGACTTCAGCGTCGCACAATGACGCTTTTGTTAAGCACAGCCATCTTGAGATTTTTGACACTTCTGTGAAAACCCGCATGGACAGCACGTTCTTCTGTACATACCTCGGACTTTTTCACCATCTCACCGGATCTTCCCATCATTTTCGTGCTCATCAGCACTCAAATAAACGGTAAGAGTACACCTTCATAATTTATCTAGATTCAATGTGGGTGAGGCGAGTATTTTTCATCGGTGCATCCCCATAAAGACTCACTGTGTGGCGTGCTCTGCAGCGCGGGCTGAACCACGTTTCACATCAAATCATTCGCACTCAATTAATATAATTGCATATGCTCTCACTTATTCAGAGTATTTGCTCTCAACTAAACTTGCTGGGAATTTACTGGGGATACATCTTTCTCAATTGTATATCTTCAGAATTCTCATTTCGTGGCGTGCTCTGCAGCGCTGGCTGCACCACGTTCACCTCACAAAATTGACAGCACAGAATTAATATAATTATGTGCTTTTCACTCAAAATCTTCATTAAATTCATTTTATTTATTTGTACTTTTTAAATATTTTTTTTGTAGTGTAAATTTCGACGGTAGAATAAACCGCTTTCTCTACAAACATCTTTAGTCTGGTTCTTTTTTCCCTGCCTCGAGTGAAAACTCATTCGTTTTCAATATATTTCAGGTCCCATCTATCAACACTATCTGAAATTCTCAACATTTGGTCCTTCGAGCCGGATTTCGACTCGTGCGCAGGCAAGGCCAGGGTTTATCTACCCACTGCACACATCTCTCGGCTCATCTCGGCGTAGGATTCTGCGAAGCTCACATCGCAGTATCCTCATCGGCTCATCAGGACTCGTCAAGCAGTAAAGCAGTGGGCTAACGTACAGCTTTGCGAAGCACCTTCGTTTCTTTTTCTTTTGCTTTTCATCGTTCGGAGTTCTCAGGCCAGTAATGTCTGAGCGCAACTGTTCAGACGCCGGGGTGGCGCCTGATAGTTCTGAAGAGAAAAAGGCATTACCGGTCCTTGAGGCCAGCGGAGCTGCGAAGAAGACCCGATCACCAGCTCGCCTGGCAACCAAGCAGGTGTTGAAGGTCCAATCGCAGCAGCGACCGCTCGCAGCACTGCATCACATTTTCGTGAAGCATGACGAGGGATCGGACTCCCTGTCCATGGCTTCGCTCGATACACTGGTCGAACAGATCAAGGTGCTCCACAGCAACTTACGTAAGGAACATATGCTGTTGAAATCCTCGTGGCCTCCGACCTACATGGCGCATGGATATTTTGCGGACGACTCGCAAAATATCGAGGCCAAATTGGCCTTCAACGGCAAGATAGTCGCACGGAAGGCCATGAAGAGGTTGGCTCAATTTCGCCTTCCTGCACCAGCGTGTGTACACCTTTGCTCCATCCCACTCTTATCCCCACTCCTTCCCCCACTACGCGGCTGCCCCAACCACCCCACTTTTCTACCGCCGCGCTACCCACTCTGCTTAACCAGTATCGGTAACGTGGAGATAGTAAAATGAGGTGGTGTGGGTACCTTGGTGAACGAAGAGTAGAGATAAGAGCAGGATGGAACAAAGGTGTACACATACTTGGAATAAAATTGATAACTCACCCTTAAGTTGGCAGCATCTACGGCGGCTCTCCAGGATAGCGGGTACAATATTTATGCCGTGGAATACTCTCTCTCACACACACACACACACACGTGCGCGCGCGCGCTCGGATGACCCGCACCCATGGACCGTATACCATCCGTATACTGATTAGTGTATCGCTACCGTATGTTTCTTCATTCAGATCATGATATCCGTCCTCGTCAATTAAATGTTCGAGGCCGAATACCGTACACTTCACAAGCAACACAGGTAGTGTGCTAATCGGCGGGTCGGGGTTAAATAGCTGCTGCCAATCAGTTTTTGCCACGCAGCACACATTAATTCCGTGCGCAGGAATATCGAGTTATCACCCGCACCGCAAATCACCCGACACACAAAAGCCACGGCTAGCGCAAAGTCGTCGTACCGCGGATACATTTTGTAATTTTTTCGATTTAGACTTTCGTAGTGCACTGCTAAAGACAGACTGAATGCTCCGGATGATGCTGACGGGCATCACAGGGTTTCAAGATAACAAACGCCCCTCTGAATCATAACTAGGTGTCCAGAGCTCTGAATGCAATGACAGCGGTCTTGCACGTGCGTACCGCTTTGTGCTGTGCTCCTCCCGCAGCGCTTGCTCTGCAGTAAAAGACGCAGAATATGATACCGTACCGCGAGAGACCTCGATTATAATTTATATATAATTATAAAATAAGAGATACAGTAAGATGACGTATTTGTTTTCGATTAATCAATATTTTATTTAAATCACTTTACACATATTTACCGTCGTATGCAACATCTCCGCAAACACGGTAATCTTCGCTCGGAGACTCCTCCGCTGCTAAATTTATTTTTATCACTGACTGATCGTCGAGAGGCAAAAGTATTGTCTATTCTGTCGTTTTTCATTACATTATCGCTAAAGAGATTATTAAATCGCGACATGGTGAAGCCGCACGACATAAGATGCAAGAATACGATACAAAATTGTCCACACACATCTGACGCATTACTATGTAGCTGCTTGAGGCCCTACCGATAGAACTTGCAGTTTCTTCGTAGTCACGCGAGATGTTGCGGTATAACCGATGGTAGCCCGTAGCTATCAAAGTACATTGCTTTTCCATGATGGTTAACGTACATGGCGATCCAATGCTCTCCAGATCCCTCGTGATTATCCGTGTTAACTACGAGTCCAGCCGGTAACGACCATACACGAGGAATTCTGTCAGCAGCGTATACGCCAACGGTTGAGAGTGGTAGATACTGCAGACTCTCGTAGATTTGTCTAGTGTTCATGCTGAACACATAGTCAATGATTAAATGATGAATCTTACACTTTGAAAGACGTATATGCATATGCAAAATTTATTTCACAGCATTGTCGATCGTGTCACGACTACATAATGAAGATTTAGCTTCTTTCTTATTCTCTTCCTCTTCGTGTGCTGACCAAACATCCATGTATGATTCTCCTTTAAATGGGTGCTCGCGAAGCCAATTTTTTATTTGGAAAGCCTGGCGCATTGCACAGTGCGAAGACGCTGTATCGTTTATCATAGCGTGCCTGAAGCATTTTCGCAAAAATTTCGGCATAAATGTGTACGATGGGGCGCCCTCCTCATCCTCCAGGTTGGAAATTTTACGACTCGTGATATCGCAAAGAAGTATAGCCTTCTCGTGACCGCGTGTATAGATACATCTTGATTTTCTCGAAATTTCACACAAGTTAGCGTATGCTTGTTTACAGCTCACATCGCCCTCGTACCATTCAAGACCGTGAAAATGTTTCGAGAAAAAATTATTCTGGCTTCTCGATTGCTGCGGTAATTCGGCAAAGTGACACCGTGGTGCGACGATCCAATGAGCAGAGTACGGTCTATCCACTGCTACCACGGCAATTTCCTTCGGAATAAATTCCGGGTCTTTACCACGCATTTCCTGTATATCCACGACGATATCCATGTTCACGTCTAATCCGTACAGATGCTCGAGTTTGACTTATTAGTTACTCACAGAGCCGATTCTACGTCTCTTAACACGAAATAATTTTATTCCTACATCAGCATATTTTGCGCTTATCCGGTAAAATCCACTATTACTTGCCGAGAGGCATCGATTTCAAGGACATTATCATATTCCGCGTAGACTACACAATTTACCGTTGAAGCAAGCGCATCCGCAAATCGTACCTCTATTCTCACACTACCGTGCTCCATTAAATTCCAATGTGAATTGCTGTTCACCGAAAGATCGGGCGTCAAATCAAAAGCAAACGGACAGTATCCATCGCGATAATTATCGCATTCGATCGAATTACCGTCGTTCAAAAAATGTATTCCAATTCCCGAAAACAATGTTTGAAAAGCATCCACATACAGATGATTTTTCGTGAAATCAGGTTGTTACGGTTTGGAAGGTATTTGAGCACTATCTACATACAATGAGAGATAATTTATCTTGTAATATTGGAAATTGAATGGATTCATACTGAAGTCGTCGTTAAACGCTTTGTTATCGACAAAACCAATAATTATACGCTTCGGCAATCGATCTAGCACGATATGAACGATAGTCTCTCCATGGAAACCGGAGTGTATTGAAACGGCTTTTACCTCGACTCTCGTAAGAGGATATTTAGCCGTAGATATTGCCAGTGTTGTAGCATGCAAGAACAGCACACCAGGAGCTATTTTTGTTCTACGAACGAGAAGCGATGCCTCGAGAATCTTTAAGCGGCATTGACCATTCTTTGTATCGCCCACAAGACAAAATAAACTCTAG
The DNA here is from genome assembly GCA_963942595.1 of Cylloceria caligata. NCBI lineage: Eukaryota > Metazoa > Arthropoda > Insecta > Hymenoptera > Ichneumonidae > Cylloceria > Cylloceria caligata. The sequence goes on from OZ012705.1 coordinate 53,402,997, forward strand.
ACCGCACCAGCCGTAGTCGCATCTCGACACCGTTTAATAGGAACCGCTCCTGATTGAATATATCATAATGCGGATAACCGAGCAAGTCTACAGTTTTTCCGACATTTGAAAATTGTTTCCTCTTCACAAGACCCGTATTTCCCGATCTTATATCATCCATTTTTCCAAGGGTATCACCGTACCTGAGGACGCTCGTGAGATGCGAATTTTTGGCTGCTGGACCGTAATTCAAAAGTGTTTCTATGTACGCTCGACAAGCGTAGGCATTAATTGGGGGTGAAACTAATCTTTGATTCAGGTATACATCCACCTGATTAAGCATATAATGCAAAAGGTTATTTAGAGGGCCGGTACTCACTTTCGACGCTGTACCCGCGGCAATTTCCGTAGTAGGAGATGTTATTTTCACTCTCAGACTAAGCATAGTATGCGCGAGATCGATATACTCATCACCCTGTCCAGGAATAACAAATTCAATAGGTGAATCATATATTAGCGAAAAAATTGGCTTATAATAGACCCAATTGGAGCCTTCGATAGTAGTTTGCGTTGGTGGGAGTGAAAATAATTCAAGTTCCGATTTAAGGCACTAGCACGAATGCGCATGTAGAAAAGTCATCTTGTTTCAGCTATCCAAAAATATCTGCAGACGTTCATTGACGAGTCTTCTTCTTTTTATCTTTCTTATTATTCTTCTTCTTCTTCTTTATTACTTTTCTCTTCATTACACTTTTATTTTTACGGGAGATACGTCGTGGTTTACGTTCGTTCGATGAATGAGGAGTTCGCGAAAGTTTGCACTCTTTATAACCAGACCCCGGCATGAGAGTGTCAATTTTTTCAGAGGCTTTACGTTTGAGATTACTGCCCCATTCTCGCGCTCTCTTGCGAATAGCATCTCTCACGGTTATATTATATCGAGGATATCACCGGCTACGTTTACACCAGCGCGCAATGCCTCTTTTCCAACTACTTTAGCGCCCTTCTTTAAAAGTGGTAACATTCGACGAAATAGGCCCCCGAGAAAGCTGCCGATACCGTGACCTCGTTGATTAGGTGTTCCGATATAAACATGGCTAATACCGCCGTACCCACGACGGCCCCATCCGTGCTGCAGACTGTCAATATCATCCATAGTGGTGCAATCAATTGTGGGGCATTTTGAAATGTAGTGTCACAGTCAACGGTCCCGGTTCGAATGTTATGGGATCTCCAAATTCGTCTCTTATATCGATTTCGATAGTGTGTAAATTATTGCGCAAGAGAGGTTATTGGAGAATCAGCTGGCGCACGGCGATCGATATTCGTCGTGCGCCTACCTGTTGTGGTGCTCTAGCACACTTCGTTCGGTTGAGCCGAAGATAGCCGAGGTGGGGTTTCGCGAAGCCAAGGATGTGCCCCGTTGGCATGCCGCGTCGAGCGAGAGGATATCTCTCTCGCTTGACTTCGGTTTCGCTCACCGGTCATACCCGCAGCCATATTGGAATTTTGTCACTTTTTCGCTACACATCCGCTGGACAGCACACGCATCCTAAGAACTCTCGGACTGTTTTCATTCGCACCTTACATCGGACTCACTCAACTTCTCGCTCACCAAGACTCATAGCTCAAGGTAAGCGCACACTGGTATAATGCGTATAACTTCACTATCAGTGAGGAGGGAAAATATGGTACATCAGCACTTGGTCTCACTTGTGGCGTGCGCTGCAGCACATGCTGCACGACGTTCTCCTCACTTGATTTTGCCGGTATAATTAATATAATTATGCAGGTGTTTTATATTCACTGTACTTTTCTCCAGAAAATCTGCTGGGAAAGTACAGTGACTATACACTGCTCACTCGTGCATCCTCAATATATGTTGCATTGTGCTACGCAGTGCTGACTACGTAGCTTGTCTCATACATGTAGAGCACTCAAGCAATTTTAATTTCAAGTGCTCTCATCGATTCACTGTAACCTCTCTTGAACAAACTGCTGAGAGCTTGCAGTGAATCGCTTACAAAATCTTACGCACTCATTATTCTCCAGCGTGTCGTGCTACGCAGTACTGACTGCGGTACGCGCACTGATCTCCTCTTGAGAGGTGTGAGTGTGATTGAGCTTGAGCTTGAACTCAATCACACAATTAATAAATTGTGTGCTGTTCAACTCTAATATTCGAAATTCAATTTGTTTATTTATTTTTATAATTTGTATTTTTTCTAAATTTATAATTTGGATGGTTTTCTCAATTAAATTAATTTTTGGGTTAATTTTCACTTGTAGTGTTCAGGCATTTTATATGTAAACTGTATTTCTATTCCATCTGCAAGGAAGGTAGAATAAAACCACTTCCTCAATTTTAAACAACTTCGTGTCTGGTTATTTATCATCCTGTGTAGAGTGAGGCTACATTCTTTTCCGATATATTCACAGATCTGTCAACTCCATCCAGCGGATACTCAACAGAGGTATATATCGTAGCGTTGAAAACGACTTAATTTTTATCGAACCATCATCAGTATCAAGGGGAACAATTCGTAAGAGGGGTGATGTACATCGCCTGTAATATAGCTCTCGCAGATATCTGTGTATAGAAACATGCTGCCCGGTATATCACCGGTGAGAGATGCAGGCCTTGACCCTGTGCATTCACAATGCGGTTCTATCATTACAGACCTACAGGCCTCTTCCGAGAATCCTAGTAGCCTTCCGATAGCGGGCGATACGCGAAAGTCATGGTATCGTAAATCGTCGCATACGCGCGCCACTTCGACCTGCCCGCTCGGAAGCGATTTAAAGCGCAAATGACTGGCTACGTGAGGTAACTTATTTATACTCTCCAAAAGAGCGTCTATAAAGCGATATACACCAGGCGGAACTTGGTCTTTATCAGCGCGTCTCCATGTTAAAAGATTAAAACCCGATAAATCATAATCGCCATCCTCAAAAGTTACGAGATTTTCTACAGTAGGAACATGTAAAAGAGCCAGCGCATAAGCAATTTCCACAAGAAAAACAGACCATCCTTCGTGCAAACGTATCTGACGCGGTAGTTTTATAATCAATTTCGTCGCCGTATTATTCGGAAAATACTGCATACCACTGTTGCTCGGTAGTACGACAAAGAAAGAGCTATCCTTGGAGCTCATATTTATCAGGGACGGTGATTCCGAGCGTTCTTCCTGTTTGTCCTCTTCTTCTCTTTCGTCTTCTCAAATGACGGAGGCACTCGTACTCGCGATAATTCTGCCTCGTAGAAAATACCGTCAATAATCTCGTTATTCAGATCGTGTAAAATATACACGAATGGATCTCGATTCACTGATATTCGTTGAATCTTGAATAATTCGTTACTCCAACCACATTTATATCCTTTCACGTATGCTGCTTTAGCTGTACTGATACGTACCAAGTCACCGACGCTGCATTTAAGCTTTTTAATTTTTCTCGCGTTACGCTCGTAACGCCGTGCCAAATTTTCTCGGGCTATAGAGGCATTTTCGAGGGTTACCTCGCTCGGAGGAATACGCATTCTGCTGTGTCTAGTGTGATTATAAGCATCTAAAAATTTTTGTAAAACATCAATGTAACGCTTATTTTGCGTGTATCTAAAGTAGCGCCACATTCGCTCTTTTATTGTCCGATTAAAGCGTTCGGCAATCGAGGCTTTTATATCAGGGTTACGAGCAGCGCGAAAATCGACAATCTTTTTCTTGAGAATTTGCTGAAACGGAGCGCCGATAAATTCTTTGCCTCGATCAGTTTTCAATTGCTGCGGGCGACGATAGTTACTGCATGCGAGTATGCGTGTGAGGCCACAGGCCACGTTTGCGCTCGTTTTGTCACGCTAAGCCTCGACCCACGCGTACTTGCTCAACACGTCGATAACAACAAGCAGATATGCGTACCCATCGTTGTACGTGGCTATCGAGCGAAGATCAGCTAAATCAGCCTCCCATACATCGTCTATATTACTCACGTTGTACGTACGACGGGGAAATCGTCGTCGTACGAGACGACGCATGTTATATGAATCATGTGCCTCGAGCCATGGTAAAACATTTTTTCGTGCTACTCTTCGATCCACCTGGGCCAAATTTTTCGCTCGAGAATAGGAGGCAGGATGAGCGGTGTCATAATAGATTTTTTGAAGAATTTTCATAACTTCAACGTTGACCAGTTAAATGGATACTTCTTCATTTTCTTTTCCAACTGTGTGGAGGATCGATATTCACTGTGGGTGTCGTTGGCCCTCTACTTGTGCGATGTTTTGCAATTGTTCGTCCTCTTCTTTATCCCCCTCCTCCCCCTCGATGCTGTCGTTTTCCGCCGTGAGAATTATATCTCTGTTTGAGTGTGCGGTCTCGGCCTCGTTGTTGTTGTTGCTACTGTTGCTGCTGTTGCTGTTGCTACTTCCACTATCGCGTGGTAAAATAAGACGCCGCTGCGGTATCGAGGATGATGTAGGTGTAGGTTCGTGTATTAACTCGGGATTGCCAATAAATTCGCGTGGCATCTGTATCGCTCGCAGGAGTTTGGCAAAGTGAGTCCGACCGATGGGTTTCTCGCATTTTCTAGCTCGCATAGCATCGTTAACAAAATCAACGATATTGGAATTTGAAATTCTTCTGCCGTCTATGGAAACAACGCCGTTATGATCCCATGTCATTGTTTCACCAACGGCGTTGCGATGTAAATTGCGAAGAACGATATTGCTTTAGATTGAAAATTTTTTGGTGCGCTATCGATAATAAGTGTGTCATTGAGGCGAGATTTAACTTTGTTCATTAAAACGTCGTCGATTTTATTCTCATGACTATAGTGAAACGTTTCGCGATTTTATATCACTCCTTATTTTTCGCTACGATGCGCGTCTGTGCGGCGGCGGCGTAAAATCGCGTAGTTTTATGATTTTATTTCGAGCGATCTCGTCCTAGATCGTTTGGAGAGTGGAGCTTGCTCGAAACTAGTTCGTGCTCTGGGCTGGATGGAATGAGAAGTATCTGTGGTTTTATGGATTCGCAATCAATCTATTAGGTTGTTATTAGTATTTTTATTGTTGTTGTTTGTGAGACCTCAGTTTAGGTTTTGTTGCGTCGCATTTGTCCGTGAAGGACATGCGGTTTGTTACCCTTTCATCATTGGTCTTTTTATTGATTGGGTAATTGCTTTCTTCTTTATAGTGCTGAAGGCACTTGATTGTTTGATAAGTCTGATTGATTGTGAGTTTAGACAGAGGTAGGAAGGACGTTCGTAGGACGATCTGGTCGTTCGTACGGTTTTTAACGTTCGCCTGCGTGAGTTTTCCTTAAATCTACGTATGTGGAATTGCTTCCGGTATTTCGGGTTTTGACTCAATAATTCGTAAAGTGATGAGATATCATTTGTACGGAGCTTAACACTCAATTTATCTGTTTAGGGGTTGTCGCGTTTGCTAATACGCAATTTTTCTGATACTACGTAAATGGAATAATAAATTTCCAGTTCCTTTTGGGTTGACGCTATTATTCGTAAAGTGATGAGATATCACTTGTACGGAGCTTAACACTCAATTTATGTGTTTAAGGGTTGTCGCGTTTGCTAATGCGCGATTTTTCTAATACTACGTAAATGAAATAATAAATTTCCAGTTCCTTTTGGGTTGATGCTATTATTCGTAAAGTGATGAGGTATCACTTGTACGGAGCTTCACTCAATTTGATCTATTACGGGGTTATTGCATTTGCAAATGTGTGAGTACTGAATATTGTGTAATTTATATTTTAAGCATTTCTCGAATTTCTTGGGGATATCATTTGCCGAATCTCGATAGCCATTGGCGCGTCGCGTGTCTCTATTTCGGCGTTTGCAAGGTGCGGCCTAGCTGCTGGGCTTAGTCCTCATACGGGGCGTTCCTTAGTACCTTCGTTAGATGTACCGGTCCGCCTTGTTTTTAATCATCGGACGTCTAGCTGGTGTTATGCTATTTGGGATGTTATTGTTTTGGAATGCCCGTTCGAGAGATCTGTCTTTTGAGGCTCCGCCCTGCTAATGGTCACGCGGAGATCTTATAGTAGGAACGCGAGTGTCGTGTAGTGAGGTGGTGTGTGTGTGATTTTACCTACCTATCTTTACTCGTCTTTGTTATTGTTTGGGTCCCTAGCTATAGCTCGCTGTTCGCAAAAAACACCGGGTTCGCAGCTATGACCAACTAGCTCTTCCTGTACCCCGGATACTGAAGCTTTTAGTCGCACTTAATTAAGCCACCTTCTTGCGCTCTTAAGGGCTTTACAATTTGGTTTTTTAATTAGTGAGATTGGCCGAGGTATCCGTTCGTAGCAGGTGGTAGTTAGTGCTGCCCCTGACGTGGTCCCACCCACGCAGGTACACCCTACGAGTCGATTGCGCGTGGTGCAACAAGTCGGGATGCCACTCCCTTAACCTGGAGACACACGTACTTCTTCACTCTGCAAAAGACATGTAGCCTCGGCGCTATGCGTGGGGACACGTTAATGACAAATTGCCCTAACGCTGCGATTGGGGGCGGCCAAGGCGCAATGCAGGGGAGCCCTTTCCTCGCAGAGTATCCTAATTAATTCGTTTACTCAATTGACGGCCAGGACGCAATGCCAGGGAATCAGTTTGAGTCAAAGAATACTGTGTACTACCATGATATTTCCCGAACGGTTAGTTCTTATTGGTATAGTTTCGTTCGGTCAAACGACGGCCAAGCGCAATGCAGGTGAATCGATTGATCGAAAGAACACTGTTTTCGTTACATTCTGAATTTTAAATGAATGTATGATGGCTGTCGGGCAGCACTTCGTCTTGGAGAACAGATTTTGAACAAGAGCCTCGCGGCTTGTCCAGTCGTGGTTTATATAGTTTAGTGGATAGACCCCGAGGGGGTGTTTTTGGGTATGTCACGTGATGTTCATCGCCCTTCAATCACTAGGTGAAGGAGGTGCGGGGTGATGTATCGGTGTACCGTTATTTCTATATTTAGCCGGGCTTCGTCTTTTTCTGAGTTTCAACCGCGGTTCTAGCGAGGTTGAATTTTGTTGGTCCGTGTTAAATTTCCATCCGCAGGAGGTTGAAACTTTTCCTGAGAGTTTTTTACCGTTTGATTAATGTTTTCACTAATTGTTGTTATGTGTGGTTTTACTTATTCTTTGTATGTTTTCTTCTGTCTAATTTCTGGTTCGAAATTTGCTAGGATTGCTTTATTATTGGGAATTTGGTATTTTACAATGTGGTTTCTAGATGTTTTTCCTAGATTTTTGTGTTGTTCTTACTTTTGAGTGTTTTATCTGAGTAGGGCTTGCCCTAGTCTTGATTTGTTAATTTTTTTTGGTAAGATTTTGTTCGTTTTATGTCTTTATTTCGTTATTAATACTTGATCCTTGAGTGGGGGTATGTGGTGAGGTTTCATGTGGACTCCCCTTGTCGTTCACTCCTGAAAATTTGTGGAATTTCAAGAGTTCCACTAATTCTTTTGTAATTTCGCCGTATCGTGGCGTTCTCTGCGCATCGCGTCGGTGTGGTATGGTTGGCTTAAAGGGTGAAGCTGCCTATGCCTTCTTAGCACGGTAAGGCGTTTGTTGTTACGCGTTGTTCCGCCTGCTTCCTAGTGGGGCGGGGGGTACTACGCTAGGGTCCGGTCTGTAGTGTGTGGTTCTGCTGTTTTGGCCTGCCCCTCGTCTTACTCGTGCGAGCTTCTTGTGAGCTGTGTTTGTTTTGATAGTAGTCTTATTTTATTTAGGTGGGGCCTGTGTCTGATGCTATGCTGTTTTAGGGTGGGTACTTGCGGTTGACCGTGTGTACCTATTTTTGTGCTATGTTGTCCTAGTCCCGCCGATGCTTGTCTCTTGGTGTAGGCTGGATGTGTGGTTGGTATTAAGGTTTTATTATAGTAGCGGATCGCCGTAATGGCGTTCCGTTACAATAGAGTATTGCTATTTTTTTGTTTTGTTAAAATGTTCGGTACTGCATTATCGTACTCGACTATGTGAAGATAACGCTGTAAAACCTGCTGGTACGATATCCATTTCTTTCTCTCGCTCTTGTACGAGTGAGAGTTTAGAATTTCACTCAGCTCAGAGTCGAGGCGCGATAATGGCGTACCGGTAGTCAGTACGGAGGGCAACGCGTCTGTAGTACTAGTAGTACTAGCAGTAGTGGCGAGTCCAGTGAGACAATGTATGTTATCATGAGGAAGAAGTACCGTCTTTCTGGCATATTCCATTGCTCATGTAGACCAAGACAGGCACAAGAAGCAACTTGAGGAATCCGACACAGTGCTCGACGATGATCTTCCTCTTACCGCTCCAATTTCCTCTTTTGGCGGCTAGTCGTCGAAGAATTGTCGCGTGCCTCCGAAGATGATTCTTTTGCACGTTGTTCAGACTCACGTTTCCCTGTAAAACGTTTAGAAAACACTCGCATATACACCGTACGAGCGCTACATCTGCTTTGCGCAAAATTGCAACGTCGTTGCTCTTGCTTCAGATAACACAGCGCTTGCACTATAATTATTTGTTTTTTATCGAGAGGTCCGTGCAACGCCATTACAAGCGCATTACTGGTACATCGTGCGTCGCATCGCGAACCTTCATTGCTTTTTGAGGCACGTAAACTTAATGGTATTGTCATCGGGAAATATACAGGCGCGAAATCGACAATTATCAGGCGTCGATTGTTTATAGTCGAATAATAGATAGCCTTGCGGTGCAGCTGTTGCATCGAAATATACCTCCTGCAAAAATCTCGGATTTTCGGGACATACCTGACGGGCTAGAAGCTGAATTTAGGCGCGATCTCGCGGAATTTTGAAGACAACGATATAACTAGCGTTTAAGGAGATATCGCGCTGCCCGTGACCCTGATGGAAGAGATTTTGCGTGATCAAAATGACACTAAGATTTTTATCGAAAAAGTTTATTTTATCGTGAAAAGATCGACCACAGTATTGTTGGATGCCTCGCGCATTGAATCGTCAATGACCACAAATTTAGGTCTTGTATCATTCGAGTAATCTGCTGCTTGCGGTAAACCCTCGCGAAATTTGATTTTATCACCGTACTCCGAATACCCGGACTGTCTCTCTGAGTAATAAAAAGTATACGCTCGAACGGGACATCTATCATTTCGCGCATGCATTTAAAGAGTTTTTAGACAAAATATGTTTTACCAGAACCCGTAGGACCGCTTATCACGGCTGTCCATGTATGTTTCCAACGTGTATTCTAGGGTGTGTCATTTTGGGGCAATTTTTTTTTCAACTCACAACTGTCCATGTATGTTTCCAACGTGTACTCTAGGGTGTGTCATTTTGGGGCAATTTTTTTTTTCAACTCACAAAGATGTTGTATACTTCCAGGAAGATGAAATAAGACGCCTGTAAAAATTTGAGCTCTTAAAATTAATATTTAGATGTGCCTCATCGCAAATTTCTATTTCCCATCTAAATAACATGCGGAACAAATTTTTTCATATTTGGAATTTTATACTTCGGCAATGGCTCTTTGTTCGATGGAACGCAAGACGTATTTTATAGAGAATTGAACGCTCTACAAAAAAGATGTCTTTCAGTTTTCCGATAAACATAGCCATTCAGATAATATCTGAGTTCAAAGTTTAAAATGAACGAAAATTCATCTGTTTGTTAATATTATAGCGGAACTATTGACTTTATTGAAAAACTCTACTCGACTTTTTTGTAGACCATTTAATTATATCTAACTTTTGTCTGAAATTTTTTCCTCTGGTAACAATATTTTGGGACTTATTGTTCGATCGATAAAGTAAGCAGTAGGTCCGAAAGTATTGTTAACAGAGAAAAAAGTTACTCAGATATCATATATAAGTCCCAAAATATTGTTATCCATATCGATGAGTGTCTATCAAAATCAATCAGCTGACTCTTGAATGAGCTTATATGGCGACGGCCGCGACTGCGGCAACGGCAGCGACTTCGTGGCATCAGCTATTTTCGCGGCCTTGACGAGCTGATAAAGCGCCGCGCGCCTGTACTAGCTGATGAGGCGCGGGCCCGCGGTATAAGCTGGTGTCTACACTATATGTAAATTAAATAACGATAGTTTTTATATTTCTCTCAAATAAAGCAATATTTTTATTTTACTATGCATACATCTCTATGTGCAAATTTTACAAATCATGTAATTCTACACAGCAATATTATGTCGACGGAGGTAGCACGAGAAAGTCAGAACAAAAGGAAACACTCGATAAGAAAGACGGGACAAAAAGAATCAACGATGAGAAAGTAAGAACAAAAGGGAACGGTAGAGAGATAGAAGCTACTGCTACGAATAGCAGCCCAAAAATATCGAGCGACAACGGTTTTATACATAATAAATCAATTTTTTAATGTATTGTACACAGTAAATATGATACATGAAATCAGACAAAAAGATTATTTTTAAATATCTCGAATTCAACCGTAAAACTACATACTTTTTTGCGTTATACTAATTAGCGTATTTCACAATATCCGTAAGGTACAGTAGAGTACATCCCGTGCCGCTTTCACTTCGTGTTAACAGGTTTGCATGATTTCGTTTCTTTACGCGTTACTACATGATGAAATTCCGTGCATCGAATACCGTCGAATTTTAAAATAATAGGTACGCTCCTTGCTCCTGTCACGAAAGCTCGTAATGCGTTATAATTTACGTGACGGCTATTCGCAAAGTTTAGCGTGATACCCTTTACTTTACATTTTTCAATAATCGTACCGTCGGGTTTACGAACAAGTTATGCGTAAAATTTTGGTTCTCCCGAAACGAACGAAGTTATATAACTACCAGGCCCGTATTCGCCTAATTCATCCGTAAAATCTCCTAGAAATTGATCGATTGGCGGCTCATACTCGTTACCACCGGGGCGACTCACGTTAATTCAAGAGTCCGTATCGCAGTACAATATTCGTCGCCCGACCCCCTCAAGATAACTGTATTGTTTTGGGCATGGCTGTGCCGTCGTGTATGCTGCAATCACGGCATTTGATGGCCAGGATGGTTGGAAAGCATCGCGGTTGCTCACATAGTTTACATACATAATCTTGTGATTAACCGGTAGCATTCCCGTCACCTCAATCTCCGGACTCGTTAGTAAATTCATTAAATCCGCGCGCGTGAAAACGATAACGGTTTTTGTGAGATTCTCACGTTGGCCAAACTTTCCTCAGAATTAATTAAGAGCCAATTTTGCAAGCGAAAGTAAACCCGGATTTGGTTGCGAAGCACTTCACTCGAGATATACACTCTCAAACTCCTTGTACAATGCTATAAAACGCGCTATTGCTTCCTCGTCATCGTTACTGTTTTATTTTTAGGAATGTATCGATGTTTTCGGCAAAATGACCGCCTCCTCGCGTTGTCGAGTCATACTGCGTAACAACGTATTGCCAAATTTCATAGATACGCGTCACCTTATATCCGAGCGACACAGCTTTTCTCAGTTCGTACACGACCTATGTGCCGTCAAACGCTCGCTCAGTCATGTCTTCGTGTGCACAGCCCGCGGATGTGTCCATATCTATACAGCACGTTCTAGATAGGGGGAACAGTAGTTTCCCATGTACGCGAACAGGCAGTACGGGGATATACAAATCGCGCGGTGCTACCACGGTAGACTTCACGAGACCCTCGACGACACTTAGATCGTTTTCAAGTCCTACGAGTTCTCGACACTCGTCACCTACGTACAATTTCGGATGTCCAACGGGATACCCTTTCGATCTGATTCGCTCGGAAATAAGAACGGTACGGTCGTATCGCTCATCCATTGTATAGCCGAATTTCGTTCGAGCATCTCTATTCACGCGATGACATCGCGGACACCTATGCCAAAAGCAGCCGTGAAATTGAAGAACGTCATGGACCACCGCATCCGCGTAGTATCCGTCCACAGCCGGTAGTCCAGTCGGAGGGCGATACTCTCTCGTGCTTCCAGCATGAGCAATAACGCAGTTGCGCTCACGCCCGAGCCATACGAGCCATACGACTGCCTTGCGCGACTGCTTATCGCCCCATCGATACCCCCCTGGTGGTAACACCACAATGCGATCTTTCTATATCAAATTCTTTCGAAATACTCTCTGTATGATAATGAATGAAAGTGAGTTGGAATTAGCTCGAAAGTCCAAACCATGTATGCAAATGATTGAGAGTGAGTTTGAAATATTTGTAATCTGTCAACGGGTAGCAAGTCGATGCATTCACACGTAGCATGTCGAGTGACAGATGCGAATAGTAAGACTAAGGATCCTGGTGACAAGTATAAATAATTAAATGCACTCAGTAATGAACAACAATAACTCAATGTTTATTTAATTAATTCTCAGTGGTTGGATAAAAAGAAAATACTTGATGAATACAACAAATATGTAATGTGATTCGTCTGGCCTATCTGATGATGTACTGGCGGTGAGTGGGATCTCAGGCCGTTGAGTTGACTTGTTGATCCCGTGTGGATGATCCTGGTGATGTGGTCTGATTGTAGAGCTCTATTGAAGCCACACGACAGGCTGATGAGTGTGCTAAAGCCAACGTGCGATGCGTGGCTGGATTGCGTCTTTACTGCCAACGACGAACCACGCCGTTGACGTTTATGAGAATGTTGTAATAGTTGTGTTGATTTGTGGTGATTCACACTGACACTGAGTTGAAACACGGGTGATTTGGCAAAGAATGTAGTACACTACAATACTGAATGCACACAAACGTGAGTGGAACTAATGAATATCTACGTGAGATTGACGCGGGAACGTGTAGTGCGAGCGACTCGAGTGAGAACAATGGCCACATCCGTCGACCACGAGGCAGAGTATCAAGAAGGCAGACGTGCGTCACAGCTTGCTTGAGTCGTGATTCGCCACCAGCGATGAAAAGTGAGCCTTGTAAGTGATCTCACCGCTGGGGCCACGCTAGCAGCGTTGGCCGCTTGAGTGAGCTTCGATCGAGGATGTGAGCTGATGGACAATGTGCTTGAGTGCGCGGTCGATAAATCGATATAGCATACCTGCGAGCTACACCATATGACGCGAGGCGTCAGATGATTGCGAGGATAGAGTGTGCATGAGTTGAGTGTGTGCTTGGTAGGTGCGAAAACTGAACACTGGTCTCACGTATTTCATTCGGACCTTCTAGCAAGTATGCTGCCGGCTCTTGTCATGGAGTGTTTAATATACGGACTCGAACGCGTGGATGTTGCAGATATTGAGCATCTCGTCGAAGAAGCGAGCGGTAGAGATGCCTTTATCGCTGTCATGATGCGACCTGTTGCCGGCGATAACGTTCCGCGGGTTCGATTATCGAATGGGGAACGCGCGGACGTGGCAGCGGTTATTATAGAGACCTTCGGTGATGAGATAGATATCGGCTATGAAATCGATGCCGTGGACGAGGGCTTTGACGAGGACATAGTAACAAATTAAAGACACGGCGCTACGTGTATGTATGTATGTGTGTGTGTGCGTGTGTGAGAGAGTACATTCGAGAGACAGGAGTTTAAAATCGCTTTGGCAGGAGGGTAGATGCCTACAACAGCTATGATGGTGAGTACATAATTTTATTCATTTTTCCAAGTATGTGTACACCTTTGCTCCATCATGCTCTTATCTCTACTCTTCCTTGTTCACCAGAGTACCCACACCACCTCACTTTATCATCTCCACGTTACCGATCCTGGTTAAGAAGAATGGGTAGCGCGGCGGTGGAAAATTGTGGTGGTGGGGGAAGGAGTGGGTATAGAAGTGGGATGAAGCAAACGTGTACACATACTACTTGCGTAAATTCTCCAGGTCTTTATAATTTTTAAGATTGACAGTGTGATCACAATGATTCACAGGCACGAAAGGTTCAATAGATTTCTGGCAAAGTGTTTCTTTATTTTCAATCGTTATTACTTCTTTTATTGATTCTGATGCTATGGTAAAATCTGAATAATTGACTTTTACTGACTGAATTGTTTCAACGTCTCTATTCTCTCCGAGTATTTGTTCTTTGATTGACTTTCTAAATGCCCCATTGTAATGATTAACATCTTCAAGGAGTTCTGTCCTTTCCACAGGCACAGATATCCCTATAAAATCTGGATCGAGTTTTCGCATATCTCCAACAAGTTCTGTCCGTTCAGTAGGAACAGTTTCGTCTGTGAAGCTCGACACAACCCGCATAATTAACACAATTAGAGTGATAAATCTTAAGCGACAATGTTATTGACCAAATTTCTATGATGGAATATTTTTGGCAGTTCGCAACCCGGTTAGAGTCAGCGCCACCTGGATCCCTATGTTATCGATCTCAGAAAGATCTCTAACAATCGAATCTTCAATTATTTGTCAGCACTAATTTCCTCACTCATTCATTAAGAATTAATGAGGCAACCAGACCTGACGATTTTTAAATTCTAAAGAAATCGTGAAAACATATTGCCACAACCCGGGTTCGAACTGGGAACTCCAGAATTCTAGCCTGGTACGTTACCAATTTGCCACCGCGACTCTAGCAACATCAATTCACGATATCTATTTTTTAATGTCAAGTGTTAAACTTTATTCAGATTAATTAATTAATCAATATGCGGTCATATGTTTCTTTAGAGTAATAAATCTTAAGCGACAATGTTATTGACCAAATTTCGATGATGGAATATTTTTGGATCCAGGCAGCGCTGACTCTAACCGGGTTGCGAACTGCCAAAAATATTCCATCATAGAAATTTGGTAAATAACATTGTCGCTTAAGATTTATCATTCTAAAGAAACATATGATATGATCGCATATTGATTAATTAATTAATCTGAATAAAGTAACACATTTAGACTCGCTATCTTTTGCCGATATTCTTGTTTTTATTAGATTTGAATTAACGACGTTTTTTTCTTGATTATAATTTTCATAATCTTGAGGAGTATCTGTCTTTTCCATAGGCACAGATTTTCCCAAAAGAGTTGAGCTGGGCTCCCTTAATTCTCCAACGAGCGCTGCCCGTTTCGTCGGCACAGACACCCCTGTGGAGCCAAAGCAAGTCTCCTCATTAACACAGTTTACTTTCGTCTCTATCAAATTCGGATAGACAACGTTTTCTCTAGGTACAATAATCTCTACAGGTTCAATATAAGTATTCCCTTTGCTCGAATCCACGTACAAAGTTCCATAAAATTTCGCGAACTAGACTGCGAATTTTCCACTTGATCTTCTATTTTTACTTTACCAATTTATTACTTGATTTTTCATTTTTTACACGGTTTTCGTAAGCTTCTCTAATAATTTCTGAACAATTTCTTATTTCTTCTTTTATAATTTTTTTCACAAAATCTGACATAGTCTCTAAAGAAGTTTCTGTATCTCCGCGGGGTAATGTCTCTGGAAAAACGCATTCTTTCCCGTCGGAATGAATTTTTTTCCAATATTGTCACTTGAATTGACTTTATCTTTATTTGTTTCATGACTCATTGTCAGTCCGTTCGAGGACTTAGTTTCTTTTATTAATTCAACTTTACTTGTTACCTGTCATTCCTTTTTCGTCTTTGGATCATTAGTAGATTCTCATGCTTCCGTACTGTAAGTTAATTCCTCCGATGACATTAACTCTAGTACTGGTACCTGGACTTGAACAGAATACCTATTGCTATTTGTCACATAAATGTAAGGTTTACCATTATTATTAATGACAAACCCGCTTTCTATGTTTATACCTTCACCTGCATCCAGGGGAGGCAGATAACCTTCCCGTAAATCCAAATTTTTTACTCTCACGAAGCACAATTTGGTGGCCTCTGCAGGGATAACAATAGTTTCCTGAGTTGCAAATGGTATTCTTACCTTCTGCATTTTCAATTGTCTTTTCTCGTAATCAATTTTCACGCGATTGCCGTCGAGATATTCCGAACCCAATATACCAGCTTCCTTTATGGGGAAGTTATTATCTACAATATGGAAAGTAGCGAAACGTCCGAAGGTAGTGAACGGCTTGTATGGTAATATGACCCAAAGAAAAAATTGAATTTGTTTTTATTCCATTAAGTTGCAGCATTTCTCCGCGATTTATAGCGATATGTTCACTCACAAATCGTTTCTTCAAAATATTCGGCTCGGCTCGTGTAACAACCATAAGAGTGATAGGGGATATTACTTCCGATGCCGTTATCGTAACCGTCGGAACACTATTTTCTCGATGCAATTATATATTAAAAATTCGAACTACTCGCGGTTGAGGTTGAAGCTGCGATTGAAATAGTACGGATCAGATGCATGTTTTAAGATGGGAAGATTTTAAGACATTTGTCAGCCGAGTGTTCTATTTTTTTACAAATCTGGCATATGATAAATGAAGGGACTTCGAGGCTGGGTTTATTGTTATTTAAAGGTTAACAACAGCTAACGCTTGGCTAGTCTTCCAGGTCGAACATTCTTTAGCATTGTGCCCTTTTTATTGCACAACTGGCAATGCACTTCTTCGCTTGCTACCACGTGTACTCCTCGTTTCACCTCGGGTTTAGGGACCCTTGGACTCAACGTTACTTGCTCACCGCTACGCAATGCTGCTTGTGACACTAAACTTTTTTCGGTCTGCACTGCTAGCTTTATTAATTCTTCGAGATTATAATTGGGAGTTAATCGTTGTTCAATTTCCGGTTTTAAACTGTGTAGAAAACAAGCTGGACGGCTTTGTGTAGTATTATCAATAAATGCGCCAGCCAAGGGATTATCCTCGCTCGCATCATAATTTTCAAGTATCAAATTTCCCAAATCTCGTACACGATTCGAATATGCAATAACAGACTCACTTTCTCTCTGGTATATTGATCCTAGTTCACCTTGCAGCTGATATATGTTTCGCGTGGATGCATAAATATCTTTGAGAAATTTACCCAAGTCTTCTGTCCTTTCAAAAGTTTGTATAGTGCGACGGGAGTCTCCAATTATTTTTTTGCGGATTGCTTTTACTAAATTTGATTCGGCGCCTGGCCCCATAATAGCCAAGACTTCCTTGCGTCCTTGGATAAACATGCTCAAGGACAAACTATGACCGTCATAATTCGGTATAACAGCCAGTGCATCTCGAAGAGACAACGTTTGATTATTATTAACCATAATGAGAGGAGGGGCGGGAGCAGAGTCACTAGTTTCAAGAGAAAAATTCACGGGCGGTATTTTACTGGGTTTTTTTATCTGGATTCGACCTTTTTCCTGTGGGGTGGAAGGAGCAACCAGGGATAGCAGCTTCGTATTCAGATAGCAGGTGTAAGTTTTTCAACAAATTCTGAAGCACAATGTGGGAAGGTTTAATTATTAGTTTCAATTCAGATTTTTCACAAGTATTGCTTCTTCCTTTTAAAGTGGACAGTGTTTCATTATGACTCACTAGGGGCGGTATACCGATGGGTAAGTCGAATGCGGTAGACCCCCCTGCAGGAGTGTAAAATATGTCGCTGGAGTTGGAAAGGCCTAACGTGGGCGTAGTGCCTACGGGGTTCGGGATAGCTATGACTTTTGTATCTGTACCTGCAATCTCGTGTGTAGCGAGCTGCAACTCGACGCCTTTTACAGTATGTTCGGGCGATGCGGGAATCTGAACTGGAATTTCGTTACCGCGATCTCTGTATATTACAAGTGGTAAATATTGGTGACCAGGTTCTTTAAAAATCCAACCGCAGACAATAAATTATTTCCCGATCTCGCCGTTAGTGTTTCTTGCACTCGGTTTATAAATTGCCCACACTTTCTGAATTGTTTGAAATTTCTTGAATCTGTAAAGGACTACCAGGTCTATAACTATGAAACCGGGATTTGCCCATAGATGGTCCTAGCTTCCAATGTAGTTACCGTCAAACCGCGTCATTGGCGCCATTTCCTTGTTGACATCTGTGACAAAGATTTTCAACCCACAACAATTCAAGTTTCATATTTGCAACAATTGCAAGCATTGTTGAATGAGGATGACGCTCAAACAACTCGCGGATCAATTAAATATGACACAAGACGCCGTTTCTATACGTTTGAAAGCCATGGGAAATATCCAGAAGATGAGAAAATTGGTTCCACATGAACTGAATGAAAGACAGCAGGAAAACCGAAAAACCACTTGCGAAATGCTGCTCGCCAGGTACAAAAGAAAGTCATTTCTCCATCGAATTGTGACTGGCGATGAAAAGTGGATATATTTTGAGAATCCTGAACGTAAAAGATCATGGGTAACTCCAGGCGAACCATCGACATCGACTGCAAGGCCAAATCGCTATGGACGGAAGACAATGCTCTGAGTTTGGTGGGATCAGAAGGGTGTGATCTATTATGAGCTGCTAAAACCTGGCGAAACCGTTAATACTGAACGCTACCGACAACAAGTGATCGATTTGAATCAAGCTTTGCGTGAAAAACGACCAGAATATCAAAAAAGGCAACACAAAGTGATTTTGGTCATGATAATGCACCATCACACACAGCAAAACTGTTGAAGGAAACGATTGAGGCATTTAGTTGGGAAATATCAGGGGTACAAATTGAAAATGCGGGTTTGATAACAGATGGCGTTACTAACGCTATACGCATCAGGCAGTACTGTGACTATGTTCATGTCAAAGCTACGTCTTATAGCTTTAATTTTCAGTATGTGTCAATTTGTCGCAGTGTCAAATTCATAGTTTTTTTGAGCTCTCAATATGTCGAGTTTCGTGCCAACAAAACAGCATTTGCGGGAAGTTTTAATTTACTTCTTTAATTTGAAGAAAAGTGCTGCTGAAGCACATCGATTGGTCTCCGAGGCTTATCCGAGTCATGTTCCATCGGTTTCAACGTGCGAGAGATGGTTTGTGCGGTTTAGAAGTGGTGATTTTGACGTTGAGGACAAAGAGCGGCCGGGCCAAGTGAAAAAGTTTGAGAATGCTGAATTGGAGGCAATACTCAATGAAGACTCGTGTCAAACTCAACAAGAGCTCGCAGATTCATTGGGAGTGACACAACAAGCCATTTCCCATCGTATAAAAGCCCTCGGAATGATCCAAAAGCAAGGACATTGGGTGCCGTATGAGCTGAAGCCGAGAGACGTCGAGCGCCGTTTTTTTGCATGCGAACTGCTGCTCGAACGGCAAAAACGGAAGGGTTTTTTGCATCGCATTGTCACTGGTGATGAAAAGTGGATCCATTACGATAACCCGAAGCGCAAAAAATCATATGGTTACCCCGGCCATGCATCATCATCGACGGCCAAACCAAATATTCACGGCGCCAAGCTCATGCTCTGTATTTGGTGGGACCAGCTGGGTGTGGTGTATTATGAGCTATTGAAATCGAACGAAACCATCACAGGAGCACTATACCGAACTCAATTGATGCGTTTGAGCCGCGCACTCAAAGAAAAACGGCCACAATACGAGCAAAGACACGACAAAGTAATTTTGCAACATGACAACGCTCGGCCACATGTTGCAGCGCCGGTCAAAACATACCTACAAACGCTGAAATGGGAAGTCTTACCCCACCCGCCGTATAGCCCAGATATTGCTCCTTCCGATTACCACCTTTTCCGATCGATGACACATGGCCTAGCTGACCAGCGCTTCCATTCTTACGAAGAAGCCCAAAAATGGGTCGATGACTGGATAGCAGCCAAGCCGGCCGAATTTTTTCGCGACGGTATCCGTAAATTGCCAGAAAGATGGGAAAAAGTTGTGGCTAGCGATGGACAATACTTTGAATAATTCATTTGTTACCATTTTTTCAGAATAAACGTTCAAAAATAGAAAAAAATCCCGCATTTTCAATTTGTACTCCTGATACTTTCGCATGCGGCTTACTCAACAGACTTGGCTCCGTCCGATTACTACTTATTTGCATTGATGGGATACGCACTTGCTGAGCAGCGCTTTACTTCTTACGAAAATGTACGAAAATGGCTCGATGAATGGTTTGCCTCAAAAGAGCAACAGTTTTTTTGGCGTGGCATCCACAAACTGTCAGACAGGTAGGAAAATTGTATAACTAGCGATGGGTAATAGTTCGAATAAAATATTTTTTATCATTTTCATACAATAAACGTGTATTTTCTATACAAAAATTCCGGTTTCATATTTATATACCTGGTATTTGATGTACTATTCTTATCAAGATTGGCTGATAATATTTCTTTAGTACTTGAAGAGTCACCTGCTTCCTCGCAATTTATTTCTGTTTTTGTAATAATTAAATGACTTTACGTTAATTCCAAAGATTGTATATGACTGTCTTCATCTATTTTAATTAATTCCAGATTTTCTCGATTAAAGTTGCTACTTTTCTCTGTATCCGCGATAATTTCCCTCGTTGGATTCGTTGTGTAGGGAGTCTGGGGATGCGAACTGTCAGTACTTTCGTCGAAAACTTCTTCGACTATCTCAAATTGAGATTTCGAAGGGCTATATGTTCGAGATTTCTTTTTTCCGTCTTCAGGATAATCATGTATTACATTATCATGAAGTTTTACCTTTGATCGAGTTGAACGCATACCCACATAATTAATATTATTGGTTGGATCTAATCGTTCCTCGTTGTTCCAAAGGTCCTTGCCCTTCTTATAATTATTTTTATTTCTATTTCGTAAAACAATGAATTTACTAGTGTATTACAAATGCTTTAATTCTGCGGGAACAATAAAACACCATAAAAAAAACTTCATAACAGAGTAAAAACACAGTAAATTCTTCGGTAGGGCCTAGAAACGGGGAAATCTTTAGTATTATTACTCACGCAATAAAAAGGGAACGCAAGATTATTTCGTAGAAGAGAGAGAGAGAGAGAGAGAGAGAGAGAGAGAGAGAGAGAGAGAGAGAGAGAGAGAAAGAGAGAGACCGATTTTCTTACTTAGGCTTCGTAATCTTTGATTTTTCTTGGAGAATAATAATTTGATTGTCATTCAACGATTCGATGTTAGTAATATGAGGCTTGCAAGGTGTTACAATCGGGTGACAGCGTATCCCTAGTCTCGAGTGAGCTTCGTAATCAGCAACAAGTTCGTCTAGAAAATTTTTACGCTCGATTGCTCGGATTTCCTTAAAGCGATTTATTTGAGATTTATTCGATATTTCAGTGTCGACACCCTGTATGACTTGACTGCTGCTTGCTTCGTACGTAATTTTACTTAATGAATATGGTATCTCGACGTTAGAGAGGGTAGCACAGTCTGCATTTGTACTGTCTGAATAGTTTTTATACTCCGTTGCTCTTTCTTCCTCGTGGAGGTCAGTTTTATTAGCTTTTTCTATTTCAATACTAGGGACTCTAGAATTTTGTTCGTTATATGACTTGCACGCAATTATTGGAACTTGGTAATGTTGTTTTGAGGCTTGACGTTTTAATTTCCGTGTTTGATATTCTTTCCTGCTCTATGGGTTTTCGGCATGGGTAAATAATTTGGATCGATAGTGGTAGGGGAATTATGAAAATAAGTAAGTGATATGAGTAATTATGTCTGTCTCGTTCGTATGATGTGTTTCGTGAGTGAACCTTGTCTGCCTTGAACTCACTTACGCGAGGGGCTAAAACATAGAAGTTCTCCCACTAGTGTAATGTGTTTCGTAAGCGAGCCTTGCTAGCCTTTTGGCTCACTTACGCGAGGGGCCAAAACAAAAGATTTCTCCCACTAGTGTAATGTGTTTCGTGTTCGAAACTTGCCAACACGGACCTCACTTACGCGAGGGGTTAAAACAAAGATTTCTCTCAGTGGTGTAATGTGTTTTGTGAGTGTGATTCGTTCTAGGATTGGGGGAGGTAACTATTTTGAGGAAGATAGTGCAAGAAAGATAAATCGGGAGTGACAGAGGTTACTCGAATTATTAATATTCTCGAAATTTACTTGTGCTTTGCTTTTTCTTGAAGAGAGGACAGTAAAAGAGAAAAGAAATATTTAAATAAGAATAAGCAGTATAAAAAAAAACTTCTAGTATATCTAGATGAAACTGAGATGCACCAGTGATGCGGAACGAGCAGTATAAAAAATAAAGTAAGAAAACTGACAGTTGCTGACCAAACTGAATATGATTATTCTTTAGGCTTAGTATTGGATCCAATTATTTTCTCGAAGTTCTTTGATCGTGTCTCCTTGTACCAGTTCTTGTTTTTCGTTGTAACTTTCTTAAGCTGGTTTTCCTTGCGAAAATTTCATGCGTGAGTTGAATAATCAGTTTTTGCACGCTAACTCTGAGCTCTACAATACGCGTATGAATGTCCACCAACATTTTCGAAGTCTCCATATAACTTTGACTGTTTCAGAATTACACATGGAGAAAGAATATTTCTTCAATCAATTCTTAACTTAACGTTTTCCTTGTATATAGGATTCAATAATCTCCTGTAAATAAATTTAAAAAAAAAACAATCTCTTTAACTCTCTCAAGATCAGAATTTTAGGAATTAACTTGATTTATTAAACTCAGTAGAAAATTGGGTGATAAATTTTTATTGAAGTAAATTGAATTACTAAATTTCAATAAAATGTGAAAAATCAAATTTCGTGGATTAAATGAACTTACCAAAAATGCAGTGAAAAGGGAAAAGTTAGGTTCTGTGAATTAAATCGCTTTATAAAAACTCAGTAGCAGGAAATGCTAAATCTTCATGAAATGGGTTGAATCGTTAAAACCCAATAAAAAGTAAAAAATCAACTTCTTTGACTTAAATCGATTCTCAAAAACACGGTAAGAAGGGAAATGGTGGGTTTTATGAATTAAATCGATTTATAGAAGCTTAGTGGCAGGGAATGATAAAATTTCGTAAAAAATGGATTATTTCATTAAAAGTCAATAAAAAGTAAAAAATAAATTTCCATGAATTAAATCAACTCTCAAAGATGCGGTAAAAAGGGAAAGGTTGGATTTTATGAATTAAATCGTTTTATAAAAAGGCAGTGGTAAAGAATAATAAATTTTCATTAAGTCATTAAAACTTAATAAAAAGTAAAAAAATCCATTTTATGAATTAAATCAATTCTCAAAAATGCGGTAAAAGGGAAAAGGTGGATCTTATGAATTAAATCGTTTTATAAAAACTCAATAACAAAGAATCATAATTGTTCATGAAATGGATTGAATTGTTAAAATTCAATAAAAAGTAAAAAATCGATATCTATGAAATAAATCGACACTCGAAAATGCGGTAAAAAGGGAAAAGGTAGGTTTCATGAATTAAATCGTTTTATAAAAACTTAATAGCAAAGAATGATAATTTTTCATGAATTGGATTGAATCGTTAAAATTCAATAAAAAGTAAAAAATCAATTTCTCTGAAATAAATCAACTCTCGAAAATACGGTAGAAAGGGAAAGGTTGGATTTTATGAATTAAATCGTTTTATAAAAACACAGTAATAAATTATGATACATTTTCATGAAATGGATTGAATCGTTAAAATTCAATAAAAAGTAAAAAATCAATTTCTCTGAAATAAATCAATTCTCGAAAATGCGGTAAAAAGGGAAAAGGTGATTTTTATGAATTAAATCGTTTTATAAAAACACAGTGGTAAAGAATGATAAATTTTCATTGAGTCATTAAAACTTAATAAAAAGTTAAAAAATCCATTTTATGAATTAAACCAATTCATAAGAAATGCGGTAAAAAGGAAAAGGTGGATTTTATGAATTAAATCGTTTTATACAAACTCAATAGAAAGAATGATATAATAATTTTGCATGGAATGTATTGTAACGGTAATTTTTATCGTTAACAATAATTTTTATTTATCGTGGGAATCCGGGCTCGAACACAGGACTAATTAATGTTAGACTTGGAGGTGAGTGAGAATAGGGTTTATTAATAAAAGAAATTATTCCATGACAAGTTATTTTACAGTTTCCGGCCTCTAATATCTAGGATGGTGCATTCGAATTTTGGGAATTCCGGCGATTATATTAACATTATTTCATCTTATTCGCGTGCGAATTCTCGGTATTTTCGGGCTCGAATATCTGTTACGTGTAAATGAGTTGGTATTGACCTAGTAGCTTCTGACATGCACACACGGTAAATATGCAGTTTAGGGGACCCACCTCCGATCGCCTTCTAACTAGACGCGTTCGACGCGTTTTTGTATGCCTAACAACTCTTCCCTGTGACAAAATCGTCGCTCACTGTCCATTAAAAAGTTATTAACAAATAAAGTTGGTAAAATAATATAAAAATAAAAATAAAATAAAAAGAACCTAAAGAACCTAAAGAACCTAATTTTGCAGTTTTACCAACTTTATTTGTTAATAACTAATAAATAATAATAATAATAATAATATATAGAGTTATTAACAAATAAAGTTGGTAAAACTGCAGAATTAGGGCCTATACACCGATGACCTTCGAAATAGGCTCATTCCTTGAACCTCTAAATGTCTTGAAACAAGTGATTCGTCCTGTAGTCGGCTACTGCCGCGTACAATTATATATACGTAGCGTGTGTGATTTTTCAGTCTTTAACGGTTAACATCTTTTTCCGGCGGCAAGAGCGACGCTTTTGCCAGAGGAAAAAGTTGTTGGGCATACAAAAACGCGTCGAACGCGCCTGGTTCGAAGGCGATCGGAGGTGGGTCCCCTAAACTGCATATTTACCGCACACACACAGCCACTCGCGTCAGACTCACTCATTGACAGAGTGTATAAACTCTGTTTACAATGCTTTTCTCTTTCGCTCTTGTCTCACTTTTCGCCCTTTCTCGCTTACACTCGCAGAGTCGGGCAATTCCTGTTGTCCCTGCCGGTTAAAAATCCACACTATGTACCATAATTTATTCTCTTATACACTATTCGCTTATTTCGATGCACTCTTACATTTATTCACTTAATCCTATCCCTCTTATTCCTAACTATTTCTAGAGTTATTTCACTTTAAATCTATCGACTAATTATTTCTTCCTGGTTTCTCTAAGTGTCTCGCCTGTCTAACTCACTACATTTATCGCTTCGTATGTTAAAGAAACTTGTGCAAGCTGTATTTGTTAAGAGAAACTGATCCTATCAGAAGAGAGCCTTCTTTGCGGTGCAGGCTCTTTTATAGACTCTTCCCCACCTTGGTTCCCTCTACGTCATTAGTGGCTTGGGTTTTCATATTTGCCAAATTCCAACGATTAGGCGAGCTACCGTTGTGCCGCCCCCCCTGTCTCTCTCTCGACGCCGACCAAGGCCAGCTGGTCGCTGACCTGCTGTTTTCAGCGACGAGCGAATTCCTGAGGCGTGACGTCACCCGTTTTTACGTTAGGTCCGGGTTCGCTGGCCTAGCGTCCGCTGTACTTGCTGCTCCAAATATAATTTCGGCTCTCCTAGCCGATCGGAAATATAAAGTCGCGCTAGCGCATGTAACTATGTTACAGTATTGCATCGTTAAAATTCAATAAAAAGTAAAAAATCAATTTCTCTGAAATAAATTGATTCTCGAAAATGCGGTAAAAAGGGAAAAGGTGGATTTTATGAATTAAATCGTTTTATAAAAACTCAGTAGTACAGAATGATAATTTTTCATAGAGTCTTTAAAACTCATTGAAGAGTAAAAAATCGATTTTTATGAAATGAATCAACTCTCGAAAATACGGTAAAAAGGGAAAAGGTGAATTTTATGAATTAAATCGTTATATAAAAGATTCGTGGCGAAGAATGATAAATTTCCCTTGAATCGTTAGAGTTCAATAAAAAGTAAAAAATCAATTTCTATGATTTAAAATTAGGGGTAAGGGTTTTAGCGTGAAAAAACACTTTTTGCGAATTTTTTTTACAAACATGGAATGAGCAAATTTATAGAAACCTTTTGTACATTATTAAGTATGATTTCAACAATACTCAGTAATTTTTTTATGCGAAAATATCGACAAACAAGCCGGTGACGGATCTTTTCCAAGAACGTCTTTGGAAATAGACGATTTGCGGTGTGCACTGTATCTCAGCTCAAAATTATCTGAAATAAAACCATTAAAATTTAGTCAAAGTATCATTAAGTCATCCCCCTAACGTTCTCTGTAGTGGAAAATCAGCTGGCGCACGGGGATCGATATTCGCCGTGCGTCGACCTGTTGCTGCTGTGTAGCACGCCGCGCTCGGTTGGGTCGGAGATAGCCGAGGAAGGGCCACGCGGAGCCGAGGCTGTGCCTCGCAGGCATGCCGCGTTAAGCGAGAGGTTATCTATCTCGCTTGACTTCGGCTTCGCTCACCGGCTATCTCCCTCATTTGACTCCAGCGCTCAACGATGCTTTCGTATTACGCAGCCATATTGCTATTTTTGACACTTACGTGAAAACCCGCCTGGACAGCGCGCACCTCTCTCTCACACTCTCAGATTTTTCACCAGCTCACCGGGTTTTCTCAGCATTTTCAAGCTCAACAGGACTCAAATACACGGTAAGAGTACATCGTTATAATTCTGTGCAATTCAATGACGGTGAGGAGTGGAAAACTCATCGGTACATCAACATAAAGGTCCACACTTTGGCGTGCTCTGCAGCACTGGCTGTACCACGGTTTTCATCACTACATTTTGCCTGCTCGATTAATATAATTGCGCACGTGCTTTCTATTCACTGTATTTCCCCCCAGTAAACCTGCTGGGAAAATACTGTGAATATTTCTACTCATTTGTGCATCCTCATACTCGCATTTTGCTGTGCAGTGCAGCGTTGACTGCTTCACGGTTCGTTCTAGTAGAATTCCAGCACTCCAGTACCAGAGTTGCATGTGCCAGTACTCAGTCTCTGTGCATTCAAATTTTCTATCTTGTTGAGAAGTTACTGGAATTAATAAAATCACTCTGTGCACTCACATATCTCATTGCGTGGCGTGCTCCGCAGTACTGGTGCAGCACGTACACTGCTCTCAATAATTACAGCACACAATTATACTAATTAGTATAATTGTGTGCTGTAATTATACTAATTGTGTGCTGTAATTATACTAATTGTGTGCTGTAATTATACTAATTGTGTGCTGTAATTATTCAGAGCAGTGTACGTGCTGCACCAGTACTGCGGAGCACGCCACGCAATGAGATATGTGAGTGACAATTATACTAATTGTGTGCTTCTCAAGTAACTCATAAATGCACACAATTAATGTAATTATGTGCTGCTCAAATGTTTCACTCAAATCGAAATTCAACTTCAATTCTTTGTATTTTAATTTATATCTTTATTATTTTTATCTATTTGAGATATTTTGTAGTAAAAGAGTGGATGGTAGAATACAAACCACTTTCTCTATAGACCATCTTTCTGTCTGGTTTTGTTTTTCCCTGCGTCGAGTGAATACTCATATTTTTTCAATATCTTCTCAGGTCATTCCAACAACAACTGGACGAATTCTAAAATACTCTGATTATTATTTTTTTTTTTTTTTAATTTTTGGTGGTCATTTGAAGTGAAAACTGCTATTTTTTATGAAAAATTCCGCCATTTTGTAAGTGGAAAACCCCCTTAATGTAAAAAAAACATCTAAAACATAATATTGCGGGGAGGTATTTTATATGTAGAAAGTGTGTACCAAGTTTGAAATGAATCGGTGATGTAGTTTTTAAATAGCAGTGCACACGGAGTTTTAAAAAGTGGTTTTGAGTAAAACGCGTTTAAAGTTTTAAAAGCTAAAAAAGTGAAAACATTTTTTTTTTTCAACTTACACTGAATTATTGATTCCAGCTCCATAGAGTAGACTCCCTGCAACAGCTTCGATGTCTTCAGCCTCTTTTTTCGCAAGTCTTTGCCTTATTTTGCTGCCAGATATTTTTTCGGTGCAATCATCCAAATTAGTTGGTTCAAACTTTCGTTGGCATTTTGGGTAAAACCTCCAAGACACCTTTCCAGAAGTTCGTCCTTGCTCAGATCTTCGTAAATCGGTTTGATCGCTTGTATGACATCTTCTGGAAGTGGAGTGTAATTATGTTCAAAATTTTCCAGTCCTGTTGTGGTCAGAGCTTTTTGATATGGACATCACGAGTTCTCGCCGCTCGGGCACTTATCGTGTTGAGGGTTATCGTCTGTCGACTGCTGGTGGTAGTATCATACGTTGCCCAGATGGCATTTTTCATTTTCTCTGCGTCCAGCATGAGCGATAATGCAGTGGCGCTCATGCTAGAGCCACACGAGACATACGACGGCCTTGCGCGACTGCTTATCACCCCAGCGGTACCCCCCTGGCGGTAACACCGCAATACGACCTTTATGTAGAAAATTCTTTCGAAATACTCCCATACATACTGATGCTATCGTGCATGCTTCTGTAAAGGGGCACACGCTTCCGCAACGTATAAGTAACTCTCGAAAAGCTAGACACGCTCGTCTCAAAACCGTAGCATCTGTACGACAATATTGCACAAATTGCGTCACAAAATCAAATTTATAATCGACGCGACTCGATTCTTCCTCATACCATTTTATAAATCGCTCGCGATCCACTGAGAACATGGTATCGGGTGAGTAAAAATGCAGAGCCGGTAGAGGACCTGAGTCATTCTGATATTCCGGTGTGTTGAATAAATGGGGAAATGTACCTTTTGCCACCTCATCAGCGAAATGAAAGGTCTTAGGTAAAGCGCTAATAGCCATGGTTAAATAGTTTAAACCAGGGGTCTCCAAACTTTCCAGCCTTAGGGCCATACTGATTACTCCAGTAAGTTCCGAGGGCCAAAACCATATTATCATTGTT
Source organism: Cylloceria caligata (assembly GCA_963942595.1). Taxonomy (NCBI): domain Eukaryota; kingdom Metazoa; phylum Arthropoda; class Insecta; order Hymenoptera; family Ichneumonidae; genus Cylloceria; species Cylloceria caligata. The sequence goes on from OZ012705.1 coordinate 53,431,627, forward strand.
GCCGGTGGTAAAAAGTGAAATAGTCCAAAATCTGTCCGCGGGCCGAATGTGGCCCTCGGGCCGTAGTTTGGAGACCCCTGGTTTAAACCATCGAGAAAAACGACATCGCCAATCTTCATCGAGACAATCTTCGTACCATTCATAATCAGAGAGGGCAACGGTGTTTTTCGCACTTCGATTAAATACCGTAGAATAAACTGCGCGTCGGAACCTCTCGCATAATGAGCAATACAGATGGTCTTTTTAAATTTTTGCGAAAATGGCAATTCCACGAGCTCCCCAACAGGATAATCGATAAACACGAATTCACGTTTACCACAGTCAGCACAATCGGTCTCTATATCTGTGATATCCAGACATGTCATACATACGCATTGGGTAACACATAAATTCGGCTCGTGAATTCGTGTCGATTTATCATTGTGTAAGTGTTCGTGTTGCTGCGTCTCAAAATCATAAAATAAAAATCTCGTGGAAGGCTTGTCTTTTTTCTTCTCCTTTCGCACCTCTGTTTCCTTGAGAGGTGCTATAAAGCACGCATGCGTAGTCGGTCGAGTTTGCCTGCATGTAATACAAAACGATATACCACATACAGTAGCGGACAAAAGTTTAAGACAGAGAGGAAAAAAAAAGTAATCGTTGATTTTTTTATGAAAGAATTGACTCAGTGGATTTTTTTTTGTATTAGCTAATTAATCATTAATTCATATATTTATTACATAAATTCAATTTTGCGCGTAACAACATTAGATACAATAAACAAAGAAAACATAAATTTGTTTGATATCTTCGGGGACAAAAGTTTGAGACTATACGTAAAAAAATATTTTTTGGTAGAAAATATACAGATATTTTCCTCCCTTCAATACTTTGTCCACAGTCCATTATTTTTTATCACATCAGCACATCTTTGAGGCATTGAATCAATTAATTTTTTGCAGTCGTCCACAGTTGTTTCATTCCACGTTTTTTCAACCAAAGAGTACAAATCGTCAAAATTTTTTGGTTTATTTCTTTGAACCCTTCTTTTTATGGTACACCATAAGTTTTCAATTAGATTTAAATCCGGCGACTGCGACGGCCACGGTAATAAAGTGATTTTTTCATCTTGAAAAAAACTTTTCACTACCCGAGCCGTATGCTTTGGGTCATTATCTTGTTGATAAATAAAATTATCACCCATATTTTCGTAGGCATACGGTAACATAGTATTTTTCAATATATCCAAGTATTGAAAACGGTCCATGATTCCATTAATTCGGCGTATTGGTCCAGGACCATTGCGAGAAAAACATGCCCACACCATTACGTTTCCACCTCCATGCTTAACTGTCGGTAAAACACATCGAGGATTTAAATCTTCGCCAATTCGACGTCTTACATACAGTATCCCGTCAGAACAAATTCGGTTGAATTTGGATTCGTCCGAAAATAGCACATTTTGCCAATCCTCACTTGTCCAATGCCGATGAGCCTTAGCAAATTGCAGTCGTAATTTTTTATTCTTTTTACTGAGCATCGGCTTCTTCCGTGGCTTTCGTGCTTTCAAATTGAATTCGTCTAATCGTCTTCGGACAGTTCTTACACTAATTTGTGCATTATTATTACTGGATATTTCTGCTCTGATATCGACTGCTGAACGAAAACGATCTCTCTCGCTTAATCGATGAATCCGACGATCCAGCGTTGGCGTGGTTTTCCGCGGTCTACCGTTTTTTGGTCGATCAAAATAGTCCCCAGTCTTCACAAACTTGTACCACGCTTGCTTACAAGAAGTTTCTGATCGATTCATTTGAGTTGCAATTGAAGAAAATGTCTCATTTTGCTTCCGTAGAGACACGATTAGTTTTCGTTCAGTTGATGACAAATTACGGGCTTTACCCATACTATTTTCATACGTAATTAAACTTAAGACACTGGATGATACACAGATTGTTCGACAGATCGTCTTAAACTGATGTCCGCTGTTTACAGATGGTTGGAAGGAAAAAAAAATTGTATAATCTATATTGTTTACATTTGACGACCGAGACTTCTACATTGTGAAGGTCAAACGTACACATGTATTGTAAAAAAACAACAAGCTGAAAGAAACGTTAGTACTTGTATGACAGATCTATGAACCAAATTGTAATTCATCGTCTTAAACTTTTGTCCGCTACTGTACATGCATCTTTCATGTGTGGTTTTAATCATACGCGAGCAGCCTATACAGATTTTCAATGCTTTACAGACGCTGTACCGTCTATATTTACGAGACGTGATACCCGCGGAGCCCTCACCCTTGTGATGAGCGAGGCAAAAAGCATCAAAGAACGAACGATTACAGTCTGTGCAATACTCAGGCTGAGCGTCTCTGTTGCCGTTGCAATAAGTGGATTCACATCGAGCACATTGATAGCTACAGCGATGCTCGAGTACTCGATTATACTTGGAACTACACTGTATGCAGAACCCTCGACTACCTAGCGCACCAGCGAGATTTAATATTGGCCGGTAGTGATGAGAGCGTTCGTAATAGAGAATAAAGAGTGTATGATTAATTTTACCTATTGCAGAGAGTACGGATTTTTGGCCATCGTACAGAGCCGGAACGCGTTTTCCGAAGGTGAGACATTCATAAACAATAATCGCTATACCCTCGTGAACCAAGTACTCCTGAAAGAGCTTAATTTCGCGCACACCGCACCCTCTAGAGCAGCGGTCGGGGAACTTTTTTAACCATTACCCCAAAATATTTTTGCGTAAGTCGATATTACCCCCCCCCCCATTCTGAAAAGAAAAAAATCAATGTAAATTTTAAACAAACATTATTTATTGAATTAATTTACATTTACATATTTATAAAAAAAGTTACATGAAAATAGTAAGTATGTAATAGACAAACAAAATAAAATTCTTAAATTGAAACAAACAAAAATTAATTGAAAACTTTCCCCCTTCAGGTTTTGGAAAAATGATGTTGCTTCATGTTTGATATAATTACTTCAAAATTGGGACTTTTTGATGTAAGAGCAATTTGAATACAGTCTTCGGCGTTTAATCGATTTCGGTTTTTCGTTTTTATGTTCATTAGGTGGAAAAGCTGTGTTCACAAAGGTAGGTTGTTGCAAATGGCAGCAACTTTTTTACCGCCTCCTCATGTGCAATTTTGAAAGCCTTTGCAGCCTTTGACAACCAAAAAGACGACAGATTTGCTTTGGTCTCAAATTGAATACGTGCTTCAGTATTCGATCGAAGTTCAAGAATTGCCTCTGCCAAACCTGGAGGTTCTTCTGGTATGTTAGTAATTTCACATTTAAAAGGATCTACAACCCAATTCATAGTATGTACATCAAGATCTGGAAAGTAGTCAGAGAACCGCTCTCTGAGTTTGGTAAGATGTTTTATAACTGTATCCTTGATGTCATCAAAAGTAATATTTTTACAGTCTTCCAAAAACAAAGCTAACTTTGAAAAAGAAGCTATCTTGTTCTGTTCTGCTTTATATCTCCAATATTGAAGCTTTAATCCAAACGCTGATAGTATTTCTCTGGCTGAAATGATATTAATATTTTTTCCTTGCAATTCTTTGGTCAATATGTTTATATTCTCAAAAATGTCAGCTAAATATGCGAGATGTGCAACCCACGATGGGTTTTTAAACTTATCTGCGAGAATATTCTTTTGATCAAACATAAATGTTTCGAGTTCAGTTTTGAGAGCCCACACTCGATTTAGAACATTTCCGCGAGAGAGCCACCTTACTTCTGTATAATAAAGTAGGTCCGTATATTCCGCTTCACCGTCCTGACATAATTCACGAAATAGCCGCGTGTTTAGTGCATGTCCTTTGATAATATTAATAATGTTGATGACATCATGCATGGCGGCTTCCAGTGTAGGTTCCAAATATTTCACAAGAAGTGCCTGGCGATGGATCATACAGTGAGTAACTTCAATATTTGGATTTTTTTTTTCACCAAAGCCGAAAAACCATTAATATGACCCAACATAGCTGGAGCTCCATCAACAGACACAGCAATACAGTTTTCCCACTTTAATTTGATGCTTTCAGTATTAAAGTATTCATTTACCTTATTATACACATCAATTCCACGAGATCTCAACTCGAGAGGAGAACAAAACAACAATTCCTCTTCAATTGCATGTGTACCTTTGTAGCGAACATATACCATTAGCTGTGAATTGCTACTAACATCTATAGTCTCATCAAGCTGAATAGCAAAATATTTAGCCTGTTTTAGTGAGGAAATAACCTGTTCCTTTACATTTTCTGCCAAGATGGAAATCCTTTCTTTTACAATTCTTGCAGACAAGGGCACTGAATTCAGTTTTTTCGCCTCTTTCTGACCACACATGATCTCCGTCATTTTCACAGCTGCTGGTTTGATCAAATCTTCACCAATAGTATATGGTTTCTTGTTTCAGGCAATCAACCAGGCTACTTCAAAGCTAGCCTTTGATGCTGAACGCTGATCAAAAGTACCTAACAAGTTGCTGTCCAATATTTGTCTTTCAACAGACATTTCTAAATGTACAAAGTATTCTCGCGGTTTGGAAGACAGATGTGGATGCAAATTATCCAAATGTTTTTTCAATTGACTTTTTTTGAAAGATTCTGAAGTCAGTATTTTCAAACAAACAACACACTGTGGTTTCATCGTACCTTTGTCTTCTATTTGTGTAAAACCATAATTAAGGAATTCTTTCTGGTATGTTCTTTTTCTATTTGCTGCCATCTGAAGGGTGACAGAAACAGTGGTTGAAAAACACTTACATTAAATTAAATTTTCAAATCGCGCTTACCTTGATAGTTGAAATTGATGATGAAATGATGTGTCTCGTCAGTAATTTGCACACAATCTAACGACGCGTCGGAAACCCGTGCATAACTGACCGTTGAGTGCTAAGTTTATACATTACATTGTAATGTAATGATTACAACGTACGCAGCGGCTCTAGTGATCGATGCAAAAAACAGCGTAACGCAAGCACGCACACACACACAACGACCGTCTCTTGCTTATCACGCACACACCAAACGAAAAACTCGACTTCAATCCGAATTAGCGACCCGGCCCGTATAAAGCGCTGAATTATTCAAGTTTGTAAACATACTAACACGTTTATGAAATAGCAATAGAAATATTAGAAAAATTTCCCTATTACCCAAAAAAATTTCATTTTTACCCTATTTGGGGTAATTTACCCCGGTTCCCCGACCGCTGCTCTAGAGGGTGTCGTTACCCCTGCATCACGCGTGAGCTCTATCGCTGCTGTATATTGCGCTCCTCGAAACCCGTTCCGAATTCGACTTTATCGTCTGTGTACACTATTGTTTGCTACACTATTAATTAGTCCCCATATATCGTCAGGAACGATGTCACGAGCTGGTTGAAATGATCCACATAATCATGTCCTTCGCACGATTCTGTAAGACGTGTGAGAACATCTCGTACACCGCCCTCGAACCATGACAGATGATCGATACCGTCCGGTGGCTGACGAAAATAAAAATCTGTCTCTCGACCCTGCATCCTAAAACGTGAAAAACATCGGCTCTGCTCATTGCCGATACCGAAGCGTTCACCAGGAGGCAAAATATCACCTTCCCATATGGCAGTCCTTTTATCGCCAGTCTGTCCACCTGCAAGCATAATGAAACCATCTATTAGAATTTTTATTTCATTTAATTAAATTTTTTGTTTGTCGCTAGCTATATCTATATATATAAAAAGAAAAGTCCTGACTGACTGACTGACTCACTGACTCACTCACTCACTCATCAACGCCCAGCCCAAACCCCTGCGCCTAGAAACTTGAAATTCTAGGGATATATTCCCTTCGTGTCGTAGACGCTCACTAAGAAGGGAATTTTCGAAATTTCACCCCTAAGGGGGTGTAAAAGGGTGAAACATGTTTTTACGTATTTCTCAATATCTCTTAGGCACGATGAGATATCGCCTTGGTTTCTGCTTGCAAATTTTACTCATACAAATGTTGAGAAACTAATTTCTGGATTTTTAGAAATTATACCCCTAAGGGGGTGTAAAAGGGTTAAATATGTTTTTACGTATTTCTCCATATCTCTTAGGCACGATGAGATATCGCCTTGGTTTTTGTTTGCAAAGGTTACTCATACAAATGTTCAAAAACAAATTTCAGGATTTTTAGAAATTCTACCCCTAAGGGGGTGTAAAAGGGTTAAATATGTTTTTACGTATTTCTCAATATCTCTTAGGCACAATGAGATATCGCCTTGGTTTTCGCTTGCAAATGTTACTCATACAAATGTTTAAAAACTAATTTCAGGATTTTTAGAAATTCCACCCCTAAGGGGGTGTAAAAGAGTTAAATATGTTTTTACGTATTTCTCTTAGGCACGATGAGATATCGCCTTGGTTTTTGCTTAAGCCAAGAACGCGTTGTAGAGTCGTTATAGGCAAAAGTAAGCGTTAAGTACGGATGTGCGGCATTGTTTTGACCTATTTAGAAATTACATTTAAAGATATCCGTGGCGAAGCACGGGTAATATGCTAGTACTATGTATATAAATCGTGTAACGTAAGAATTACAAACTTATATTTGCTTCTAGTCCTCGAATCCGTCGACTGCACCCGGGAACCGACGACGCATTTCGTAAACCAACTCGATTGTCGGCGGTCTCGGCACAGTGAATCGTGCAAAGCGAAAAACGTTTGGGCCCGCCTCGTACCCTGTTTTTTCATTTTACTATTATTATCCTCGTAATTTATTTATTTTTGTCGGCAAAATTGTATTATTAAAAGCTTACCTGAATCTACCGGGTCCTCCTCCTTCTCCTCCTCCTCGTCGTCACCGTCCTCATCCTAATCCTCCTCCTCCCGTTCTTCTTCTTCTTCTTCTTCCTCGTTGTCTGTATTGCTATTGGTATCATCGCTTGAACTGTATTATCGCGATGGAACTGCGACGGCCCCATCTGGTTCTCTCGCAGGGCCAACCATGAAAAGACGGTTTGTTGTCCCTGCTATGACCATCTGAATCGGTTCTACCCTCCTCATCGAAATCGTAGGTGTCGGATCCCATTTCGTCGTCTTCATACCGTCGAACTATATAAAAATCTAATAAAATAAAGAAAATAAAATAAAAGTAATTAACGCAGTATTATGTTTACGTATTTCACTGAGTATGGGCTGCAAACCAGGCTCATTCAGCCAACCGCGTCGACGAATAACACGTACCACTAAATCAATAATTATTTGATTATCAAACAATCCAATATTATGGGCGTCAACTAAATCGCGCTGATGACACTCGCACAGCATCCCGCGAATTTTACGAACAACCGCTTGTGTCGGAAGTTCCCATAGGGTGATCTGTAAATTTCTTTTCCCCCACCGTGAACGCAACGACGGTCTACGCTTCAATATAAACTCTATCAATTTTCTTATCAATGAGCGCTTTACCTCTCTGACCATGATTGTGCTGTTCGAGTAGTAGTAGTAGTAACCACAGTAAATCAGAGAATTATCTACAGATTTTTCAAAGCGGCTCGTTTTTATATATATTCCTTTAATACGCTCTTTCTCTCTTTCTCTCGGCATATACTGCAGCGATGTAATGAATACGACTAACCAAGAAGATGGCCACACACCATCACTTTACAAAAGCAAGACCTAGGGAAATATTTAGCGATGGTGATGTACTAAGTTATCGAGCTTCGCTGATGAATGTCATATTGTTTTCATCTAATTGCAAGTCACTCGACCATGAGAAAAATCATGAAATTTCGTCGACAAATTTTATTTAGTTTTCATGATACGTTTTATCTGTATGTCGAGGCTTGCGTGTGCACATAGGTGTGCGAGAGTATGTAAGAGTTTTGGGATATATTTGTTGCTGCTGTTACTAGGCTGCTGAGGACAATGCGACAAATGTCAAAGGATATTGGTGAGAAATTTTCAGTCGTATGATTTGCTGTATCAAAAGAAGAAACGATGCAACTAGATGGTGGGGGAAATCTGTATGAACCGAAGTATGAACACCACCGACGATTCATTGGAAAAGTTACAATCTACACGAAAGCAATAACAATGGCAAATAACGATGTTACGTCCCACGCGTTATCGCCATATATAGCGAAACCCGTGATGTACGGTTTAAATAAATCATTTGGTAAAATAATCTTCGCCGGTCTCGAGTTGAACTCTACGTGTACTCTTACACCAGTGGTGAAAATATTGTCGAATACTTTTACCGGAATTACACTCAGTGCGGACGAGTGGCGAGTTTTTAAAAGTGATTTTTCTCGCGTAAAACGATATTTCGAAGCTTATGGGGCTGATGCCCAAAATGTACAATACCCGCATAGAGCACACAGCGCACTACACACTTTTAACCTCATGCTACGAGCACAGAGCTGTCTCATTTGTTAAAATAAGCGGTAGCGCTAATGAGGAATACGAGAATCAAGAGGAATCTGGAGAATCGAAACGGAAACGCTTCCGAAAATACTTTCCAAACATTGTTCTTCAGCGGCCGACATTTGATATGCTCGTCGAAATAAGTAGAAGAATTGACATTCATATGCAGGCTCTAGAGAGCAAAAGTGAAACGATTCAGCGGGGTGCATGAACAAGGTGGTATCATATGCCCGTGAAAAGATAGTTGTCAGTAAAACACCTCGTGCAGCAGCGTATGCGATCATCGGTTACAAGGAATTCTTTGAAGAAGCGCTCGAGCACATCACGATCTTGCTAGCACAGGAGGATACGGAGCTTATGAAAGTTATTTTGTCCGAAATAGTTGTGCTGTATCGTGGTCATATCGCTGATCATGCATCGGGTGTTGCGTTGCGAACGCAACAAATAAAAAAAAATTTTAATCGTGATTTAAAAACATGTAATATTTATTTTTTATTTTCGTTATTTGTGTTATGGAGAGCGAGAGGAGGATACATACACTGTACAGATAGATCTAGCTTCGTAAAAGAAAAGTGTCACACGCGATCCTTATCAGCAGTTAACGTCGGTGGTAGCAGATTATCAACGCTGCTAACTTTGTATAATGAGACGATGCATATCAGGTAAGACAGTATCGATTATTCTGTACATGTTATTTTTATTGACCAGTGCGTTCAATTAAATACTTGTTTCATTCTTTTTTCAGAAGTAGACTGTGAGAACAACACTCACAGCGAAAAATAATTTAAATGCAATATTACGAGTGATAATACAAATTAATTCCGTATAGCGATAAAAATAAAATTAACGGTGGTGGAATCTCCGAGCGCGGATTACGGTGTTTGCAGGACCATTGCGTACGACTGTAAATGTGTATTGTGCTTTCCATAAAATATTGATAAATTTGAAAAAAAAACCTGATAGTACTGTGTCTCTTATTTTTATAGCGTAATAATTAGAGAATTATAATTGAAGTCTCTCTCTCTCTCTCTCTCTCTCTCTCTCTCTCTCTCTCTCTCTCTCTCTCTCTCTGTGTGGGGGGGGGGATCATATTCTATATCTTTTACTCCAGAGCAAGCGCTTCGCGAGGAGCACAGCGCAGGGCTATGCATGCTCGAAAACCGCTTTCGATGCATTCAAATGGATATCTAGTTATGATTCAGAGGAGGTTATTATCTTTATTCTCATGTTACTCTCTAGCAGCATCTCGAGCATTTAGTCTGTCTTTGGCATCCTACTTGCAAACAATAAAAAGCAATATGTATCCGCGATACGGCAAGGAGATTTTAAGCAATGCGTTTTGGTGCCGAGTAATGTTTGTCGAGAATGTGATGAGCGTGTTCCTGCGTACACAGGAAATGTGCGATGCGGACAACGAGTTGGAAGAGCTCCTGCGTAGCGTGTATTTAATGGAACGTCGAGGAAGACCCGTTAAACTTGGCAAACTCTATATCGGAATGTCCTGTATTGTGCCTGATTTCAATAGAGTTGTCCGCGTCGAAGTGATTTACCCAGGATTTGATGTGTACTGCGAGGTGTTGTTAGTCGATTTCGGCGAGACCATTTACTTCGACTGGTCTCACCTATTTCATCCGGGGCCTCTAGCAAGTATGCTGCCGGATCTTGTCATGGAGTGTTCAATATACGGACTCGAACGCGTGGATGTTTCAGGTATTGAGCATCTCGTTGAAAAAGCGTGCGGTAAAGATGCCTTGATCGCTGTCATGATCAGACCTCTTGCTGGCGATAACGTTTCGCGGGTTCGATTAACAAACGGGGAACTCGCGGACGTATCAGCGGGTATTATAGAGGTCCCCAGTGCCATATCACTTAACCCCTTGCACTATGCTGAAATTCGGAACAAGCTGTACCTAACTTCAGACGTTCTTGTTTAGCACGAGATTAAGACCACGAGTACGACTCGTGATATGCATGTTTGGCAGTCAGAGCTCTCATGCAGCTCACCGAAGATGAAGGTCATCGTTTTACTCTTGCTGTGCCAGCTATCACGTTTGGCAGGTACGTGGATGATATCTTCGGAGGGGCGGATTCAACTCATCAACTCATTGAGATAGACAACAACTCAAGGACTTGTGCATGGCGGGCGGTTTTCCATTCGCCAAGTGGCACTCGTCTGACCTCAAGGTCCTTGCTAGTGTTTCATCATCACCGTCAAACTCAGCTATCTTAATGGATGACTGTGAGACAAAAATTCTTGGTTTGACTTAGCTTCCTTACGAAGACAAGTTCACATTCGCATTTCGGTTCAACTCAACTCAGAAAATTTTCACAAAACGCCTCGTTCTTTCCGAGGTGGCTGAACTCTTTGATCCACTTGATTTCGTCTCACCGGCTGTGATCAGAGCTAAAACACTTTTACAAGAGCTTTGGCTTCACAGGCTCAACTGCGATGATCCACTGCCATCCTAGGTTTCAACACGATGGATTGCAATCAGAGAAGATCTCACTTATCAGCCCAGAATCTCAATTCCTCGGTCGGTTCAACACATGGAGCAGCTCAACAGTGGAATTGAATGGCTTCTCCGATGGATCTGAAATAGGTATGGTTGCAGTGACTTATATCACTGTTAACTCATCATCCACAGGAAAGGTGGCTTCACTTGTCTGCTCAAAAACTGCCGTGGCACTACTTAAGAAGCTCACCATACCACGGCTTGAACTGACAGCTGCACTGTTACTTGCATACGTTCAAGCCACACTAGTAGTATGTGTACACCTTTGCTCCATCCCACTCCTATCCCCACTCCTTCCCCCACCACGCGGCTACCCCCACCACCCCACTTTTCCACCGTCGCGCTACCCACTCTGCTTAACTAGTGTCGGTAACGTGGAGATGGTGAAGTGATGTGGTGTGGGTACTCTGGTGAACAAGAAAGACTAGAGATAAGAGCAGGATGGAGCAAAGGTGTACACATACTTGAAAAATGGAAAAAAATTAGGTACTTACTTCTGTTGTTGTTGACGTCCACCTTCCTTCGACGGCGATTTTAAACTCCTGTCTCTCACTATCTCACTCACACAAACACACACACACACACACGCTCGCACGCGCGCGTCGACACTTTCATAACCGAGCATCATCTGCTTCAAGAAGCTCGGGGTTCTCGAAGCCCTCGTCCACGACGCCGCCATCGTACCCGATGTCTATTTCGGCACTGAGGACTCCGAAAACCCGCTAGCCTCGTAACGAGGATACATTGCGGAAAATACGTCTTTGACTGCGCGATCACGAAGTTGACGACAGTCTGAATGCTCAGGATGCTGCTGGTTGGTATCACGGGCTTTGAAGATAGCAAACCGCCCTCTGAATCATAACTAAGGTGTCCAGCGCTCTGAATGCAGCGACAGCGGTTTTGCACGTGCGTACCGCTTTGCGCTGTGCTCCTCGAGAAGCGCTTGCTCTGCAGTAAAAGGCGCAGAATATGATACCGTACCGCGAGGGACCTCGATTATAAAATAAGAGGCACAGTAGGACGATGTATTTGTTTTTAATTGATCAATATTTTATTTTAATCACTTTACACATATTTACCGTCGTATGCAACATCCCTGCAAACACGGTAATCTTCGCTCGGAGACTCCACCGCCGTTAAATTTATTTTTATCACTGTCTGATCGTCGAGAGGCAAAAGCATTGTAATATTCACGCACTAATCCATCGTTTTTCATTACATTATCGCTAAAGAGATTATTAAATCGCGACATGGTGAAGCCGCACGATATAAGATGTAGGAATACGATGCAAAATTGTCCACACACATCCGACGTATTACTCTGTAGCTGCTTGAGGCCGTACCGATAGAACTTGCAGTTTCTTCGTAGTCGTGCGAGATGTTGCGGTATAACCAGTGGTAGCCCGTAGCTATCAAAGTACATTCCTTTTCCATGATGGTTAACGTACATGCCGATCCAATGCTCTCCAGGTCCGTCGTGGTTAACCGTGTTAACTACGAGTCCAGCAGGTAACGACCATACACGAGGAATTCTGTCAGCCGGGTATACGCTAACGGTTGAAAGTGGTAGATACTGCAGCTCTCGTAGATTTGTCTAGTGTTCATGCTGAACACATAGTCAATGATTAAATGATGACCGATACGCTTTGAAAGACGTATATATATGCAAAATTTATTTCACAGCATCGTCGATCGTGTCACGACTACATGGTGAAGATTTCTCCTCTTTCTTATTTTCTTCTTCTTCGTCTGCTGACCAAACATCCATATATGATTCTCCTTTAAACGGGTGCTCGCGAAGCCAATTTTTTATTTGGAAAGCCTGGTGCATTGCACAATGCGAAGACGCTGTATCGTTTATCATAGCGTGTCTGAAGCATTTTCGTAAAGATTTCGGCATAAATGTTTACGATGGAGCGCCCTGCTCATCCCCAGGTTGGAAATTTCACGACTCGTGATATCGCAAAGAAGTATAGCCTTCTCGAGACCGCGAGTATAGATACGTCTTGATTTTCGCCAAATTTCACGCAAGTTAGCGTATGCCTGCTTACAGCTCACATCGCCCTCGTACCATTCCAGACCGTGAAAATATTTCCTGAGAAAATTATTCTGGCTTCTCGAATGCTGTGGTAATTCGGCAAAGTTACACGGCGGTGCGACGATCCAATGAGCAGAATACGGTATATCCACTGCTACCACGGCAATTTCTTTCGGAATAAATTCCGAGTCTTTACCACGCATTCCCTGTATATCCACGACGATATCCATTTTCACGTCTAATCCATACAGATGCTCGAGTTCGACTGATTAGTTACTCACAGACACGCTTCTACGTCTCTTAACACGAAATAATTTTATGCCGACATCAGCACATTTTTCGCTTATCCGGTAAAATCCACCATTACTTGCCGAGAGGCATCAATTTCAAGGATATTATCATATTCCGCGTAGACTACACAATTTATCGTTGAAGCAAGCGCATCCTCAAATCGTACCTCTATTCTCACACTACCGTGCTTTATTAAATTCCAATGTGTATTGCTGTTCGCCGAAAGATCGGGTGTCAAATCAAAAGCAAACAGACAGTATCCATCGCGATAATTATGGCGATCGATCGAATTTCCGTCGTTCAAGAAATGTATTTCAGTTCCCGAAAACAACGTTTGAAAACATCCACCTGATTAAACATAGAATGCAAGAGATTGTTTACAGGGCCGGCACTCACTTTCGATGCTGTACCCGCGGCATTTTCCGCAGTAGGAGATGTTATTTTCACTCTCAGACTAAGCATAGTATGCGCGAGATCGATATACTCATCACCCTGTCCAGGATTAACAAAATCAATCGGTGAATCATCTGTTAGCGAAGATATTGGTTTGTAATACACCCAATTGGAGCCTTCGATAGTAGTTTGCGTCGGTGGGAGTGAAAATAATTCAAGTTCCGATTTCAGACACTCGCACGAGTGCGTATGTAGAAAAGCCCTCTTGTTTCAGCTATCCAAAAATATCTGCAACTGTTCGTTGACGAGTCTTCTTCTTCTTATTGTTCTTATTATTCTTCTTCTTCTTTATTGTTTTTCTCTTTATTACACTTTTATTTTTACGAAAGATACGTCGTGGTTTACGTTCGTTCGATGAATGAGGAGTACGTGAAATTTTGCGCTTTTTATAACCAGACCCCCACATGAGAGTGTCAATTTTTTCGGAGGCTTTGCGTTTGAGATTACTATCTGATTCTCGCGCTCTCTCGCGAATAGCATCTTTCACAGCTATATTTCTATCGAGGATATCACCGGCTACGTTTACACCAGCGCGCAACGCCTCTTTTCCAACTGCTTTAGCGCCCTTCTTTAAAAGTGGTAACACTCGACGAAACAGGCCCCCGAGAAAGCTGCCGATACCGTGTCCTCGGTGATTAGGTGTTCCGATATAAACATGGCTAATACCGCCGTACCCGCGACGGCCCTATCCGTGCTGCACACTGCCAATATCATCCATAGCGATGTAATCAATCGTGGGACCTTTTGAAATGTAGTGTCACAGTCAATGTTCTCTGCTCGAATGGTATAGGATAATTTTTATCGAACCATACTGACAGTCATCAGTATCAATAGGGACAACTCGTAAGAGGCGTGTTTGTACATCGCCTGTAATATAGCTCTCGCAGAAATCTGTGTATAGAAACATGCTACCTGGTATAGCACCGGTGAGAGATGCTGGCCTCGACCCTGTGTATTCGCAATGCGGCTCTATCATTGCAGACCTACAAGCCTCTTCCGAGAATCCTAAGAGCCTCGCGATAGCGGGTGATACGCGAAAGTCATGGTATCGTAGATCGTCGCATACGCGGGCCACTTCGATCTGCCCGCTCGGAAGCGATTTAAAGCGCAAATGACCGGCCACGTGAGGTAGCTTATTTATACTCTCCAAAAGAGCGTCTATAGAGCGATATACACCAGGTGGAACTTGGTCTCTACCAGAGCGTCTCCGTGTTAAAAGATTTAAACCCGATAAATCATAATCACCATCCTCAAAAGTTACGAGATTTCCTACAGTAGGAACATGTAAAAGAGTCATCGGATAAGCAATTTCCACAAGAGAAACAGACCATTCTCCGTGCAAACGTGTCTGACGCGGTAGTTTTGTAATGAATTTTGTCGTCGTATTATTCGGAAAATACTGCATGCTACTGTTGCTCGGTAGTACGACAAAAAAAGAGCTATCCTTGGAGCTCATATTTATCAGGGACGGTGATTCCGTGCGTTCTTCCTCTCTGTCCTTTTCTTCTTCTCTTTCGTCTTCTCAGATGACGGAGATACTCGTACGCGCGATAATTCTGCCTCGTAGAAAATACCGTCGATAGTCTCGTTATTCAGATCGTGTAAAATATACACGAATGGTTCTCGATTCACTGATATTCGTTGAATCTTGAATAATTCGTTACTCCAACTACGCTCATATCCTTTCACGAAAGCCGCTTTAGCTGTACTGATACGTACCGAGTCACCGACGCTGTATTTAGGCTTTTTAATTTTTTCGCATTACGCTCGTAACGCCGTGCTAAATTGTCTCGGGCTATAGAGGCGTTTTCGAGGGTTACTTCGCTCGGGGGAATACGCGTTCCGCTGTGTCTAGTGTGATTATAAGCATATAAAAAATTTTGTAAAACATCGATGTAACGCTTATTTCGCGTGTATGTAAAGTAGCGCCACATTCGCTCTTTTATTGTTCGATTAAAGCGTTCGGCAATCGAGGCTTTTATATCAGGGTTACGAGCAGCGCGAAAATCCATATTCTTTTTCTTGAGAATTTGCTGAAATGGAGTGCCGATAAATTCTTTGCCTCGATCAGTTTGCAATTGTTACGGGCGACGATTGTTACTGCGTGCGAGTATGCGTGTGAGACCGCGGGCCACAATTGCACTCGTTTTGTCACGCAAGGCCTCGACCCACGCGTATTTGCTCAACACGTCGATAACAACAAGCAGATATGCGTACCCATCGTTGTACGTGGCTATCGAGCGAAGATCAGCTAAATCAGCCTCCCATACATCGTCTATATTACTCACGTTGTACATACGACGGGGAAATCGTCGTCGTACAAGACGATGCATGTTATATGAATCCTGTGTCTCGAGCCATGGTAAAATATTTTTTCGCGCCACTCTTCGATCCACCAGGGCTAAATTTTTTGCTCAAGAATGGGACGCAGGATGAGTGGTGTCATAATAGATTTTTTGAAGAATTTTCATAATTTTAACGATGACCAGTTAAATGGATTCTTTTTCTTTTTCTTTTCTAACGGTGCGCGAGATCGATATTCTACTTGCGCGATGTTTTGCAATCGTTCGTCCTCTTCTTCGTCCCCTTCCTCCCCCTCGATGATGTTTTCAGCCGTGAGCATTAAGTCTCTGTTTGAGTGTGCGGTCTCGGGCTCGTTGTTGTTGCTACTGTTGCTGCTGTTGCTGCTGCTACTATCGCTTTCGCGTGGTAAAATAAGACGCCGCTGCGGTGTCGAGGATGATGTAGGTATAGGCTCGTGTAGTAACTTGGGATTGCCGATAAATTCGCGTGGCATCTGTAACGCTCGCAGGAGTTTGGCAAAGTGAGATCGTCCGATGGGTTTCTCGCGTTTTCTAGCTCGCATAGCATCGTTAACAAGATCAACGATATTGGAATTTGAAATTCTTCTACCGTCTATGGAAACAACACCATTACGATCCCATGTCATTTTTTTATCAACGGCGCTGCAATGCAAATTGCGAAGCAACGATATTGCTTTAGATTAAAATTTTTTTGGTACGCTATTGATAATAAGTGTGTCGTTGAGTCGAGATTTAACTTTGTTTATTAAAACGTCGTCGGATTTATTCTCGTGACTATCGAGTATTGCTATTTTTCGTTTTGATGAAATATTCGGTACTGCATTATCGTACTCGACCATATGAAGATAACGCTGTAAAACCTGCTGGTACGCTATCCATTTCTCTCTCTCGCTCTTATACGAGTAATATTTCCGATCTTATACGATGTATGTTATCATGAGGTATAAGTACCATCTTTCTGGCATATTTCATGGCTCGTGTAGGCCAAGACAGGCACAAGAAGCAACTTGAGAAATCCGACACAGTGCTCGACGATGATCTTCCTCTTACTGCTCCAATTTCTCCTATTGGCGGCTAGTCGTCGAAGAATTGTCGCGTGCCTCCGAAGATGATTCTTTTGCACGTTGTTCAGACCCACGTTTCCCTGTAAAACGTTTAGAGCACACTCGCATATACAGCGTACGAGCGCTACATCTGCTTTGCGCAAAATTGCACGTCGTTGCTCTTGCTTCAGATAACACAGCGCTTCGAATATAATTATTTGCTTTTGAAGAGATTTTGCGTGATGAAAATGACACTAAGATTTTTATGATGGCTATCCTTGGTGAAAAGATCAACCACAGTATTGTTGGATGCCTCGCGCATTAGATCGTCAATGACCACAATTTTAGGTCTTGTATCATTCGAGTAGTCTGCTGCTTGCGGTAAACCCTCGTGAAAGTCGATTTTATCACCGTACTCTGAATACCCAGACTACCACTCTGAGCAATAAAAAAGTATACGCTCGAACGGGACATCCGTAACTTCGCGCATGTATTTAAAGAATTTTTTTACAAAATATGTTTTACCACAACCCGTAGGACCGCTTATCACAGCTGTCCATGGATGTTTCCAACGTGTATCCATATCGATGAGTGGCTATCAAAATCAAGCAGCTGACTCTTAAATAAGCTTATACCGCGACGGCGGCAGCGGCGGCGGCGGTAGCGGCGGCGACCCCGCGGCATCAGCTATTTTCGTGGCCTTAACGAGCTGATAAGACGCGGCGCACCTGCACTAGCTGATGAGGTGCGGTCCCTCGGTATAAGCTGGTGTTTACGCCGTATGTAAATTAAATAACGATAGTTTTTATATTTCTCACAAATAAAGCAATTTTTTTTTTTTCACTATGCATTAATCTCTATGTGCAGATTTTACGAATCATCAAATTCTAAACAGCAATATTATATCCACGGATGTAGCACGAGAAAGTCAGAACAAAAGGGAACGGTAGAGAGATAGCAGCTACTGCTACGAATAGCAGCACAAAAAGAACGAGCCGACAACGGTTTTATACATAATAAATCAATATATTTTTTTTTAATGTATTGTACACAGTAAATATGATACATGAAATTGGACAAAAAGATTATTTCTAAATATCGCGAATATCGCGAAATCTAAGCGACAAATGATTTGACCAAATTTTTTTGATTTTTTGACAAAAATAATTAATGATTCGATTGTTAGAGATCTTTCTGAGATCGATAACACAGGGATCTAGGTGGCACTGACTCTAACCGGGTTGCGAACTGCCAGAAATTTTCCATGAAACAAATTGGGTCAAATCATTTGTCGCTTAGATTTATTACTCTTAAGAAACATATGACCGCGTATAGAAGGATTAATTAATTAATCTGCAACAAAGGTGTATTATTTGACATTAAAAATAGAGATCGTGAATTGATGTTGCTAGAGCTGCGGTGGCGTAATTGGTAACGTACCAGGCTAGAATTCTGGAGTTCCCGGTTCGAACCCGAGTAGATAAGCTAGGCCGGTTCAAGCACACCACCTGGGCAGGTGTAAATTTACCTGTGCTCAGTCGGTAATTATCCTAGAAACCCACTTTACCCACATATGGTAATGACCGCCTGTCGATAATTATCTTATGTCAAAATTGTTGTCTACTAGATGGTGCTACAGTCGGATAGATCAAGATCGATATTTCCATAATGGTTGCATGGTATCCAGTTAGATGGCGCGAGGTTCTATGTAGACTTACTGTAGTCGTGTACTGACCCAGCCTCCCCTACAGTCGGTAACTCACTAGATCATGGTCGATAAATGCGCCTGCATCTACCGCACCAACGAGCACACTGTACTACCGATCACTGTAGATAAATGACCTACTAACTCACAGCGAGACCTCGCGGGGTATTTGGGACCGGGATATCCTGATATCGGGATATTTGGAGATTCGATACCTTTGTTGATATTTTACCGACAGTCAGAAATTATCTTACGTCGATAATTATCTGACGTCGGTACTGTTATAGATGGAGCCACAGTCGGATTCTATAGATCACGCTCGATATCCATGGTAAGGGAGGCTTTATCATGATAAGACAGACTTTTGCTTTGTTGCTATCGCTTTCGGATAGAGTGCGCCTCAGGAGGATTTGAAAAAATTCGAGATAAATACATTTGCTGTATAAAAACTTGTTTTTATTTTTTAATGTTACAGATAATGCATTTAATCTAATAAAAACTCTTAACGGTAGATTAATATATATATATATATATCTTACAGGTAATACATTTAACCTAAAAAATTCTTAACTATAGATCTTAAATATCTAACTATGAGATTGATGCTGATTGGGATACAAATGTTTTATACCCGTTTGATTACATCACCACTTATTACATTATAATCAACCATTCGATCATGTAAGATTAAAGAGTAGGCCGTGGTTCCCGCTGGAAAATTTGTCTTAGACTCAAATTCTAGACGGACATCTACTGGCGCTTGTTTTAATGCCTCATTCTGTTTTGAACAATCAATTACAATTAATGGAGCATACTCGATAAAGTTTTTCCTCGTTAGCAGGGGTTCTCGATCTCTGTTGTAGTATATGGCTTGAAAATTGGCATACATGTTGTACAATACAGAGTATTGATTGTGATTTACATCAAGATTGAGGTTACCGTATGGATAATGTTATGAGTTAAGAAATAGCTTCACATTACCAATGTTGCAGTGATCGAAGTAACTAGCATTTGCATTTTTAACCATTCTCCGATTGGTTTGGAAAGCTACAATTACAAAACGGGGCTTTTCCAATTGATTCGATGTTTTGACTGTCCAATTATGTTTCGTTGTGCTTGGAAGCAGGGGATACTCATACATTTCCCAAGTGCGAAAACTCATAGTGATGTCTCTTTTAATCTGACTATATAAACGTATCTTATACTTGTCTGACAACATCACATATGGCATCAGCCACTCAATTCGTGTAAGCTCAATCTTGAAATCCTCGTAACCGCCAGCTGCAAGAGCAGTCTGCACAACTGCATCAGTATCCATTCGTGATCTCGTGAGAATGAGCTCATGTTTTATATTGATAATGATTTTCTGATAGTCTTCAGCAAATCCAAGTATCATGGAGAGTGGGATACAAACATCAAAGTGGCCAGTATCATTACTGAGCTGTTTGGTTTCCTCAATGTCAAGCCAGCCAGCATTTTCAATCATTGCGCTTCCACCAGGATTGAAGGATGTGTAGCCTTTCACGAGGCTAGTTATACCAACATTCTTACATCTATCAATCTCAATTGCATTGATCTCGTAGCGAATTTCCTCAAACAGATGTAAAATAGAATTGTTCACCAGCTTCGTTGCTGCCACAGCAGCACCGGTCGCTTTCGACAATTTACCACACACATGTAGAGTACTTCGTGAGGGCAAGAGGCATAGATCTTGATGTTGAATGGATATGCGGATTTCATCACTGTTATTGAAGGTTGATGTATAAGGTTGATGTGCATGTATCTCATAATGCGCCACGGATTCGTCGAATGCGACGGCTGATTGCACGTGTAACGCCCCCTCCATTGCAGCAAAATATTACGCACGTTATTTTCTGCCACCAACAATAACTCGAAGCCCTAGACTTTTTAGGAATTGAGCGTTGCGACGTGTGATCGTCTTGGGGGCTCGAGCATGACTGGTTGCTCGATGACATTTTAGTCCTCTTTTATATGCCTGCGCCACGTTATTAGCATTATTATTATTATTATTATTATTATTATTATTATTATTATTATTATTATTATTATTATTATTGAAGATGATTCCCATGATTAGCTATTTGGCTTCTTTAATGTGTAGTCTAATGGTGATAACTTCACCGCGAAAATTAACTAGTTCTCCGTCTTGATCGACTATGCGTAATTGCAGATGATCAATGATCCTCACGGCTATTGGAAGGTAAATGACGTGCGATGGAACTTCAATGATCTTATACCCCGGTGGCACTGCCGGGAAGAATTCATAGATCGTCGAGCGTCGTTTGAAAATACGCGATGCCAAGCCTTGTCAGCTAAAATTTTATCGGCCTTGTTGCGATTCTCAATGTTTTCACGATTCTGTGAGTATGCGATATCGTGTTCCTTGCAGGCTGCGTCTAGAGGATTTATCATAGGATCACCACGAGCAAGACGTTCCACTAGTTTTGTGCCTGGTCCACAGTATTGATAGCCTGGTAAATGAAGCTCGATAGGTAGTTTGTTGAGGACTTTATTCAGCAGACCGCAACCTTTAGGCATGATGCTTACACTAGAAAGAGCAGTGAACGAATGAGGTTTGGAGTATATAAGCACAGTATTTATACTCTAAACCATCAGTCGCTGCCAACATGGATTTCAGAGAGCAACCGCTCTCGCTGCCGGTAATGAATTTTGATAGGCTAGCTGAAAGGAAAAAAGCATGCACACGTCATGGTCCACTAATACCCAACAGTATCCGAGCAGTTTTTTGTGGCCCATCAAATCGTGGAAAGACCAATGCATTGCTCACTCTGATTACACATCCAAATGGATTGAGATTTGAAAATGTATACATATACTCGAAATCATTGAAGCAACCAAAGCCTATGAAGGGTATTGGATTTTTTACCTTTGGTGAACATGATCAAATAGTATCACCCGAAGAAGCTAATATTAATTCAATCATGATATTTGATGATATAGCCTGCGAGAAACAAGATAATGTTAGAGCCTTTTACTGTATGGGTAGATATAAGAATATTGACTGCTTCTACTTGTGTCAGTCGTATGCACAAATACCTAAGCATTTAGTACGTGATAACGTTAACATGCTTGTAATCTTTCGGCAGGATGATATTAACCTCAAGCATGTTTATGATGATCACGTAAATACTGACATGACGTACTCGCAGTTTAAAGACTTATGCTCGAAATGTTGGAATGACATCAATCATGGATTCCTAGTAATTGATAAAGATCGTCAAGGGCTCGACTGTGGTAGATACAGGAAAGGTTTTGACTGCTTTCCTACAAATATATCATGCGTAAAGAGTAAATCTTAATCAGATCATCATGAGCAGTCGAAGCGATAACATCGCTGACGAATTTCGTCGCGAGAGAAAGACACTTTGTCAAGTAGAAAAAGTTAGAAATGCTATTTAACATAAATACAAGCTTTTAAAAGCTGGTAAGCAGATTATGGAAAAAGCTTTGGATGAAACATT
Source organism: Cylloceria caligata (assembly GCA_963942595.1). Classification (NCBI taxonomy): domain Eukaryota; kingdom Metazoa; phylum Arthropoda; class Insecta; order Hymenoptera; family Ichneumonidae; genus Cylloceria; species Cylloceria caligata. Next base: position 53,453,902 of record OZ012705.1, read on the forward strand.
GAAACCAATCGTGAAGCCGCTTAAAAAACTTGTTAGTGCTACTGACACAAATACGCATGAAATAAAAAAAAACTGGATTCCGAAGAAAGAGAAGGATGAGAAGGAGGAGGCAGAGGAGGAAGGCGAGGAAGATACATCTCAAAATGAAGAGCAGGATAATTCATTTAAAACTGCATTCACAGATAACGATAATGATGATGATGATGATGATGATGATGATGATGATGATGATGATGATGATGATGATGATGATAATGATGTGAAAGCATCAACAAAGAAAAAATCTGACCAACCATATTCAACTATTGAGAAATATTTGAACTTACTCGATAAAAATCGTAAAAAGTATCTCGATATGACTTATGGAGTTCGAAAGCTGCCAGATGGTACACTTATGATTGGTGATTCCACCGTAAGTTTTGGCAACGAATACGTTATTATTAATGATGACAACAACAACAAGTATGATAAGACCATTGGTTTGCTTGAACTGCTGTTCAGAAAAGATCTCAATCAGAATTTCATAAGCAATGAAGATGTAAACAATTATGGGAAAATTGTGCTTAGAACAAATGCACACAAAAAACACTATAATTCTGATGAGTTAGTCTACAGACAAAACAGTAAAAAATATAAATCCTATATAGCTCCAATAATTGGTGCTTCTACATCAACTCGAAAGAGACAATCTACTGGTGGTTCATTACCACAATACAAGATTGCACGACGAGATACACGAATGGATTATATGTATTGGGATAACCCCAACGAGCTGGTAGATCGATTACATTTATTGCCAGCTGAAAGTTCAGCAGGCAACCCCAGTCATACGAATAAAATCGTTTCACTCATTGAGGAATTGCGTGAAGCAGGAATCGTTTATTAGAAGTGACACATGCGTGAATATACTCAGTTGAATAATGAGCGTCGACGTTTTCGGACGGTATTTTGGATGTACTAAGGGCTCACGGGGTCCACCAGGATTTGGCTTCAAACTCACTACAAGCGGAAACTACGACATTGAAAATAGGAGACTCAGCAACGTTGGTGAATCAAGTGAACCAAATGATGCTGTCAATTTGAATCTCGCTAGACAACTAATTCAACAGGAGTTAAGTACATTGCTTCAGGCTACAACCCATCAACGTGAGCAATTGGATGATTTAGAGTTGAAAATACAGGTTTTTCAAGAGCAAGTAAAAGAGTAAAGCATATTGAGATAAACATTGCTATGACTTTAGAATTAGCAGTTCGTAATGCAAAGGCTATTGGTTCCTTGCTTGCGGACACTGCTCAAGAGATTCTTCAAGATCAAGCCATCAAAGAATACTGAAATAAATATTTTTAGAGTTATATATAGACTTGATAGTCCGTAACACTAAAGCCTTTGAAGCGTTAATCAGGTGCACTCCTCGAAATGGAGCATCGAAGACTAGTAGAAGAATTACATAAGCCTGCGCGTCGCAATTATTTACGGCGCAAGTTTGATATACGTGATATTGATGAGACGTGGCAAGCTGATCTTGTTGAGATGCAACCGTACGCTCGAGAAAACAAAGGATACAGATATCTGCTTACAATAATCGATGTACTATCCAAGTTTGCATGAGCTGTACCAGTGAAGCGCAAAACCGGTCAGAATGTTACTGCAGCTATGGATTCAATTCTTCAAGATGGACGAGTACCTACCAATCTCCAGACTGATCAAGGTAAAGAATTTCATAATAAGACTTTCCAGAATTTAATGAAACGTCATGACATCAATCACTATTCCACATATAGTAATCTTAAAGCATCTATAGTAGAGCGCTTTAATCGTACCCTTAAGAATAAAATGTAGATGAAATTTAGTCTACACGGATCTTATAAATGGATAGACATTTTAGATGATCTCGTGGCGACATACAATGACACGAAGCATCGAACTATTAGTATGAAACCGAGGAACGTCACAGCGGACGCTGTTGAAACGCTAATTCAACGTTTTTCTACTACCAATGAACGAAGAAACTGTGTAGTGAAATTCAAAATCGGTGACAAGGTGCGAGTGAGCAAGAACAAACACGTTTTCGAGAAAGGCTACATACCCAATTGGTCAACGGAAATTTTCACTGTGAGTCGAGTAATGAGGACGACACCTGCAACGTACAAGCTGAAGGACTACCAAGATGGACCCATCGCTGGTGGTTTTTATAATTAAGAATTACTGAAGGCCAATTATCCAGATACCTATCTCGTGGAGAAGATTCTCAAGAAACGTGGAAATCGTGCTTATGTCAAATGGTTGGGATTTACCAATTCACATAATAGTTGGATAAATAACGCAGAATTAACTACAGGAATGAAATAATAAGTCAGCATTTATGTATAATAAAAAATGTCTTTTTATTCATTGTAAAATAAACACATTACAAAATAACCAATTCAATTTGGTTTTTCTTCTCTTTTTCAATATAGTTTAGATGCAATGTACCATGTGTGATCGTTTCCTTCATGCGGCTGAACAGAGCCTGATCTTTCTCAAATGCCGCAGAAATACGCTTAGGCAGAAAGATTTGGAATTCAATGTTGAGAGTGGCAACAGTTTTTTGACCATATTTAGTCGTCACTTGACGTAAATCGGTGACTTTATGCATTTTGTTGATCTGCAGATCGATGATTTTTTTCGTTGGGAGGTAATTGTCTTGACCAGCGAGTTTGTTGAGTGCTTCAATATCCATCGTGCATGTCTAATGAAGTTGACTGTAGAAGATGGACGCGAGTATGTGATAGTGGTGAGCAACAGGTTCCAATACTATTGGTGTAGATTTCTTTGGCCTGCTATACGTTTGATGTACGTTTCGTCTGACGACAACGACAACGAATATGCGAGACTGATGAGCAACAGGTTCCAATGTGTTTGATGCGAGTTCCGTCTGACAGAGTTGATTGTGAACTGCTTCCAATACAAGGCTGGTTCAGGTTCTGAAGTATCCTTTAGTATCCTTTAGTATCCTTTAGTATCCCCAAGGTATCAATGGATCAACGAGTAGATACTGTGAACAGTTGACGGTGAAGGTCTGATGGAACTAGCTGCAGTCACACTCTTCATATAGTGGTATCACCCACCACCGATCTACCATGGAGAAGGAGATTCGTGTCGCTGATTGATCAACGGGGTTGCATCCAAGTCTCTGATTGGGCTTCCACAGCAGGCAGTCGCGGAGAAGGAAATTGAAGTCGTTGATTGGATGACTAGAGTATGTATATAAGAGTGGGGTGTGTATATAAGAGTCGGGAGTAGGCTGGTTACGACATGATTGAAGTCGGTTTCAACATGTCTTGCGGTATCCTGTAGTGTCCCCAAGGCAGCGTATCCGTGGTATCAGCAAGTAAATATCGTTTGTCATCACGCGGACTCAATGCGAGCTTTACTTGTCTCTCTGTATAGACAATGTGCATGCGTGACCTTATGACTCGTTGCTCACGACACTGTGTTGTTCCCTCGAAAAGGCATTGATGGAAATCATTGAAGGTTATGGTTGCTTCCACTACGCTCGTTTTCACACCTTTTACCTTCTTCATATAATCATCGCCATTTACCCGAACACTACACATTTTGCTGCGTAGACCAGTGAATTCTGTCATGATCTGCCCATTGCACTCATCCTTCATCAATCCAACGATTTTATTTTATTTGCTTGAGGTAGTGCAAATTGATTCTCAGCTGGATAATCAGAGGTATCGAATTTCCGGATATCTCGTCTCATGATGTCATATATGTCAGGGCACTGAATCTCATAGAGTAGGCTGTCGGTGTCGGTATACAAGAGCTTGCAGTGATCATCGGCAAATTGCGTTTTCATGTAATCATAGTGGAAATCGTAGACTAACACTTTCGACAAGTCCAGCACACAGAGACCTATGTAGATTGGCTTGTTGAGATATACCTCTGTCTTCAAAAGCTGTACAGCAATGAGGTTCTCTTCAAAGATTGATCGGCTGTGGAATGTCTGTTTCGCAATAAGGGCTTCAGCACCATAGCGTCCATCCCAGCGTGTGACGAGTTTTACATCCACATGTTTACGAACATTTTCCATCGTCTTGCCAAACACTGCGTTGTTCATGAGCTTGAAGAGATTTTTCTCGCAATCATTCGTTGCTTGTTTCCGCATATCGCTATTTAAGTCAATGTAGGATTTTAACCACGGCCTCTGTTTGAACTTCAACACTCGATGAATACGTTTGAGTTGTAGACCATACTTGAGCGCCTGCTTTAGATTCCGATAGTGGATAACGTAGTTGCTCTTGAAGTCTAATGTTGTCATCAGTTTGATCTGCGTTGAGCCTGGTGCACTTTTGTGTTCAGGACATAGTGGTAAGTCTCGATGGGTATCATGAAGGCTTACGGGATAATCCAGATCGACTTCCAGGATGTATCCTTCTGGTGCATCGTCCTCGATCATTTGAAAATCAATATTTTCTGGATTTTCCACCCATGTGAAGTCTCCATATGGGAGCGATTCCATCATCGCCCAACCGTAAAGATTGTTGAAGTCAAAGTACATGAGATACTTGGTGGGCTCTTAAGGCTTATAATTGTTCATATACTTGTTGTTCGCTTTGGTATAACGGTTGCAGCACTGACTCACGCCGCCCCTCACTCCTCGCTCAACGAACAGATGCATCTCCAAGTCCGTGAAAAGCTCCAACTCAATCTGTGTGAACTTAAGCATAGCGTCCCACGTGAATCCTGGTGTTGTGTAGTAGTGCGCAGGGTCCAGATCATACGCTCTGATGCAATTGTCACGAAAATTCTCAAAGACATCGGCTAAGAGGAGAACATCAGTTTTCAGATAGAGATCTGAATATTCACCCAAGTCATGAATGTTGAACTCTTGCCACACGCTCGTTGCGTGCTCGTAATCATCGTCTGTGATATCGCTGTCATTCAACGTACTATGGAAATCTTCTTTAGTCGGAAGATTATGCTCATTCAGTTTCTGTACAGCGTCAACGTATTCATATGGGAATACACCTTTCCTCGATAGCAGCTCAATCTTATCATCGGGAAGTTGTGGAAATTCGCGTCTAACAATCTTCAATTCCGTAAGGTATGAAGCTAGTTTTTCTAACGATGAAGCCATAAAGCGGAATGAGTCGATGAATCAAAAACTCACATCGCTTCCATCAATGTGCTTTCGAAAGGCGATGTAACGTTCCTTCGTTTGTGGCAGTATTTCCACACGACCATCGAAGCATGTTACGATTTCACGTATAACAAAATGTGAATCATGTCCCGTGAGGTTGTGGAAGACCACGGGTAGCACTCGTGAGTCTTGATAAAGTAAATTGCACTCGTCGTGTGCCGGTCCTCTGTATCTAGGTGTACATAAATATGTATTATATTTTCAATCTTTATTATTATTTGAACGAAAAAGGGTTGTCAAAATACATACTGGCCAGTCAAATGGCAGTGATCATGGACTCGATCGTTGCTGGATAAATTCCTGTTGCAAATGTGACACGTAGTTGCCATATGAAACTGTGTTCTCTGCTCGAATGACAGCTTTGACATAGGCTTAGGATTCATGTACAGCTCTTCGAGGTCCGTGGCCAATTGTTGCAGCTCCCTCACGAACCATTCCGCAGGCTTCACACCTCTGTAGCTGCAGTAGCTCAATTTCGCGATATCATAACTGCAGTTTAGGTAATACCCAACGCTGAACGCCTCGTGCTTTTGGTACGCGTTTTCATCTCGGATCGGTTTGAGTAAGCATTCAAAGTCCGCGTAGACAATAAAAGGTACTCTCTCTTTATTGCTATGATTTTTAAAGCGAAGAATTTTTTTCTTTACTGACGGCATGATAACCTTGCATTTGTTTATCTTCCTGCAATGTTCTTCATGTGCGGTAAGCTTGTCTTCGTTCCAAAAGTAGTGCAGGCAGCGATCGCAAATATGATGCCTGTGAATACGTTTCGATAGCTGTATCGAGACTAAACGAGACAAGTGTTTGATCCACACGTAATGAAATCTCGGTAGTTGGTATACTCTGTTAGCATCTTCTTTTTCTTGCTCTCCGTCCTCATCCACGTAGTGATCTTGCATGAGAAGAAGGTTAAGGTGCAGAGTTTTTTTCGTAGACGTTACATGCAGAGGAGTGGTCACGAACTTTCTCATTCGTTTCTTCAGAATATAGACGTTGATTGATATGCCATTATTCTTCTCAAATTTGTTGAAATGATGCGACATCACTGGAAAGTCGATACCAGTGAAGTTGAGCTCATGCGTATATCTCTCGTATGTAGAAACTCGATTAGGATTATGTACTGCCGGATGTAATGCCGATAGTACAGCCCACTTGAAGCACATGTTGTCAGTATTTTTCACATTGACACATGCATGCTTATTTTGAATCTCGATTGGGAGATCTATATAGGAGCTACCTCGCATTGGATTCAACATGTTGATGTTTACTGTGAGATTGATGATAGAATGCAGCATCCATCCGGAATCTTGTAGCTCAAATTCTTCAATTTCCCTCTGAATCGATGTTTAGATGTTGACAGTAAACCAATCTTTGATTGAAGTTGTTGGATAAATCGCTTCAGCCTTCGTGTTGAAGTGCTTCATTTCAACAATTTCTTCATCATTCTTCATTACCTTAAATTTTGCTGCTAGTACTGCATATACCTTGACCGCCATCTTCTTAATCTTCACGATACTTTTTATTTCTTCATGGAAAAGTGTCAAGCAATCTTCCAAGAATAAATTGACATCGACGTGCTTTAAGTTAGTGATAACTCCAGTCTTGATGCGCTCATTGAAAGCTGATAGTAGGTTCGACCATCTCACTCGATCCAAGATTCCTTTTTCATCAGTCTTCTGCAAGCCTGAACCTTGTTTTATCAAACGTTCTAGTTTGATTTCAATACCTTTCAGGAAACCAATCATGAACCGATACTTCTGACGTTCAGCAACTGTGGACCCCACCAATAATTTTTCTATGGATTTGATGACTGCAGCAAGCCGTTTGATCCACTCTGCAATCTCATCTGATTTTTGAGTTTGAAGAAGCTCCAAGATATCCTCCCACGTCTTCATGACTGCATTGCGCTCCTGGAGATCCATTCTGATCCAAGTATTTCGAAATACTTTGCTTTGAAGAGAGTGACTTTGGAGTAAATTGGATGGTCGCTTCGGAATGAGTCTCTCTTGCGGAAGAACTTGTATTTATCCCCACGAAAAGTAGTGAGATGTATCGAACTCGTAGCTAATTGGTCGATATTCATGAATGCATTCATTGTTCATGTCTGCGTTTGAATCTAAAAAAGTGGTGGGGAGGCTACAAAGTCGTTGCTGATTGGTCGATATCCTCGAATGTATCCATCGTTCGTGGCTGTACAATAGCTCGCAGTAGAGGTGACAAACGGGTATAAAAGAGCTGGAAGCGTGACTGTTGGCATCACTTTATTCATCATGGAGTACATAGTAGACGTCCAAGGCTTCAAACGACCTTTTAATGAATTCGTATTCAAAGAGATGGCCATCATTCCTCTCGAAGATGACGCCTTACCATCAGTCTATCTGTTTGAACCGCCACACAAATGGAGTTTCCTGCCGGCCAAATACAAGAGCGAAAATCGGTGGCTGGAAGCAAATTACTATGGCATCCCCTGGGTCAACGGTGATATACCATATGATGAAATCAGCGATACTCTTATCAGCCTTCTACGCGATGCGAGCAAGATTTATTCCAAGGGCTTAGAGAAGAAACGTTGGCTGGATAGAATTCTTCCAAACGTTTACAATATTGAAGACCTGGGATGTCCCGCGTTGGCAACATTACCAACTAATACTGACATCCCATGTACGAATCATCCAATCATGAATTGGACTTCCCACTGCGCAGCTCACAACGTGTGTATGATGAAAACGTGGCTTCTTGACTTGCACAAACAGATGGTATCGGTTGCGTCATCTAGTGGAATCATCGCAAACTCAACTGTCAACGGCATCATAAATGATACAACTACTCTGAAAGGCTACTACGACGAGTGTGATTTTTCACTGTAAATACTTACTCATGAGCCCTGTACACTCGACAATAAAAAAATTCTATGTTATTTTTATAAATTAAAAAATTGTTGTTGAATTACTGCTCCTCCTCCACCCTCCTTCTCTTCCGAACTAGAAATCGAGCTGAAATTAAAAGACTATGACGAAAAATCATTGTGAATTAACTACAGTCGCTGTTCTCAGGATAACTGCTATACTCTATAAGTTCGATTATCAGCAGTGGTTTCAATGAAGCTGATATTTAATATCGAGTCATGATAAATTCTCTGCTGTTATCGGTTAGATCACAAAACATCTCGGTCGGTATAGACGTGCTCGCAATAACCGCCTGTGGATTATCGAGCATCTCTGTTGGTGCAGATGTTCTCTCAATATATCCTCCTTCGCATCTCAGTAAAGATGTTTGAAATAACCCCGTGTGGAACACCACGGGCCCAAAACATCAGCACATCCCTTCTCTAGCCAGCAATGGAGAGAGGGCAGTTGACGGTCACTTAGCTGAGAGGGTTGTAAAGATTACACATGTGAAGCACTAGGCTCTCTGACTCTAGGCTCTCTGGCTCGCAATTAAGAAAAAAAAATCTTCAAATTTCGAATGATCTATATTATTTTTTAATTAATATCTAATAATAAGAAAAGCCGTGGTATAGAATTAAACACTTTTTTTTATTGCGCTGAAATATTTAAAACTAGATTACAAAATATTAATATTAAATTTACTTTATCTATCAGGAGTACAAATTGAAAATGCGGGATTTTTTTCTATTTTTGAACGTTTATTCTGAAAAAATGGTAACAAATGAATTATTCAAAGTATTGTCCATCGCTAGCCACAACTTTTTCCCATCTTTCTGGCAATTTACGGATACCGTCGCGAAAAAATTCGGCCGGCTTGGCTGCTATCCAGTCATCGACCCATTTTTGGGCTTCTTCGTAAGAATGGAAGCGCTGGTCAGCTAGGCCATGTGTCATCGATCGGAAAAGGTGGTAATCGGAAGGAGCAATATCTGGGCTATACGGCGGGTGGGGTAAGACTTCCCATTTCAGCGTTTGTAGGTATGTTTTGACCGGCGCTGCAACATGTGGCCGAGCGTTGTCATGTTGCAAAATTACTTTGTCGTGTCTTTGCTCGTATTGTGGCCGTTTTTCTTTGAGTGCGCGGCTCAAACGCATCAATTGAGTTCGGTATAGTGCTCCTGTGATGGTTTCGTTCGATTTCAATAGCTCATAATACACCACACCCAGCTGGTCCCACCAAATACAGAGCATGAGCTTGGCGCCGTGAATATTTGGTTTGGCCGTCGATGATGATGCATGGCCGGGGTAACCATATGATTTTTTGCGCTTCGGGTTATCGTAATGGATCCACTTTTCATCACCAGTGACAATGCGATGCAAAAAACCCTTCCGTTTTTGCCGTTCGAGCAGCAGTTCGCATGCAAAAAAACGGCGCTCGACGTCTCTCGGCTTCAGCTCATACGGCACCCAATGTCCTTGCTTTTGGATCATTCCGAGGGCTTTTATACGATGGGAAATGGCTTGTTGTGTCACTCCCAATGAATCTGCGAGCTCTTGTTGAGTTTGACACGAGTCTTCATTGAGTATTGCCTCCAATTCAGCATTCTCAAACTTTTTCACTTGGCCCGGCCGCTCTTTGTCCTCAACGTCAAAATCACCACTTCTAAACCGCACAAACCATCTCTCGCACGTTGAAACCGATGGAACATGACTCGGATAAGCCTCGGAGACCAATCGATGTGCTTCAGCAGCACTTTTCTTCAAATTAAAGAAGTAAATTAAAACTTCCCGCAAATGCTGTTTTGTTAGCACGAAACTCGACATATTGAGAGCTCAAAAAAACTATGAATTTGACACTGCAACAAATTGACACATACTGAAAATTAAAGCTATAAGACGTAGCTTTGACATGAACATAGTCACAGTACTGCCTGATGCGTATAGCGTTAGTAACGCCATCTGTTATCAAACCCGCATTTTCAATTTGTACCCCTGATATAAAAAATTGACACTAATATTATATTTACATAAAAATTAAAATCTTTTCGTTCGATTCATAAACTTTTTTCGCATAGTGCCAAATCGGTCTTTTGGTGCGTATGTCTGAGCACGTTTTCGCGTCAACGGGTCAGTTGGCCGCGGGTCTATAACCATCGTCGTACGATGCGGAGGAATGTTCTCATCAGACCCTTTGGTTGCTGCAGTCCTCTTGCAGTCTAGCTGTGGGAGCGGTGGTAGGGGGATCGTCTCAACACTGTCTCGACGCTGTCTCGATGATGTCTCGATAACTGTAGCTGGTGACAGCGGCGACGACAACGTCGATTGACGGTTCAACGATTATAGTGGGCGACGAACCCTTGGGCAACAAAGCGCAGGCCTTGTGCGCTTGCGAACTGTTGCCTCTTCCACTTGAATGTTTGCTGTTGATACTTGACGGCGAGGAGGGACGTAAGCATTTGTTCCTTCAGTCGCCGCTGGCTTCATCACCGCTGGCTTCGTCACCGTAGTTGAATGCTGCAGCAAAGCACCATCTTTATCCTCGCTGGTAAGATATAGGTCGTCTAGCAGCAGCAACAGTCCCAGGTTCGGCTTCGGTGATAATGATTGCTGCTGCTGCTCAATCATCTCCAGCTCGGTTATCGAGGTTGGTACAGGAGACGACGGCGGCGACATCAACATCTCCAACGGGTCCAGCTCGGGAGGTGGTGGTGGTTGCTGCACGATCTCGAGCGGGGGCATTGTGGTTGGTGTAGGAGACGCCGGTGGTGGTGGTGGCGACTGCATCAGCACTCGCAGCAAGTCCAACGCGATTATTGAATCGAATATCCTCGGCTTATGTGTTGCAGCCTGCTGCATCGGTGCTAGCTCAGGAGATGGTATCGGTGGAGGTGGTGGTGGTGGCATGAATAGCATCCCCATCAACAAGGTGATCTCCGGCTTAGTTGTCAGCACCTTCCATGGATGCGTCCTTAATTTACCATCTGGATATTCTATTTCGAATGGGATCTGCAAAATGAGAAGTAGAGAATAATTAAAATTTAATAGCAAGATTTAAAAATTGAAAATTCAATAATAAATACTCGCTTTTAATTTTTTCCCTGTCGCCTCGAATGGTGGTAAAGGCATCTCCAGAATCAGACGGCGAGGGTCTCTCCAATTTTTGAGTTGTTCATCCCAGCATTTCATTGAAATCTGAAAATTAAAAAAAATGGTATAGAAATCTATAAAATATATATGTTTACACTATGTAGCGAAACGATAGAAAACTTACCCTTTGTTTATACATCTTGTCGAGGGGTTCACACTTGAATGATTCTCTTCGTTACAGCTTGGCTTATATAGGCTATCGATAGAAAAAGTGGAGACTAACTCAACCAATTAAAAAAATATTGGTCTAGCATTAGATCTGCTAATGGAAGGGGGGAGTAAAAATAGTTATAGCTAAAAATGCAACTAAGATCAATAATATAAGTTGATGCACTATTTATCTCGAATTCTTTCGAATCCTCCTGTGGTGCACTCTATCCGAAAGCGATGACAGCAGAGCGAAAATCTGTCTTATCATGATACTGTCAGCCTTACCATGATGAAGTCTCCCTTAGCATGGATATCGAGCGTGACCTATAGAACCCGACTGTGGTTTCATCGGAAAAACTTTATCGAGTATGCTCCATTAATTGTAATTGATTGTTCAAAACAGAATGAGGCATTAAGACAAGCGCCAGTAGATGTCTGTCTAGAATTTGAGTCTAAGACAAATTTTCCAGCGGGAACCACGGCCTACTCTTTAATCTTACATGATCGAATGGTTGATTATAATGTAATAAGTGGTGATGTAATCAAACGGGTATAAAACATTTGTATCCCAATCAGCATCAATCTCATAGTTAGATATTTAAGATCTATAGTTAAGAATTTTTTAGGTTAAATGTATTACCTGTAAGATATATATATATATATATTAATCTACCGTTAAGAGTTTTTATTAGATTAAATGCATTATCTGTAACATTAAAAAATAAAAACAAGTTTTTATACAGCAAATGTATTTATCTCGAATTTTTTCAAATCCTCCTGAGGCGCACTCTATCCGAAAGCGATAGCAACAAAGCAAAAGTCTGTCTTATCATGATAAAGCCTCCCTTACCATGGATATCGAGCGTGATCTATAGAATCCGACTGTGGCTCCATCTATAACAGTACCGACGTCAGATAATTATCGACGTAAGATAATTTCTGACTGTCGGTAAAATATCAACAAAGGTATCGAATCTCCAAATATACCGATATCAGGATATCCCAATCCCAAATACCCCGCGAGGTCCTGCTGTGAGTTAGTAGGTCATTTATCTACAGTGATCGGTAGTACAGTGTGCTCGTTGGTGCGGTAGATGCAGGCGCATTTATCGACCATGATCTAGTGAGTTACCGACTGTAGGGGAGGCTGGGTCAGTACACGACTACAGTAAGTCTACATAAAACCTCGCGCCATCTAACTGGATACCATGCAACCATTATGGAAATATCGATCTTGATTTATCCAACTGTAGCACCATCTAGTAGACAACAATTTCGACATAAGATAATTATCGACAGGCGGTCATCACCATATGTGGGTAAAGTGGGTTTCTAGGATAATTACCGACTGAGCACAGGTAAATTTACACCTGCCCAGGTGGTGTGCTTGAACCGGCCTAGCTTATCTACTAACCCGGGCTGTGACAGTATTTTCTTACGATTTCTTTAGAAGTTAAAAATCGTCAGGTCTGGTTGCCTCATTAATTCTTAATGAATGAGTGAGGCAATCAGAGTTGACAAAAATAATTAATGATTCGATTGTTAGAGATCTTTTTGAGATCGATAATACAGGGATCTAGGTGGCGCTGACTCTAACCGGGTTGCGAACTGCCAGAAATTTTCCATCAAAAAAATTTGGTCAAATCATTTGTCGCTTAGATTTATCACTCTTAAGAAACATATGACCGCGTATAAAAGGATTAATTAATTAATCTGCAACAAAGGTGTATTATTTGACATTAAAAATAGAGATCGTGAATTGATGTTGCTAGAGCCACAGTGGCGTAATTGGTAACGTACCAGGCTAGAATTCTGGAGTTCCCGGTTCGAACCCGGGCTGTGGCAGTATTTTTTTACGATTTCTTTAAAAGTTAAAAATCGTCAGGTCTGGTTGCCTCATTAATTCTTAATGAATGAGCGAGGCAATCAGAGTTGACAAAAATGATTAATGATTCGAATGTTAAAGATCTTTCTGAGATCGATAACACAGGGACCTAGGTGGCGCTGACTCTAAGCGGGTTGCGAACTTCCAGAAATTTTCCATCAAAAAAATTTGGTCCAATCATTTGTCGCTTAGATTTATCACTCTTAAGAAACATATGACCGCGTATAAAAGGATTAATTAATTAATGTGCAACAAAGGATTGCTTTTAACTTTATATAGGCATTTCGCATTTTAAAAAATATTGATTTACACTGCTCCTGTAGACGATCTCCTAGAGGTCCTCCAAAAATAGGTGTCTGGCGGTGAGCACCATATCTCCGGATTGGATTATTTAAAATAAAAAAACCAAAAAGATTCTATTAGTGGATAGATAAGTCTAGGTATTGATCGAAGGAATGGTCGAAATTCTGATTTTTTTATAAAATGGCAGCTCCAAAAAGAAAAAATTCTAATTTTAGACCAACATTTTTTCGTTGGATTATTTTTAAAAAATAGAAATAATTATCGGAAATCTTATTCCTTTGAGCAATACCTGAAGAAAATAACTGAGAAGGTTGTCTTAAAATTGCAGACCGATCGGTTAAGCCGTTTTTGAGAAATCGTGCTCACCGACTTTGAAAACACCGTTTTGAGAAAAACGCGTTCAAAGCTTCAACGCGTACTTTGTAACGCTCCGAGCATTCTTACAAATATGCATGTATCTCCAAGAATATTTGCCGGATCGGTTTGAAATTTTCAGAGAATATACTCAAATATATCTACATTTTGAAAATGCAATAAAAAGTCGATTTTTTGACATTTCCAACTGCGTATATGTTTGAAAATCCGTCCATATGTTGTTGGAACGACCTAAAAATATATTGAAAATTATGAGTTTTCACTCACGACAGGGAAAAAGAAGCTAGACAAATAGATGTTTAGAGGGAGAAAGTGGGTTATTTCACCTTCCGCACTTCAATTACAAAAATGTGTTAAATTTAGAAAAATATAAATGATATAAAAATAAATACAAAAATAAATTAAGACGAATTTTGTGTGGTTGACAGACCAGCACACAATTAGATTAATTGTGTGCTGTCTTTTATTACTTGAGTAGCACACAATTATATTAATTGTGCGCTGTGCTTAATGTGAGTAGTGTACGTGCTGCAGCCAGTGCTGCGGAGCACGCCACGCAATGAGATATGTGAGTGCGCAGATTGATTTTATTAATTCCAGTAACTTCTCAATAAGATCGAAAATTTGAATGTAGAGAGAGTGAGTGCTGGCACATGCAACTCTGGTACTTGAGTGCTGGAATTCTACTATGACAGACCGTGAAGCAGTCAACGCTGCACTGCACAGCAAGGTGAGTTTGAGGATGCACAAAATGAGTGGAATAAATTCACAGTACTTTCCCAACAAACTTGGTTGGAGGAAAGTACAGTGAACTGATATGAACACACGCAATTGTATTAATTGGGTGAGCAACAAGTGGTGTGCAAAAACGTGATGCAGACCGCGCTGCACAGCACGTCAACGGGTGAGACCTTTATGTTGATGTACCGACTTATTTTCTACTCCTCACCGACATTGAATTACAACGAATTGTGACGGTGTACTCTTACCTGAGTTTTGAGTCCTGGTGAGCACAGAAGGTTGAGAAAGTCCGGTGAATGCAGTGGAAAAGTCCGAGATGTCCAGGAGATGTGTGCGCTATTCCCGTGGTTGTTCCGAAAAGTGTCAGATTTTTACAATATGGCTGAACAAATTTTTTCATATTTGGAATTTTATACTTCGGCAATGGCTCATTGTTCGATGGAACGCATGACATATTTTATAGAGAATTGAACGCTCTACAAAAAAGATGTGTTGCCGTTTTCCGATAAACATAGCCATTCAGATGATATCTGAGTTCAAAGTTCAAAATGAACAAAAATTCGTCTTTTTCTAATATTATAGCGGAACTATTGACTTTATTCCAAATATGAAAAAATTTGTTCCGCATGTTATTTAAATGGGAAATACAAATTTGCGATGAGGCACATCTAAATATTAATTTTAAGAGCTTAAATTTTACCAGGCGTCTTATTTCACTTTCCTGGAAGTATACATCCGGTTTGTGAGTTGAAAAAAAAAATTGCCCCAAAATGACACACCCTATTGTATATACAATAATTTGGACCCACGAATCATTTTAACCTAAAAATATGATAAGAATTCAGAAAAGAAATATTTACCTAAAAGGATACAAGAAATAACTATGATTATGAAAATGAATTATTAATGAAAATCAAAAGCCATTACATTGTTTAACTAAACAGTTAGCACTAGGAAAGAATACACGTTATACACTATTAAGAATGAAAATAAGTTTAACATTATCGGAGAACTGCATTCTGAATTATGGTAGTTATAAAAGGGACAGTAGAAGCGACTCGGATCTACAACGCAGCGTAACCCAAACCTCTCCACACCTCGCTTCCCGACCGAGGAGATTTTCTCTCTCTCCCTCTCTCTCTCTCTCCCTCGATCTATCTATCTCGGCGCATGCCACCGAAGTGGGGAGTAATCCTTCGAAAGTATATGTAGACAGAAATATTTATATGTACATATCGAATGCATTTTCTTAAAATTAATAAGAAGAGTTATCTCTCATATACGGCCTTAACAATCGAGTAAGAACTTGTCACACCGATATCTCAATTTTTCACCGACGATATCCAACTCAAGAGACTTTTCGGAAAAACTATCGAGGGATGTTGAGTCAATAAGGTCTTTCTAGACATTAACTAATAAGCGTTTAAGTAAACTCCAAATATAAATTTGAATAAAAATAATAATTCGTAGTGTATAGCGGAAAGAAAAAAAAGAAGTAAAAAGTAATACGAAAGAGAAGGATATTGGTGCTACCGGCGTCCGAGTCGTTTTTCCCCTCTCTCCCTGTCTCGGCACGTATCGTCGAAGCAAGGAGTAATTCCCCTACCACCTCGCGACATGATGCACCTCATCCCGAGCAACTCAGAATAAACATCAAACGAGCCTACGATTAGAAGAGAACATGCGAGAGCCGGAAGAGCTCGGTAGGTCACTAAAAAATCTTAAAATCTGAGCCTTCGAAATAGCTTCATTTTACATTAAATGTCTCACCTCTCCCCGAGGAACTCGGAACAGGAATCGAACGAGACTACGATTAAAAAAAAACTTGTTCTCCGCGATGAGCCCAAAGTCCAAGCGCTATTGTAATTCTAAGAATCCCCCGCATAGGAAATTAGACCGTTCAGGACTCATATAGGGACGGGAAAATGCCCGAAAAGAACAGTCGGAGTCACAGTCAAAGTTCACGAGATTAAAGACCGGAGCTTATAATTTAGAGCTCGGTAGTAGTTAAGAGGACAGCTTACACTACAGTGTAACAGCCGCAGTGCTGAGCGTTCGAGAAGTTGCGATAAAAACTGACGAGCTAAACAGGCTCGCACCGTGGAGGAACCCCACCCTGTAGAGTCAGCTGAAATTCAGATTGCGTACTTACGAGGAAGGATAGTTTGGTGTCCCCCTCCGATTTTGATGAAACTCACGTATGTTGTAGAGCATCGAAAACTAAAAGACACGTGTTTTTTTATCGGCGGAAAAAAATTTCTATTGGGTGAAATCGCCCTTCAAAATTAGGGGTGATTATGCAGTTTCACCCCTGCAAATGAATTTTCTTCTTCAACTTCACGTGGAATTTTTATTGTCCTCAATGAGGAGTAGAGTGATAAATCTTAAGCGACAATGTTATTGACCAAATTTCTATGATGGAATATTTTTGGCAGTTCGCAACCTGGTTAGAGTCAGCGCCGCCTGGATCCCTGTGTTATCGATCTCAGAAAGATCTTTAACAATCGAATCTTTAATTCAATGAGGAGTATTTTGGTTTTCGTTTCATTAAAATCGGTTGACGCCTTCTGAGTGAAACTGCATAATCACCCCTCGACATGCCTAACTTTGAAGGGCGATTTCACCCCTTAGAAATGTTTTTCCGCCGATAAAAAAAATACGTGTCTTTTAGTTTTCGATTCTCTACAACATACGTGAGTTTCATCAAAATCGGAGGGGGACACCAAACTATCCTTCCTTGTTAGAAGAAAAACCGTTGAACAGTCTAAATTCAGTTCGAATTTACTTTTTCTTGGTTTTAATTTCAGTCATTCAGAATTTGTCTCAAATTTAAATAAGGAATCTAGAATAAATTGAATTTAATGGTTATCTGCCGTTTTTTAGTAGTCCACCCAATTGATTTCGTTGTTACTGTTTTATCGAATCATAAGTTATCACGTTAAGAGTATCGTGCCGAAAAGTAACGATCGCTCGCGCACGGTAATAGCGAACGTACTGAGACAACGAGTTCGTCTCATCCACACAATACAGGGACACCAAAGCACCAATACTATACAAATAGCCAAGGTACACACACACACACAGAGAGAGAAGCATCAGTACCATACACAGTACCAAAATGGACATAGAGCAGCAAACCAAAGTACGCCCAATACATACAGCCAGAAGGACCTGTAATACACATGACCAACACTACGAAAAACAGAATACCAGGAAAACCAACGACAATCACTCGAACTACTATAGTATCAAAATATGTATGAAAAGAAATTAAGAAGGGATACATTAAATAAAATAATCGGAAATATGGAATTGACGAGAAATGGGCTACAGGAGATGGGCTACAGGACGACTATCGAATATAGTTATACCCAGAACGTAGAAGAAGAGCAGGGGGAACCAGTATAAAAGAACACGAAATGCGACGATTGAGAAGCATTTTGTTCACAGATTCCAACCAAGCATCAAGGACCAGCCAGCGAATCGAAGGAAGACCTGCTAACCAGCCAAAGAAGGACCACAAGCCCGGTTGGCTAACACTCTCTCATGCCTTGCATAGAAAATATAGAAACTGCCATACCAAAAGGGAAAATATTTCAATAAATTCATATAAAAACTCCTATTTTTGCGGACACGATTATATAGGCGTGCGTGAGCCCGGGTCCAGTTTTTGTACAGTGCATAATACTCAGGATTAGCAAAGAAAAGGAGTCAATTTAAATAATATTAATAATAATATTATATAATAATAACAATATTCTTATCAGTATAAATTATAATAATTGTCAAATAAACCCTACTTTTACCCGATACTGAAGCCTGCATTAATTTTCTCCCTGTTCGAGTCCGAACTAAAACCCTTCAAGGGGAATGATAACGTGAAATACCGTTACAGTACGTGTATCACTTATTCGGTCATTTGAATACATTTTATCAACTTTACGAATCATCGAGTCTAGCATTTTTATTCTAACAATCGGTTTAGATCTTCCGCATTCAACGCAGCGGTTACCGGCGAAACAACGTCACAAGAAAATCAACTGTAAGTATAAACGCAATTCTTGTAATTTATATTGTTTGTTTTCTCCGTAAATTTTTCCCCAAGTGAAAGTAACCTGTCATTATCCTTCCCCCTAAAACCCCTTCCTCCGCGAGTTAATTTATCGGCCGAATGTATCACGTCGAATGATGTTTAACGCGAGCAATCAACGAGCATTCTCGGCCTGTTTGAGAATCCGTCTGTTGATGTTCTTTGACAGATCTGTGAATGTATTGGAAATTATGAAACTTCACTCGAGACAGGATGATAAATAAACCAGACACATAGATGGTAAATTAGAGAAAGTGGTTTATTACACCTTTCGCATAACTACAATAAATCACATAATTTTGAATAAAACACTAAAAGTGAGAATAGATACAAGAAAGACCAAATTTAGAAAAAATACAAAATAATATAAATAAATGCACCAAAAATCTGAGAATTAACAATTGAATTTAATTAATGAAGGCGAATTTAATTTGAGCTGTTGCAGCATACAATTATATTAATTGTGCTGCATGTGCTGAGAGCAGTGTACGCACCGCAGCCAGTGCTGCAGAGCATGCCACGCGATGAGATAAATGAGTGCGTAAGGCGATATAACAATTCACAGCAAGCTCTCAGCAGCTTAATGAAAAGAGGTTGCAGTGAACAAATGAGAGCACTTGCAATTGAAATTGCTTGAGTGCTCTACACGCATGAGACTAGCTACGCAGGCAGCACTGCGTAGCACAATACAACACATAATGAGGATGCACAAAATGAGCAGTGTATAGTCGCTGTACTCTTCCAGCAGATGTCCTAGGGAAAAGTACAGTGAATATAGTACACCTGCATAATTATATTAATTATACCGGCAAATTATGTTGAGAGAAAACGTGGTGTGACATGTGCTGCAATGCCGCCAAAAAGTGAGACCACAAATGTTGATGTACCGATGAGCATCCAACTCGTCATTGCCATTGAATTTACGGTAAATTATAACAATGTACTCATACCTGATTTTGAGTCCTGTTCAGAGCTAGTGATGAGTAAATCCAGAGATAAAGCCAACGAGAAAGGTCCAAAAAGTGCGCTGTGTGTGCTGTTCCACGATGCTGTTGCGAAAGTGTCTAAATTTTCAACATGGCTGCCAGTATGGAAGCGTCGTTGGGCGCTGAAGCCAGTTGAGCGAGATAACCAGTGAGCGAAACCGAAGTCAAGCGAGAGAGACATCCTCTCGCTCGACGCGGCGTGCCAGCGAGGCACAGTCTCGGCTCCGCGAAGCCCTGCTTCGGCCATCCTCGGCTCAACCGAGAGTCGTGTGCTCAGGCACAGCAACAGGTAGGCGCACGACGAATATCGATCGCCGTGCGCCAGCTGATTATCCAACACAGCCCTATCTGAGTAATTTTCCGAAAGGTTAGACTCAAAAGGGGGCTTGCGGGGATAGACTCAAAAGGGGACATGTCTTAAATTTGTCAGTTTTTTTGTAAAATCACCGCACGGGTTTGACGTAACACAGTCATAGATGTTCTCAGTAAGTACGCTGCGTTTACACGTGTACTACCACAAAAAATTAGTAACGGTACGAGTAGATTCCCCGTGTACCTACAGATAGACAGAGGAGAAAAGTTTGTAGGTGCTGCATTCTAGGCACTCTTAAGGGGGATTTAATTTCGCGTAAGAAGAAACCTCGCGATTTAATAGAACGCTGAAAGAAAGAATTTAACGCTATTTCACGTATTCATCGGTGTACTGCAAAATATCGTTTCGGCGTACAATTATAGGCAACATAGTAGTATAAAAATGGCTTCTGCCTCTGTGTCGCACGCTACAGCCGCCATGGCACGATTTAATCTGATGCAACGATATGAGAAATCAAAACATCATCATTCTCCTAACTATCGAGTGGGGGATATTGTACGTATCAGTAGGGGAAAGTCTCTCTAAAATGTTACGAGGTTGGGTGGAGCAGCGAACTATTCAAAATATTGGGTCTGGGAAAAAGTTCGTGGCGTTTTTCCCGATAGATGGCATCAATCTATCTATCTTGTGGCGACGCGTAGTTAACGTCACACCCTACCTACCGACAGGGCAGTCTAAATGCCCGATACACGTTACGCCGATTCAGGCAGTGTGATATATAGACAATGTTTAGGTAGTTGGTAAAACACCCGTTTGTAGAGAACTGTTTTTCTACTACTTCCGTTTTCCGATAGACTGGTTAAGGCCACGCGATAAGCGTACTGCGAAAAGATTTATGTATCCAAGCAATCTTGAATAAAGTGCGACGAATTACGATCGACCAGCGAAGTCTGGACAAGTCCTGTGTTGGGTAATCCTTTCCCCACAATCTATCTTCTATTTTCTATCTATCTATCTATCTATCTATCTTCTTCTTCTATCTATCTATCTTTTTTTTTTTTTTGGGGAGGGGAAATCTTCAAAAGACACCCAGATGTTGCGGGTAGTGTCGGATTCCTACCGACTAAAACCCCTCCCCCGTCTCCACACCCCACACAGGTACCGCTTTCGCATAACTTCCATGTGTTGTGTTTTAGTCCTCTCTCGGACGCCGCTGTTTTTTTTAGAGTAGCCTGGCCTCTGCTCTGCTCCTCTCTTCCATTTCCATTTCCCTTTTCTTTTCCATCGTTCTTTTTATGAAGGACGATGCCTGTACCCATGTTTCCTCTGCGCTGAGCATCAGCGGTATCAGATTATCTTTGCTGATCGACCCATGACCGATTTGCACTTCCAGGTTCCTTCGCTCGTCTTCTGTGGCTGAGCACTCAAAGACTGCGTGCTGTGCATCGTCTGAGCTATATCCACAGTGACTGCAGACTTCGCTTTCTCGCTTTTTGAAACGCTTTAGGTACTCGTTGAAACACCCATGGCCTGTTAGCGCCTGGGTGAGTTCGTAGTTCAGCTGGCCGTGTGGTCTTTCGATCCATGGCGCTATCCTAGGGATAAGCCGGTGGGTCCATCTCCCTTTGGTGTCGGCGTCCCAGCGCTCCTGCCACCGCGTAAGTAGCCTTTGGTGGGCTCTTTCTTTTGCCGCTGTGCTTATCTCTTCCGTGATTGGGTTCCCGTCGCTGTTTTGATTTATATCCTGATAGACTTCCCGTTTTTCTCGTGCCAGTAGGTCTACCGGTGGTGTACTGGCGAGAATGAGCGCTGCATTTTCGGAGACGGTCCTATATGCGGATATTACCCTTATGGCACCGCGTCTCTGTACAGAGGCTAGTTTCCAACGTGCCCCGATTTTCTCCGCAGCGTCTGCCCATATCTCTGCTCCATATAGGATTTTTGAGTGGATAACACTGTTTAGCAATCTTCTCTTCAGCTCGCTCGGCCCATCTACATTCGGCATTAGCCTTGCTAGCGCCGCTGCGACAGAGGCTGCTTTCTCGCTTACGATGTTAACATGCTCCGTAAACCTCAGGCCTCCATCTACTTGCACTCCCAGGTATCTGAGAGATTTCCCCCAGTTGATAGTTTGGCCCTCTAGTTTCAGCGTTGGTGTCGCGAAAACCCTTCTATCTGTGATGAGGACTGCTTCTGTTTTGTGGACTGCTAGCTCGAGCCCACTTTCTCTCAGCCATTTACTAGCTCGGCGAAGGCTCTCGTTCGCCACTACCTCCAGCAGTTTGGTTGATTTGGCCGTTACCACCAGGGCCACGTCGTCCACGAAGCCAATCATTTCGGACTCCCCTGGGAGCCTCAGCCCCAGAAGGCCGTCGTACATGATGTTCCACAGGAATGGTCCGAGAACCGATCCCTGCGGCACACCTGCCGTCACCTCGTACTCTATGGGGCCTTCCTCCGTGTCGTAGATCAGCGTCCTGTCGCTAAGGTTAAGCTACCTATGATCTGTAGTAGGTATGCTGGGGTTCCCTTCTCTGCCAGAGCCTCCATGATCTTATCCCACCTCGCTGTGTTGAATGCGTTGCGGATGTCCAGTGTTATAACCACGCAGAAGCTTTTGCTCTGCCACGGTCCCTGCTGAACTTTACCTGCTGCCTCGGTGACCCGCGCTATGGTGTTTATCGTCGAGCGACCTTTCCGGAAGCCATACTGTCTGGGTGACAACCCTCCGTTTCTTTCTATGTGTTCTTCTAGCCTCCGAAGCAGGAGTCTCTCGAGAAGCTTTCCAGCTGTATCGATGAGGCACATGGGTCGATACGATGACGGCTGCTCGAGTGGCTTGTCTCCTTTCCTCAGCAGGACTAGCGTCTGTCTCTTCCATGTGGCGTGGAAGACTCCTTTCATTAGGCACTTGTTGAAGGCTTCTAGCAATACTTCTGGCCATGTTTCCACTGCTGTTTTCAGTATCTCGTTGGGGATGCAGTCTGGCCCGGGTGCCTTCCCTAACTGTAGTCTCTTAGCCGCTGCCTGCAGTTCTTCCGTGCAGAAAGGGGTAAAAGCCACTTCCTGAGAAGGTCTTTGAGCTCGGCTCTCCTGTTTTGGGAATAGTGCTATTACTATTTGACTCATACGTGTTGGGCTGTTTCCTGCCTACAAGCTTTTTGGTGACCAGTCTGTACGGCAGTCCCCAGGGGTCGTCGTCCACCAATCGGCATAGCTCTCTCCAGCATCTTCGCTTGCTGCTTTTAATTGCATTTCGCAGTTCTTTCTTCGCCTGCTTATACGCTGCAACCAGGTGTTCTTGCCTGTTATTCGTGCGTTGCATTTTCCTCCGCGCAGCTAGGCATTGCGTCCTGAGCTCGGCGATCTCTGTTGTCCACCAGTAGACCGGTTTCCTTCCTGGTGGGGCCCTTCTCCGTCTAGGCATAGCTGCGTTGCACGCAGACGTCAAGGTCTTCATGGCAAAGGTCACAGCTACGTTTGGGTCCGCGTTCTCGACGATTCTCTGATGGTCCCCTGCTTGCTTTGTCCTTTCGAGTGACGCTATGAGCATGCTAGTAACAAGCTTCGACAGCACCCAGCCTCCAGGCTTCACAGTGGGCGTTCGCGCTTGTGCCTCCCTGTTACGGCTCTGCTCCCCCGTTTCTGTGGCAAACTCGATATATTAATGGTCACTAAGGGTGAGATCTTCCAGTAGCTTCCATTCTGTTGTTCTGCGTACCATTCCTGCTGAGGCCAACGTGACGTCGATAACCGACCCCGTGTTTCCGCGGCGGAAGGTATACCCACTCCCCTCGTTGAGTATCGCTAGGTCGTTTCGCGCAATCATCTCCGACAGCGCCTCTCCTCTACTGTCCAGCCTTCTTGAACCCCACTCTGGCGATTTGCTGTTTAAGTCCCTGGTCACGAGAACTTCGCCAATTGCCATTCTTATGCTGTCCTCAAGATCGTCAAGGCAGCTGACAAAGTCGTCATATTGTATGTTTGGGGAAAGGTAGCAGCTGTACACTCTCACTTCGTCAATTTCCACCCATACATAGTTTTCTGCCGTTTCGCAGACTCCTCCGATTTTTATGTTTCGGTTCAGGATTGCTATAGCCGCTCTCGCTGTTATGTCCTGATACCAACAACCGGTTTCCGGCACCCGGTACTGCTCGCTAACGAGCAGTACGTCTATTGCCTTCTCCGTGGCCGTTTGCATGAGCAGGTCTTGTGCTTCCCGACCATGTCCCAGGTTGGTCTGCAAGTACCGGGTCATTTCCGTGCCCTGCGTAGTTCCCTCCAGAACGCTTCACATTTAGCGCTACCGAGTATGTGTTGCGTTCCACCTCTTTCATTTTCTTCCTCGCAAATCACGCAGTGGGAAGGATTTTTGGTGTCCTTGGCCAGATGGTCGTCCAGTCCGCACAGGCGGCACCTCTTACTTCTATCTTCGCCTTCACAGCTCACTGCAACATTGCTGAAGCCTAGACAGCGGTAACAGCGGGTAACTTGGACCCTCTCCCTGACTCGGCACCTAATCCAACCTACTTTTAGTCGTCCCTCTTTTAGGAGCTTGTCCGCCGTTTCAGCTGGCATCGTCACGATCGCTTTCTGAGTCTTCCTGAACGTCTCTCTTATCGCCCTTATTTTTATTGACTGCGGGTCTGTGTCATCTACAGCCACCTTAATTACTTCCTGCAGATCAGCCTCTTCCGTAGCTTCATCCATGTCGAGAATTTCGATTGTAACGCTTGGGATCATGGCCCGCACAGTTGCTTTTCCTGCGAGTGCATGATTTGCTGGATTCACCTTTTTTTTGAGCTGGCGCAAAACCTCCGCGTAAGTATGCTCGCTTAAAGGCTTAAGGGCCGTCACCATTAAGGCTTCTGGCACTCTCCTTCTTCTTTTTTGGCGCCTCCGCTGGCCACCTTTCCTTGTCCTGCTTTGCCTTTCCGGCGTACGACAGTGCTCCACGTTTGGTCCGTTTCTATTTCTCTTCCGGGCTCCGGATCAGACTGCCTGGTCCTTGTTATCTGGCTTAGAGAACTTTTTCCCGCTGGGGTGACCGCTTTGTTAGAGCCCCGCCGCTTACGCTCTCGAGTCCCCTCCTCCGGGGAAGCCATTGCGCTTCTTTTCTTGCTCGTCGAAGTCGGCGTATTAAGCAGTCTTCTGACGAGGCGATTCTCCGATCTTGCTTCCTGTCCCCGCATTGTTTGCACCGCCTTGTGCGCTACCGCTATCGCACCGCTTACCTGTCTTTGTTTATCCCCTGTCACTGCTGCTGCATTTGTATGGCTCGAGCCACTGCACGTAAGGGTGCATTGTTGCTGGAGCTCAAAGCTCCGAGCCTCTCTGGCTTTTGCTAGAGTCACCCGGCAATCTTTGAGATGCTCGTAGTGTACTACCGCCTCGTTTATTGCGTCCCTGATGACTTTGTGGATGTTTTTCGCTTCCTGAACGATGGCATTGATGGTTGAGAGATTTATCCCCAGTTTTTCCAATACCTCATTCTCTTCTTTCTCTATATCTATTAGCTGCTCTCTTTCGTTTTTGTTTTTTTTCTTAGTTTGACTGTCATCCATTTCTGATCCCACGAGTGCCTAGGTTCTAAGAGTCCACCCCAGCAGAGCCTGGTTGCTGGGGTGAGGCCACTTTAGTACACCTGGGGTTGGACCAGTTGCGCCAGGGGAACCGTTTGTGGCATCTCTCCCAGATGCCATGCAGCCCTCGGCACGGTATCTAACACCTTAGCTTGGGTTGTGTTTGGTCCGCGGGGGTTATAAGTGTAACCCCTGCCCGCCTTTGGTGACCGAAAGGCAGGCATCCCCCTATCCGCCACCTGGGGACGCGCCAGATGGCAGTAACGCCTCTGCACACTGGTCTATCTATCTATCTATCTATCTATGTATCTATCCATCTATCTATCTATCTATCTATCTATCTATCTATCTATATATATAAAAAGAAAAGTCCTGACTGACTGACTGACTGACTCACTCACTCATCAACGCCCAGCCCAAACCCCAGGGCCTAGAAGCTTGAAATTCTAGGGATATGTTCCCTTCGTGTCGTAGACGCTCACTAAGAAGGGAATTTTCGAAATTTCACCCCTAAGGGGGTGTAAAAGGGTTAAACATTTTTTTACGTATTTCTCAATATCTCTTAAGCACGATGAGATATCGCCGTGGTTTTTGCTTGCAAATGTTACTCATACAAATGTTTAAAAACCAATTTTAGGATTTTCAGAAATTCCACCCCTAAAGGGGTGTAAAAGGGTTAGAAACTGTAGAAAGTGTTTTAACGGTTTTTTTTAATTCTATCCCTAAGAGAGTGTACACGGTTGTTTTTTGCATATTTCTCAATTTTCCTTGCAAAGGTTACCAATACAAATTTGCGTTTTCTCAAATTCTGTCAAGCATGATAAGATTCTGAGTTTATTTTCGCTTACGAATGTTGTTTACTCTTTTAGTGCAAAATATAATTCAGTATTTTGTCCTAAATAGCCCTTAAAAGGCCAAGTTCTGATTCGGTAAAAAAATTTAAAAATTAAATAAATACCATGTCCAGCTCAAACCTCTGGTGCTAGAATCTTGGTTTTTGCTTACGAAGGTTGTTCATGTTTATAATTAGAGTATCTATATATATAAAAAGAAAAGTCCTGACTGACTCACTGACTCACTGACTCACTTATCAACGCCCAGCCCAAACCCCTGGGCCTAGAAACTTGAAATTCTAGGGATATATTCCCGTCGTGTCGTAGACGCTCACTAAGAAGGGATTTTTTAGAGTTCCCCCCCCCCAAGCGGAAATAAAGGGTTAAATATGTTGTTTTTCGTTTTTTCAATTTTTCTTAACCCCGATGAGATACTGCATTAGTTTTGACTCACGAAGGTTGTTTACGCTTATACTGCAAAGCATAATTCAGCATTTTGCCATAATCGGCCCTAAAGGGCCAAATCCAGATTAAGTAGAAAAATTTAGAAAACCTAATAAATACCACGCCCAGCCCACCTCACCTCAACTCCTGTACTAATATCATGTGGTACGCCCACTAAGAAGGGATTTTTTAAAGATTCCCCTCCTAAGCGGAAATCAAGGGTTAAATATGTTGTTTTTCGTTTTTTCAATTTTTCTTAACCCCGATGAGATACTGCATTAGTTTTTACTCACGAAGGTTGTTTACGCTTATACTGCAAAGCATAATTCAGCATTTTGCCCTAATCGGCCCTAAAGGGCCAAATCCAGATTAAGTAGAAAAATGTTAAAAATCAAATAAATACCACGCCCAGCCCACCTCACCTCAACTCCTGTACTAATATCATGTGGTACGCCCACTAAGAAGGGATTTTTTAAAGATTCCCCTCCTAAGCGGAAATCAAGGGTTAAATATGTTGTTTTTCGTTTTTTCAATTTTTCTTAACCCCGATGAGATACTGCATTAGTTTTTACTCACGAAGGTTGTTTACGCTTATACTGCAAAGCATAATTCAGCATTTTGCCCTAATCGGCCCTAAAGGGTCAAATCCAGATGAAGTTGAAAAATAAAAAAATCAAATAAATATGCATAAGACTGTATCTATATATAAAAAGAAGAAAAACAAGAGATTTAACAGTCATTATATGACTGTTGATTTCGTAGAAATGGGCTTAAGGCGCACTATTGCCGAAATGCTGTCGTCTTCGATAAATATTTTATTTATTAACAAGTGTGTGACATCTCGATTTCGAGTGTATCGAATCGACAGAAGTCTCTTTTTCACGGTGATATGTTTTTGTCCGTTGTGGCTACATTCGTGTCGACAGCATTAATCTGTCAAACGGCAATTGCTGACCAAACGAGCAACATAGCGTACGAGCAAAAGAGCGAGCAAGCGAGCGAAATAATCATTCTAAAGAAAATAGTGTTTCCAGGGGATATATTTGAAGAGAAGTTATTGTAAGTAAAAAATTAAATAATATTTTTGTGTGCTGACGACGATGATGGAGACGATGACAAAAAAGACGACGCTGACCATAGACAGCAAACCAAAATGATACAGACATGTAGTAGTGTCGCAGAAGGAGTTTAATAAAATTCAAAATTTTCCCCTAAAAAAGATTCTTCAAAAATATTCACGCGAATCAACTGATTTCAACTGAACCCTACACAAATATTGTTGAAGACCAAAGGAAGACGACTGTAAATATCGTACCCCTGAAAACCACCCCCTTCATCCCCTAAAAAAAATTCGTAATAAAATCTACACGCCTTCACCGATTACAACCAAATCAAGCACGAATATTGCTAAGAGCCTAACGAAGGTCACTGAATATATCTCACCCCTGAAAACCACCCCCTCCATCCCCTAAAGAAAAATTCTTAATAAAATCCACACGCCTTCACCGATTACAACTGAACGAAGCACAAATATTGTTAAGAGCCTAAGGAAAGTCACTGGATATATCTCACCCCTAAACCCCACTCTCTTACACGTCAGATATTTGAGAGAGAGACGCGCGAGAGAGAGAGAGTAACGCGAGAGACACCAAGAACGTGAGAAACGCAAGAGACGCGAGAGGGAGACGGAAGAGACGCGACTGAAATCTATCTACATAAAAAGATAAGTCCTGACTGACTCACTGACTCACTGACTATAAGTTTTGTCCTTTCTCTTTATTGTTTTTTAGTATGGCAATTGAATTTTTAAATATTAATGGGGAGATGGTGCCTCACACTATTGTCCCCATCACGGGAGACGGAGCTTGCCTGTTCCGGTCCCTCTCATATCTTATATATTATAATCAGTTAATGGCTAGGGAGGTGCGTGAGCTAATCGTCAGGCACGTGGTGGACACCTGGGAGGAGTTCTCCATCATGTCCCACAACAGCGAGGGGGATAACTACACCAGCTCCGCTGAGTACCTCGCTCACATGTCCCGACCCTTTACTTATGGTGGTTTATGCGAACTTGTGGCGGCTGGCCAATTGTTCGAGTTCGTCTTCGAAGTTTACCGCAATGGCGAGCTGTATGCGAGTGTCGGTGCTGAAGGTCATCCCGTGAGAAGGTTACGTTTTTCGCAGGACCTTTCTAGGGGCCATTTCGATGCGAACCTGCCACGTGAACCTGAAGAAGTATTTATCTTACTACCTCTTTCCCAGCTCGACCCCTATTTGCATTTCTCATAGCCTTTACCTCTTTCCCAGCTTTTCCAGCTCGACTCCTATTCAGACTTCTCACAGCCATCACCTCTTCCTGTCCTCAAGAAGGCTCCTGGCAAACGTCGTGCTAGATATTCCGATGTTAAAAGGAGGAAGCAACTTAAGGATGCGGCAAGGAAATATGCTCAGAATAATCCTGCGGTGAACCGTGATGCGGTGGCCAGGTACCAGCAAGATGACCCTGAAGTGCACAGAGCGGCGGAATTTCGATATGAGCAAAGCAATCCTGGAAGACGAGTAGAAAGGCGAGCACTTCCATGGAAAGTCAAGGCTCACTCAGGCATGGCATATGATCCTGACGTGGCTTATGAGGCAGACAGCACTGTAGATCTGGGTACTATGAGCCACAAATGCATATATTGCAATGCTTTGAAGTGGAAGGAAGAGCCCCGCGGCATGTGCTGCAGCGCTGGCAAGGTGCAGCTTCCGCCCTTCGAACCTCTGCCCGAGCCTCTTTACAGCCTGGTAATGGATATCCACCCTGAGCACGTCCACTTCATGGACCATATTCGGAAGTATAATGGCTGCTTCAACATGACATCATTTGGGGCTAAGCAGGTTCTACGAGATGGCTTCATACCGACTTTTAAAGTTCAGGGGCAGGTGTATCATTTGATAGGAAGTCTGCTGCCAGCACCTCAACAGAAAGCCCAATTTCTGCAAATTTATTTTGTCGGCGACGACGAAAGGGAAGTACGCTTGAGGTGCAGCAAATTTTCTGACGTCAAACAGGGGTTAGTCAAACAACTGCAGAGGATGCTACACGACATCAATAGCTATATAAAGGATCTGAAGACTGCCATGGACAAGGTAGTTCTAACCTGCGAGAAGTTCGAAGTCGTTATCCATGCAGATAAAAAGCCAGCTGACGCTCATGGAGGTCGCTTCAATGCACCAACAGCAAATGAGGTAGCTCTGGTGATTGTTGGTCAGCAATTCGAGCATCGAGACATTGTGCTGCAGAGCCATAACAACATATTGCAGCGCATTAGTGAAATTCATCGGTCATACGACGCCTTGCAGTATCCGCTTCTGTTTTGCCGTGGCGAGGATGGGTACTCTATTGCCTTGCCTCAGCGCGATTCTAAGACCAAGTTGCTCCTCAATAAGACAGTCTCCGCAGCGAGGTTTTCCTCTTATCGTATTATGGTCAGGCAAGGGGAGGTCAACCATATTTTGTACTTCCGCTCCCTTTTCAGTCAATTTTTGGTTGACACGTATGCCAAAATAGAGACTGAGAGGTTGAATTACATCAGGAACAATCAGGCGCAGCTGAGGGCAGACAGCTATATTCACCTGAAGGACGCTGTGAGTAGACAGGATGCTGACGCTGCTCAGCTGGGTCAAATGGTGGTTCTTCCTTCATCATTCACTGGGGGACCTCGCTATATGCATGAGCGGACTCAAGACGCCATGACATATGTTCGCCATTACGGTCGTCCTGATCTGTTCATCACTTTCACCTGTAATCCCAGGTGGAAGGATATCACAAATGTACTGCTGCCTGGGCAAAAGTCTCACGATCGCCATGACATCATAGCCAGGGTATTCCATCTCAAGGTGAAGAAGATGATATCTCTTTTGAACAAGGGCAGTCTGTTTGGTAGAGTATGGTGTTTTATGTACTCTGTCGAGTGGCAAGAGCGGGGTCTGCCTCACATTCACATATTGCTGTGGCTAGAGCAACGCATCTTCTCTGACATGATCGACAAAGTCATCTGTGCTGAAATACCTGATTCTGAGCAAGATCCTCTCCTCCACAACATTGTGAAGGCCAACATGATTCATGGGCCCTGCGGCAGCTTGATCTACAATTCGCCTTGCATGAAAGGAGGTAGTTGCAGCAAGAACTATCCCCGGCCACTTCTCAAGAACACTCAGACAGGAGACGATACATATCCGCAGTATCGTAGGAGGTCTCCAGCTGACGGTTGCTTCACTGTAGAAATCAATAGGATAAAACTGGACAACCGCTGGGTGGTGCCCTACAACCCTGTCTTCTCACGCACTTTCGATGCTCACATCAATGTAGAATTATGTAACTCTGTTAAGTCCATTAAATACATTTGCAAGTACGTGAACAAGGGCAGTGACCAGGCGTCTTTTGCTCTGGAGAATGAGAAGGATGAAGTAAGGATGTATGAGAGTGGGCGGTACATTAGTAGCTCAGAGGCGGTTTGGAGGATATTAGCGTTCCCTATTCATGAGAGGTATCCCACTATTTTTCATCTGGCTGTTCACCTCGAGAATGGTCAGCGTGTGTACTTCACTTCCGACAACTTGGCCGAGAAGCTTTGCAACCCTCCTCAGACAACACTCTTGGCTTTCTTCGAGTTATGCAAAAATGACGAATTTGCAAAAACCCTCCTGTACTCTGAGGTCCCTTCTTACTTTGTATGGGAGAATAACAAGTTTGCGAGAAGGAACGAGGGAACGATGTCGATGGCTGGTCAGGAGTGAAGAGAGGCAATGCGCTGGGAAGGGTGTACACCATTCACCCAAGTAACACCGAATGTTATTATCTCCGTCTGTTGCTACATGAGGTTCGAGGCTCAACGGCTTTTTTAGAGTTGAAGATTGTGAATGGTGTCCTTCATCCTACATTCCAGTCTACATGCAAGGCATTAGGTTTGCTGGAGGATGACAATCACTGGGATAGTACTTTGGAGGAAGCTGCCCTGTGGGATTCTCCGTTTAAGCTCCGAGAGCTCTTCACAGTGATGTTGGTTTTTTGTCAACTCTCTGATCCTCTTAGTCTTTGGGAGAAGTACAAAGACAGTTTATCAGAAGATATCGCGCGGCAGGTGGAAAAAAAGTTGCAAGATAGTGCGCAGCAGATGATGGAGCAGGTGTACAACAGATGCCTGGTGCTGATTGAGGACGCAGTGTTAGCTTTGGGAGGACAGGGTTAGATGATAGAGGGTTCAGTACGGCTTGCCTCAACCAACAAGGTCTGGAGGAGTTTTGGGAAATAAGGACTATCTGAAGGAGACCAGCTACGATACAAATGCCTTGGGGCAAGTAGTATCGAATAACGAGGGTTTACTAACGGATGAGCAGCTCGCTGTCTATCGGCAGATCCTTAGCAGCGTTGAGTCAGGTGCTGGGCAGGTTTTTTTCTTGGATGCTCCCAGTGGTACTGGGAAGACTTTCCGCATCAAGTTGCTCCTGGCGAAGGTAAGGAGTCATCGTGGCATCGCGTTGGCTGTCGCATCCTCTAGCATCGCTGCTACGCTATTGGAGGGAGGCAAGATGGCCCACGCTGCCTTCAAGCTGCCCCTCAATCTCATTCATGCAGAAACACCTCTGTGCAACATCTCAAAACAAAACAATATGGCCAAACTGCTGCGAGATTGTAAGCTCATTGTTTGGGATGAGAGCACCATGGCGCGCAAGCGGGGTTTTGAGACACTGAGCACTTTCGGCAGACTTTGCCAGTAGTGGCAAGGGGAACTCGAGCTGACGAGATTAAGGCGTGCATCAAGGCGTCATATTTATGGCCTTTCATCTGCAAACTTTCTCTCAGGAAGAACATGAGGGTCCACTTGAGAGGTGATGTCTCCGCTGCGGAATTTTTCGAACTTCTACTGAAAATAGGGGATGGAGAATATCCTGAGTCCGATGGAAAGGTGACTATCCCTATAGGCCTGGGCGCAGTAGTGATGACCCTAACAGACCTTACAACCAGAATATACCCAGATATAGCCGATATCAAGGAGAAGTCTATGGGCTGGCTGTGCGAGCGTCCCGTTCTGACCCCAAGCATGATAACGCTGCCATCATTAATGACATTCTACTTCATTCGTTCGAAGAGGCAGAAATGGAATATAGGTATGTGGATTCAGTAATGCAAATGGATGACGCGGTCCATTACCCCGTGGAGTTTCTCAATTCCCTCAACCCTCCTGGATTTCCACCCCACAAGCTTCTCCTCAAAGTGGGGGCTCTAGTGATGTTGCTGCGGAATCTCAACCCGCCTAAACTTTGCAACGGCACCAGGCTACGAGTGAAGGCCCTTTATAGAAACGTTATTGAGGCCACAGTGTTCACTGGTTGTGCTCGGGGGGAGTCGGTATTTGTACCACGCATACCACTCATACCATCAGAGTACCCCTTCGAGTTCAAGAGGCTGCAGTTCCCCCTCAAGGTCTGCTTTGCTATGACCATCAACAAGTCCCAGGGGCAGTCGCTGAAGATGGCAGGGATTGACTTAAGGGAGGAGTGTTTCTCACATGGACAGTTTTATGTGGCCTGCTCCAGAGTGAGCTCACCAAGCAGCCTGGTGATTCTACCACTTCAGGGAAGACCTACCAATGTGGTCTACAAAGAAGTCCTTCAGTGTTATGACATGTGTTAAGGACCACCTCGGTTAAGAACGACACCGAGTAGGGAACAGGGAAAGCCATCCCTGGGATAATCCATAACAATCAGAAGTGGGATTATCGCAAATAAAGGAGAGACGTGTGATATCGTGCGAAAAGGAGACGAGCATCGACGCACAACGGGCGCGTGCAACAGGCGGCAAAAAAGATTTCGCAACAAAGCGTTAGATAAAGACAATAAGTGCACAAAGACAAAGTGTAAAATAAAGAACAAAGTGTTAAATAAAGACAAAAAGTGTCAAATAAAGACGAAGTCTCAAATAAAGACAAAGTGTAAAATAAAGACAAAGTGTAAAATAAAGACAAAGTGTAAAATAATGACGAAGTGTAATATAAAGACAAAGTGTAATATAAAGACAAAGTGTAATATAAAGACAAAGTGTAAAATAAAGACAAAGTGTAAAATAAAGACACAGTGTAAAGTAAAGACAAAGTGTAAAATAAAGACAAAGTGTAAAATAAAGACAAAGTGTGATACTACAAAGTAAGGACAAAGACAGTAATAGTAGCGCGTGGGGGAAGTCATCTGCGAAAATTTACGAATCGTCAGGACAATTGATCGCCGACGTAAGTATCGATGGAGTACTCGTACCCAATCTACCACTATGCGTAGTGGAAGACGAGACCCAAACGATTACAGAAGAAATTACAGAAAAACGAAGAAAGAAGCAGCAAGAGCAAAATTCAGAAGAAATTGCAGAAGAATCCGTAGAAGAAAGAAGCGAGAAGCAAGAAGAACGAAACTCAGAAGAAATTACAGAAAAACGAAGAAAGAAGCAGCAAAAGCAAAATTCAGAAGAAATCATAAAAGAAAGAAGCGAGAAGCAAGAAGGAACAACGCCAGATAAAACTAGCAGTAAAGACGAAGCTAAGGAAGACACGACGATGGGGAAAAGCGAAAAGCCCTTCGACGACAACAAGAAATTGTCGACCTTTAACGATAACCCAAGCGGGAGGAACACCATAACGAAGGGAACCCAAACCCCGCAGCTGAGAAGACAATTAGCGCGAGTGCGCAAAAAGTCCAGCGCGCTTCCGGGACTACTACACAAACCTCTTCAAGGACGAGGAGGAAGCAGGATAGCCGTTGTTAAGGACCACCTCGGGCGGTTCCGGCGGACGTCGGGCGCACATCCGAGACGCTGCAAAAGCGCGGCAAGAGTGTAGATACAGGGCGCAGGCGCGAGGCTGGGGAGCCTCGAGCTACCCAAGAACAATGCAATGAGCATCAGGTAGCGAAACGAGACGGTCGGTGACATTAAGCAAAGAAGCCAGGTACGACGCCACGCGGGCGGTCTACTACGCGTAGTGAAGTTTTTTAGCCGGTAGGAGTCCGGCACTACCCCGGGTGTCCTCTTACAAGGGACCCGGAATGTCCACGAAAAATTTTTCCTCACAAAAAAAAAAAAAAAAAAAAAAAAGTAATGTGTTCATTACATTACATCAAATTATATGAAATTATTGTTGAATCATATTAATTTTTAAGCCAAGAACGCGTTGTAGAGTCGTTATAGGCAAAAGTAAGCGTTAAGTATGGATGTGCGGCATTGTTTTGACCTATTTAGAAATTACATTTAAAGATACCCGTGGCTTACGAGTGACCTTGCTTAGGTCTTATCTATTTGTTTGTGTACCCGGGCAACGCCGGGTAAGACAGCTAGTATATATATGTGGCGTCACCGACACGCCAAACTTCACCACCTATTACCGACCGAGCCAACTTACCCACGCTACCAGCACTGCCATCCGCCACACAGCATGCGTGCACCTCGGATGCACCGCCACGCCACCGACGGAAGCAATTGTTAACTCCACGCCCGGACTTCTAGCGAGATTATCCTCGCGGTCCGGTAGTCTAGTCTCTCGTTACTAGAAGCTTCCGGTTAATCACTACACTTGTAGCGCACCGCGCAATCTGCACATCACCCATTATTCGCGTCTCTTCTCTAACGCGTCTTGTTAATTATCACGTACGACTGTTGTAATAAATATTCGTCAATCATTATCCACGAGTGTCTACTCAATTATTATAGATGAACCAAATATCTATAAATGGTGACCCCGACGTGATCTGATCGGATTGCCGTGCCGCGCGAGAACACGCGGTGTGCCTCGCCGCTCGTAAAACGCATTCATGCACTCAAGCGTCTCAGCGACCGCATCGACACTAACTATTCGCGTAAATGCGCGCAAACCGTGTTTCACAGCCTTTTCTCTCGTCGCGTGTGAGATTTTATAGTCAACTACCTGCCCTGCTGTGCTTCGATGACCGCGTCCTAACCTAATTCGCATAAGACGGACATGCCACTGCAGCGTTCACCCACGAGGTTAGCTGACAAATCTTCCCAGACACCACCTCCTGCAACCCTACCTGATCGGACCGACGACATGACACACGTCAGCAACCAAACTACAGCGTCGTTCAGTGACTTGACTGCAGCCGCAGCTCTCGCCACGGTGGAAGCGGTAGTGAACGTCAAACTTCCACCATTCTGGAGGGACGACCCCTGCTTATGGTTCATCCAGGTCGAGTCGATGTTCCAGACGCACCGAGTTACAAGCGACGCAACGAAGTTCAACTACATCATCAGTTCGCTGGACACTGAGACGATCAAGGAGGTCGCAGACATGCTGAGAAATCCACCTGAAACAAAAAGGTATTCGCATTTAAAGGCTACTATCATTAAAAGACTTACGGATTCCGCAGACCATCAGCTACACAAGGCTCTGTCGGAAGTCCAACTCGGTGACAAAAGGCCCGGGCAGCTTCTGCGTCAATTGAGGACCTTGGCCGGTGACCGTGCGTCAGAGGACGTGCTTCGCGTTAGGTGGCTCGCATTGCTTCCACCAGCCATCGTGAGGTGCCTGAAAATCCTTCGCCAGGCATCACTCAACGAGCAGGCTGAACTAGCAGATGAGCTCATGGAGAGCCATGCCGGCCCATTTGTCATGGCCATGCAAGTAGCTCGCTCGGCCACGCCCACGCCCACGCCACGATCAGTGTCACCTAACCGCAAGGGCACTGACCCGTTGCTCACAAGCATAGCCCAGAACATGGCACAAATGCAACACGCTCAGTCCGAGTTCCTGACATTTATCAAGGAACAGTTACGAACACTTAATCGCAATCGCTCACATGACTCACAGCGTGGTCGCAGTCCACAGCGATCGCAAACCAGAGAGCCTTCACCTTCGCCAGCACGACTGTGCTTCTATCATCGAAAGTTTGGTGCTGGTGCCCAGCATTGCTTGTCACCCTGTACCTACAACGCCAACCAGGGAAACGAACCTCGCTGTCGACCGTACAGGCGGCCGGCGACAGCCTCACCACCAGCCCACGTGCTACCAAAGAGCTTCGCCTACACATGCATGACCACACGACGAACATGAGGTTTCTCGTCGACTCAGGATCCGTCATCTCACTGGTCCCCAAATCCGCCGTTCGCCATCAACTGGCACGAGGTGACCTTATGCTGCACGCTGCCAATGGGACTAACATTCACACATATGGTGAGAAAGTTCTGACGCTCAACTTCAATCTCCGTA
This sequence comes from Cylloceria caligata, assembly GCA_963942595.1. NCBI lineage: Eukaryota > Metazoa > Arthropoda > Insecta > Hymenoptera > Ichneumonidae > Cylloceria > Cylloceria caligata. The sequence goes on from OZ012705.1 coordinate 53,491,078, forward strand.
GAGCGTTCACTTGGTCTTTTGTCATTGCAGATGTTAACTCAGCCATCATCGGTGCAGATTTCCTGGTCCATCACGCACTGCTGATCGACTTGAGGGGGCGCTGCCTCATCGACTCTATAACCTCTCTCACCTCTAGGGGTCAACTGTCTGAGGCTATCATTCACAGCATCTCCACGATCGACCAGGCAATCTGTCCCGGTGCTGGCAGCGAAAGCTACCTGAAGCTTCTTAACAGCTTCATCGACATTACCAGACCAAGCACAGCACTTGCTACTGACAAGAGTAACGCAGTTGCTCATTACATTGAGACAAGTGGACCACCAGTATTTAAGCGTCCACGGCGTCTCACCGGCGACAAACTCAGGGTCGCTAAAGAAGACTTCGACCTTCTGCTACACTACGGTGTCATTCGCCCGTCCAACAGCTAATGGGCTAGCCCCATACACATGGTGCCAAAGAAACTCGGTGGTTGGCGTACCACTGGGGACTACAGGAAACTAAACGCACACACTGTTCCGGATCGCTATCCTGTACCCCATGGAGATGACATCTTCCAGCGCCTCCACGGATCAACCGTGTTCACCACCATCGACCTAGTACGAGCCTATCACCAGATACCAGTTGCCGAAGCTGACATACCGAAGACAGCGGTAACGACGCCATTTGGTTTATTCGAGTTCCTCGGCATGCCACCAGGTCTGCGGAACGCTACACAGACCTTCCAAAGACACATGGACAACCTGCTACGAGGTCTAGACTTCGTTGGATGCTTCATAGACAATTTGATTATTTTCTCTAAGTCGCATGAAGATCATCTCCAGCACCTGACAGTCATCTTTGAGATCCTACGAGCCAACCGACTCACCATTAATCCAAAGAAATGTCAGTTCGCGGAAGACGAAGTAACCTACCTTGGTTACACCATTAACAAGCACGGCTACGCTCCACCAACTGAACGAGTTCAAGCCATCAAAGACTATCCGAAACCTGATACTATCAGTGATCTGCGCCGCTTCCTTGGTGTGATAAACTATTATCGCAAATCGATACCACGGGCAGCCCGGATTCAAGCACCGTTAACCGACTTCCTCAAAAATGCGAAGAAGAACGACAAGCGCAAAATTCCCTGGACACCAGTTGCTAAAGAGGCGTGGGAAGAGCACAAACGAGCCTTCATACACGTCGCACGTACAGCCTTCCTTGCTCCATCAGCCAGCCTTTCTTTGAACACTGACGCTTCAGACACGGCAATTGGAGGCGCACTCGAACAACTCCAGGGCGACACCTGGCAACCACTAGCCTTCTTCTCGCGGAAGCTCAGCCCAACAGAAACGCGATACAGCACCTACGACCACGAGCTCCTTGCAATTTTCGCAGCAATTAAATTCTTCAGACACATCCTCGAGGGACGGAATTTCATCATCCAAACTGATCACAAGCCGATCACTTACGCCTTTTCCCAACGTGTTGACAAGGCATCACCTCGTCAACTTCGCCAGCTGGATTACATCTCGCAATTTACGACTAAGATCGTCCACACGAAGGGGGCGGAGAATGTAGTAGCTGACGCGCTCTCGAGAATCAACACCATCAACATGCCAACCAAACTTGACGCCGAAGCCATCGCCGCTGCACAACAACTCGATGACGAGCTGCTAACGCTGCAATAAAACACATCACTCCAACTGCATCGACTCAGCATCGAAGGTCATGTAGTTCTTTGTGACACTTCAAATGGCATTGTCAGGCCTTATATACCAACTGCTATCAGACGAGTAGCCTTCAATACTATTCACGGACTGTCTCATCCCAGTGGAAGAGCCACTGCAAGACAACTGAGAGACAAGTTTGTCTGGCCAGGCATCAAGAAGGACGCACTTCTCTGGGCCAGGCAATGCATTTCCTGCCAACGCGCTAAAGTGCATCGTCACAACCGTCTCAAGCCAAACCACATCGACATACCAGACAACCGCTTCGATCACATTCACTTGGACCTCATAGAGCTTCCAAAAATTGGTGACTTGCGGTACTGTCTGACCATCATCGACCGATTCAGCAGATGGCCACTGGCCATCCCGCTCAGCAACATGACCGCCGACACTGTCGCGGCAGCTTTCTACACACGATGGGTCTGCTAATTCGGCACACCGCTTACTATCACCACAGACCAAGGAGTCCAATTTGAGTCGTCCTTATTCACCTCGCTATCACGACTACTTGGCATTCAGCGAATTCGGACAACAGCATACCATCCTCAGTCCAACGGCATAGTAGAGCGATGGCACCGCACACTTAAGGCTGCGCTGATGTGCAACGCTCAAACACCTTGGCCAGAGCCCTTACCAACTGTCCTGCTTGGACTTCGCACTGCCTACAAAGAAGACTTGAAGGCCTCTCCTGCCGAAATGCTTTTTGGCACACCGCTTCGCATACCCGGTGAATTTTTTGTTTCAGACAGCATTCCAGCGGACCCCCAAGCATTCATCAGAGGATTTCGACAACACATTCAGACGGTCAGGCCAACTCCAACAGCTCACCACGTCAAGCCCAAGTTCTTCATTCTAAAAGACTTGGACACCTGCAGCCACGTCTTCAAAAGAGTCGACTCCATCAGGAAGCCGCTCGAACCACCATATACTGGCCTACACGAAGTGGTCAGACGCATCAACGACAAAGTCTACATCATCAAAATCAAAGGAGCAGATAAAGCAGTCTCAGTAGACATGCTTAAACCTGCCTACATCGAGGCAACAGACAACCAACAACACCAGGATCAAACACTGACACCTGCCAACACCACCACCAAGAAAAGAGTCTCGTTCCATTCTCTTCCAGAGAAAGTCACTGGGGAGGGAGTGGATGTGGCGTCTCCGACACGCCAAACTTCACCACCTATTATCGACCAAGCCAACTTACCCACGCTACCAGCACTGCCATCCGCCACACAGCATGCGTGCACCTCGGATGCACCGCCACGCCACCGACGGAAGCAATTGTTAACTCCACGCCCGGACTTCTAGCGAGATTATCCTCGCGGTCCGGTAGTCTAGTCTCTCGTTACTAGAAGCTTCCGGTTAATCACTACACTTGTAGCGCACCGCGCAATCTGCACATCACCCATTATTCGCGTCTCTTCTCTAACGCGTCTTGTTAATTATCACGTACGACTGTTGTAATAAATATTCGTCAATCATTATCCACGAGTGTCTACTCAATTATTATAGATGAACCAAATATCTATATATATAAGGCTTTGTCCTGACTGACTCATCAACGCCCAGCCCAAACCCCTGAACCTACAACCATGAAATTTGGGATTGTTACGTCCTGGGTCTGCGATACCTTCCGATACATGTATAATTTTTAAATTTTTATTTCATTTATGATTTATTCCATGCACGTAATTCTGGCGCAACTCAGTAGCGCTTATCGCTGCTGGGTACACGCCTTTTGCTTAGGTCAGCGTTCTCACGTTGACCGGCGGAACACGGAGCATCGACGAGACGCGTGATGCTCCGCTAATCATTTGTTACATTTTGCTTAGGCCAGCGTTCACACGCTAGCCAGCGAGATGCAGCGCATATATGAGACGCGCTGCGCCCCGCAAATTCCTCGTTTGTACATGTCGCACTGCTTTCAGCACAGCGCTAATTAGTTCATTCTTCTCCGGGGGCTGACCACGACGGTCGGTCCTCGTAATACCATATCTGTATTATATTCTATCATTTATTTTTATATCCAATAGGACGTAGATTTGTTCGCGCAACCCATTATATTATTTGCGCGCTGTTTAATATAAGTATTGTTTTTACTTACACTAATATAAGTGGTATCAATACTCGCGAGTTTAATGTTTTAATATATATATTGTTTTATTGTGTTAAAAGACATTGTTCATTGTGTGAATTCAGACCAATACTGTTTTAATACGTGCTACTGTGAATATATATTGTAACGTGGCAAAATCCTCCAGCGCTGCGTCCTTCTCGCACGACGGCTGCCAACACGATCTCGCAGGGCTGTAAGGAATAATCGCCGTACTCTATTTAATTATTTCCGTTTTTTTATTTTTCTTTTATTAATTTGTACGACCGGACGGAGGGGAGCCCCGCGTATGCTGATGGCTGGCTTCTGGATGCGACTTATTACACCGACCGGCTCTTTCCATCTTGATCCATTGGGAAATATCATTGTCCCGCTGGATGTGGATCGATTAACGATACGACGCTATCTGTGGCCGATCAGCACCTACTAGCAACGATCCATCAGTCGTTTGGGGTTCACCGACCGGGCAGAGTTATACATCCCAAGGATCGGTTGTTAATTTTATGCGTTGTCCAGTCGAGGCGCTCCGGTGACACCGATTCCCCCAATTGACCGAGTTCAGACCGATAGGTGGGGATCATAGTTGACGGGCACGCGTGCCGGCAGGACCTCAGGGCTTTTTCCCGGTTACCGTCGAGCGAACAGGACGTAGCAGCGGGTATCATATCGTCCCGCTCCACCATTGATTTCGTCGAAATCTATCACCACCTATCGTGGGTACCGGGGCATAACTTTTGAAACAACGAGGAGTAAATCGAGGATGGTATCCAGAGGAGAGAATTCCGAGACGGTTTTGGGTTAAGAAGGATTAGCAAGGAACATCGCATCGTCATCGTCCCGGTGAGCTCTCTTCCCTTCTACGGTCTTTCGCCATTATTTGATTATTATTGTTTTTTAATTCTTTGGAAAGTTCGATTCAAACTTAGTCGTACCTGCGATTCTGATATACCACGCACAGAGTACTATTCGTATCGGGACAGGCTGCGTCGAGTAGAGTGTAATATCGTGATCGTTTGGCGGTTAGAGCCGGGAAGAAGTCACTTCGTTCGTTGTCCTTTTTTTTTGTTACTGTTCTGTAGTCGTTTTGCTGTAAGAACGCGCGCGTGTTGGTACATCATCCCGTGGTCAGATTGTGTGTGAGGGATTTGAATGGCATAGGCCGTGTCGCGGACTTTCAGGCATAATTGACACTTATAGATTTATAATATTTTATTCGTCTTATTTTATTTTATTTATCTTTCTTGTTATATTGGACATTATTTATTTCTGCGAATACATGCAGTGCGTGCTCGGCCGTCATCCCGTGTTGGTACTTGATCGTGAGGGATTCGTACGGTTCGAGGCGTATCTGGCCATGATAAATAGTTCGTTCGTTGTTACTGTTCTGTAGTCGTGTACTGTAAAGCCGTGCGTGCGTTAGGCCGTTATCCCGTGTTTGTTTGAATGTGTGAGGGATTTGAACGAGATAGACCACGTCGCGGATTTTACCGGGCAATTGATTTTATATGGACTTGGATCACTTTATTTATTTTTCTTATGTCGGACATTGTTTTATTTTATTTTGTGAGCTTATGCAGTGCGGGCTCGGTCGTCGTCCCGTATTTGGAACTTGGTCGCGAGGGATTGGTACGGCTCGAGACGTATCTCGCTGGGACATTTGTAATCCGTTATTTGGAATAGTTGAAGGATCTATTTTGTTATTTTGGCCCACGATACTTTCTCGATTTCGCGGCCTGCAATGTGATAGTTGGGAGGTTCGAATCAGTAAAGGCTTCGCGTACGTGACCTTCCGACGTCCCGTAGTTATAGTTGTTGGATGTATGGGGGATTAGTTCGGTGTAGGCCGTACCGCGAGCCGAATTGCGAGGCGACCTTTCAGGTTTACTTTGCTAGGCCGTGTTTTGGTCGTTTATCGCAACCGTCTAAATATAGGTCGGGTATGGGAGAGAGTGAGAGCCGAGACGAGTGCCGGGATGAAATATGCGGATAGAATGATTAAGTTTATGAATTGTTAAAGAGTTACGTTTACGGGACATTCTGTTTGAATTCATTATCAATGTTTATGGAAAATTCGTAATTGTTTGTTAAGAAATAAAGAAGTTGCCCGAGTGGCCTCTGTAAGTCCCGTACCTGCTATCGTTGTGTAAATTATTTATTGGTGTTGTTTTATTAATTTGACTTTGTTTATTGTTCCGGTCAGGGGTATTTATTGACCCTATTTTGGTGATTTATTTTATTCATCGACGTTAATGACTCATTTTATCTGGATCACTGGATTGTATTTTCCTTTTATTCGAGGATAATTCTTGGCTTGACAGTCCGAACCACCCACTCTGCCTCGAACAGCTGTAGCTAGCCTGGGCTGAGTCTGGCCTAACATCTCGTTATTATTCCTTCCGGCGCGTAAGCGCCTGGCGCCCAACTCGTAAGAGAAAATAAAAGGAAGGAAAAATAGCTTGGGTCAGCTATAGGTAACGTGGTACGTTGAGGAGCAAATTTACGTTACAATATATATTGAAACGTTTCGCGATTTTATATCACTCTTTATTTTTCGCTACGATGCGCGTCTGTGCGGCGGTGGCGTAAAATCGCGTAGTTTTATGCTTTTATTTCGAGCGATCTCGTCCTAGATCGTTTGGAGAGTGGAGCTTGCTCGAAACTAGTTCGTGCTCTGGGCTGGATGGAATGAGAAGTATCTGTGGTTTTATGGATTCGCGATCAATCTATTAGGTTGTTATTAGTATTTTTATTGTTGTTGTTTGTGAGACCTCAGTTTAGGTTTTGTTGCGTCGCATTTGTCCGTGAAGGACATGCGGTTTGTTACCCTTTCATCATTGGTCTTTTTATTGATTGGGTAATTGCTTTCTTCTTTATAGTGCTGAAGGCACTTGATTGTTTGATAAGTCTGATTGATTGTTAGTTTAGACAGAGGTAGGAAGGACGTTCGTAGGACGATCTGGTCGTTCGTACGGGTTTAACGTTCGCCTGCGTGAGTTTTCCTTAAATCTACGTATGTGGAATTGCTTCCGGTATTTCGGGTTTTGACTCAATAATTCGTAAAGTGATGAGATATCATTTGTACGGAGCTTAACACTCAATTTATCTGTTTAGGGGTTGTCGCGTTTGCTAATACGCAATTTTTCTAATACTACGTAACTGGAATAATAAATTTCTAGTTCCTTTTGGGTTGACGCTATTATTCGTAAAGTGATGAGTGTTCAGTTTTCACGCTTACCAGACACACTCAACTCATGCATACGCTACAGTCACAATCATCTGACGCCTCGCGTCATATGGTATAGCTCGCAGGTATGCTATATCGATTTATCGACCGCGCACTCATGCATATTGTCCATCTGCTCACATCCTCGATCGAAGCTCACTCAAGCGGCCAACGCTGTTAGCGTGGCCCCATCGGCAAGACCACTCATAAGTCTCGCCTTCCATCGCTGACAGCAAATCACAAGCAAGCCGTGACGCACGTCCGTCTTCTTGATACTCTGCCGCGTGGTCGACGGATGTGGCCATTGTTCTCACTCGAGTCGCTCGCTGTACACGTTCCCGCGTAAAACTCACAGAGATATTCACTCGTTCTAATCACTTTAGTGCGCATTCATTTCTATAGTGTAATACATTCTTGGTCAAATCACCCGTGTTTCAACTCAGTGTTAGTGAAAATCACAGCAGATCATCAGAACCACAGAACCAATCACATAAACGTCAACGGCGTGGTTCGCTCGTTGGCTGCACCGACGCCATTCTGCTCAGCACCGATCATCGGCGTCCGGACTCTCATAGACTGCCGTGTGGCACTATTCGAGCTCTACAATCAGACCTTATCACCAGGATCAACCACACGGAATCACCAAGGCAACTCAGAGGCTTGAGACCCAATCACCAACAGTACATCAACACGCAGGCCAGACCAATCACAGTAATATATTAAACACAATCAACAGGTATTTTTTCATGCAGCCAATGTTACATACGTTCAATAAACGTTGAATTTATTATTGTTAAATTACTGAGTTCATTTAATTAGTTATACTTGTCACCAGGATCCTTAACCTTAATATTCGCATCTGTCACTCGACATGCTACGTGCGAATGCATCAACCCGCTATCCACCAACAGCGTAGTAATACTCAAGTGATACAGGTTCACTGTGCAGAGCACTATATTCATTGTTATTTATTATGTTGTACTCAGTCCCAATAGGCACTTACTCTACGCACTTGTTAATTCATCTCATAGTGCCTTGCCGCATCAGTTAGTGTATATCTTAAAGGTTTTTAACACTTTTGTTGGAACATTATCAAATATTTAGAATATACTCATATTCAACCATCATACATTTTTTGGTCCTTCGAGCCGGATATAATGTACTCATACTCAATATCATACATTTTTTGGTCCTTCGAGCCGGATCCTGGTCAAGTATATAAATTTTATGCCTCGATACTCACATAAATCACCAATCAACACATGTAATACACTACAGATTGCGCAACTCAGCATGCATCGATACAAGACAATGCTCAATAATAATAAAATACTCACCCAAGTGCGCTAATCATTTATTGTAAACCAATCAACAGGCTCAACCAGTTCAAATCATGGCTGACGATCAGAAAGCGCAGTCAGACCAAAGCAAATCCTCGCAGGAAGGCGACTCACATGATGGTGATGTGGAAGCAATCGATGAAGCAACAGTCATTAGCGAGACACTCAATGTACCACCCACGGCACAGAGACCACGCACCAGATCGCCTTCACCAAGCACCAATCAAGCTAACCTCATGGAGTATAAGGTCGCATCACAGCATGCGAGGATAGCAATGATCAACCAGCTACATGATCACCTGCAAAACTCACCAGGCAGCGTTTCTGCAGAACTCACCGGCCAGTTAGAGATTTTAAATCGCACTTGGGACTGTTTTTGTAACGAGCATGATCAAATGGGAGAAACATGTAAACGTGCTTTTCTCACTCACCCGTATGTTACAGAGAAGGTGTACCAATCAGGCTTTGATAGTTACTTCAAGGCACTCACACTCATCCTGCGAAAGAAGGCAATCGCAGCAACTCAAGAGACCATATCAAGCAGAACTGATCAACAGAGTCAACCAAGTCAGCACCGATCAACATTGCCAAAAATAACGTTGCCGGAATTTGACGGTGATTTTACAAAATGGCCGGCATTCAGAGACTTGTTTGCCTCAATGGTGGTCGACAATGACCAAATCAGTGATGTAGAGAAACTACACTATTTAAAGATCAGCCTTAAAGGATCAGCCGCTCAACTGATCTCCAATGTGCCGATCAACAATGATTCGTTCAATTCATCATGGCAAATAATCAAGGACAGATTCAACAACAAGGAAAGACTCATCCTGTCTTATGTTGAGAAACTCCTTAGTAACACTCGACCAGTGGCAAAATCTGCAGCCGCACTCAACACATTAGTTAGCTCAACGAAGGAAATAATCAACGCACTCAACGTTCTCGGAATTGATACAGAATCGTGGAATTATGTATTAATTTTCGTAGTTGCTCAACGCCTTGATACATCCATGCGTGAAGCATGGGAATACAAACGGAGTGCGCACAAGCAGCCAACCTCGTTTGAAGATTTGATGGGATTCATCGAATCCAGAGCGAGGGCTTTAGAAGTCATCCCTATCAACCCTGATCAATCGGCTGACAGAGCCAGCAACATCTCGAAGCACTCAACAAAATCTGCACTTCTGCCAGCAAGACCGGCTCACCATGCGTCCACTCAACCGAGGACACACCAATATCCATGCGATCACTGTGGTGGTTCGCATTACATAGTGAGCTGTGCTAAATTCAGAGAGCTACAACCTGCAGATCGCCACAAAGTTGTGACTGAACACCGACTGTGTTTCAACTGCTTTGGTCATCACAACCTCCACTCGTGCCAATCAACCATCAACTGCAAGACGTGCGGTGCCAAACACCACACGATGATTCATTTGCCATCCACCGCAAGAACCACACCAAAGTCAAATCAACCAAGCACCTCAGCTACACCTGCCACAGCTCATCCAAGCACCAGTTCACGTCAATGAGAAATTGACGTGCCATTTTGCCAACTCATCAACTCACACGGTAGAACAGCAGTTCTACTAGCAACGTGTCAAGCATTACTCATCACATCTTTCGGCACTCACCAAGTCAGATTACTCATTGATCCAGGATCAGAGCTCACCTTCGTCTCAGAACAACTTGTATCGGATCATGGGCTTACTCGTCAACACTCATCAATTCCAGTCATTGGCATTGGAAACACGAGATCAACACAAACCAGAGGTACCACCACATTAACATTACGATCAATTCATTCATCACGTGGTGTTACCATCGCAGCTCAAATACTCAATAAATTGACGAGTACATTGCCTTCAGTCCACACTCAACCACAGCAGTGGCCACACATTTCATCACTGCAATTGGCAGACCCTGACTTCTTAACACCACGGCCAGTAGATATCATCGTCGGGGCTGATTCATACGGGCTCATCATCCAGCCTGGCATCAAGAAACACTCGGACTTCTTACCGATTGCACAATCAACAATCTTTGGGTGGATTATTCTTGGTCCAGTCCCAGAGAATTATTCAACACCAAGCAACTCATACCACATCACAGTAGAATCATCAAACAAGGAAATTCAAGATCTTCTCACGCAGTTCTGGGTTCAAGAAGAAACACCATCGACAATAGATCACAAGCTCACCCCAGACGAAGAAGCGTGTGAAAAGCATTTTCAAACGACTCACACTCGAGACGAAGAAGGACGGTACATCGTGCGAATCCCGCTCAAATCATCACCATCGAGTCTAGGAGACTCAGAACTCACTGCTCAACGATGTCTACAACGACTCATGAAGAAACTCTCAACAAATAATTCATACACCAATTTATACAACTCATTCATGAAAGAGTATGAAGAGTGTGGTCACATGATACGTGTACCATCCTACCACCAGTCAACTCAAATGAGCGAATCTGTTCATGACTATTGTGAAACCGAGACGACCTTGGCACATGATGCAGTAGCATCAGGAGGGTTGAGGGTCTCGGAAGATCAATTGTCAGAACACACTTACGCTCATCCTCCATATTATCTTCCTCATCATGGTGTACTGAAAGAAGATCGAATCACAACAAAGTTGAGAGTTGTCTTCAACGGATCCAGCCCAACGACGTCGCAAGTATCACTCAACGACATCCAGCATGTTGGAGCAAAATGTCAACGTGACATCTCAGACGTGCTCTTATGGATCCGACAGCACAAACTCATCTTTTCAACAGACATCACAAAGATGTACAGACAAATCAAAGTCCACCCGGACGATTGGGATTTGCAACGAATCATATGGCGAGATGACCAACTCAATATGGTGCCATATCACCTAACAACAGTGACGTATGGAACTCGCTCAGCACCATTCTTAGCAATCAGATCATTGCTTCAACTAGTTGAAGACGAAGGTCATCGCTTCCCGCTCACAATTGGACCACTCATGAAAGGCAGATATGTTGATGACATATTTGGAGGAGCTGATCAGCTTGACACACTCATCGAAATCTCAAATCAAGTCACCCAGCTCTGCATGGCGGGCGGGTTGCCTCTAGCAAAATGGCACAGCAACATCGAGCAATTCATCGAGCATATCGACCACCACTCACCATCAAACTCACACTCATTCGAAGATAGCAGTACCAAGTTACTCGGCCTGTCATGGATACCTCGTGAAGACGTATTCAAGTTCCACGCAAAGCCTCCATGCTCAAGTTCCAAGCTCACCAAGAGAATCATCTTGTCTGAAACAGCACAACTCTACGATCCACTCGGGTTTCTCTCACCATTCATCATCAAGGCCAAATCATTATTACAAGAATTATGGCTGGAGAAACTCAGCTGGGACGATCAAGTTTCAGATCAGATACACACCAAGTGGACGTTGCTCAGACAAGAGCTCACTCAAGTCGATGAAATCTCAATTCCACGATGGATTCAACTCACAAGCTCAACACTTGTGGAGTTGCACGGATTCTCCGACGCATCTCAAATAGCAATGGCGGCTGCTATCTATATCAAAACAACAACTCCAGGAGAAGAAACCAAGGTTACACTCATCTGCGCGAAATCAAAAGTAACACCACTCAAGCGACTCTCCATCCCTCGACTCGAGCTCACAGCAGCACTGATCTTAGCAAAGCTCATGAAGTACTTGCAAACAACCTTGGAACTCGCCAACACTCAAACGTTCCTGTGGACTGATTCCTCAGTAACGCTCACCTGGATTAACTCACACCCATCACGGTGGAAGGACTTTGTCAGGAACCGAGTGTCAGCAATTCAAGAACTAACTCCAAACAGCGTATGGAAATTTGTTCCTGGCAAAGACAATCCAGCCGATTGTGCTTCAAGGGGCATCAGCATCTCCCAGCTCCAGAAGCACCTCCTGTGGTGGACAGGACCACAGTGGCTCACAGGCGATCAATGTTCATGGCCAACTCAACACTATCAACAAGACTCACAGACTCATCAGGAAGAGCGACCGGGGCTCGCATTCACAGTGGCAACAAATCAAGCCGTATATCATTGGGAGATGATATACAGACACTCTTCTCTCACTAGACTACTCAGAGTAACCGCAATATGCTTTCGAGTAAGTCAACTCATCAAGAAATTGCCAAACTCAACGCTCTTTAACCCTCTCTCGCCACAAGATATTGAGAGAGCAAGAGTATTTTGGATCAAAGCAACTCAAGCAGCATATTTCTCAACAGAGCTCAAATTGATCACCATAGCTCAACTACCAACAGCTCATCCCTTCAATCGCCTGACTGCCTATATCGATACTCAAGGCATCATTCGGGTTGGAGGAAGATTGACCAACTCACAACTGGAACTTGAGGCAATTCACCCAGCAATACTCCCACGACATTCTCACTTCACTACACTCATCATAGCAGATGCACATCACAAAACCATGCATGGAGGCACTCAACTCACCCTGAACTACACAAGGCAATCGTACTGGATTATTGGTGGTAGAGCTCCTGTACGGTCGCATATACTCAGCTGCATGAAATGTGCTCGACAACGTGGCGTCAGAGCACAACAACTCATGGGTCAATTACCAACCAAGAGAGTCACCCCAGCACGACCATTCTTCTATTCAGGTGTGGACTACGCTGGTCCACTGACCATCAAAACCTGGAAAGGTAGAGGCGCCAAACAACATAAAGGATGGCTGTGCATTTTCGTGTGCTTCGTCACCTCGGCCTTGCATCTGGAGGCCGTGAGTGACTACTCAACTGACTCATTCATCGCTGCATTCAGACGGTTCACTGGACGCAGAGGCATCTGCAACACTCTCTATAGTGATTGCGGCACAAACTTCATAGGAGCAGATGCCATACTCACCAAACTCTTCACTCAAGGTACAACAGAATCACTCTCACTGCATTGCTCACTCACCAGTGATGGAACTACATGGAAGTTCAACCCACCAGCAGCTCCACATATGGGAGGAAAATGGGAAGCAGCAGTCAAATCAGTAAAATATCACCTGAACCGAACAGTAGGAGACATCGCACTCACGTTCGAGGAATTAACTACGTTGCTCATCCAGATCGAAGCAACGCTCAACTCACGACCATTGCAACCACTCACAGAAGACCCTGAAGATACTTCAGCACTCACACCAGCTCACTTTCTCATAGGAGAGCCGCTCACAGCCATACCAGAGCCATCACTCACAGATCTGAACGTTACTAGACTATCACGATGGCAACTAATACAACAAAGGCTTCAATATTTTTGGTCCAAATGGTCAACTCAATATCTCCAGCGCCAACTGTCTACATCGAAATGGCATCATCCATCGAACACCATCAAGGTCGGTTCATTAGTACTGATCACTGATGAGAGGTCTCCACCATCAAAATGGCCTCTCGCCAGAGTCACTCAACTCCATCCAGGAAAGGATGGACTGACCAGGGTAGTGTCACTTAAAACTGCAACAACAACACTCGTTCGACCAATCACCAAGCTCGCCATCTTACCAGCTCAAACTGAATGAAGAACAGATCACATTTAATCATCAACACCGTTGCTGATGGCGGGCGGAATGTTCAGTTTTCACGCTTACCAGACACACTCAACTCATGCATACGCTACAGTCACAATCATCTGACGCCTCGCGTCATATGGTATAGCTCGCAGGTATGCTATATCGATTTATCGACCGCGCACTCATGCATATTGTCCATCTGCTCACATCCTCGATCGAAGCTCACTCAAGCGGCCAACGCTGTTAGCGTGGCCCCATCGGCAAGACCACTCATAAGTCTCGCCTTCCATCGCTGACAGCAAATCACAAGCAAGCCGTGACGCACGTCCGTCTTCTTGATACTCTGCCGCGTGGTCGACGGATGTGGCCATTGTTCTCACTCGAGTCGCTCGCTGTACACGTTCCCGCGTAAAACTCACAGAGATATTCACTCGTTCTAATCACTTTAGTGCGCATTCATTTCTATAGTGTAATACATTCTTGGTCAAATCACCCGTGTTTCAACTCAGTGTTAGTGAAAATCACAGCAGATCATCAGAACCACAGAACCAATCACATAAACGTCAACGGCGTGGTTCGCTCGTTGGCTGCACCGACGCCATTCTGCTCAGCACCGATCATCGGCGTCCGGACTCTCATAGACTGCCGTGTGGCACTATTCGAGCTCTACAATCAGACCTTATCACCAGGATCAACCACACGGAATCACCAAGGCAACTCAGAGGCTTGAGACCCAATCACCAACAGTACATCAACACGCAGGCCAGACCAATCACAGTAATATATTAAACACAATCAACAGGTATTTTTTCATGCAGCCAATGTTACATACGTTCAATAAACGTTGAATTTATTATTGTTAAATTACTGAGTTCATTTAATTAGTTATACTTGTCACCAGGATCCTTAACCTTAATATTCGCATCTGTCACTCGACATGCTACGTGCGAATGCATCAACCCGCTATCCACCAACAGCGTAGTAATACTCAAGTGATACAGGTTCACTGTGCAGAGCACTATATTCATTGTTATTTATTATGTTGTACTCAGTCCCAATAGGCACTTACTCTACGCACTTGTTAATTCATCTCATAGTGCCTTGCCGCATCAGTTAGTGTATATCTTAAAGGTTTTTAACACTTTTGTTGGAACATTATCAAATATTTAGAATATACTCATATTCAACCATCATACATTTTTTGGTCCTTCGAGCCGGATATAATGTACTCATACTCAATATCATACAATGAGATATCACTTGTACGAAGCTTAACACTCAATTTATCTGTTTAAGGGTTGTCGCGTTTGCTAATGCGCGATTTTTCTAATACTACGTAAATGGAATAATAAATTTCCAGTTCCTTTTGGGTTGATGCTATTATTCGTAAAGTGATGAGGTATCACTTGTACGGAGCTTGACACTCAATTTATTTGTTTAAGGGTTATTGCGTTTACTGACGCGCGATTTTACTAATACTACGTAAATGGAATATTAAATTTCCAGTTCTTTTCGGGCTTAGATTTTATAATTCGTAAAGTGATGAGATATCACTTGTACGGAGCTTTACTCAATTTTATCTATTACGGGGTTATTGCATTTGCGAATGTGTGAGTATCGAATATTGTGTAATTTTTATTTTGAGTATTTCTCGAATTTCTTGGGGATATCATTGGCCGAATCTCGATGGCCATTGGCGCGTCGCGTGTCTCTATTTCGGCGTTTGCAAGGTGTGGCCTAGCTGCTGAGATTAGTCCTCATACGGGGCGTTCCTTAGTACCTTCGTTAGATGTACCGGTCCGCCTTGTTTTTAATCATTGGACGTCTAGCTGGTGTTATGCTATTTGGGATGTTATTGTTTTGGAATGCCCGTTCGAGAGATCTGTCTTTTGAGGCTCCGCCCTGCTAATGGTCACGCAGAGATCTTATAGTAGGAACGCGAGTATCGTGTAGTGAGGTGGTGTGTGTGTGATTTTACCTACCTATCTTTACTCGTTTTGTTATTGTTTGGGTCCCTAGCTATAGCTCGCTGTTCGCAAAAGACACCGGGTTCGCAGCTATAACCAACTAGCTCTTCCTGTACCCCGGATACTGAAGCTTTTAGTCGCACTTAATTAAGCCACCTTCTTGCGCCTTTAAGGGCTTTACAATTTGGTTTTTTAATTAGTGAGATTGGCCGAGGTATCCGTTCGTAGCAGGTGGTAGTTGGTGCTGCCCCTGACGTGTTCCCACCCACGCAGGTACACCCTACGAGTCGATTGCGCGTGGTGCAACAAGTCGGGATGCCACTCCCTTAACCTGGAGACACACGTACTTCTTCACTCTGCAAAAGACATGTAGCCACGGCGCTATGCGTGGGGACACGTTAATGACAGAGTGCCCTAACGCTGCGATTGGGGGCGGCCAAGGCGCAATGCAGGGGAGCCCTTTCCTCGCAGAGTATCCTAATTAATTCGTTTACTCAATTGACGGGCAGGACGCAATGCCAGGGAATCAGTATGAGTAAAAGAATACTGTGTACTACCATGATATTTCCCAAACGGTTAGTTCTTATTGGTATAGTTTCGTTCGGTCAAACGACGGCCAAGCGCAATGCAGGGGAATCGATTGATCGAAAGAACACTGTTTTCGTTACATTCTGAATTTTAAATGAATTTATGATGGCTGTCGGGCAGCACTTCGTCTTGGAGAACAGATTTTGAACAAGAGCCACGAGGCTTGTCCGGTCGTGGTTTATATAGTTTAGTGGATAGACCCCGAGGGGGTGTTTTTGGGTATGTCACGTGATGTTCATCGCCCTTCAATCACTAGGTGAAGGAGGTGCGGGGTGATGTATCGGTGTACCGTTATTTCTATATTTAGCCGGGCTTTGTCTTTTTCTGAGTTTCAACCGCGGTTCTAGCGAGGTTGAATTTTGTTGGTCCGTGTTAAATTTCCATCCCCAGGAGGTTGAAACTTTTCCTGAGAGTTTTTTACCGTTTGATTAATGTTTTCACTAATTGTTGTTATGTGTGGTTTTACTTATTCTTTGTATGTTTTCTTCTGTCTAATTTCTGGTTCGAAATTTGCTAGGATTGCTTTATTATTGTGAATTTGGTATTTTACAATGTGTTTTCTAGATGTTTTTCCTAGATTTTTGTGTTGTTCTTACTTTTGAGTGTTTTATCCGGGTAGGGCTTGCCCTAGTTTTGATTTGTTAATTGTTTTTTGTAAGATTTCGGTTCGTTTTATGTCTTTATTTCGATATTAATACTTGATCCTTGAGTGAGGGTATGTGGTGAGGTTTCACGTGGACTCCCCTTGTCGTTCACTCTTGAAAATTTGTGGAATTTCAAGAGTTCCACTAATTCTTTTGTAATTTCGCCGTATCGTGGCGTTCTCTGCGCATCGCGTCGGTGTGGTATGGTTGGCTTAAAGGGTGAAGCTGCCTATGCCTTCTTAGCACGGTAAGGCGTTTGTTGTTACGCGTTGTTCCGCCTGCTTCCTAGAGGGGCGGGGGGTACTACGCTGGGGTCCGGTCTGTAGTGTGTGGTTTTGCTGTTTTGGCCTGCCCCTCGTCTTACTCGTGCGAGCTTCTTGCGAGCTGTGTTTGTTTTGATAGTAGTCTTATTTTATTTAGGTGGGGCCTGTGTCTGACGCCATGCTGTTTTAGGGTGGGTACTTGCGGTTGATCGTGTGTACCTACTTTTGTGCTATGTTATCCTGGTTCAGCCGATGTTTTTCTTTTCTGTGTTTGCTTCTTTTGTTAATAGATCATCGTTTTTTCGAGTGATTCTCTGTTTTTTCTATTAGTTTTGATCTTTGTCTGTTGGTGTAGGCTGGATGTGTGGGTGGTATTAAGGTTTTATTATAGTAGCAGATCGCCGTTATGGCGTTCCGTTACAATATTTAATGACAATATTAGCAGTGCTCGGTTACTTTTTGGTACGTTCCGTAATTTAAGTGCTCCAATCTAATAATTCGGACAATAGTGTTAATATAAACCTAACTATTTTAGTATATATACTGTTTTAATACGTGCTTCTGTGCTTCAATAAACGTTATTTATTTAAACCCGCCCCTCACCAGCCGTGCCCCAATCCCGAGGCAGCACATTCTGTCTCAAAATCGGAAAAATAAAATATTATTCCTTCGTTGCGTTCATTCGTTAAAACCCAAGACGTAACAGGAGTGTATATTCCTTTCATGGCGTAGACACCCGATAAGAAGGGAATTTTAGAAATTTCACCCCTAAGGGGGTGTAAAACGGTTAAATATGTTTTTACGTATTTCTCAATATCTCTTAGGCACGATGAGATATCGACTTGGTTTTTGCTTGCAAATGTTACTCATACAAATGTTTAAAACTGATTTCAGGATTTTTAGAAATCCCACCCGTAAGGGGGTGTAAAAGGATTAAATATGTTTTTACGTATTTCTCAATATCTTAGGCACGATGAGATATCGCCTTCGTTTTTGCTTGCAGATGTTACTCATACAAATGTTTAAAAAAACGAAAATTGAGGAACACAATCTGACATATTATACAAGGGAGTTAATAGCGACAGAAACGAAGGCGTCGTAAGAAGTACACGTTACAAAAACAGGCATTATACGTGGCGTTTTAAACTCGTGTAGCGCGCACGAGAATTCACTGTCCTACTCCGGGCCTTCGGAAACACAACACAAGAGAGATAAAGAGAACGAGAGAGCGAGAGTGAGAGTGAGAGAGCGAGAGCAAGATAGAGACGAACGAGGTATGTAAAAATCATTATGTTCATAAAGTCGCAAAACTACCGTTGTACCGACGTTCAATAAAAACGACAGATTCTAATTAATCTGCAAATTCAATAGATCTTACAAGACACGAGACAGACGTCGGAAAAAAACGCAAAAGACGAATTTTAAATTCGCACAACGCGCATGAGAATTCTCAGTACCACTACAACATCTTCCCAAGTACAACACAAAGAGAGAGAGAGAGAGAGAGAGAGAGAGAGAGAGAGAGAGAGAGAGAGAGAGAGAGAGAAACATAAGATATTTAAGACACGCAAGAGACGTAAGGTACGCAGAAGACGTAAGGTATGTGAAACGTATCTATAACGTTCGTATAACGTGGGTATATAACGTTCGTTATTGTATTTACAAGACATATTTACAAGACACATAAAGTTAAGACAGAAGAGAGGAGATTTAAAAAAATTAGTAATTTAAAATTAAAAATAATAATAAGAAATTAGATAAAAGAAAATATTTTAAAAATATTATTGAAACTAGCATAAGCACTCGTGCTTCGCCACGGGTATCTTTAAAGCTATTTTTTTTAAATTGTTTGTAACAAAGCCGCGAATAAAGATACAAATTTTATGGTATACTTTATGAGATATTACTCGGAACGTTAAAAAATTTTTTAATTTACACAAAGTCATTCCCAAGTCAATAATTTCAGCGTTCCAACGTAATACAGCAAAGTATTCAAATCACGGTTTTGCCGGGATGCCAGCCAAACGGATGAAAATTCTAGCACCTTTAACTTGGGTTGTATTTTCTTTTCATTGCGTCAGCACTCAATTTGGTTGAATGTTTGTAATAACTTTTTGGCGATAACAGTATTTTTTAAAATATTTATTTATTTTATTTTGAAATGCTATCTTTTCCAAACCACCACGTTGTAGATAGCTTGGCGCGTTTTTTTTATAGTGGTGTCCCCTTTAGGCCTATTCCACTTTTCCATTTTTTCAACTTTCTCTTATTGTTCACTACTGTTTCTTACACATTTTTTAAAACTATTTTTCTTCTTTTCTGTTTTTTTTTTAATTCTTTATTTTAGGACTTCTTTATACACTACATTAGTTGTTTTTCCCATTGGTGTTATTATTACTAATTTGCTTGATGAGCTCACTCTTGAGTAAGCCACATATAATTGTCCATGTGAAAAACAATCTTCTCTTAAATCTATCCCTGCGTTTTTTAAAGTCTGGCCTTGAGATTTATTTATAGTCATTGCAAAGCAAATCTCTATAGGGAACTGTAGTCTTTTAAATTCGAAACAATAATCTGTTGTTATAAGTGGAATACGTGGTATAAATATTGACTCTCCGCGAGCAGGACCAGTGAGAACCGTAGCCTCAATTATATTTTTATTTAGAACTTTTACTTGCAATCTGGTGCCATTGCATAGTTTTGGTGGGTTTAGATTCCTTATTAACATTATTGGTGCTCCCACTTTCAGTAGAATTTTGTGTGCTGGAAATCCTGGAGGATTTAGTGTGTTTAGAAATTCCACGGGATAGTTTACCACATAATCAATTTGTACTACTGAATCGACAGATTTATATTCCATTGTTGCTTCTTCATACATTTTTATTATAATTTTATTATCAGGGGTACAAATTGAAAATGCGGGTTTGATAACAGATGGCGTTACTAACGCTATACGCATCAGGCAGTACTGTGACTATGTTCATGTCAAAGCTACGTCTTATAGCTTTAATTTTCAGTATGTGTCAATTTGTCGCAGTGTCAAATTCATAGTTTTTTTGAGCTCTCAATATGTCGAGTTTCGTGCCAACAAAACAGCATTTGCGGGAAGTTTTAATTTACTTCTTTAATTTGAAGAAAAGTGCTGCTGAAGCACATCGATTGGTCTCCGAGGCTTATCCGAGTCATGTTCCATCGGTTTCAATGTGCGAGAGATGGTTTGTGCGGTTTAGAAGTGGTGATTTTGACGTTGAGGACAAAGAGCGGCCGGGCCAAGTGAAAAAGTTTGAGAATGCTGAATTGGAGGCAATACTCAATGAAGACTCGTGTCAAACTCAACAAGAGCTCGCAGATTCATTGGGAGTGACACAACAAGCCATTTCCCATCGTATAAAAGCCCTCGGAATGATCCAAAAGCAAGGACATTGGGTGCCGTATGAGCTGAAGCCGAGAGACGTCGAGCGCCGTTTTTTTGCATGCGAACTGCTGCTCGAACGGCAAAAACGGAAGGGTTTTTTGCATCGCATTGTCACTGGTGATGAAAAGTGGATCCATTACGATAACCCGAAGCGCAAAAAATCATATGGTTACCCCGGCCATGCATCATCATCGACGGCCAAACCAAATATTCACGGCGCCAAGCTCATGCTCTGTATTTGGTGGGACCAGCTGGGTGTGGTGTATTATGAGCTATTGAAATCGAACGAAACCATCACAGGAGCACTATACCGAACTCAATTGATGCGTTTGAGCCGCGCACTCAAAGAAAAACGGCCACAATACGAGCAAAGACACGACAAAGTAATTTTGCAACATGACAACGCTCGGCCACATGTTGCAGCGCCGGTCAAAACATACCTACAAACGCTGAAATGGGAAGTCTTACCCCACCCGCCGTATAGCCCAGATATTGCTCCTTCCGATTACCACCTTTTCCGATCGATGACACATGGCCTAGCTGACCAGCGCTTCCATTCTTACGAAGAAGCCCAAAAATGGGTCGATGACTGGATGGCAGCCAAGCCGGCCGAATTTTTTCGCGACGGTATCCGTAAATTGCCGGAAAGATGGGAAAAAGTTGTGGCTAGCGATGGACAATACTTTGAATAATTCATTTGTTACCATTTTTTCAGAATAAACGTTCAAAAATAGAAAAAAATCCCGCATTTTCAATTTGTACTCCTGATAATAATTTCTGCTTTATCATTCTTCGATGTTAAAATTGCTCGCTCGCATAGCCAATCCATAGACTTCTGTTTTATATTTTCAATATCTGGGTATATCTTTTCTATAAGGTCTTCGATTGTCGTCACTATTGTGCCTAATCTTTCAGTTATGATTATTTTTCCATCGGTTTCTTGATATTCTCCATTACCTATTTTTAATAATATGTTTGAAAATTCTCCTGCATTGATATCTCCTCTTAAATGTACTCTCATATTTTTACTTAATGATATTTTATGTATTTTTGGCCATAAATATGATGCTTTTATGCATGCTTTTACTTCGTCTGCTCGAGTTCCCCTTGGCACTACTGGTAAAGTTTGTCTAAAATCTCCGGCTAACAGCATAGTAATTCCTCCCATTACTTTATTATTTTCTCTAATATCTTTTAGAGTTATATTTAGTGCTTCAATACCTGCCTTGTGTGACATGGTGCTTTTATCCCACACAATGAGCTTACATACCATCAAAACTTTAGCAATATTGCTTTGTTTTGTTATATTGCATATAGGTGTTTCTGTATTTGTTAGATTTATTGGCAATTTAAATTAAGGTTGATTGAAAAAGTTTTTCCTGTTCCACCAGGAGCATCCAGAAAAAATATTTGTCCTTCATCATTCTCTACACTATTAAGCACCAGTCTATAAACATTCATTTGTTCATCTGTTAATTCTTTCTCATTTTCCATTACCTTTTGTTTTAAGATATTATAATCATAATTTATTTCTGTCAAATAATCCTTGTTTTCCATGATTCCTTCTGTTCTATATGGTTGTGGCAGACGATATTGTGATAAACCATCTCCTTTCAATGTCATCACTATATCTTCAATCTGCATCAAGCATTTATTGTACACATATTCCATTAGTTGATAATTATTTTTAAATTTATTTTCCATTTCTTTTTTAATATCTTCTGAAAAACTATCTTTGAACATTTCCCAAAGTTTAATTGGTTCTGTAATTTGACAAAAAACCGACATTACTGAAAAAAGTTCTCTTAGCTTATATGGAGATTCGCTTAATGCTGCTTCTTCCAAGGCCATTTTCCATTGATTATCATCCTCTAATAGACCTAATGCTTTACATGCAGACTGAAATGTATTTTATTGGACTCCATTCACAGTCTTCAAATCTTTAAATGATGTTGCTCCTTTTACCTCATGTAGCAGCATGCGTACATAATAACACTCAGTGTTATTTGGGTGAATAATGTAGACCCTTCCCAGGGCATTATCCTTTTTTACTTCGGGCCAGCCATCGACGTATTTACCACGTTTCCTTCTTACAAATTTGTTGTTTTCCCATACATAATATGAAGGCAATTCATAATATAAGAGTGTTTTTGCAAAATCATCATTTTTGCAAAGTTAAAAATATGCCAATAGTGTTGTTTGTGGAGGGTTGCTAATTTTATCTTTCAAGTTGTCGTTATTAAAATATACACGTTGTCCATTTTCTAAGTGCACAGCAAGATGTACAACAGTGGGATATCTTTCATGAATTGGAAATGCAAAAATTCTCCAAACTGCCTCTGAGGTGCTAATATATCGTCCACTCTCATGGCAAAAACTGCTTGGTCACCACCCTTATTTATGTATTTGCATATATATTTTATTGATTTTACAGAATTACACAATTCCACATTAATGTGAGCATTGAATGTACGTAATAGTACTGGATTGTAAGGCACCACCCATCGATTGTCCAATTCTATTCCATTTATTTTTACTGTATTACCACCGTCAGCTGTTGATCTTCTCCGATATTGCGGATATGTATCTTCTCCTGTCTGTGTGTCTTTTAAAAGTGGCCGTGGATATCTCTTGCTGCAGCTACCTTCTTTTATGCATGGAGACTTGTAATTTAAATTGCCACATGGGCCATTGTTGGAAAATCAGCTGGCGCACGGCGATCGATAATCGTCGTGCGCCTACCTGTTGCGCTCTAACACGCGTTGTTCGGTTGAGTCGAAGATAGCCGAGGCATGGGCTTCGCGAAGCCGAGGATGTGCCTCGTTGGCACGCCGCGTCGAGCGAGAGGATGTCTCTCTCGCTTGACTTCGGTTTCGCTCACCGGCTATCTCGCTCAACTGACTCCAGCGCCCAACGAAACTTTCATATTCCGCAGCCATATTGGAAATTTTGACACTTTTTCGCACACACCGGCACGAACAGCACGCATCTCCACTTTTCGGACAATTTTCTTGGCTTTTTGGTACATCGGACTCGCTCAACTTTGCACACCAGGACTCATTTGCTCAAGGTAAGAGTACACTGGCAGAATTTAGTAAAAATTCACTGTCAGTGAGGAGAGAAATACGGTGCTTCACCACTTTGGCTCACTCGTGGCATGCGCTGCAGCACATGCAGCATCATGCTCTCCTCACTTGCTTTAGCCGGTATCCGGTATAATTAATACAATTATACCGGTGTGGTCTATTCACTGTACTTCCCTCCAGAAATTCTGCTAGGGAAGTACAGTGACTATACGCGGTTCACTGGTACAGCCTCAATATCTGTTTGCATTGTGCTACGCAGTGCTGATTGCGTAGCTAAGTACACATAAGAAAAGCACTCCTGCAATATACACTGAGAGTGCTCTCATTATTAATTCATTGCAACCACTCTGCAATACACTGCTGAGTGTTTGCAGTGAGTTACGCACACCCATTTTCGCACTCAATGGCATCGGCGTGTCGTGCTGTGTAGCTATTACTACGTTGCACGCACTGCTGTCTCAAGTTTATATTCAGCACACAATTAATATAATTGTGTGCTGCTCACATTGTAATGCTAAATTCTAATTACTAGCTCATTTATGTTTTTGCACTCACCAGTCTGAGCGTGTCGTGCAGCCTAGCTATCACTACGTTGCATGCACCGCTTTCTCATGTCAACACTCAGCGCACAATTAATATAATTGTGTGCTGCTCACATTATGTCAGATTATAACTCAATTTGTTTATGTATTTCATAATTTGTATTCTTTCTAAATTTAACATAATTTGGATTTACTGTCACTTATATTGTTTCTATAAATTATATATTTTAAATTGTATTTTGGGCTACCTGTCGGAAGGTGGAATAAAACCACTTTCTCAACATAACATCTTTGTGTCTGGTTTGATTTTCCTTTTTGCTTCAAGTGAGTTCTCACATTTGTTCACCCAATTCACAGATTGGTCAAGCATCACCGGAAGGAATTCTCAACAGCCATGTATCATATTTGCTTTTACTATATCATATAAGATTGGATCTTGTATTTGATCTGGTATTTCTGCACTTATTATTTTATCTATCATGTCTGAATAAATGCGTTGCTCTAACCACAAAAGAATATGAATATGAGGCAGTCCTCGTTTTTGCCACATAAAGCATTTTACTCCTCCAAACAATTTTCCTTTGGTTAATATTGACATCATTTTCATTATTTTAAAATGAAAAACTCTTGCTATGATGTCGTGACGATCATGTGATTTTTGTCCTTGAATTAATGCATCTGTAATATCCTTCCACCTTGGGTTACATGTAAAAGTGATAAATAAATCAGGACGACCGTGATGACGAACACATGTCATTACGTCTTGAGTCCACTCATGCATATATCGAGGTCCCCCAATGAAAGTTGACGGTAGTATCACCATTTGTCCTAGTTTTGTTGCATTTGCATCATATCTCCCTATAGCATCCCTAAGGTGAACATAACTTTCTGCTCTCAATTTTTTTTGGTTGTTTCTGATATATCTTAATCTCTCAGTTTCTATTTTGGCATACATATCTACCATATATTGACTAAATAGTGAGCGATAATATATCAAATGATTATTCTCTCCTTGCCTGATCATAATGCGATACGAATAGTAATTTGCTGCAGAAACTGTTTTGTTTAGTGGTTATTTATTTATTGGATCACGCTGTGGCAGTGCAATATAATATCCATCCTCGCCACGACAAAACATTAGTAGATATTGTAGTGCATCGTATGTTCGATGAATTTCACTTATGCGCTTTAAATTATTACTTTTGCTCTGTATCACAATATCTCGCTCTTCGAACTGCTAGATTAACAATAATCAGTGCGACTTCATTTGCTACTGGTTCGTTAAATAGTCCTTTATGAGCATTTTTTGGCTTTCTTTCTGCATAAATAACTATTTTAAATTGCTCACAGCTTAAAGGTATTTTTTCAAGAGTTGTTTTCAAATATTTTATATAACTATTTACATTATGTAGCATTTTCTGTATTTCTTTGATTAAAGCTTGATTGATATCAGGACAATTGCTATATCTTATTTGAGCTTCCCTTTCATCATTTCCTACGAAATACATTTGTAAAAATTTGGCATCCTCTATTGTTGTTGGCAGCAGACTTCCAATTAAATGATAGACTTGTCCTTGCACTTTAAATGTTGGATTGTAACCTTCTTGTATAATTTGACCTTTTGCTCCAAATGATGTCATACAAAAACAATTATTATATTTTCTTATACGATCCATAAAATGTACGTGTAATGGGTGTTTTCCCATTATTAAACTATACATTGGCTCTGGCAATTGTTCAAATGGCTGTAGTTGCACTTTTCCAGCATTGCAGCACATGCCAGGTGTCTCATCTTTCCATTTTAAAGCATTGCAATATTGACACTTTTGATTCATTCTACCTATTGCTACAGTGCTATCTGTTTCATATGCTATGTCAATATTATATTCCATACCGGCATTTGCTTTATCTTTCCATAAAATTGCTCTTCTTTCTGCTCGTTTTTGAAAATTGTTTTGTTCATATCTTGATTCTTTTGCTCTATGCTCATTTGGATGATTTTTCTGATATTTTGTCACTGCTGCACGATGCACCTTTTTATGATTCT
Organism: Cylloceria caligata; assembly: GCA_963942595.1. Taxonomy (NCBI): domain Eukaryota; kingdom Metazoa; phylum Arthropoda; class Insecta; order Hymenoptera; family Ichneumonidae; genus Cylloceria; species Cylloceria caligata. Next base: position 53,517,567 of record OZ012705.1, read on the forward strand.
GTGCATATTTTTTTGCGGCATCCCTTAGTTGTTACTTTCTTATATCATTAGTATATCTTGCTCTTCGTTTACCAAGCGTAATTTTTGTTGTTCATTGTGTTAATTGATTATTTAAATTTCTGTCGTATTCTTCTTGAAAATTTTGTTTTTCATTAAACATTTCTTTTTTTTCATATTGTAAGTATGCATCGAAATGTCCTTTAGATAGGTCCTGCGTAAAACGTAATCTCCCTACATCATGACCTCTATTACCGAAACTTTCATATAGTTTTCCAATACGATATACCTCGAATATAAAATGAAATATTTGGCCTGCTGCTACCAGTTCGCATGTACCACCATAAGTAAATTGTTCCGACATTTGTGTTAAGTATTCATTTGAGCTAGTATAGTTGTCTCCCTCGTTATTATGAGATAAGATAGAAAACTCTTCCCAATTATTTTTAACGTGCTCTACAATTAGCTCGCGTACTTCTCTAGCCATTAATTGGGTATTATACATTAGATATGAAAGAGATCTGAACAAACAGTTTCCATCTCCTGTTATCGGAACAATAGTATGCTGTACCCTTTCCCCATTAATTTCTAAATACTCTATTGACATTTTTTTATATTGAAAGGTATTTCTAAATGAATTTAATATTATTTTATCTTATTTCAATAATATTTTTAAAATATTTTCTTTTATCTAATTACTTATTATTTTAAAAAATTTTAAATTACTAATTTTTTTAAATCTCCTCTCTTCTCTCTTCACTTTATGTGTCTTGTAAATATGTCTTGTAAATACAATAACGAACGTTATATACCTACGTTATACGAACGTTATAGGTACGGTTCACATACCTTACGTCTTCTGCGTACCTTACGTCTCTTGCGTGTCTTAAATATCTTATGTTTCTCTCGCTTTCTCTCTCTCTCTCTCTCTCTCTCTCTCTCTCTCTCTCTCTCTCTCTCTCTCTAGAGATGTTGAGTCGTGTGTCAAATGTGCTCCGTCTTTGAGCCAATTTTTTGTGAAATATAACTCTATAATAAGGATAAGACTATTACGGAATGTGCGGTTTTGTGTAATGAGCATTTAGAACGATAGATGATAGCTATCGGGATCGCGGTATTGTGAACAATTTTAGATATTGAAGTTCGTGTGAAAGTGGTGACGGCGACCATTCGCGCTGCCACGGTGACACGACAATAGCGCATACCACGGCATTTGTGCGAACACAGACGAAATGGATAGCACGACTGAGTACGATGAATATCGATGCTCAGCGTGCAAAAAAGCTATAAAAAGTCAGGTAGTGCGATGCAAGACGTGCCCGAAACTGTTTTATCATCCGGGATGTGTGTGTAAGCAGTAGGTGTACGATAAAAACCGAGAACTAGTGCCATGTAACGGTCCATTCGATAAATTCGTAGTTGACGAAAGCCAAAAGACGTTGACACCTGGTGCAGGTAACAGCAGAGATCACTCGGGTTCGACTGGATCATTTACTGGAAGCAGAGGTATTAGCACGACGGCAAATATCGAAGGAAAAATAGACTGGTTGGTGAAAAATGTGAAAGAAATAAAGGACGAAGTTGCATGCAAGAATGAAGTTAGGGTGATAATTAAGGAAATAGTACAAGAAGAATTAAAGGGCATTAAGATCGAAATAGAAGAAATAAAAAAGGTGATACAAGGAGGAGTTCGAGGTACAACAAGGGAAGTAACAAGAACCTATAGTGAAGCAGTCAAAGAAAAGAAAAAGGAAACGGTTATAATTATTAAGCCTAACGAACAACAAGAAAGTGAGGCCACGAAAAAGAAGATCAAAGAAAAGATAGACATAAAAAACATGGCTGTGGGAGTAACAAGGTTAAAGAAAGGCAGTAATGGAACTGTGATTTTGGGCTGTGAAACGACTGAAGAAATAGAAAAGCTAAAGACCATAGTACAAGAGAAAATGGGCGAGGGATTTAAAGTTATGGAAACAAAGCAACAAAAACCGAAAATTAAGATTGTTAACATGGAAGTGGACGAACTAGAGCTGGCGGATGATGAGCTGGTTGAAACAATAAAGAAACAGAATGCAATGGAAGAAAAGGAAGGAAGGGAGATGAAAATTGTTAAAAGAATAAACAAAGAAGAGAGACACGAAGGATCAGTAATAATGATAGTGGATGAAGGAACCCACCAAGAGATACTGAACAAAGGTAAGATCAGCGTGGGTTGGAGAAAATGTCCGGTTTACAACCACGTCAATGTGAAGCGATGCTATAAATGTTGGGGCTACTATCATATAGCCAAAAATTGCACAAGAGAGGAAACATGCCATAAATGTGCGGGAAATCACGAAACGAGTAAATGTACAGCGACGAAAAACAAGTGCATAAACTGCATGTTTAAAAACCAAGCATACAACTTAGAGATAAACATGGAACATGATGCATTAGATCGGGAATGCCCAACGTACAAAAGAGCAATCCAAGAAGAGAAGAGGAGAGCAGGATGGGACGATTAGCAATTACTGAAGGAGGAAATGCTATGGTATACAAATGCACAAAGTCTGATAGCACATAAGGATGAAATACGATACCAAATAGTGGATAAAATGAAACCCGCATTCATAGCGTTATCAGAGACCAGAGTGACAGCTGAAATTGGTGACAGAGGAGTGTATATGCCGGGCTATAGTGCAGTCAGATGTGATGCGGAGAATAGAAATACAGGTGGTGCAATCTTATACATAAGAGATGATATTAAATATGATATGATACCAATAAATAAAATAGAATCAAACTGTTGGTGTGCTGGAATAGAGGTCAAGGACGAACATTATAAAGGAGTGATAGTAATTGTGTATCATTCGCCAAGTGCGTCGGATGCTGAATTTATAAGACACATAGAAAACATAACTGAGGAACTAACAATCAAAGGAGACTGTTTGATAATAGGTGATTTTAATATAGATGTCACGGTAGAAACGTTCTACAAAAAGAGGTTGATAACAGGAATGCTGAGTCTAGGAATGAAGCAATACGTTAATAAACCAACAAGAATAACGCAAGACAGTCGAACTACTATCGATTTATTATTTGCTAATAGGTGTGCACAAGTGCAGGTGGAACATGAGCCAAAGATAACGGATCATGCATGGATAAAAGTCATATTAGGTAACAGGAAAGAAAGGAATGAGTATAGAGAATATAAAACAAGAAACTATAGTAAAATTGATGTGAAGGAATTTACACGGATGCTCGTTGATAACATAGTGGGTGCTCTAGATAGGTTCGCACCCAGAAAAATAGTGAAGATTCCAAGCGTATGGGAAGGAAAAAAATGGTATTCAGAAGACATAATAGTAGCTGCAAGAAGAAGAGATAAGGCATACGGAGTAGCCATTACTACTGGTTTGGAGGAGCATTGGCAGCAATTTAAAGTAGAAAGGAATGCGGTAGTCAAATTAATAAGAGAAAAGAAGAAGGAATATTATGAAAAGATGATAGACGATAATAAGAAGGATCCGACAAAAATGTGGAAAACGTTAAAAGAAGTAATTAAAGGAGAATCAATGGGTACTAGAGAAGTAGAGAATATAGATTTTGAGATATTGAATGACGTGATGGGAGGTAGTATAACTGATAAATTTAATGTGTTCTATGTGCAAAGTGTAAAGAATATAGTTAATTCAATACAAAGGGATACGTCTGGAAGTCCAAACCGAAGAAGAATTATAACAGGGATAAGGATGAACAATAAAAGTATAACGGAAAACTTCAATCATATTGAAATAAAGGATCTGGAGAAGATAGTGATGGGACTCCCGAAAAAGCAGAGAACGGAAGAAGGAATATCAAGTGATATACTAAAAATGGCATTCAATGCAATAAAAGAGGAATTTGTGGAAATAATAAATGGATCCCTACGGGAGGGATGTTGCCCGGACAGCTGGAAAACTTCTACAATTACACCGATCCCAAAAATAAACAAAGCCATAAAAGCAAGACATTACAGACCAATTAACATGTTGCCATTATACGAAAAAGTGCTTGAATTAGTAGTAAAAAATCAAATTGAAAAATATTTAGAAACCAATGACATCATAACGGAGCATCAGTCAGGATTTAAAAAGCAATATTCGTGTGAAACGACGATTCAAACTGTTGTAGATGAATGGAAAGTGTACATTAGTGAAGGAAAAATGGTAGGAGTAATATTCATGGATTTAAAAAGAGCGTTTGAGACAATCGACAGGGATATATTATTAGACAAATTATACCAATATGGAATTAGAGACAGGGTATTAGAGTGGTTCAGAACGTACTTAAGAAATAGAACACAGCAAGTTCGATTCAATGATAAATGGTCTGAAGTTATTCCCAACGAATATGGAGTACCGCAGGGGTCAGTACTAGGGCCGTTGCTGTTTATTATATATATAAATGATATAGTTAATTTGTGTCCAGAGGAATGTGCAATAAAAATGTTTGCTGATGACACAGTGATATATGTACCTGGAAAAAGCAGCGCGGAAGTGGAGAGAAAGATGAATATGTTATTGAATATAGTAGAAAAGTGGATGGAAAGAAATAAATTAAAAATGAATGTAGAGAAAACAAAATATATGATTGTCAGCAGTGTAAGGAAAGTCGTGAGTAGGAATATTGTACTGAAGTGTTTGGATGGAACGAAACTTGAGAAAGTAGAGTCAATAAAATATTTGGGTATCATTATTGATGACAAGCTACGATTCAAAGACCACTGTGAGTATATGTTAAAAAAAATAGGGAAAAAAACGAGCTTTCTAAACGGAATGGGGAATTATGTATCTGCGTATACGCGATGTGTGATATATAAAGCAATCATAGCACCTGACTTTGAGTATTGTGCAACACTGTTAGTAGCTATGGGTGAAACAGAGTTGAAGAAACTGCAGATCGCGCAGAACAGAACAATGAGGGTTATATTACAATGCAACCGCTATACGAAGGTAGAAGATATGCTGAGCGCGGTACAATTTATGTCCATAAGGCAAAGATTGTACTATAAAGTTTGTACATTTATCTTTAAAGCCGTGAAGAATCTACTGCCAAAAGAATTTAAAAATCGGCTACAAATAGTAGGAACGAAGAGTGGTAGGGAAACAAGGCAAGCGGAAAATATAGTAATACAATTTAGAAGAACGAGAAGTGCACAAATGAGTATGTACTATGAAGGAGTGAAAATATATAATGCATTGCCAACTGAACTGAAAGGTTACGAAAAAGTAGAACCGTTTAAACGAATGTTAAAGGAGTATGTTGTGTCCACAGTAAAGTAAGATGTATGTAGATATAAGAAAAATATGTAACACTGTGTATAAAATAGCTGAGAAAGCTAATAAACATCCATCAATCAATCAATCAATCTCTCTCTCTCTCTCTCTCTCTCTCTCTCTCTCTCTCTCTCTCTCTCTCTCTCTCTCTCTCTCTCTCTCTCTTCTCTCTCTCTCTCTTTCTCCCTATCTTTCGTGTTGTACTTGGGAAGATGTTGTAGTGGTACTGAGAATTCTCATGCGCGTTGTGCGAATTTAGAATTCGTCTTTTGCGTTTTTTTCCGACGTCTGTCTCGTGTCTTGTAAGATCTATTGAATTTACGGATTAATTAGAATCTGTCGTTTTTATTGAACGTCGGTATAACGGTAGTTTTGCGACTTTATGAACATAATGATTTTTACATACCTCGTTCGTCTCTATCTTGCTCTCGCTCTCTCACTCTCGCTCTCTCGTTCTCTTTATCTCTCTTGTGTTGTGTTTCCGAAGGCCCGGAATAGGACAGTGAATTCTCGCGCGCGTTGCACGAGTTTAAAACGCCACGTATAATGCCTGTTTTTGTAACGTGTACTTCTTACGTCGCTTTCGCTTGTCTCGCTATTATCTCTCTTGTATAATATGACAGATTGTGTTCCTCAATTTTCGTATTTTTTGTTTGTTTTCGTCTCTCTGAATGTAGAAACATGTACGATATCTCGAATCGAAAAAATATTGTTCATTTAGCGACAACCTCAAAAAGTATACCATAAAAGTTGTATCTTTATTCGCGGCTTTGTAACAAACAATTAAAAAAAAATAGCTTTAAAGATACCCGTGGCGAAGCACGGGTGCTTATGCTAGTTTCAAATAAGTCGGAAAACACAGTTCGCAGCGACACTACTAACCGCTCGTTGGAATCGTGCCACTTGGAGCGTTACTTTAAGTGTATAAACATCGAAATTGGTGCAGTGGTTGGAAAGATGTTTGCGTTTGAAAATGGTGAAAGTAATGAAAAATTGCGCTATATCTTGTAATATTATTACGACAAAAGGAAGAACACTGCGCAGGCTTGTGAAAAAATGTGTGCTGTGTACGATGAAGGTACTTTATCAAAATCTGCTGCGCGGAAATGGTTCGCTCGCTTTCGTTCTGGAAATTTTTATGTAAAAGATGAGTCACGCTCTGGTCGTCCAGTCACTGAAAAGCTGATGAACTTCTTGAAAAAGTCCAGCAAGATAAGGACATCAGCAGTTTCGATATTGGTATGGAGCTAGGCATTGACCACAAAACTGTTTTAAACCATTTACACAAAGCTGGCTACAAAAAGAAGCTCGATGTATGGGTTCCTCATGAGTTGAGCGCGAAAAACATGATAGACCGAATAAACATCTACGATGCGCTGCTGAAACGCAATGAATCGAGCCATTTCTGAAACGTGTCATAACCGGTGATGAAAAATGGATCACGTACGACAATCGAAAGCGTCAAAGATCGTGGACAAGGGATGGGAAGCCGTCACAAGCGTTCGTAAAGCCAGGATTGTCGGCGAAAAAGGTGATGCTGTGTGTGTGGTGGGACTGGAAGGGAATCGTCGACCATGTGCTACTTCCAGTTGGTCAGACGATTGATTCTCAACTCTACTGTGGACAACTAGAGAGATTACGCTAAGCAATTGAAAGAAAAAGGCCCGAATTGATTAATAGGAAAGGTGTTGTCTTCCATCATGACAACGCCCGACCACACACTTCTTTGATGACCCGTCAAAAATTGCGAGAGCTTGGTTGGGAAGTTTTGATGCATCCACCGTGTAGTCCAGACATAGCACTCCCTGACTATCACTTATTCCGATCTTTGCAGAACTCTCTCAATGGAATTACGCTGCTTTCAAAAGAAATCTGTGAAAACCACTTGATTCAGTTTTTCAACCAGAAACCACAGAAGTTCTTCACCGATGGCATCATGGCTCTATCCGAAAAATAGCGAAACGTTGTCGATAATAATGGAGCATATTTGGTTTAAATAAATTAATTTTCACACTATAAGAAAACCAGCTGAATTTTACTAAAAAAACGCCACGAACTTTTTCCCAGACCCAATACATCATGTATCGTACAGCAGCTCATGCAGCCGTATCGTGTAGCTCCAGCCTCTTTTGTATCTTGCCCCCTTTCTTTCCCACTCTCTCGTCTTTTATCCTTCAAATTTAATGTTTGATGTAATTTCTTCTCGTTGAAGGTTTCCGCCACCGTGACTTGGCATTCCTCTCGCCACTTGTGCGAGGTCAGCTGGCCGCTGACTTGCTGTTTTCGATAGCGAGGGGCCATTCCTGTCTGACGACGTCAGCTGTTCCTGGATGAGCCGTTGGACGCCTTACGAAATTTATATCCTACTTGACGGTTATTGGGATCATATAAGATGTGACTCTGTCACAGTATATTGAAACATATTTACACCCGCTAGCCTGCTTTATTATATTTCACTGCCAAAACAGGCGAGATTACGTTCGAGTGTACCGAAGTTTACGGGCACTAGGCCACTTAACCCGGAATTTCACAAAAACTAGCTACGTCACAGCTCAGGAATTCCCTCGCTGCTGTAAACAGCAGGTCAGCGACCAGCTGGCCTCGTTTGTCGGCGAGGGGAAGACAGGTAGCGTGGTAACGGCAAGAGATTATTAAGACTCGTTAAATTAAAAAATTGGAATCGAAAATGACGAAGAAGGGAATGCGGGGCAGGGTATAAAAGAGCCCGCGTGAAAGGAAAAGCTCTCTTAGTTCAAGGCGATTAAAAACGAAGTTGTTCTGATATACGTGCATTTTTCTCTTAGTCGAAGGTTTTTTCTTCTGTGATCATACGGAAATTCTTCGACGAGTTCTAGTTCTTGAAACAATTTGTTTTTAACACTTTATTAAATACGTGGTCTCGCAAGTAAGAAAATCGAGTCGGTGGGAGTGAAACAGCCAAGACTGCAGAAAGAGGAAAGACAGGTGAGTCAATTGTACAATACGAAAAATCATTAGTGGAATTTAGGCGAAACTGATATCAGTCTTAGATTTGATAGGTTCTAAGTGAATTGAGTTAATTGCATAAAATTAATTAAATAGAATTAATCGAATAGTAATTACGCGAATAAAATTAAGTCGCGTAGCATTTAAACCGGTAGTGAGAGGCTCACTACCAACGCACGGAACAATAACAAACTACCGAGCTGGCTGTACCGAGAAATCACGTAAACGAGATACACGAAAAGAACTGTAAAATAATCGCAGGAGATATCGAATTTAGATGCATTGTACTGGCCATCGGTGCCAAGAAACCGAACATTGACATTTTATTTTTAATTGCCTGTATTAATAAACTCTACTTTTACCTATCTCGAAGTCTAAAATTAATTATCCTTGTGTTCGGGTTCGAATTTCCCCTGGGAAATAAAAATTAATGCTGACGATAAAAATTACCGTTACAATATGTGTTCCATTTCCGGCCAGCTCCCTTTTGTACTTCTGAAAAAAAAGAAGAAAGTGGGCCTATATTTTTATTGTGTTTGTATTTATTGATCAAGCTAAGCCGGAATAACCGCGATAAAATGATTCCCAGATGTACAATGATAATATTTACAGAAATAAAAATATCTCTTTCTCTTTTTCCTTCAGCGTTTGTAAAAGGGGCTTGTAGAGTTGTTGGCTATCTTCACAGCGAGACAGCTGTCGAATATCCTAATACAAAAACATACGTGCAACTACATATATATAGGATAAAATATATATTTACCCGAGTCATTGACCATAAGGTGATCAAACTACGCGTCAGCTCTTGAATGGGTTTGCTGTTCCGGTAATATTTCCATTTCATGAGGTTGTTGCTCTGGTATCATTTTAATTGACAGTTCCCATAATCGGCTTTCCCATAATTAGTTATCCCTGTCTATGATTGATACATCTTCGATTGCATCACGCCCGCTATCAACATTGCTATCGGCTTGCTGACCGTTTTCAGGAGCCTTCGCTATTTCTGATTCAGCACCGTTGATAAGCGAATCGTTGCTTCCATTGCATAAGCCTGATGGCCCTGCCGCAGCACTATCTTCTTCTCCACGCTCGAGTCGAGATGCTACTATTTGAACGAACATTTTTGTTATCTATAATATATTTTCAAGTTTGTTCAAGATTTTTCGAGTACTTACAATTTGCTGCATGTTGCATCTGTTCCGCCTCATCCACAGCACAAGATACTATTACAGAGTCATAATCATCACCACCATTGAGGCTGAACTCCGATGAAGTATCTAATTCTGTTGGAATTAACCTCATTGTTATGCGTATACAATATAGAGTGCAACATTTTTTTTCAATACTTACGGATTACGGGCTGTATTTGACGCCACAAGATCTGTTCCTCCACAGCACGCATCTCTTCTGTGAGAGCTGCTTCTTCATTGCTTGAGGGCTCTAACATCCGTCTATATACTGTAGAGATGGATTTATTTAATAAATAATATTCAAATATTATAATACCCGCATAGAATTTATTATGACAGTTAATAATCGCATCGTTAACACTTATTGATCTCTGAGAATACCTCTATTGAAAGCTACTACGATGACACGCAAAGGTGCCCACCATAAAATATATTTTAAATGCTTTACGAGTATAAGAGTCGAAAAATCTCTCAAAATCCTACACCATGTAGAATTAAAGCTACGCCGAATATACATGCTGTGAGTTATCGCTGATTTTAAAACAGCGAGAATACACGAGCGAAGGGCCCGGTGCGGTATTATGTCCAGGAAACTGATACACTTAGATTGTCACATGACTGTCGGTCTTTTGTATTTCCAGCGCATATAAAATACTGACATGTGAACGATATCTCTGCGAGCTCTCGAGGATTGATATGTTTTACTAAATTCCAGATTTGAGAGCATCCGTGCTCTTATCAACAGCGTTACCACCGACTTCACATATCGCACAGCATAGTGTAACGGTATTTCTCGTTAACATTATCCTGAAAGGGTTTTAGTTCGGACTCGAGCAGGGAGGAAAGTAATATAGGCTTCAGTAGTAGATAAAAGTAGGGTTTATTCAAGAAAACATGATGGAAATTATGCGATACATATGTGAAACGATAAATATAAAGTTCGATTGTATGATCTCGATCCCTTTTTCTGGTATTCTGGCTGTCACGCGCCTTACAATTAATTATTCCCGAGCTCTTGAATGCCTTTATAATCGTGTACGCTGAGATGGAGAATTTAAAGAATAGTTGATAATATGATTTGCTTTAAAATGGAATGATAAGTGTCGGTCGATAATTCTTTTTACCCACCGCGTTCACTAGGTAATATGGGTGTTTATCAAAGTCTCGAAATTCAATCTCTCGAATTACTTTTGACCGACAGAAATGAACGAATGTTCGGTACGCCGTAGGAGGACGCTGATAGCGAAAAACCATATATATAGCGTTCTGACAGGATCGTAGCTAATGAAACATTAATTGGGAGTGACCGGTGGGGGCCCTAAATAAATTAATAAATAATCATTTTCAGCTAGCTCGAGAGCTTTGCACCGGTGATGATAACGTCGCCGGTTTCGCGTAGGATTTAAACTAGACGACCGGGATGACCTGCGACTTTACTGACCAGGTCATTCCGGTGCTGATTTTTTTAGCTTGGCCGGACAGTGTTCCTCGTCGTCCAGGTGTTCCGTCAGACTGTTCTCGAGGTCCACCTTGACAGGAAAGTATAAAATGATAGTTTATAAATATAAAAATATTTTATATATAAGGTAGTGCATTTGAAGTGGTGATACCTTCTGCACACGACAATAAAGGACAATAAAGGTATAAAAATTACGAGTATTAAGGTTTATTCGAACTATTCATGTATTTACATTTATTTTATTTATTTTTATATTATTCCAGGCTGCACGAGGACAATACGAAGGTGCTGTCGATCAGCCGAAACGAAAGGAGTTCAGATCACTGAAACAGGAAAGGAATGGTAAGGTACATAATGGAACAGTCGGTGCCAGAATTGACAGAAAGAAATGTTAGGTCAACTAGTTTCCTTGTTCACCATTTTTTGCTTTTTCAACTGTTCGCATAATTCAGAAGAAACCGTATGACGGATGATACACTGTATGACCAATCATTACCTTTGCAATGAGATTGAACATCGATTAAGTGGCGCAAATATTGAAAAAAGTGAAAACTTTAAAACCTTGGTATCTACATTACTGTAAACAGTATTGAAATAAGACGATTGCTTCCACCTGGTGACCTGAAAAGAATTTTCCTCGACTGAACCGGTGTACAATATTGTTGCTAAGAAAATGAAATACAATAAATTCAATAACGACACTCGTCATGTTCGAGGCTCTCGTTCGACCAATATTCTTCGTTAGTTTCTTACAAAGGCGTCCTTCGTTTGTCGAACGAGCGCCTCGACTAGCGTTCTTCGTTTGTTCTTTACAAAGGCATCCTTCGTTTGTTCCTGGTAGTTCAGAAAATATTACGAGTGTCGTTATTGAATTTATTGCTGGTGTTTCTTCTTACGTATATTGTTATTGTAATTCATTCAGTTTATTTATTTATTTATTGTTGATGTTTCTTCCTACGTTTATTGTTTTCTTCTTATATTTGCGCCACTTAATCGATGTTCAATCTCATTGCAAAGGTAATGATTGGTCATACAGTGTATCATCCGTCATACGGTTTCTTCTGAATTATGCGAACAGTTAAAAAAGCAAAATATGGTGAACAAGGAAACTGGTTGACCTAACATTTCTTTCTGTCAATTCTGGCACCGACTGTTCCATTATGTACCTTACCATTCCTTTCCTGTTTCAGTGATCTGAACTCCTTTCGTTTCGGCTGATCGACAGCACCTTCGTATTGTCCTCGTGCAGCCTGGAATAATATGAAAATAAATAAAATAAATGTAAATACATGAATAGTTCGAATAAACCTTAATACTCGTAATTTTTATACCTTTATTGTCCTTTATTGTCGTGTGCAGAAGGTATCACTACTTCAAATGCACTACCTTATATATAAAATATTTTTATATTTATAAACTATCATTTTATACTTTCCTGTCAAGGTGGACCTCGATAACAGTCTGACGGAACACCTGGACGACGAGGAACACTGTCCAGCCAAGCTAACAAAGTCAGCACCGGGATGACCTGGTCAGTAAAGTCGCAGGTCATCCCGGTCGTCTAGTTTAAATCCTACGCGAAACCGGCGACGTTATCATCACCGGTGCAAAGCTCTCGAGCTAGCTGAAAATTATTATTTATTAATTTATTTAGGGCCCCCACCGGTCACTCCCAATTAATGTTTCATTAGCTACGATCCTGTCAGAACGCTATATATATGGTTTTTCGCTATCAGCATCCTCCTACGGCGTACCGAACATTCGTTCATTTCTGTCGGTCAAAAGTAATTCGAGAGATTGAATTTTCCGACTTTGATAAACACCCGGTAATATATTCAAGCATGCGTACTGTCGGTAAGTGGCCGGCAGCTACTCGTCGAACTCGGATTATCCTCGGATCTTTTACTCCGTCGCTCGATGTCCGCTCCCTACATCACAGGACCATTGGTGGGAGTAGAGCTCCCGCCTGGTATCCTCGTGAAGGTCTACTCCCTCGTCAACCTGACCGCGGCTGCAATTCAGCATCAGCGAGATGCACTCGAAGTGCATGCGCAGATGTTTAACATCTCAGGGCCGCACCTCATTAAATTCATTAGTATCCTATATTTTTCCTGAGCTAATGTAACTTATATCATAATCATTTACTTTTATCCCTACACTATCGTTTTATATCTTATATTCGTTATTTGAATGCGTGATTTGCTGTAAGCTATCGATTTTGATTGATAAAATAGCCTGCTGGATCGCCTATCCTCGGTAGCTAGAGTGAGTCCGCTTTGTTGTTGTTTTGCTGGCTCCGCGGTACTTTGAACTCGAGCGCAGCATAGGCTCAGCTGCTACCTGTCTAGTGTGGGTCTGACGTTACAGCTGGGCTTTGCGTGTATCAGTGCGGCTGCAGCTAACGACGGCTCATTAAGGCTTCCTTCCTGGTAGCTGGACTTCTGCGTTGGCGGGATCTGTGAACAAAAGTGTTCCCCGAAAGCCAAATTTCTGGTCTTTTATACCAGTATCCCTTCTGTTCGTCCTACGCTTTTGATATCACTATAGCTAGTGACGGTCCTTTAGCCCATCTCCTGTAGCCCACTGATAGCCTTGGTCTTTTTAAAATTTGTCGTTTTCACTCGTGCTTTTTCAAACGAGTAACGGGACTTTGCCTCCGACGTGCCGGTCTCATTTGGTGTGAGTAACGCGCGGTAGCGATGCCTCGATGTGTGCATCGCGCGTCATTAGACGACCAGTAGGTTACAATACGCTCTTTTGAACACTCGTAGTTTTACTGCTAATTCATATACAAAGAGGTAAAAATGTTTAATAAATTTCAGTGATACCGGGCTCTTGCAATATTTCAGATTGTTCGACTTCTCATTTTTTCGTAACACCATAAACACGACGCCCTTGCGCTTTTCTAGCTCGCTTACTCACTCGCTGCATCCCACGATCGTCTCCTTATTCTCTTGCGATGCAGCAACAGAAGCTGCTCTTCATCCTTCTTATTGAGAATAAGAGCGTACCTGGTATGTTTATTCAGAGGAGATACGCCTTTTTTGTTTTCTTACCCTCAATATAGCGATATCTCGAGTACTGTAAGAGATACGCAAAAACCCCTACATCGAAAAATTTATCGCCAATAACGTCAATGACGCTACGTACGGCAGTAGCGTCTTCGCGACGAAGTGCATGCTACTGTCACTCAATACCAAGTATTCATTACCTCCAGCGCGTCATCAATGAAGTAGCAGCAGCATCTTCGCAATTATGGTATCTCACGGTAGCAGTCAGTATTACTTTATAGCTTCTAGAGTGCACATGCAAAAATGTATCCGTGCTATAGCCCCAGTATTTTAAAACCCGTGTTTTTTTGTAAAGTGGTTTAAATATAGACTGTACGTAGTGTATTCGTTCGCACGTCGGAAATGCACACGGTGTACGAACAATTGCAGACCGTCCTGCAAGACTTTTACCTATTAGGGGTAACAGGGGTACACGCGTGTCCATCGAGGAGGTCGCCAATAACATGTCATGTGTTGTTTGGCGTAATGGCATTGTGTACCGCGGTGAGGTTGTTTAAACGGACTCGTACGGTTACTCGGATACTCTGAGGTATTACTGGTCGACGAGGCGTATATAGCATATTTTGATATTGCTGATATTTGTCACGTGGAGACTTTCTGGAACATATTGCTGGCGCAGAATGAGGAGTGTTTATTACATGGTCTGTGTCGTGTGTGCGTGAATGTGTGTGTGCGGATGGATATAATTTAGGCCCTCGTCGCCGATTTCGTGCCAAAATATGTATAATGAACTCCTCGTTCTACCAGTCCCTCAGTATCCTTGCAATCGTCGACTACATAGAACATTGAAAACAGGTAAAAACATTGGGAGGGGTTCACACATTGTGATTAAACTGACCCTAGAGATATAAAATAAAATAAAATTTTTTTTAAATAAAAAGCATTAAACTTCATGTTGTGACGATATCTCGAAAGCGGTAAGAGAAACGGCAAAACGGACAAAATTAGGGGGTCATCAAGAGGGTCAGTCACACCAGCCAGTGTAGCTGATACTATAGGTAAAATTAAAAAATAATAATAATCGAAAAATATATATTCACAGACAGTGCGCTGTGAGCACTATTCGTTATCTTTCCCCACTCTTACCCTTACTCACCTCCGACCGAGAGCTCTCAGCAGGCCGAAAGAGTGGGGATAAGAGTGGGACTCGCCATAGCGCACCATACACTATTTATATATATATATCGTTATTAGCAAACTGATGTATCGCTATATTTGTTAATGTTTTTTTTTAATAAACGTCACTTTTATCAACTATCAAAGCCTAAATTAGTTTTCTGAAATACCGTATATATATGGTATTTCAGAAATATATAGACGACGTCTCAATATATACATACATTCAATGAATATATTGTATATACATAGGTACATACATATACCAGGTCTATAAATATGAAACCGGAATTTGCCCATAGATAGCCCTAGCTGTCAATGTAGTTACCGTCAAACCGCGTCAATGGCGCCATTTCCTTGTTGACATCTCTAACAAAGATTTTCAACTTACAACAATACAAGTTTGATACAACGGCATAGTTTGTAATAGCGTTGAACATGTCGAATTTTGTGCCTGGGAACTACGATTTGCGGACAGTATTGATTTTCTGTTACCAATTGAAGAAAACTGCTGCAGAATCGCATCGAATGCTTGTCGAAGCTTACGGTGAGCATGCTCTTGGTAAATCACAGTGCTTTGAGTGGTTTAAAAAATTCAAAAGTGGCGATTTTGACGTGAGAAACGAAAAACGTGGAAGACCACCGAATTTTGAAGACAGCGAATTGCAAGCATTGTTGGATAAGGATGACGCTTAAACGCAACAACAACTCGCGGATCAATTAAATGTGACATAAGAAGCCGTCTCCGTACGTTTGAGAGCCATGGGAAAGATCCAGAAGATGGAAAAATTGGTTCCACATGTTACGTCAAAATCGCGGCCTATCTTACAAACCCACGAATTTAACATAGATTTCACGTTTCGGTGTATCTTTTCCGTGCTCTGGTCAAGGAGAATAAATTCTCCCTTTACCACACCCGACGAGAAAATACCGAAGACGCAAGCCCGTTTTTGAGTCTAACCTCGCGGAAAATTACTCGGGATATGGCTGGAGTGCGTTTTGTTCTTGGTTGGGGATAATCACTTCACGAATAATGGGGAGGGACTTGAATGACAATTTCACGCGGAGCAAGATTTCACTTGAATTGGTAATTGAAAATTTTACCTACGGTTGTTTGTTGCTGTGGTTCTTGCTGTTGAACGTTGGTTGGGCGTAGATTAATGTAGTCAGACAGACTCAAAATCGAACGTAGGCGTTGGTGCGTATTAATAATTATTTATTGAAATAAAACTGCATGAGTAGTTGAATGTTGCACGTTCAATATTCCCGATTTTACAAGCGTCAATAATTATAAATACTGTACTCTTACTCTGTACTACTTGAAACTATAATTTGTGAAAATTAAGCCGTGGTGAAAAATTATCGTTCTGTACTACTTTATTTCTCGGCAAACAGTACTACTTGTTGCCTTGGAAAAATTCTAATTCACTACCGGCGACTTATTGACTGCCAGGCTAGTGATTAGTCCTCTACTTAACCCCCCGTGAAACTGTGTTACTTGACTCCCCGTGAAAAAGTGTCGATGGCCGATTTTCGCGGCCTTTTATAGGGCTCCTGAGCGTCGAAAATTCTTGTCGTCAAGCGCGTAAAAGAAGAGAAGGGATAAAACCCTATCCTGATTATAAGAATTTCCCCATGGTCTATCTCGACCATACACGTATTCATTCCCCTTACCCCGCAGAGTAGCTTCTCGACATGCAGAGCCATAGATCTATGCAAGTGCATCGGTATGGTGCGCTCCGATTTGTCAGCGCGATGTGCTACACAGAGGACCATGCGATTAGATGAGGGAACGCGTTCGAGGCGTTTTTCCCCTGAAAATGAGGCGATTTTTACCACCCCGCTTCTTGGCCTACTTTCGATAGAGTTTCCTAGTCTAGGTAATATCCTTATGCTCGCTTCTATGTAAGGGCTTAGTTTTTCAGCGTTTGTACGGAATTTAATTAAATCCTTCACATGAAACCACTAGTAGTAATTTTGTTACAGATTCTGTAGTTAACTTCGACGTATGCAACCTGATTTCTGCGTTAATCTCTTATTAGTATAAATGGTTTTGTTGAGTTATGGCTTGTTCCAAGCATCATTGGTTATTCGTTAAATTAGTGATTACTCTACTTGTAGCTAATAAGTTCTCTTAGATAATTTGTTAGTTAGACGTTAGATTTCTTATAGTTAATAAGTTTTCTTAAATAATTTGCTAGTTAGACGATTATTCTCGTACTATAGAAACGATAGCGAGAGAGAGAGAGAGAGAAGGATTTTACTTGAGAACGACTCGTCTAACTTGGTTACTCGTACATTTCGTTCGTACGCAAGTCGGCTAGATCGCCGTTCAGCCCTAGCGATAAGGCGTTCGTCGTGGCGCAGAGAGTCGCCCAGCCTCGCTTTCCTGCAGAGGAAGCTCTATTGAAACGCGTTACCGTTTTCTCTCTTTCTCGATTCGTTTTACTTTCAGTATTTAGCTGTAAAACAATCTTAACATTTCATTTTATCCTGTCTATATATGTGTAATGTATTCCATATAAATAACTTGATGGTAAAACAAGTATTTCTATGCATGGAAACGAGAGAGAGCGAGAGAGTTCTTCTCTTGAGAACGACTCGCCTAACTTGGTTACTCGTACATTTCGTTCGTACGCAAGTCAGCTAGATCGCTGTTCAGCCCTAGCGATAAGGCGTTCGTAGTGGCACAGAGAGTCGCCTAGCCTCGCTTTTCAACAGAGGAAAATTTTTTGAAACATGTTATAGTTTTTCTCTCTTTCTCGTTTAGTCTTACTTATGGGTGTTCAGCTGTAAAATAATCTTAACATTTCATTTTATCCTATATATATATATATGTATAACATATTCTATATATATAATTTACTAGTAAAACAAGTAATTTTATACATGAAAACGAGAGAGAGCGAGAGAGTTCTTCTCTTGAGAATGACTCGCCTAGCTTGGTTACTCGTACATTTCGTTCGTACGCAAGTCAGCTAGATAGCTGTTCAGACCTCGCGCAAGGCGTTTTCGTTGCGCGGAGAGTCGGCCAGCCTCGCTTTCCTGCAGCAGAAGCTTCATTGCAACTCAATTTTAGTCTCATCTCTTTCTCGTTTTTCTGTCTATTTTTCGCTATTTTACCATAAATTAATCCTAATATTTCCTTTATCCTTTCTATATAGGCATAACATGTTCTATATATTTATGATGGTGTTTTTACTATAAATTCCAATATTTTACGAGAGACATGTTAATATATAGGCATAACATGTTTTATATATTTATGATGGTATTTTTACTATAAATTCCAATATTTTACGAGAGACATATTAATGTAATCCCAAGAGAAAAGGGGAATTAATCCTGATGTACTGATCTTTCTTCTATTACCCGACTATACTTGGTAAGCTCATTAATTCGATGTGGGTTGTACTCGTTTTCGAGTGACAGCCATGGGTAGTTTCCATATGGAAACATAATTGTTCTTTTTGCTGCTGATATTTTATCTACAGTATTCGTGTGAACATTTTAATAGTCATAACTCTTTCGTTTAAATCAACAGTTCCTCTGCTTTTGTTAATTGTTTCGCTTAGTTAATAATTGTTCGTGATTTCATCATCTTTGTAAAGAGAGAGAGAAGATTTCAGGCAAGAGCGAGAAGAAAGGGTGCGGTCGCTTGGTCACGTGATAGCGTTCCCTCCAACCGCTCCTTTATGACCAACAACGCCCCGACGGCGACTAGCCGAACCCCTGGTCTAGGATTGAGGGTAAGGCCGCACTGAATCATAGATCCATAAATGGCAGTCGATAACCGGGTCTACGCAGTAGATCCCATGGTTTCAAAGTTTGCCTTTTGACCGGGAGCGCCGAAAAATTCCATCTTTACAAGATTAATTCTTCCCGGGAGACGGTCGGTAGGGCCGCATCTTCACCCTGTTCCGATCTCTGTCGCTAAAATCGCTCTCCTCTCCTCTTAAGAAGTTCGAGAATAAAAGAAAAATGTGAGAGGTTACTTTTACTGTAGCGAAACTAAAACAGAAGAACTTTAACGTAATCGAAATGAAAAAGATAAATGCGACGTTACGTCAGGACGTAACACACATGAACTGAATGAAAGACAGCAGGAAAACCGAAAAACCACTTGCGAACTGCTGCTCGCCAAGTACAAAAGAAAGTCATTTCTCCATCGAATTGTGACTGGCGATAAAAAGTGGATATATTTTAAGAATCCTAAGCGTAAAAGATCATGGGTAACTCCAGGCGAACCATCGACATCGACTGCAAGGCCAAATCGCTATGCACGGAAGACAATGCTCTGTGTTTGGTAGGATCAGAAGGGTGTGATGTATTATGAGCTGCTAAAACCTGGCGAAACCGTTAATACTGAACGCTACCGACAACAAATGATCGATTTGAATCAAGCTTTGCGTGAAAAACGACCAGAATATCAAAAAGGCAACACAAAGTGATTCTGCTTCATGATAATGCACCATCACACACAGCCAAATTGGTCAAGGAAACAATTGAGGGGTTTAGTTGGGAAATACTTTCGCATGCAGCTTACTCACCAGACTTGGCTCCGTCCGATTACTACTTATTTGCATCGATGGGACACGCACTTGCTGAGCAACGCTTCTTCTTACGAAAATGTACGAAAATGGCTCGATGACTGGTTTGCCTCAAAAGAGCAACAGTTTTTTTGGCGTAGCATCCACAAATTGTCAGACAGGTGGGAAAAATGTATAGCTAGCGATGGGCAATACTTAGAATAAAATGTTTTTTATCATTTTCATAAAATAAACGTGTATTTTCTATACAAAAATTCCGGTTTCATATTTATAGACCTGATATATATATATAAGTAGTACGTGTACACCTTTGCTACATCCCACTCCTATCCCGACTCCTTCCGCCACCACGCGGCTACCCCCACCACCGCACTTTTCCACCACCGCGCTACCCACTCTGCTTAAATAGTGTCGGTAACGTGGAGATAGTAAAGTGAGGTGGAGTGGGTACTCTGGTGAATAAGAAAGAGTAGAGATAAGGGAAGGCTGGAGCAAAGGTGTACACATACTTGAAAAAGAAATAAAATGAGGTACTTACCTTTATTGTTGTTGACGTCCACCTTCCTTCGACGGCAATGTTTAACTCCTATCTTTTACTACCTCACTCACACAAACACACACACCCGCGAGCGTGGACACTTTCATAACGGAGCATCGTCTACTTCAGGAAGCTCGGGGTCCTCGAAGGCCTCCTCCACGTCGCCACCATCGTACCCGATGTCTATTTTGGCACCGAGGACTCCGAACACCCGCTAGCATCGTAACGAGGATACATTGCGAAAAATACGTTTTTTACTGCGTGATCAGGAAGTTGAAGACAGACTGAATGCTCAGGATGCTGCTGGTTGGTATCACAGGGTTTGAAGATAAAAACCGCCTATGAATCGTAACTAGGTGTCCAGCGCTCTGAATGCAGCGACAGCGGTTTTGCACGTGCGTACCGCTTTGCGCTGTGTTCCTCGCGAAGCGCTTGCTCTGCAGTAAAAGGCGCAGAATATTATACCGTACCGCGAGGGACTTCGATTATAATTTATTGTAACAGGGTTACATGCATGAGCGCAGGGAGGAATGCGATAATAATCGATATAGCAGAGTTATATTCTCGAGCATCGAGCGTTAGTTCGAACAGCTAGAAGAGCACAAATAATATTTAAGAGGTCTCGAAAACACCTGTGCGACAGACTCGGTACAGGCGTACCGAGTTTTGCGGGCAATAGGCCATCGCCCCTAATGCAAAAACTAGAGCTGTCGCCACACCGGAATTCCCTCGCTGACGTAAACAGCAGGTCAGCGACCAGCTGGCCTTGCCGGGAAGCGAGGGGAAGGCGGTGAGCGCGGCAGCGGCGTACCGCAAATGTCTGGAAATGCGTTGTATTTAAAATCATGATGGAGAAATAGGCAGAGGGGACTGAGGCGAGGGGAGACCTATAAAAGGTCGGTGCGGAGCGAAAGAAGCTTTCTTGGTGAAATAGTTTAAACGGAGGAGGTGCGGAAATTGATAACATAAAAATTCTAATTAAAAATAATCATTCCAGAAGTTTTTCAAATCATATCTATCTGAGAGTCTGCAGTCACTCCGGAAAAATAAAAACCAGTGAGTGGTGGCTATAGCCGAGGAAGTGCCGAAATCATAAACGATAACGAATAATAATTGTAGAAATTATCAAATATCCACA
The DNA here is from genome assembly GCA_963942595.1 of Cylloceria caligata. NCBI lineage: Eukaryota > Metazoa > Arthropoda > Insecta > Hymenoptera > Ichneumonidae > Cylloceria > Cylloceria caligata. The sequence goes on from OZ012705.1 coordinate 53,538,908, forward strand.
ATGTACGAAATAGATAAGTTAAATAGAGTAGATGCGTAGGAGAATTAATACAAGTAAGTGAGTAGATTGTAAGCATTTTATATTAAAATTAGTGCATCGAAATAAGAGCGTAGAATAAGATGAAATGGTATGGACTTTTAAAACCGACGATATAAATAAGAGTTGCAGGCATCGTGTGCGTAAAAGGAACACAGAGAGAAAGTGAAACGGGAATAAGTGAGAAAGAATTGTACACAGAGTTGATACACTCTGTCCAAGTAGTGAACTTGTGCGTGAGGCGGTATATGTGTGGGTAGCGAGGGAATACCAGGGCGTTAACGCGTTATCGAGGTACGAGCCCAAGAGTACTGAGAATTGATGCTCGAATACTAAAAAATAGCGTGAAAATAATCGTCGGAATGCCCGAATTTCGATACCAAGCAGAGTATAGAATTAGGAAATGTAGAGGATAAGAAATAGGTAAAATTAAAATGCATAGGATTAATGAATATGAATAAACAAATATCTTATAGGAAAATATAAATGATAAAGTGTGTTCGATCGAAATAAGAGTGTAAGAGAAAGAATTGTAAGTAGAGTTGATACACTCTATCAAAGGAGCGAATGCGAAGCAAGATAGCTAGTGGAGCGGAATATTATGCAACAGGTATACAGTGATACCATTTGACGAGGAGCGAGAGAAAGCAAAATAAGAGTGAAAGAGAAAGAATTATAAATAGAGTTGATACACTCTATCGAACGAGTGAGTGCGAAGCAAGATAGCTAATGGTATGATATATCTGTGCAACGAGTATACAGTAATACCGTTGTATAGAACCATAACAGACTTACGAAGAATACCGAGGATCGGTGCACCCGAAATAATAGAATAATTGTAGAAATAATCGACAATTACGAAGTTAAAATTGTCATTATGCGGAGTCCGAGTGACCTAAATTAAAAAGTGACGTTTTTTTATGAAACTGTTTTCTCCGAATAAAGCCTCACTCTCAACCACCATGAAGTCTCAATTAATTAGTTATGTGATCGAGCCCAAATTCCTACGATAAATAAAAATATATGTGAACGTGAAAAATTACCGTTACATTATATATGTTGTAACGGTAATTTTGTGCCTCAACGCACCACGTTACCTATGACTGGTCCAAGTTATTTTTCCTTCCTTTTTATTTTCTCTTTCGAGGTGGGCGCCAGGCGCTTTCGCGCCGGAAGGAAAAATACCGAGTTGGATGACCAGTCTCGACCCAGGCCAGCTACAGCTGTTCAAGGCAGAGTGGGTGGTTCGGACTGTCAAGCTACTTATTAGTCAAACAAAAATAAAGTAAAATACGGATAAAATCAATCAAGTAAAAGAATTCCTTAAAATCCACGAACCAAGTCGAATAATAAAATATGGTCAATAACTACGACCAAACGAGAACAATCCATGGAGTCAGCTAAATAAATAATAGATAAATAAATAAAATAATGACAGTAAATAATTTAGACAACCACAGCAAGTACGGGACTTACAAACTTCTTTATTTCTGGCGATCTGATGGCAATTTCCAATAAACAACAACTTAGAATTCAAATAAAATGTCCCGTAAAATCAGTCTCTCGTGTTAACAATTTTCTCAATTTAGTCAGGTATCTTAGTTTTAATCTCAATTCAACGGCAGCAGTTATCCCGTTCGCTCTCTCTCACTCGCATACTCTGCAGATGTTAATAGCCTATCTCGCTTGCTTCTATTTTCCTATAATATTCCTCGATAAATTTCCAATGCTCGGTGGTCTCTGTTCACAGTCTGCGATACGGCCTATCCCGAGCTAATCCCACATACTTCCAAACAAAACCGAAACCAAAACAACGGGACGTCGAGAGGTCACGTACGCGAAGCGACCCACGGCCTGCTACTACAATTCCGAATAATGTATGCCGTGTAAAAGTCAAACCACCGAGACTTTCTGCGGTCCGTAAGATGTCAAATAACGAACAAATAATGATCGGTAATTCAATAATAACAAAGAATAATAATAATAATAAAATAATTAATGTGAGAATAATAATCTCGATCAATACCTCGTTAGTTGAATAAAATATAACAAATAACCAATAAACAATAAATAATAAATAATAAATAATAAATAAGAAATAATAAATAATAAATAAGAAATAATAAATAATAAATAATAAATAAGATAATAGATAATAAATAAAATAATAAATAATAGACAGAATAATTAATAAATAAATGAAACAGAGAAACGCCGATTGATTGGAAGGATACGCGACGCGCTCTATAACGTTCTAGTCCCTTTTACATCCTATCTACTACGGGACGACGTACAAATCCGCGCACGGCCTTCCAAATCGAAACGAAAGGGAACTCGAATTATCTCACATAAATCCAAAGTCTATATTTCGTTAAAATCTGTGACGCGGTCTATCCCGTTCCAATCCCACACAAACCAACACACTTCGGGATAACGGCCTAACGCGCGCACGATTTAACTCTAAAACAATTAATAAAGTGACTTTTCCCCGGTTTCTATACGTTACACGATCTCGAGGTTATTCTTATTAAACGCCGCGATTCCCAATACAAATTGACACTCTGCACGCAGTGTACTCGAGTCGCAGGGGTGACCCGGCTCAGACAAATTTCAAACACACTAGTTAAATGATAAAATAATGAAATATTAGCGAAAGACCGTAGAAGGGAGAAGAGCTCACCGGGACGATGACGAAGCGATGTTCTCGTGATCCGGGAATTCTCGAGAGGACGTAGCGATAATGTTTTCTCAGTTTCTTCCCTCCGGTAATACAGTGGACGGTAATCCGCCAATATGTGTGGTAGCTTAGGATAGCGCGGGACACAGGTATAAGTACTGCCACGTCTGCCTCGCTCAACGGTCACCGGGAAAAAGCCTCGAGGTCCTGCCGGCACGCGTGCCCGTGAACTATGATCCCCACTTAACCCGCTAGACTCGGTTAATTAGGGGAACCTGTGTCGCACGATGACCGCGACTAGCGCCTTAGTTGGACGACGCATAAATTAGCCACAGATAATACAGAGAGTAGCTTTGTCCGGCAGATGAATCCCCTGAGCTGGATGGACTGCGGCAAGTAGATGATAGCTGCAGATAGATAGCAGCGTATCGTTTGAAAATGAACGTCGAGCGGGACGACTGTATCTCCCAACAGAGAAAGACGTAAAATATCGGCTTATGTAAAATATCGAATCCTGAAGCCAGCAATCGATGGGTACGGCGTGATCCTCCTCCTCTTCTCTCCCCGATCCTCCCTCGGTCGTGTCGATCGCATTATACGTATATATAAAAAAAATAAAGCAACAAAAAAAAAAAAAAAAAAAGAATAAAGAAGCCCTGAAAATCCACCCTACAACCCTGCGTGATCGTGTAGGCTTCCGTTGAGCGAGGAGGACGCAGCTCGAATTTTCTGCCACGTTACAATGTATAATTATAAAGTAAGATACACAGTAAGACGATGTATTTGTTTTTAATTGATCAATATTTTATTTAAATTACCGTTACATTATATATGTATAATTATAAAGTAAGATACACAGTAAGACGATGTATTTGTTTTTAATTGATCAATATTTTATTTAAATCACTTTATACTCATTTACCGTCGCATGCAACATCCCTGCAAATACCGTAATCTTTGCTCGGAGATCCCTTCACCATTTAATTTATTTTTTCACAGTCCGATTGTCGGGAAGTAAAAGCATTGTAATATTCACGTACTATTGTATCGTTTTTCACTACATTATCGCTAAAGAGATTATTAAATCGCGACATGGTGAATCCACACGACATAAGATGCAGGAATACGATACAAAATGTTCCACATACATCCGATGTATTACTCTGTAGCTGCTTGAGGCCGTACCAATAGAATCTGTAGTTTCTTCGAACTCATGCGAGATGTTGTGGTGTAACCGGTAGTAGTCCGTCGCTATCAAAGTTGATTCCTTGATGGTTAACGTACATAGCGATCTAATGCTCTCCAGGTCCGTTGTGGTTATCCGTGTTAACTACGAGTCCGGCCGGTAACGATCATACACGAGGAGTTCTGTCAACTGGGTATACGCCAATAGTTGAAAGTGGTAGATACTACAGCCTCTCGTAGATTTGTCAAGTGTTCATGCTGAATACATAGTCAATGATTAAATGATGACCTAGAGTCGAGACGTTTTGAGAGCCGTATGTAATATATATGCAACATTTATTTCACAGCATCGTCGATCGTGTCACGACGACACGGTGAAGATTTCTCCTCTTTCTCATTCTCTTCCTCTTCGTCTTCCGACCAAACATCCATGTATGATTCTCCTATAAATGGGTGCTCGCGAAGCCAATTTTTTATTTCGAAAGCCTGGCGCATTGTATAATGCGAAGACGCTGTATCGTTTATCATAGCGTGTCTGAAGGATTTTCGCAAAGATTTCGGCATACATTTGTACGATAGGGCGCCCTACTCATCCTCCAGGTTGGAAATTTCACGACTCGTGATATCGCAAAGAAGTATAGCCTTCTCGTGATCGCGTGTATAGATACGTCTTGATTTTTGCAAAATTTCACGCAAGTTAGCGTATGGTTGTTTACAGCTCACATCGCGCTCGTGCCATTCAAGACCGTAAAAATATTACGAGAGAAATTTTTTCTGGTTTCTCAAATGCTGCGGTAATTCGGCAAAGTGACACGGTGGTGCGACGATCCAATGAGCAGAGTACGGTCTATTCACTGCTACCATGGCAATTTCATTCGGAATAAATTTTGAGTCTTTACCACGCATTCCCTGTATAGGCACGACGATATCTATTTTCACGACTAATCTATATAGATGCTCAAGTTCGACTGATAAGTTACTGACAGGGACGCTTCTACGTCTCTTAACACGAACCAATTTTATTCCGACGTCAGCACATTTTTCGCTTATCCGGTAAGATCCACCGTTACCTGCCAAGAGGCATCGATTTCAAAGACATTATCATATTCCGCGTAGACTACACAATTTACCGTTGATCAAACGCATCCTCAAATCGTACCTCTATTCTCACACTACCATGCTTTATTAAATTTCAATATGAATTGCTGTTCGCCGAAAGATCAGGTGTCAAATCAAAAGCAAAAAGACAGGATCCATCGCGATAATTATCGCGATCGATCGAATTACTATCGTTCAAGAAATGTATTTCAGTTCCCGAAAACAACGTTTGAAAAGCATCCACATACAGATGATTTTTCGTGAAAACAGGTTGTAATGGCTTCGAAGGTATTTGAGCACCATCTACATACAATGAGAGATAATTTATCTTGTAATTTTGTAAATTGAATGGATTCATACTGAAGTCGCCGTTAAACGCTTTGTTATCGACAAAACCGATAATTTTACTCGTACGCTTCGGCAATTGACCCAACACGATATTATCGATAGTCTCACCATGAACACCCGAGTGTATTGAAACGGTCTTTACCTCGACTCTCGTAAGAGGATATTTTGCCGTAGATTTTGCCAGAGTTCTAGCATGGGAGAGCAGCACACCAGGAGCTATTTTTATTCTACGAACGAGAAGCGATGCCTCGAGAATTATTAAGCCGCATTGACTATTCTTTGTATCGCCCACAAGACAAAATAAATCTCTAGACCGCACCAGCCATAGGCGCATCTCGACACCGTTCAATAGGAACCGCTCCTGATTGAATATAACGCAATGCAGATGGCCGAGCAAGCCTACTGTTTTTCCAACATTTATAAATTGTTTTCTCTTTACAAAAACCGCATTTCCCAATATAATATAAACCTTTTTCCAGGGATATTATCGTACCAGGGAACACTCGTCAGATGCGAATTTTTGGCAGCTGGACCGTAATTCAAAAGTGTTTCTATGTACGCTCGATAAGCGTAGGCATTATTTGGAGGTGAAACTAGTTTTTGATTCAGGTATACATCAACCTGATATAATGCACGAGATTGTTCACAGGGCCGGTACTTACTTTCGGCGCCGCACCCGCAGCAATTTCCGTAGAAGGAGATGTTATTTTCACTTTGAGATTAAGCATAGTGAGCGCGAGATCGATATACTCACAACCCTGTCCGGGAATAACAAATTCAATAGGTGAATCATCTGTTAGCGAAGAAATTGGCTTATAATACACCGAAATAGAGCCTTCAATAGTACTTTTCGTCGGTGGGAATGAAAATAATTAAAGTTCCGAGTTAAGACACTCGCACGAGTGCGCATGTAGAAAAGCCATCTTGTTTCAGCCTTCCAAAAATATCTGCAACCGTTCGTTGACGAGTCTTCTTCTTCTTATTGTTCTTAGTATTCTTCTTCTTCTTTATTACTTTTTTCTTTATTACTCTTTTATTTTTACGGGATATGCGTCGTGGTTTACGTTCATTCGATGAATGTGGAGTTCGCGAAATTTTGCCTTTTTTATAACCAGACCTCCGCATGAGAGTGTCAATTTTTTCAGAGGTTTTGCGTTTGAGATTACTGCCTGATTCTCGTGCTATCTCGCGAATAGCATCTTTCACAGCTATATTTCTATCGAGGATATCACCGGCTATGTTTACACCAGCTCGCAATGCCGCTTTTTCACCTGCTTTAGCGCCCTTCTTTAAAAGTGGTAACACTTGACGAAACAGGCTCCCGAGAAAGCTGCCGATACCGTGTCCTCGTGAATTAGACGTTCCAAAATAAACATGGCTAATACCGCCGTACCCGCGACGGCCCCATCCGTGCTGCCCACTGTCAATATTATCCATAGCTGCGTAATCAATCGTGGGACCTTTTGAAATGTAGTGTCACAGTCAAGGTTCCTTGTTCGAATGGTATAGGATTTCCAAACTCGTCTTTTATATCCATCTCGATAGTGTGCAAATTATTGCGCAGAAGAGGTATATATCATGGCGTTGAAAACGATGTAACTTTTATCGAATCATAGTGACAGTCGTCAGCATCTATGGGAACAACTCGTAAGAGGGGTGATTGTACATCGCCTATAATATACAGGGTGCGCCATCTCAATCTGGTCGATGGAAGTATTGAATAACTTGGAGAATTTTCAACAGATTTCACAAAGTCGTATTTTTTTATTAAATTTGATTCATTACAATTTATTTTGATTAGTTTCCAAAAACCACATCGATCAAATGTCCGTCTTTATTACTGAGACAAAAATGAGCTCTTTTTTCGGCATTTTCCATTGTATTTGCCAGCGTCTCGGGCGATATCGCTGCGATTTCGGCTCGAATGTTGTTTTTTAGCTCCTCTATGGTCTTCGGCTGGTTGGCATAGACTTTACTTTTCAAAAATCCCCACAAGAAGAAGTCCGGTGCAGTCAAATCCGGCGATCTTGGTGGCCAGTCAATATTACCTTTCTTTGATATCACACGTCCTGGGAACTTCCGACGCAAATAGTCCATTGTTGAGCGCGCAGTGTGACATGTCGCACCATCTTGTTGGAACCAAAATTCCTTAAGACCTTTTTCACGCATTTGTGGTAAAACAAAGTGTGCCAACATCCACCGATATCGATCCCCATTGACAGTTTCACCAGCTCTGAAGAAAAATGGTCCAATGGTGGTTTTTGAGCAAACACCGGCCCAAACTGTCACTTTCTCATCGTGCAATGGAGTTTCGTGAATAATATAAGGATTATCGGTGCCCCACACGCGACAGTTTTGTTTGTTGACAGCGCCAGAGAGGGTGAAATGAGCCTCGTCGGTCATCAGAATTCGCTCCCAAAAATCCGGCTCAGCTTCCTTCATTCGACTAACGTTATTAGCGTAAGCCAAGCGTCGCGGCTTGTCAGTTTCCAATAATCTTTGAGTCAACTGCACTTTGTACGGAAACATGTGAAGATCTTGCCTTAAAATCCTTCTCAAAGTGGTTCCACTGATGTTTAATTGCTGAGACCGGCGGCGGTATGAGACATTTGGATTTTCTGCAACACTCTGTCGAACAGCTTCGATATTTTCATTTGAACGACCTGGACGCGGTCGAGCTTGATGTTGGAGATTCGCTACACACCCGTGCTCCATGAAATTTGAAGCTAAATGACGGATAGTGTCGCCTTTGGGCGCAGAACGTCCGCGATATTTTTTACGATACGCACGCTGAGTTGACACAACTAAACGATTATTTTCAATGTAAAGCGAAACTATTTCGGCGCGTTCTTTTGGCGTATAGCGATACATGGTTGAAATTGTACTGAAATAACCTATACGAAACGTGTTGTACGACGCTGGTCGGTTAAAATCTGTTAGAGTTATTCAATACTTCCATCGACCAGATTGAGATGGCGCACCCTGTAGCTGTCGCAGATATTTGTGTATAGAAACATGCTGCCCAGTATAGCACCGGTGAGAGATGCAGACCTCGACCCTGTGTATTCGTAACGCGGTTCTATCATTACAGACCTACAGGCTTCTTCCGAGAATCCTATTAGCCTTGCGATATCGAGCGATACGCGAGAGTCGTGGTATCGTAGATCGTCACATACGCGCGCCAATTCGACCTGTCCGCTTGCAAGCGATTTAAAACGCAGATGACCGGCCACGTGAGGTAACTCATTCATACTGTCCAAAAGAGCGTCTACAGAGCGATATACGCCGAATGGAACTTGGTCTCTATCCGCGCCGCTCCTTGTTAACAGATTTAAACCCGATAAATTATAATCACCATCCTCAAAAGTTACGAGACTTCCTACAGTAGGAACATGTAAAAGAGTCATCGGATAAGCAATATTCACAAGAGAAACAGACCATTCTCCGTGCAAACGTATTTGAAGAGGTAGTTTTGTAATAAATTTCGTCGTCGTGTTATCCGAAAAATACTGCATACTACTGTTGCTCTGTAGTACGACAAAGAAAGAGCTAACCTTGGAGCTCATATTTATCGGGGACGGTAATTCCGAGCTTTCTTCCTTTTTGTCCTCTTCTTCTCTTTCGTCTTCTCAGGTACTCGCGATAATTCTGCCTGGTAGAAAATACCGTCGATAGTCTCGTTATTCAGATCGTGTAAAATATAAATGAATGGTTCTCGATTCACTGATATTTGCTGAATCTTGTATAACTCGTTACTCCAACTACGGTCTTATCCTTTCACGAATGCTGCTTTAGCTGTTCTGATGCATACCAAGTCACCGACGCTGTATTTAGGCTTTTTAGTTTTTCTCGCGTTACGCTCCTAACGCCGTGCTAAATTTTCTCGGGATATAGAGGCAATTTCGAAGGTCACCACTCTCGGAGGAATACATGTTTCGCTGTGTCTAGTGTGATTATAAGCATATAAAAATTTTTGTAAAACATCGATGTAACGCTTATTTTGCGTGTAAGTAAAGTAACGCCACATACGCTCTTTTATTGTGCGATTAAAGCGTTCGGCAATCGAGGCTTATATATTGGGGTTACGAGCAGCGCGAAATCGATATCCTCCTTCTTGAGAATTTGCTGGAATGAAGTGCCGATAAATTCTTTGCCTCGATCAGTTTGCAATTGCTGTGGGCGACGATTGTTACTGCGTGCGATTATGCGTGTGAGACCGCGGGCCACGTTTGCGCTCGCTTTGTCACGCAAAGCCTCGATCCCCGCGTATTTGCTCAACACGTCTATAACAGCAAGCAGATATGCGTACATATCGTTGTACATAGCTATCGAGCGAAGATCAGCTAAATCAGCCTTTCATACATCGTCTATATTACTCACATTGCTCGTACGGCGGGGAAATTGTCGTCGCACGAGACTATGCATGTCATATGAATCCTGTGTCTCGAGCCATGGTAAAACATTTTTGCGCGCTACTCTTCGATCTGCCTGGGCCAAATTTTTTGCTCGAGAATAGGAGGCAGGATGAGCGGTGTCATAATTTATTTTTTGTAGAATTTTTATAATTTTATCGATGACCAGTTAAATGGATTCTTTTTCTTTTTCTTTTTTAACTGTGTGGGAGATCGATATTCACTGGGGTGTCGTTGGCTCTCTACTTCTGCCATGTTTTCCAATTGTTTGTCCTCTTCTTCCTCCCCCCTCCTCCCCTTGATGATGTCGTTGTCCGCCGTGAGCATTAAATCTCTGTTTGAGTGTGCGGTCTCGGCCTCGTTGTTGTTGCTGCTGCTGCTGCTGTTGCTGCTGCTACTATCGCTTTCGCGTGGTAAAATAAGACGCCGCTGCGGTGTCGAGGATGATGTAGGTGTAGGCTCGGGTAGTAACTTGGGATTGCCGATAAATTCGCGTGGCATCTGTAACGCTCGCAGGAGTTCGGCAAAGTGAGATAGACCGATGGGTTCTCGCGTTTTCTAGCTCACATAGCATCGTTAAAAAGATCAACGATATTGGAATTTGAAATTCTTCTGCCGTCTATGGAAACAGCACCGTCCCGATCCCATGTCATTTTTTTACCGACGGCGCTGCGATGCAAATTGTGAAGCAACTATATTGCTTCAGATTTACATTTTTTTGGTACGCTATCGATAATAAGTGTGTCACTAGGTCGAGATTAAACTTTGTTGATTAAAACGTTGTCGATTTTATTCTATCTATCTATCTATCTAGTGACTATCGAGTATTGCTATTTTTCGTTTTGACGAAATATTCGGTACAGTATTATCGTACTCGACCAACTGAAGATAATGCTGTAGGACCTGCTGGTATGCAATTCATTTCTCTCTCTCGCTCTTGTATAAGTGAGAGTATAGACTTTCACTCAGCTCAGAGTCGAGGCGCGATAATGGCGTACCGGTAGTCTGTACGGAAAGCGATGGGTCTGTAGTAGTAGTACGAGGGTCGATCAATAAATAGTCGGCTTGGTAAAATAAATCGCATTTTTTTGGACAAAAATCTTTTTATTTCTCAACATAATCTCCTTTTAGCTGGATACACTTATTCCAACGATTTTCCAATTTTTTGATGCCCTCTGAATAATACGATTTCGGAAGGTCCTCAAAATAGATCTCTGTTTCGGCGATGAGGTCATCTCTGGAACCAAATCCCTTTCTGCCAAGCCATTTTTTCAGGTTTGGAAACAGAAAGTAGTCGGAGGGGGCCAAATCTGGAGGATACGGTGGATGCGAAAGCAATTCGTATTGAAATTCATGAAATTTGGCCATCAGCTACACGTTCTCTTTTATGGTCGACAGTGAGCAAACGCGGCACCAATCTTGCGGATAACTTTTTCATACCCAATTGATCACTCAGGATTGAAATCACTGAGCTATATGATATGCCTGTGGCCTCAGCAATTTCACGTACTTTTAGTCTCCGATCATTTAATACCATATCGTGGACTTTTTCAATTGTTTCTGGAATGACGACTTTATTTGGACGACCTGGACGTTCATCGTCAACAATGCTCGTACGACCGCGTTTAAATTCAGCTGTCTAATATTTTATGGTTGATAACGAAGGTGCAATTGTTCGTTTTCTTTTTCAAAAACAAAAATCGAATGACTGCACGATACTCAATTTTTTTCCATTTTTGTAAAAACACAAAAGTTGTTTGTCTTTCGACGCTATCAAACCCAAACTAAACATCGCAGCGAGATGAAACATTGACAACAGTCATGTGAAGGATGGTACTACTAAACGTCGCTATTTATTTGTTTCCTCGACCAACAGATGACGCAAGGCCGACTATTTATTGATCGACCCTCGTAGTAGTAGTAGCAGCAGCAGTGGCGAGAGCCGCGAGACAATGTATGTTATGAGGAATAAGCACCATCTTTCTGGGATATTCTATGGCTCGTGTAGACCAAGACAGGCACAACAAGCAACTTGAGAAATCCGACACAGTGCGCGGCGATGATCTTTCTCTTACCGACCTTATTACTTTTTGAGGCACGTAAACGTAATGGTAGTGGTCATCGGGAAATATACAGGCGCGAAATCGACAATTATCAGGTGTCGATTGTTTCAAGTCGAATAATCGATAGCCGTGCGGTGCAGCTGTTGCATCGAAATATATGATACCTCCTGCAAAAGTTTCGGATTCCCGGGACATACCTAGAGTGCTAGATGTTGAATTTGCGTGCGATCTTGCGGATTTTTAAAGACAACGTTATAGTTAGCGTTCAATGAGATATCGCGCTGCCCGTGACCCTGATGGAAGAGATTTTGCGTTATGAAGATGACACTAAGCTTTTATGATGGCTACCTTTGATGAAAAGATCGTCCACGGTATTGTACGGTGCCTCGCGCATTAGATCGTCAATGACCATAAGTTTAGGCCTTGTATCATTCGAGTAGTCTGCTGCTTGCGGTAAACTCTCGAGAAATTCGATTTTATCACCGTACTCTCAATACCCGGACTGCCACACTGAGTAATAAAAAAGTATACACTCGAACGGGACATCCGTCATTTCGCGAGTGTATTTAAAGAATTTTTTGACAAAATATGTTTTACCGCCGTCCGTAAGACCGCTTATCACGGCTGTCCATGGATGTTTTCAACGTGTATCCATATCGATGAGTGTCTAACATAATCAATCAGCTGACTCTTGAATAAGCTTATACCGCGAAGGCGGCAGCGGCGGCGGCGGCGACGGTGACCCCATGGCGTCAGCTATTTTCTAAATTTAATAACGATAGTTTTTAATTTCTCATAAATAAAGCAATATTTTTATTTCACTGTGCATACAGTTCCATGTGCAAAATGTATGAATCATATAATTCTAAACGGCAATATAACATCCACGGAGGTGTCACGACTAATTCAGAACAAAAGGAAACACTCGATAAGAACTACGGGACAAAAGGAATCAACGATGAGAAAGTCACAACGAAAGGGAACGGTAAAGAAATAGCAGCTACTGCTACGAATAGCAGCATAAAACGAACGAGCAGACAACGGTTTTATACAAAATAGATCAGTATTTTTTTTTAACGTATTGTACACAGTAATTACGATACATGAAATGAGACAAAAACATTATTTTTAAATACCGCGAATTCAACCGTAAAACTATATACTTTTTTGCGTTATACTAATTAGCGTATTTCACAATAGCCATATGGTACAGTAGAGTACTTCCCGTGTCGCTTTCGCTTCGTGTTCACAGGTTCGCATGATTTCGTTTCTTCACGAGTTATTACCTGATGAAATTCCGTGCATCATATTGCGTCGAATTAAAAAATTAGAGGTACACTCCTAGCTCCTGTCACGAAGGATCGTAATGCGTCATAATTTATGATGGGTATTCGCAAAGCTTAGCATGATACCCTTTACTATACATTTTTCAATAATCGTATCGTCGGGTTTACGAACAAAGTATGCGTAAAATTTTGGTCTTCCTGAAAAGAACGAACTTATACAACTACCTGGCCCGTATTCGCTTAATTCATCCGTGAGATCTCCCAGAAATTGACCGATTGGTGGCTCATACTCGTTGCCACCGAGGTGACTCACAGGAGTCCGTATCGCAGTACAATATTCATCGCCTGAGCCCCTTAAGATAACTGTATACTTTTAGGCGTTCCTGTGCCGTCGTGTATGCTGTAATCACGGCGCTTGATGTCGGGGATGGTTGGATAGCATCGCGGCTGCTCACATAGTTTACATACATGATGTTGTGATTAACTGGTAGCATTCCCGTCACCTCAATCTCCGGACTCGTTAGTAAATTCATTAGCTCCGTGCGCGTGAAAACGATAACGGTTTTCGCTAGATTCTCGCGTTGACCAAACTTTTCCCAGAATGAATTAAGAGCCAATATTGCGAGCGAACGTAAACCCGGATTTGACTGCAAAGCACTTCGCTCGAGATATACAGAGTGTATGCAGACTCTTTGTACAACGCTATAAAACGCGCTATTGCTTCCATATCATCGTTACACACTGCTGGCCGTCCACTCGCCTCCTTTTTTATTTTCAGGAATGTATTGATGTATTGCCAAATTTCATCGATACGCGTTAAGTTATATCCGAGAGACACAGCTTTTTCAGCTCGTCCATGACCCATGTGTCGTCAAACGCTCGCTCAGTCGTGTCATCATGTGTGCAGCCCGCGGATGTTTTATGTCTGTACAGCACGTTCTAAACAGGGGGAATAGTAGTTTCCCACGCATGTGAACAGGTAGTACGGGGATATACAAATCGCGCGGGGCTACTACGGTACACTTCACGAGACCCTCGACGACGCTTAGATCGTTTTCAAGTCCTACGAGTTCTCGACACTCGTCACCTACGTACAATTTCGGATGTCCAACGGTATATTTTACATTCTTACACACCGATGGATACAGCGAACACATATCCACATGGCGTATCTGCTTACTAAATTTTCCGTTCTACCGCCAAAGAATGCATCGCGTGGTTCGAGAGACGCCTGCTTGACCATGGCGTGATTTTTCACGTATAACGACATTTCCTCGTTATTCTCGAGTAATCTGTCAAAATCGAATTCCCATATTTTGAATAGAGTGTACCCTTTTGATCTGATTCGCCCGGAAATAAAAACGGTACGCTCGTACCGCTCATCCATTGTATCACTGAATTTCGTTCAAGCATCTCTATCCACGCGATAATATCGCGGACATCCATGCCAAAAGCAGCCGTGAAATTGAAGAACGTGGTGAACCCCTGCCTCCACGTAGTATCCGTCGACCGCCGGTAGGCCAGTCGGAGAACGATACTCTCTCGTGCGTCCAGTATGAGCGATAACGCAGTTGCGCTCACGCTCAAGCCATTCGAGCCATACGACGGCCTTGCGCGACTGCTTATCGCCCTAGCGGTACCCGCCTGGTGGTAACACTGCAATTCAATCTTTCTGTAGAAAATTCTTTCAAAATACTCTCATACAAGCTGATGCTATCGTGTATGCTTCTGTAAAGGGTCATACGCTTCCGCAACGTATAAGTAACTCTCGGAAAGCTAGACACGCTCGTCTCAAAACCGTAACATCTGTACGACAATATTGCACAAATTGCGTCGCAAAATGAAATTTATAATCGACGCAACTCGATTCTTCCTCGTACGAACATGGTATCGGATGAGTAAAAATGTAGAGCCGGCCGAGGACCTGTGGAATTCCGATATTCCGGTGTGTTGAATAAATGGAGAAGTGTACGTTTTGCCATCTCATCAGCGAAACCGGAGGCCTTAGGTAAAACACTGGGAGCCATGGGCAAATAGTTTAGACTATCGAGAAAAACGATATTGCTAATCTTCATCGAGACAATCTTCGTACCATTAATAATCAGAGAGGGCAACTATGTTTTTTGCACTTTGTTTAAATACCGTAGAATAAATTCCGCGTCGAAACCTCTTGCATTATGAGCAATACAGATGGTCTTTTGAAATTTTTGCGATAATGCCAATTTCACGAGCTCCCCAACAGGATCATAGATTAACATGAATTCACGTTTACCACAGTCAGCACAATCGGTCTCTATATCTGTGATATCCAGACATGTCATATATACACTGTTTGAGAATCCGTCCAGATGTAGTTGAGCGAATCTGTGAAGATATTGAAAATGATGAAACTTCACTCGAAACAGGGAAAAAAAGAAGTCAGACACAAAGAGGATATCCAGAGAAATTGGTTTATTCTCCTTCCAAAAATACATTAAAATTAGAAAATTCACAGAAAATTATAGGAAAGCAAATACAAAAAATTCAATGAAAATGAATTTAATTTTAGTGGAAGAGACCAGCACACAATTGTGTTAATTGTGTGCTGTCTACTATTGCGCTTGAGAGTGAGCATGCCACAGCCAGTGCTGCGGAGCATGCCCCGAAGCGAGAAATGTGAGCGTATAAAAAATCTAAATGACTGTTAATAAATTCTCTGTGCAAATTATGTGGGAAATGTATTGAATAAATGAGAACACTTGCAGTTGTACTGCTTGAGTGCTGGAGTTTTAATGTGACAGGCCGTGATGCAGTCAGCGCTGCAGATTACGGCAAAGTGAGCTTGAGGATGCACCAATGAGTGGAATAAATTCACAGTACTTTCCCAGCAAGCTTAGTCGGGGGAAAGTACAGTGAATTAATAGGAACACACGCAATTGTATTAATTGGGTAAGCAACAAGTAGTGTGAAAAACGTGGTGCAGCCCACGCTGCAGAGCACGTCAACGGGTGAGACCTTTATGTTGATGTACCGATGAGTATTCCACTCCTCACCGTCATTGAATTACGATGAATTGTAACGGTGTACTCTTACCTGAGTTTTAAGTCCTGAAGAGCACGAATATGTTGAGAAGATCCGGTGAGATGGTGAAAAGTCCGAGCGAGTGTACTGAGCATGTGTGCGCTGTCCCAGCGGGTTTTCATAAAAGTGTCAGATTATGCAATATGGCTGCCTGATACAAAAACGTCGTTGAGCGCTGGAGTCAAATGAGTGAGATAGCTGGTGAGCAAAGCCGAAGTTAAGTGAGCGAGACAACCTCTCGCTTAACGCGGCATGCATGCCTCGGCTCTGCGAGGCTCTGCCTCAGCTATCGCCGGCATAGCCGAACGCAGCGTGCTACACCGCGGCAACAGATCGACGCACGACGAATATCGTTTGCCGTGCGCCTGCTGATTATCCAACATACGCACTGTGTAACACATAAATTCGGCTCGTGAATTCGTGTCGATTTATTATCGTGCAATTGTTCGTGTTGTTGCGTCTCAAAATCATAAAACAAAAATCTCGTGGAAGGCTTGTCTTCTTTCTTCTCCTTTGGCGACTCTGGTTTCTTAAGAGGTGCTATGAAAAACGCATGCGTAGTTGTTCGGGTTTGCTTGCATGTAATACCACATACATGCATCTTTTTATCTGTGGTTTTAATCA
Source organism: Cylloceria caligata (assembly GCA_963942595.1). Lineage (NCBI taxonomy): Eukaryota > Metazoa > Arthropoda > Insecta > Hymenoptera > Ichneumonidae > Cylloceria > Cylloceria caligata. Next base: position 53,555,697 of record OZ012705.1, read on the forward strand.
TACGCGAGCAGCCTCTACAGATTTTCAATGCTTTACAGACGCTGTACCGTCTCTTGTGATGAGCGAGGCAAAAAGCACCAAAGAACGAACGATCACAGTCTGTGCAATACTCATTTTCGCCCATCCTACAGAGCCGGAAAGCGTTTTCCGAAGGTGAGAAATTCACAAACAACAATCGATATACCCTCGTAAACCAAGTACTCCTGAAAGAGCTGAATAGCGCACACAACACTCGCTAGACGGTGTCGTTACCCCCGCAGATGATCAATACCGTCCGGTGGCTGACGAAAATAAAAATCTGTCTCTCGACCCTGCATCCTAAAGCGTGGAAAATATTGGCTCTGCTCATTGTCGATACCGAAGCGTTCACCAGGGGGCAAAATATCACTTCCCCGTATAGCAGTCCTTCCATCGCCAGTCTGTCCACCTTCAAACATAATTAAACCATTTATTAGAATTTTTACTTCATTTAATTTCATTTTTTGTTTCTCACTAGCTATATGCTATGTATATAAATTGTGTAACGTAAGAATTGCAAACTTACATTTGCTTCCAATCCTCCAATCCGTCGACTGCACCCGGGAACCGCCGACGCATTTCGTAAACCAACTCGATTGTCGGCGGTCACGGCATAGTGAATCGTGCGAAGCGAAAAACGTTTAGGTCCGACTCGTACTCTGTTTTTCATTTTTACAGTTATTATCCCCGTAATTTTTTTATTTTTGTCAGCGTCATTGTATTATTAAAAGCTTACCTAAATCTACAGGGTCTTCCTCCTCCTCCTCCTCGTTATTGTCCTCCTCCTGCTCCTCCTCCTCCCGTCCTTCTTCTTCTTCGTCTTCTTCTACTTCTACCTCTTCTTCTTCTTCTTCTTCTTATTCGTTGTGTGTATTGCTATTGGTATCATCGCTTGAACTATATTGTCTCGATGGACGTACGACGGTTCCATCTGGTTCTCTCGCAGAACCGACCACGAAAAGACCGTTTGTTGGTTTATACCCGCAGAGCGGCTGCGCAAAATTTATCCCACGATTCCCTGCGGTGCTGTCACCATCGTTGTCCCTGCTATGATTATCTGAATCGGTTCTACCCTCCTCATCGAAATCATAGGTGTCGGATTTCATTTCTTCTTCTTCATACCGTCGAACCATATAAAAATCTTGTGAAATAAAGGAAATAAAATAAAAGTAATTAACGCAATATATTACTTACGTGTTCCACTGAGTATGGGCTGCAAAGAAGGCTCATTCAGACAAACTTGTCGACAAATAACACGCACCACCGAATCAATAATTATTTGATTATCAAACAATCCAATATTATTGGCGTCAACTAAATCACGCTGATGACACTCGCACAGCATACCGCGAATTTTATGAACAACCGCTTGTGTCGGAAGTTCCCATAGGGTGATCTGTAAATTTCTTCTCCCCCTCCGCGAACTCAACGACAGTCTATGCTTCAATATAAACTGTATCAATTTTCTTATTAATGAGCGCTTAACTACTCTGACTATGATTTTGCTGTTAGAATAGTCGTAAGCACAGTAAATCAGATAATTAACTAGAGATTTTTCAAAGCGGCACGCTTTAATATATATTCCTCACGCTCTTTCCCTCTTTATCTCTCTGCATATACCGCAGCGATGTAATGAATACGACTATCCAAAAAGATGGCCGCACACGATCACTTTACAAAAGCAAGACCTAAGGAAATATTTAGCGATCGTGATGTAAATATAAGACCCGTCATGTTCTACTAGTAAGTTATCGAGTTTCGCTGATGAATGTCATATAGTTTTCATCCAATTTCAAGACACTCGGCCGTGCGGAAAATTAACAAATTTCATCGACGAATATTATTTAGTTTTCATGACACCTCTTATCTGTATGTCAAGGTGTGCGTATGTACATACGTGTGCAAGAGTATGCAAGAATAGAAGCTTTGGAAAATATTTGTTGCTGCTGTTACTAGACTGTCAAGGAGAATGCAACAAATATCAAAGGATATTGCTGAGCAATTTTCAGTCGTATGATTTGCCGTATCAAAAGAAGAATCGATGCAGGTAGATAGTGGGGATAATCTGTACAAAACGGAGTATGGACACCACCGACGATTCATTCGAAAAGCTACAGTCTACAAGAAAGCAATAAAAATGACAGAATAACGGTGCTACGTCTGAAACGATATCGCCATATATAGCGAACCTTGTTATGTACTGTTTAAATAAAGATTTTGGTAAAATAATCGTCGTCAGGCTCAACTTGATCTCTACGTATCTTAGACCAGTGGTGACAATATTGTCGAATACTTTTACCGGAATTACACTCAGTGCAGACGAGTGGCGAATGTTTAAAAGTGATTTTTCTCGCGTACAGCGATATTTCGAAGCTCATGGGGCTGATGCCGAGAAAATGTATAATACCCGCATAGAGCACACAGCACATTACACATTTTCAACCTCGTGTTACCAGTACAGAGCTGTCTCATTTCGTAAAATAAGCGGCAGTGCTAATGAGGAATACCAGAATCAAGAGGAATCTTGAGAATCGGAACGTAAATGCTTCCGAAAATACGCTCCAAACATTGTTCCGCAGCGGCCGACATTTGATATGCTCGTCGAAACAAGTAGAAGAATTGATTTTCATGTGCAGGCTCTAGAGAGCAAAAGTCAAACGATTCATCGGTGTATGAACAATGTGGTATTATATGCCCGTGAAAACCCGTTGTTTCATTAACACAACAGATCATGGAATACGTGCCGATGGCGATAAGCAACGAAGCAGCAGAGCTTGGTAAATAAAATATAACAAACCATTTAAAATTGTGATTTAAAAGCATGTAATATTTATTGCAAACAATATAAAAAATAATGTCTTGTAGAGCGAGCAGCCCTTGCATATAAACCGATACCGAGGGTTCGTTATTCGTGTTATGGAGAGTGAGAGGAGGATACATACACTGTACAGATAGATCTAGCTTCAGAAAAGAAAAGTGTCACCCGCCATCCTGATCCGCAGTTAACGTCGGTGGTAGCAGATCATCAACGCTGCCAACTCTGTATAATGAGACGAGGCATAACAGGTAAGATAGTATAACTCTCTCTCTTTCTCTCTCTCTCTCTCTCTCTCTCTCTCTCTCTCTCTCTCTCTCTCTCTCTCTCTCTCTCTCTCTCTCTCTCTGTGAGAGAAGATAATAAAGTACATAATTTTATTTATTTTTTCAAGTATGTGTACACCTTTGCTCCATCTTGCTCTTATCTCTCCTCTTCCTTGTTCACCAGAGTACCCACACCACTTTCCTTTACCATCTCCACGTTACCGACACTGGTTAAGCAGAGTGGGTAGCGCGGCCGTGAAAAATGGGGTAGTGGGGGCAGCTGCGTGGTGGGGAAAGAGTAGAGATAGGTGTAGGATGGAGTAAAGGTGTACACATACTACTCTTACGTTCCAGGACGCACTTACAAAATACAGCGCGCCGACACTACTGCCGAACCAGGAAATTTCGACAGTAGCGAGGGCATTAGTAGAAGATTTGATTTGCCGACCTGGCATGTCAGAAGCCATACTATCGGACGAGGGTACAAATTTCCTAAGTGCCAATTTTAAAGAAATGTGCCGACTATTAAGAATGAAGAAAATTCAGACCATAGCTTACGACCCGGAGTCGAACGGCGCATTAGGACGTTCGCACCGCACCCTCACCGAATATCTGAAGAACTTCATAAACGAAGATCAAGTTAATTGGGACAAGTAGTTGTCGTATGCGATGTTTACATGCAGCACTACTTCCCATACGAGAACCGGACTGTACCCCCACGTGTTGGTGTATGGATGCGAAGCTAAACTGCCAATGGTCGTGAAGCAGGCGCCCTGCAGTACCTATGTCTACGACGATTACGCGCCGCATGGGCAGTAGCACGTGACAATCTGAAAAGCACGAAAAAGAGGTCGAAACATGCGCACGACGACAGCGCCAGCGAACGCGGGCTACTCCGTGATGAGACGGTGCGCAGGAGAAGGTCGTCTAAGCTGACCCCGAACTAGTCAGGACCTCATGAGATCGTAGAGAAGAGGCCCCCCGTCACCTATGTAGTCCGGAAAGGACGAAAAGCACAGTTGGTACATTCCAACCGGCCGAAACTTTTTATAGAACACTAATAGCCAAAATGAAAGGCAAAATAATTCATACATACATATATATAAAGCTAGGATATATATATAGGCAGAAGAATTTATACATAGCTGATTCACCGACATCTAATTAAAATAAAATAAATGTGGGTAGGAGGCTTTCAGGTCGCAAGGTGAGAGCTTCAATAAACCAAGCAGACCAGGAAATAACGCTATATAATTGAGACAAAAAAATACATTTTCCGATTAAGCTTACAATGGTCGACGGCTTTGGAAGCATCATCAAGGCCGTCACAGAAAATATGGACGCTGCCGACGCTCAAGAGCTTCACAAAGAAATCTCTCACCTCGAAACCTCGGACTAAACGCTGCAAAATGGGCCGATCGAGCGTTGTGCTGCCCGTCCTGATGATGACTACTCGACTAAGCCTAGCCTTGCTGGAGTGTAAAGCTGTCACGCGAGCGAGGAGCCACGTGGTAGGCGGCAGCCGCTCGTCACTGAGCAGGACAACGGAGCCGAGCTTTACCTCGTGAGACAGATGATGCCACTTCGATATGGACTGACGATGCTGAAGATAACTTGTGGACCATCGATTCCAGAAGCTCTGAACCTTTGGCTGGATGAGCTGCCAACGAGAAAGAAGAGATAGACAAGTGTTCCAGAGAAGGCTTAAGGATGGCCGTGAGTGCGTGACTAATGCGGAAGTGCCCCGCGGTGAGTACAGAGAGGTCGTCCGAGTCCTCAGAGAGGGGCTCAAGAGGTCGAGAGTTGAGCACGGCCTCAATTTGTGCAAGGAGCATTGCGAGCTCTTCGAAAGTGAGCAGGTGGTTGACGATGGTCTGAGTGAGGTGAAACTTCACAGATTTCACCGCTGCTTCCCATTTTCCCCCAAAGTGGAATGCCCCGGGGGGGGGGGGGGGTTGTATAACCACTGGGTCTAGGTCTTACTCCAAGATGGCATCTTGGAGCAGAAGCAGTGCTAACTGCTGCGATTCGCGCGAATCTGACGAGAAGAGCTTCAGGCGTGTGGCGTCGCCTCCCAGAACAGTTGTTCCACAGTCAGAATATAGATGCCTGCAAAGTACGCACCGGGCAATGAGGCGACGGAATGCCACGAGGAAGCCCTCGGCCACGTAATCTGAGACGACGTCGAGGTAGACTGTGGACGTGGCCATGCACACGAAAATCGAGAGCCATCCATTGTAGGACTTGTGCCTGTGACCTTTCCTTGAGCGGAGCGACACTGGGCTGGCATAGTCGATTCCAGTGTACAGGAAGGCACGAACGGGTATCAGGGGCAACGGGGAACTGGCCCATGAGTTGCTGTGTGCAAATTCAATGAACGACCGAACTAGTGCTTGCCTTCGAATAGTCCAGTACGATCATCGGAGTTGGACGAGAGTGAGTTCAGTTCCACCGTGGAATGTTCGGAGATGGCCGTCGATGATGATGAGCTGGGCTAATCGAGAATCCCTGGGAAGCCTGGTGCTTGCCTTTCGGGTCGATCTGAGCGAACCTCAATCGTCCTTCACTCAAAGAACTTCGTGTCGGTCGATAAACGCGGTGCATCGTGTCATAGGGCGAGATGGTCTGAACCGTTTGCCACTGGACACCAGTCTGAGCCCGGCGGTGAAGTGTGCCGCCGGCATAATCCGAACCCAGAGTAGCCGAGCTTGTTCAATGTCAACAGGAGCGAGCGGTGTTGCAAGAGACGATCGCGGGGTTCGTCGGAGTCGGGCAGTAAATCGTTGACAGATGGCTGTGACCCTGAGTAGCGTAGTGAGTGAGGAGAACCGGTGGATCATATCCGAAGGCTCGAGTGGAATCGCTTTCGGTATGACGACGACACCAGGTCATTCCTCAAGGTTCACTGCAGGATCTGCGCCCGCACGAGTGCAGGCCAAGAGTAAGTGCCGTTAGCCAGCTACGGCGGTCCGTGCCACCATAACTTGTGTGCAGCGAGCTGAACTGCGGAGATTCCCCAAGACGCGCGGTCAGCTGGATTCTCATTCCCGGGAACTAGTCGCCAGTCTGCTGGAGACTTCTCTTGGATGAGATGGACGCGGTTGCACACGTATTCCTTCCAACGTGAGGGATGAGAGCTGATCCATGCAAGAGTGACAGATGAGTTGATCCAGTGAAAGGTTGGCGCGTTGGCCAAGCTGAGGTGGTCCTTCACGTATTTCACCAAGCGCACGAGCAAGACGGGGGCACAAATCTCGAGCGGTGGTATGGCGAGCCCACCGTTTGACGATCACCTCCGACAGCGTCTCGAGCTCGGTGCGGAAGCATGTAGAGCTCTGAGCGATTTGCGGGAAAACTCCGTAATCCCACCCGAGCTGGCCGAGCCAGAGCTCCTGCAATAGAGTCTTCCTCCGAATAACTACTGGAGCGAGGTAGCCGAGAGGGTCATAGAGCCGGGCGAGTTCTGAGAGAAGCGTGCGTCTTGAGATCCGAGAGCTGGTGGAGCACCGAGTTGCGAAGGCGAAGTGATTCGAGCTGAATTTCCATGAAAGGCTGAGGATCTTCGCGTCGGAAGTTTCAAATACGTGAGCATCGTCGTGGGCGCTGTAGAGAGAGAGAGAGCTCGGAGGAGCTGAACATTGTTGGTGAGCCATTTAGCAAGTGGAAACCCTCCTGAAACAGAGAGTCCTCTAACCTGTCGAGCAGTTTCGACGAGCTGGTCTAGTGTGCAAGCGCCTCCGCAGATATCGTCGACCTAGCGGCCATGTAACATCGATGAGACGGCCAAAGGATACGAATGGCCTTCGTCCTCAACGAGCCGGAGGAGCGTGCGAATGACGAGAAAATGCGTTGGTCGTGTGCCGTAGGTGACAGTTGTAAGCTGTAACGGTTCGAGCTCCCCCTTAGAGCCGGTCCAGAAAATTTGCTACATGGGCCAGTCATTCTCATGAACACGGATTTGGCGAAACATCTTGGTGATATCAGCTATGAAAATGAACTTGCGCTGCCGGGACTACAGCAGCACGTCAGAGATATTTTTCTGCAGTCTGGCCCCGGTATAGAGAACGTCGTTGAGCGAGAGGCCTGAGCTGGTCTTCGCAGAGCCATTGAAGACGACTCGCAGTTTCATTGTTGCGCTAGACTCTAAAGTACCCCGTGATGTGGCAAAAAGTAGCCTGTCCACGAGCCCACCTGCCGTTCCTGACGGCCGTCGGAGAACCTCCACCCTCCTGGTGACTGATCACCATGTGCCAAGGTCGTCTCGTGAAGCCGACAGATGGTTGCAGGGATACTCAGGGGAGCAGGACTGAGAATGCGTGCGGGTTCCTGCTGCATATGTCCGAGGTACTCGTATTCTTCGAGGAACTCGCCGTAGACCTGCCGGAGGCGAGTATCTCGATCAAGCCGGACTAACATCCGACGCTGACAGGCGAGTGCGGTTTAGTGCAAGTTTTCGAGGGATGACCGTGACGCCAAGAATGGTAGACGAACAATATATCGGCCCGAACTGTCGCGTGAGTGGGTCTCAAGAACGTGCTGCTCGCACTGACGCTCCTCTGGAGTAATCTTTGAGTCAAGGTGCTCGGGAACTTCTTCTTGGGTCCAAACAGTTGTGAGTAGTTCGTCGAGTTGGTCGTTGGACACCGTAACCTGCAGAGAAGATGCACGAGACTGGTGATTCGCACCCGTGGGTCCGTACACGATCCAACCTAGGTATGTGCGTTGTGCTACTGGAGAGTCGTAACCCCCTTTGATCACCTCGAGTTGGACGAGCTGGCCAAATGTATCGGCGCTGACGAGCAGATCGACGGGAGCCGGCACTCAGAATGCCGGGTCGGCGAGCTGGCGACCTTCGATGTGTGCCCAGATGTTACCTGAGGGGCACGATTGAAGGACTAGCCGGACCACGCCTGTCGTACTTCCAAACTGTGAATCTCCCACGCCAGATAGCAGAATGAAGCTGGCGAACGAGCTAAGCAGAGATCAGCGAACCCGGGTCCATAAGGGGACGGACTTGGCGAGCCAGACCATAGTCGCTGTCGAGCCGGGTAACGCAGGTTGCGAGCAGGACCCCGGGGCGAGAAGGGCGAGTGAGGTCGTCGTGGCTCGTTGGCTATGACTCATCGATTCATGGTTGCGATAACGTCGACGGTTCAAGAACCGCTGGACTCTCGGCTCTGATGGGAGTTGACCTTGCCGAGTCTGGATTCAGCGACGGAGTTTGAGTCGGCTGCGGGGTGGTGCGAAGCCTTTCGGATGGGCGCTTGCCCAGATGCAGTAGAATGTGGTGGCGCTGCTGGCAAGTTTGGTAAGTGCGCGTCGTCTGGCACACGCAGAGGCTGTGTTTGCCCAGGCAATTGAAACATAGATAGAGCCGGTCAACCACGGACTCTGTTCTGCAGGAGAAAGGCTCTTGAAAGAAGAACAATTTGCAATATAGTGCTCCTCCTCACAGACGGAGCACGGATACCTGTTGGCCGCGAGCCATGCGCTGGTCCTAATGGACTGTATTTGCGCTGATCGTGGAGCAAGGGTGGCATTAGCGTTTGCTGCTGGCCGCGTAGACTGTCGCGAATCGGCATCGCAGGTCGCAGTGTCGAACTGGGCGTGGTAGGGTCGGTCTCCAGGCACTCCATGGCGCAAGCGCACCCCTTAAGAAAAACTAGAAGCTGCGTTAAAGTTGGGTACTCTGTGAACGCACCGATCTTGTTCTCCCAGGCCTCCCTGAGCTTTGGACAGAGTCCACGGGCTAGCGCATGGACCATCACAGAGTCCCAATGCTCGGTTTGTGAGCCTAGAGCGCGGACCGCGCTGCGAGCCTCTGACCGTGAGCTGGTTCAGCTCGGCAGCGGTGTGCGCCGACATCGCGGTCGAGCAGAGGAACCGGTTGAGATGCGCTGAAACAAGCGGCCGTTTATTCTCGTAACAAGCAGTGAGCAACTCCCACGTGGTATCAAACGACTCGTCGGAGATGGTCAAATTCGAAATCAGCTGAGCTGACTCGTCGACCGGGCTAGTGCGGAGATAGTGCATACGCTCCACGTTCGTGACCTCCGTATTCGTACCCATGAGGGAGTTGAATAAATCTCGGAAGGATTTCCACTCAGCGTACACTCCGGAGAACTGAGGCAGCGTAATCTCCGGGAGAGCCCGGCGCATCGATTCGCATGGCTAAAAGCTGGACGAGAATGCGTGATGAGCACCAGACAGACGGGCCTCACCGGCCTTGTCAATGTACTGCGTAAGAATGACCTTCGTGGCTGAAAAGTAAGCAAAAGTTCTATCGAATAATTTGCAGGTGAAATATAGTATGGTGGCTACATCCTCTTCAACTTTCCCACGCGATTCAACGATACTCTCGTGGGTTGACTCGAACTTCTTCCGATAGATCTCAATCAGCTGTAGCCGAGCTTCTAGGGCTGCAACGCCAAGCTGGTCAGACTGGCCGGTTCCCAGCTCAGTGCTCGTGGTTTTTATAAAATCGGCGCGAGACTGCTGCAACCCGATGGTCGCTTCGAGGTTTGCCATGTCCGGTTTGTGGGTGTTAGATGACAGATGGTACAGAGCGAGAACTCAAGAACGTTGCTCACCACTGCGCGACGACCTGTCAACAGCACACGCTGGGCCACGGACAACGCAAGGGTTGTGATCGAGAGCCGAGCCCTGAGGCGAAAAACACCGATCGCACTAACGCGTGGATAGCCCGTGAGAGATGGGCAAGGATGCGAGTGTCAGGCAACACGAGCGAGAGCGACGGGGCACACAGACAGCCAATATGGCGCGCACCGAATGTCACGCGAAGCGTGAATAACGCGCGAGAGACGGGCGCGATGCGAGAGCCAGGCAACGCGTGCGGGAAACAGCGCATCCTTATAATCAGTACGGCGCACACTTGGTCACGCGAAACGTGGGTATCGCGTGAGAGCCGAGCAACAGATAGGAAAGCAAAACACGAGTTCCACTAGCGAGGCGAAACCGATAGAAAAGCTGCACTGTAACTCATACGCGTAGCACCTACCGCGCACACGAATACGGCAACGCGATGCTTCCCGGCACGAGCTGAACATTTAATTCGCACTACTCTCTCAACTATCCGGCTCGAAGGACCAAAAATGTTTGAGCGCGGAACTTGTGTGGTGAGGGAGTAATAAATGTGCAGAAAGCAAAGCGTAGATCGAGGGCACGAGCTCGCCTCGTGGCGTTATTTTATTATGAGTCACAGATTTCCTGTACACAATACACGATTGTATAGTCAAGAGTGAATAATTAGAATGGTCGTGCTCCGGCGACGAGCTGGGCGATGAATTAATAATACACGCGGTTATGAGTACTGCAGTGCTAGTTGATATCGATTTTGTTGTGAGTTTTATGCAGGTAGACGCTTTCACGAAACAATGGTGTAATAATTTTTTTTTTTTTATTTATTTGTTATTTGTTTTATTTGTATATTTTCACGCAATGATACTTAATGAAATTATATTAATTGTAATTGAAAAAGATAAAGTTAACTACCAATCCAAGATTTGGCTGGGTTAAGCGACGACAGTAATTGTGTCTACTTCTAATTTGATTCATAAGACACGTAATATCGACATATCAGATCACAACTTACAGGCTTTCGAGTCCTGTTCTCTTCTCATATTCCAGGGCATATAGAAATTGGACTTTAACATTAATCATGAAGTTATATCGTTAATTGTCTATTATTTATATTTTATATAATTTCACGCAATGATACTTAATTCAATTATATTAATTATAATTGAAAAAGATAGCGTCAACTCCTAATAATTTCAATATTTTAATCAAATGACTCTACAATTATTACTTATTTCATTAGGTTTTTGTTTAACAGTGCTACTTATTTCAGTTATATAAATTATAGTTGAAAAAGATAATGTCAACTACCAATCCAAGATTTGGCTGGGTTAAGCGACGACAGTAATTGTGTCTACTTCTAATTTGATTCATAAGACACGTAATATCGACATATCAGATCACAACTTACAGGCTTTCGAGTCCTGTTCTCTTCTCATATTCCCTGGCATATAGAAATTGGACTTTGACGTTAATCATGAAGTTATATGACTCACAGTGAACGAGGCGCTTTTGCGCAATAATAAAATGTCACATATCTATACTAACAGGTGTGCAACATTACATAGGTTAATCTTTTAACATTCATTAGTGATATCTAAATAATAGTGATAGATGCGTTGTTGCGCAATCATACAATATCCAATATTCGCACTAGCACTTGCGCAAAATTACATAGGAAAATATCTCAACAATCATTACTTGTATCCAAATCACAGTACACGATGCGCTGTTGCGCAATTACAAATTATCAAATATCCACCTTAACAGGTGGGCAAAATTACACAGGAAAATATTTCAACAATCATCAATGGTATTCGACTAAAATTACACGAAGCGCTGTTGCGCAATAGCAACTTATCAAATATCCACACTAGCAGGTGGACATAATTTAATTTGACAGATCTTTGATGATATTTTACCATTTTTCTCACTAATCAACCGATAATATGTCAGATTTCACATTTATTATTATTATGACCGGACATATTATTGTTTAATTGTCACTCTATAATTTTTTCAGTCTTTTCTCGTTCACTTAGCTTATTTTACGTTGGCTTCGGTTCAATGACGAAGATGACAACTTCTTTCTATCGCTGTATGGTAGAGACCTGGCGGTTGCTAGCATTCCCTCATTGATGTTCAATGCACGTTTAATCGTCTTCTGTCCGGACTAATAGTTTAGCCTGTGATCCTACTATTTCGTCATATTGTTGGCTGTCTAGATAGGATCCTATGAACGACTTTAAGGCGCTTCTCGAAAATATAATCGTTCAATTGGTGTAGAACTAGCTTCCCACGAGGGCCCAACCGTCCTGAATATTTATATATCGGATGGTTAGCCATGGCGAAATTCATTCCAACAGTAAATATCATACCTTACGTTTTCTGCACACGTTTACACACACGAGGAGCACAAGATTTGCCAAGATTGACTTATTTTCGCCACGCTGTGTCTAGATTACAATTGTAACTTATTACGGCGTTTTTATTTGGCGCAGAACGTGCGTGCTCGTCTAAGGGTTATCGACGATTGGGGGGAGTAATGCGTTGCTCGCCTTCTTTATGCCCGGGAGGGCTTCGTACGCGTCTAGATGGTTACACTCTTCGCTGACTTTCATACAATAGACTGGAACGCTCCTATCGTCTATTTACATAATGTATCTCTTGGGACTATCGTCGGTAATCTATCGACGATGAGTCTTACAATGGCGAAGATGCAAAGCCCGGTGGACTTTGAGACCCGAAACTAAGAGAGAGGAAGGCGGCGTGATAAATGCCCGTTGAGCAGCAATCAGTAGTAATTAAGTCGGACAACCCCGAGATGTTGCAAGGCGCGGCCGCAACAGAAAGCGATTTGCTGGCTTTGACTTGCACGATTTTCCGTTCGGTATTGTCATATAGTTTCACGTTCTTCTTCAACTTGTTTCTAGGTTATTCATATTTTTCGAAATAATGAATATTTCATAAAATTGAACATTTTATCTTGCTTGCATTTTATATTGCTCGGTAGGTCAGTGGGACCATAGGATGGAAAGATAAGCACCCCAGCGCTCTTAATTCCCCCTGCGTTGAGATATATGTGAAAATTTCCATCAACGTGAACGCCATGAACCATGTTGACACTCGCAAACGATGACCAGATGATTAAAATTTGCAATAAATGAATTATAATTTTCCTCCTGCTAGTTCACTTGTAGTGCACTGTGTAACTTGGAAAAAATATTTTTTTGATTGCGGAAACAGATTGGAAAATCAATTGTGTCTTTCACTAATTCCTATTAGCTTACTTTCCGAGACATCTACGCGCTAAAAAGCGCCAAAGACTCATTTACTTTGAACCAACGATTCCTCAGTTTTAACCTTAGTAAGTGAGTTTAGGATGCAACGACATTTTCACAACAGACCAGCCTAGAAATTCGTTTCATCACATCCTTAGATCACTTGAATCATCGAGTTTGAGCACTAGTTTGACGAATATTCTGAAGACTACTTTAAAGACTAATCTAAAGACTATTTTAAAGACTAGTCTGAAGATGAGTTTGAAAACCAGTCTAAAGACTAGTCTGAAGACCAGTCTAAAGACTAGTTTGAAGACCAGTCTAAAAACCAGTTTGAAGACCAGTCTAAAGACTAGTTTGAAGACCTGTACTTTTGCTGTACGAGCGGTGCGACAAACAGCTAACTAAATTACGGGCGTATACCCTTGGAAACGCAGCTGAGAATTTATTCGTCGTATTATTGCTGAGGATTCGCTATTCGCTTTGCGAGGGAGAGCTGGATAAAAATCTTCGCTCAACACTCAGTGAAAAAATACCAGAATCATATTGATGGGCTGGTTGATAGTGTCAGCGGGCATTGCCACTCGAGGCTATCGCAAAGGTTCTTCAAGAGATAACAGTGTAACTTGTTCTAGTTATTTTACGTTAAAATTGAAACTAAATAATTGAACCTCCATTTATCTTGGTATACCGTCTGCAAATTATTTGAGAATGCAAATCAATTTTATGTGTTTTTTTTTAACGAACCTCTAATTTCTTACCAGGTGTATGCATAAGTTTTTTCCGGTTTTTTGGTAAAAAAAACACGTAATTTTCAAGGGAAATTAATTTTTGTTTTATTCAAAATATTGGCCATCGGCTTCTACACATTTCGCCCATCTTTCAGGTAACTTATGAATACCATGCCAGAAAAACTGCTCGTCTTTTGCGGCAAACCATTCGTCGAGCCATTTTCCAACTTCCTCGAAATTGCTGAAGTGCTACTCTGGGAGCGCGTGCCCCATTGATGCGAAGAGGTGATAGTCAGATGGCGCCAGGTCTAGCGAATACGGCGGGTGCGGAAGGATGTCCCATCCAAGCGATTTCAAGGTGTCTTTCACTGCTTTTGCTGTGTGAGACGGCGCATTGTCGTGTAACAAAATCACTTTGCAATGTCTTCTGGCCCATTCCGGTCGTCTTTCGATTAATGCGTGGTTTAAATTAATAATTTGTTGGCGATAGCGTTGTGTATTAACGGTTTCGCCGGGCTTCAAGAGTTCATAATACACAATACCACTCTGGTCCCACCAGACACTGAGCATGGTCTTCTTGCCAAAGCGATTTGGCCTTGGTGTTGAAGGACCGGCTTCGCCAGGTGAATGTCACGATTTTTTCCGCTTCGGGTTTTCAAAATAAATCCATTTTTCGTCACCCGTCACAATTTGATGCAAAAATGATTTCTTTTCGTGGCGTTGAAGCAGCACTTCACAAGTGACTTTGCGATTTTCTATTTGACGTTCATTCAAATCGTGTGGGACCCATGTACCGAGTTTATTGATCTTCCCTATTACTCGTAAACGTCTGCTGATTGTTTCTTGTGACACATGTAATGCTTCTGCTAATTGCCGTTGAGTTTGAGTTGGGTCATCATCCAATAACTCCTGCAATTGCTCGTCTTCGCATTTTTGTGGTCTACCAGAGCGCTCACTGTCTTTCACATTGAAATCATCACTTTTAAATTGTCGAAACCATGTCTCAGATGTTCTAATCGATGGAGCGTGTTCACCATATGTTTCTACCAGCAAACGTTGACTTTCAGCAGCCTTTTTCTTTTGATTAAATAAGAAAAGCAATGCGTGCCGCAAATGTTCTTTTTCAGGCATAAAACTCGACATGATCACTGAACGATAAAACAAAGACGCTAGTTTTTGGCGGACTCAACTTGTGTGTGTTTGTAGGTTAATGTCAGACGAACAAAATGACGTATGTGTCAAATTAATACGCTGCGTACTTTTCGCTGGCGCCATCTCTTAGTTAAACCGGAAAAAACTTATGCATACACCTGGTACTTATGATTTGGCTTAAAACTTTTAAGATCTTTCACCCATTCAAATCGCAAAACTGAGTCTTACTACATTTTTGTACTTGCTTCGGAAAATATTTTAGACGGTATCATAGTTTTGGACCGGTTTTGATCTAAAGAAAGAAAGAACATTGCTGTTCCTGTTCAATGTCAATAAGTCTGCTTGGTTCTTCTGTGTCGCTGAGGATTGAAAACACGAGCATGATCATAGGAATCATTCTATGGGCACCGGTGATCGGAATTTTGCTTCCCCTTCATTTGCCATATCGCTGTAGAAATTTCTTTTTCGGTTCTTGTATTTCACTACAATGAAAAAGAGATGCAACGGTCATGGTATGGATCTTAAACAAAGGTTCAGAGAGACAGGGAAGAGGTGGAAGCATAAAGATTAGCCGGTTTGTGAGCTTAGAGAGGTACTAAAACTCACAATTTATTGAGTTATTGTCCACCGAAGATCTGCATGTATGATGTCCGATTGAATATTTCTCATACTCTGCGTAAACGGTCTGAGACATTGAAATTACAAAACGCGCTTTTCAACGAACATTTTTTTATTTTGTATAAACGCATTTGGTATAATTTTAACACAAATGGCGGTGAAACTTGAATTCTTCTTTAATTAATTAATTTAAAATTAATTAATTTGAATCGAATTAAATTTTCGTGAATATTTAATGAAGTGAATGAAGAATTTATTCTTTTGTGCCGCGAACTAATTCTTTGTTATTATTTCGCCATTGTCCTCCTTTGCGTGAGGCCCACTCACCACAGTAGAAAAATGTGCAAACGTAAGCGTCGAGCTGTCCGCAACGACTGCAATGAGCTCGAGCTACGACTTGTTGGAATTTGCAAGCCAAGATTATTATGAAATCCATTTACACACGATTTTGATCAATGGGGCAAATGACAGCTTTGCCGAAATCAGTCTAAAGTTTGACATCAATCTGAATGGTTAATCGCGGGTCGGACTCGCCCGAAATATAAAATTCTAACAGTAGATTCAGACGCGAGAGGTTGGTTCCTCGTACGGGCTCGTAACCACAATTTATTGTATTAAACTCTGATTGACTTTTAAATAGACAACGGAAAGTTGCCGTTGCCTATAATAAACATTTCCATTTTACATAAATTCACGTTTACACGAATTACTCGAGTTCCTTCTCCTAATCGGCAAACGATCCCAAAATAATAACTTTTTAATATTATACCGATTACCGAGTTATCCAATTACGTGGTACCGGCATAAAATTTTGTGGCAGCGGTGGGATCTGCTGAAGTGATAAGTACTACGTAATTTATTTGGACAAAAAGTGTTTTGGACAAAGTTAAGAGTGACTCTATAGTGACGACTACGACTCGCGCAAAAGACGCCAGTGTAGTTCGTGAAAACCCGACTAATCTAACGCGAAGACGCGAAGTGAACGTCGGTGCGGTGTGACGTATCGGTCAACCGTTTAAAGTCCCGATTGACGGTGTCACGTCAAGTCACGGAAAACCGCACAAAGTGTAAAGCCGAGTACCCGAAGCGGTAATTAGTGACAAAGCCGTCACGCAGCCATTGTCGACGCACAGAAGACGAGCCCAGGAACCACCGAAAGACGGGTCAACGGAACCAGAGAGGACAACTGGACCAACCTTCGAAGGGAGCTACGAGACAACAGGTCTACATTACCAAAGGAACCGCACCCGAGGAACAACGCCATGGTGAGGACCGTCAGCCAGATCATCTTCCTGTAAGTGGCGGTTACGTTATACATATACATATAGCCTTATAGAGTCAAAGCCAGTCGAGTCAAAGCCGTGAATTGGGTAAAATTCCAACGAATATATGTATCTCTCGTGAAATTATTTTTTCTGAAAAAATTAAAGTAAAGCCCATAGGGAAATAAACATGTCGGAATTTAGAGGAGCCCGATCAAGACGTAGGGGCAGCTCGTTAAAGACGACGTTGCCTGGCGCAGGGGTAGACTCCACAGCCCGATTAGCTGCGGCTGTAGGGGATATCGATTATGAAGCGCGCAGGGCGTTATCGGAGCTCTCGCCGACGGGACGAATCCCCGCCCCCAGACAAGAGGCCCTCGCAGGTCGTCTGACAGCCCAGTTTGGTGTGAACCCACTCAGGGGTGCGTCATTCGGGGATCACGACAGCGATGAGAGCGACGACGTGTTCAATATGGCCACTGGTAGCAGAACTCCCGAGCGCATCACCCCGGAAATGGTCGAGCGGGAAATTGAAAACATGCATACAATAGATCGCGTAGGTTTCCCTACAGCCACCGGTACGGGAGCCCGATCGGTACCTTTACGAGTACGAGATCGGTTGGAGGCGGTCGACCGGAGCCACCATGAATTGGAAAGAGCTCGACGGCAGTGCGAAAGGCTGCAGCGCGAGCAAGATCGAGGCCAACGCGAACTCGATCCTGAATTTAGGGAGGCTAAAACACCGTCGGCAAGACGGAACTTGGCAGATACGCTAAACGAGGTTGGTGCGGTCGAGTACGAGCTCACACTCCTTAAGAGAGCAAATTGGCAAGCTTCAGCGACGGTAAGGAGGAGGAGGGATGGAGGACTATCCGCCCCCGCACAGCCCCTGAGACGCGCGCGGTTCGAGGAGACGCGGACGCCCTCAAATACGCTCAGCCTCAGCCTATGAATCAAAATGGTGAAAACATTCGACGGCAAGGATTCAAAGGCGTTGCCGCTCTTCTTAAACTCCTGCGAGACGATATTCCGCAGGGTAGCAGAGGAGGAGCATGACACC
Organism: Cylloceria caligata; assembly: GCA_963942595.1. Lineage (NCBI taxonomy): Eukaryota > Metazoa > Arthropoda > Insecta > Hymenoptera > Ichneumonidae > Cylloceria > Cylloceria caligata. The sequence goes on from OZ012705.1 coordinate 53,573,497, forward strand.
CTCCTAAAGTTGATAGTCATAAGTAAGTTAGACGGTGCAGCAGCAAGACAACTGCAGTACAAGACCATCAGTACCATGGCGCAACTCAGGAGCGAGTTGGAAGCGTTGTACGGACAACGGAAGTCCCTAGCCGCGCTGCAGATGGAGTTCAGCTCCCTCCGGCAGGGACAGAATGAGGACATCGCTGCCTATGCGGCAAGAACGGAGAGGATTACGGTAGACATAACCGAAATACTCTGTGAACCGTTAAGAACGGAGGATCAGAAGATCACCGTAGAGAGTGTCACTCGCCGATGTGCACAGGCTAACTTCGAAAAGGGTCTGCACGGCCAGGTGCAAGTGCTGGTGTATGCGAGAAATGACCAAACGCTGCATGACTCTGTGGCAGGGGCCATAGAAATCACCAACATGGTGCAGCCAAAGGGAGAGGTAGGTGGAGCATTAAGCCACCCCAGAAGGTCCCAAGGCGCGCCATCCCGGCAGGAAGAAAATTGCTTCACCTTAGGAGGACCAGGGCACGTGGCTCGAGACTGAACCCGCAGATCGGGAAGAGTGAGCCTACCGATACCCAGTGAGGACAAATCCATACACTTTGACATCGTCGCATCATTGGCCGTGACCGGGGTACTCACCCTTGAAGCGGACACAGGGGCCCAGTGCAGTATACGGAAGGAGGGATGCCTCAAGCCCGAGACCATGGTGAGCAGGTGCTCCGTGGAGTTGCAGGGTATGGCAGGTGAAAAATTCCCCCTGCTCGGTATAGCAAAAATTATGCTGGAGACACCGGCTCTGAATGTGGAACATTGGTTCTACATAGTCCCGATTAATGTGCCACTAGGGGTCAATCGACTGCTAGGAATAGATTTTATCAAGTATCACAAGGCAGATATCCTGCACAGAGAGATGCTGTAGCTGTACGGGCACCACATGCCGCTACTGGACGGCACGACGAGGGTATCTCTGCCGCCACGCAGCGAAACAGTCATCTACGCCGCAACAACGAGCAAATTCGTAGGATTGCTCTCAAGAGTAGAGCTCGAGGACGGGGTTATCATGGATGCCTGCGTTACACCGCCACGTAGTAGTAGCTGTGCGATCAGCTTAATAAATACTACGAGCAGGTGGTAGAGGTACAACGCCCCGTAGTGAAACTCGAGCCGCTCGAGGAAGCGGCAGTAAGTCAAGCGGTCGAGACAGCCGTTATGGAGGTATGCGACGTCAGCACGGAGCGAGGGGCGAACCGCCTCGCGCGACTAGCCAAAGAGCTTGACACGGCGAACCTCAACGAGGAAGAGCGCAAAGCGCTTAACGAAATCACAAGCGAATACGAGGACGTGTTCCACCTACCAGGGGATAGGCTGCCATATATGCCTATGGTAGAGCATGTGATACCCCTTAAGGAAGGGGTGCAGCCCATTACGGTGCACCCATACAGGCTGCCCGAGACCCACAAAAAAGAAGTAGAGAGGCAGACCTGCGAAATGCTTACAGACGGCATTGTCCAACGTAGCAGGAGTCAGTGGAACGCGCCGCTGCTGGTTGTAGCGAAAACACCTGATGCAGCCGGAGTGAGAAAAATGCGTGTAGTGGTGGACTTTCAGAAGTTGAACGAAGCCACCATCGGGGACTCGTACCCACTGCCCAACATCACCGAAATATTGGACCAGCTGGGACGGGCCCGATATTATACAACTTTGGATCTCGCCTCTGGATTTCACCAAATCCCGATGGCGCAGCAAGATAAAGAAAAAACCGCATTTTCTACACCACAGGGCCATTTTGAGTATAACCGCATGCCATTCGGACTCAAGAACGCGCCACCGACATTCCAGAGGCTAATGAACTCCGCGCTGGCTGGACTACAGTTAAATGCTATGTATACCGAGACGACATAGTAATCCACGGCAAAACCTTCGAGGAGCACAACGACAGGCTGCGAGAGGTACTGCAGCGGCTAAGAGAAGCCAGATTGGCAGTGCAACCGAGCAAGTGCCAGTTCCTGCGCAAAGAAACGCAATACCTAGGCCACATCATCTCCGAAGAGGGTGTACGTGCTGATTCGAAGAAGCTGGAAGTGGTAAGGGAATTTGTGGTGCCGAGAGACGTGAAAGGAGTACAATCCTTCCTCGGACTCGCTGGTTATTACCGGAAATTCATTAAGGATTTCTCGAAAACCGCGAAACCACTCACCGAAATAATCCAAAAAGGGGTTAAATTCGAGTGTACCGCTGTAAGAGGTGGTGCCTTCGAGGAACTGAAGACAGCGCTTACTACAGCGCCAGTATTGCAATATCCGGACTTCGAAAAGCCGTTCGTTGTAACAACAGACGCCTCAGACAGGGCGCTCGACTCTATTCTTTCGCGAGGCAAGATCCAGGACGATTTGCCCATATGTTACGCAAGCCGCACCATGTCGAAGGCTGAGCTAAATTATACAACGACGGAAAAAGTTTCTCGCCATAGTTTCGGCACTCGCTTAATTCCGGCCATATATTTATGGTACTCGTTTCACGGTAGTGACGGACCACCACTCGCTCACCTAGCGGTTCGGAGTAAAGGACCCAGGTTCGAGACCAATGCGCTGGAAAATCAAATTGGCGGAACATGAGTTTAATGTAGAATACAAGGCAGCTAAGCGCAACACAAATGCAGATGCGCTAAGCCGTATATTCCTTCCTATGAGGGCCCAAACAAGAGCAGAGAACGTAGTCTGTGAGTCAGAAAAGGACAGCACTACGGGGCAACTCGGCACAGCGAATGACCGCACAAAGCGGAGAGCCGAGGATACCACGGGCCAGCCCAGCAACGGGGCAGAGCGAGAACCAGCGCCTGCCCATGCAACAGAGAAGGATAGAGAGATCCGAAGCGTGCATGCAGGTCGCTCTACTGAACCCCACAGCCCTGCCGCGAAGCCGTGCGGTCGGGGAAGGGGCAGACTACGCACGCTGACAGAAAAAAGCACTGGTAAGACTGCGAGCATCGCTGACAAGGACAGAGCGAGCCCAGCACAGCATGACGGACCCGCGAGGCGCGGAAGGCCGCGAAAAGCAAACGTTGCAAGGTTGCTCGAGACAGAGAGCGACTCAACGGCGGAGCTACCGGTGGGCACACTGAGTGACGAAACTGCTGCCAGAGCACCGCAAAGGCCTGCTTAGGAAGCGAGGCACGGCGGAGTCCGTAGCCCACAGCTACTTCCAGCAGCGCAAACAAAGACAGCGCTACAAAAAAGTATAGCGACTGCCGCAGAACATAATAAGAGAATATCACGACGCCCCACAGTGGACGCAGAGCCCGAAATCGTGGCAGTAAATACAAATAACCTCCGATCGGAATGAAAATTGGTATGCAGGGGTTTTTAAGGTCGCTGATTACGAATCTGAAAGCTAAATTATTGTAAACAAAATGGCCGATCCAATATGGCGGACATGGATGTTAAAAAGGTGTCCGATCTTGACAAAAATTGGTATATGCGGGTTTTTAGGGTCGCTTATTACGAATCCGAAAGCCAAATTATTGTAAACAAAATGGCCGATCCAATATGGCGGACATGAATGTTAAAAAGGTGTCCGATCTTGACAAAAACTGCTATATGTGGGTTTTGAGGGTCGCTCATTACGAATCCGAAAGCCAAATTATTGTAAACAAAATGGCTGATCCAATATGGCGGACAAGTATGTTAAAAAAATTAAAAATTTTCAAAAAAACTCCCTCCTGCCGTACCACTCAAAAAAGGATGAAATAATTTACTTATTTAGTATGACGTTTTCGTATACAATGATATATAACTTGCATTAGTTATTTGAATTTTAATTATTATAATTGAATTGAACAAAATTGATATACGCGGGTTGTGAAAGTGACTGATTGCGAATCAGAAAGCCAAACAATAACGTAGCGAAATTATCGTTCAAATTATCCTTTATAATAAGATATAATTCTTTCCTCGTCAAATGTACTCCTTCGTAATGGGACCCTGTAATAAAGACATAAAATTGTATAGAATTTGTGTTGAAGGATCAGATCAAAATTTTAATGAATTTTAATTATTGTAACAAATAAGTAGCCGCAATAATTATTCGTATTTTTTTTTGAAAAGTACATAAAAAACAACAGTTATGAAAAAAAAATTGAATTTTGACTATTATGAAAGAAGTTATGAGCAAAAAAACATAAACAAATATTTTTTGAACGGGTGACCAAAAACATCTCAAAATGTACCAGAAGCCGATTTTTGATGAGTACATGAAAATATGACAAAATCAAGGGAAAAAAAATTGAACTGTCCGATTTGGCGTGGAATGCCCCATATATACCTATATATATATAATAAAAATGTATCAAATATAAATAAAATGTGACGATTCAAATTAATTACTTTAGTATATACTTACATATATATGTATTGTTGTATGTCTACAAAAATAGATATATAAATGATTTACTTGAATTTGTATTTTGTATATATATATATGTATATATATATATATATTATATATGGTATATGTATGGATATAGTCCTATTGCTCAAGTAGCAGCTGTTCAATGGCCCCATGGCATGGCGTATGGCGCCGCGCGCGCGTGCACGGTCGGCAACCGCCTGTTTTACGTTGCCAAAAACCATAACAGACAAAGTTAGGCAGCTCTAGGCAGCTAATTCCTGTTAATTTCGCAAGCTTATATAATAAACTAAAGGCCTAGACATTGGCTGTCGCAGAATATGGCAGAAAGTATAACTTTTCGGATAGTTGAAAATATAAGTTTACAAAATTCTTTCACTTTATTTATGCAGTAGTTTATACTACACTTCAATAATTTACATATTTATTTTAAACTCAACCAATGTAAAAATATCTTCTACATACCTCCAGAAGTCGTATCCATGTCTCCGGATTGATTTAAAACACTTCACTTTAAAGTTATCGATTTTATAAGTCACGGTAGTTTTCGCTCGTTCAGCGCGCGATGCGAACACTCGTCTCGAAGGCTAACTTCCAACTGACGCAGCGACGAAGGTATACGGTGAAAAAGGTTCCCCTTTTACAATTTAACGCAGCCATTAGTCCTCTACCTGACTGCCTGCTCAAATATCCCGATTGTAAAAATTTTTTTCTGACTTTTCTGCCACGATTTCGGGCTCTGCGTCTACTGTGCGCCCCCATAGGAGGGCATCAGGGTGTCAGCCGTACATTACATCGGATCCGGACCAAGTACGACTGGCCCGGTCCAAGAAGGGTCTTGGAAGAGTACATATGGTCCTGCGAATCCTGTCAAAAGAACAAAATCAGGAAAAGGGAACGAGTGCCGATGGTGGTAACAGACACCCTATCAAGGTCATTTGAGAAAGTAGCGTTCGACATCGTAGGACCCCTACCTGAAAGCGCATCTGGGAAAAGGTATATACTCACTATCCAGGACGCGCTTATAAAGTACAGTGCGGCGATACCACTGCCGAATCAGGAACCATCGACAGTCGCAAGAGCACTAGTCGAAGAATTAATTTGCCGGCACGGAACGCCGGAAATAATATGATCGGACCAGGGTACGAACTTCCTCAGCTCGACCTTCAAGGAAATGTGGCGACTGCAGCGAATCAAAAAGATATAAACAGGGACCTATCATCCCGAATCGAACGGCGCATAAGAGAGATCGCATTGTACCCTCGCAGAATATCTGAAAATTTTCATAAGCGAAGATCAGGGAAATTGGGACGAGTGGCTGCCGCACGCAATGTTCTCGTACAATACCACATATATTACCAATTATAATTATTACAATTATATTACAATTACCACATACGGGGACCGGACTGTCTCCCCACGTGTTGGTGTACGGACGCGAGGCTGAATTGCCGACCACCGTGAAACAGGAGCCCCGCAGCACCTATGCCTACGATGACTACGTTCACGCGTTACGCGAGCGATTACGCGCCGCATGGACTGTAGCACGAGACAACCTTGAAGGCACGAAAAGACGGTCGAAGACTACGTACGACCATGGCGCGCAGGTGCAGGAGTACCGCGTCGGCGAACACGTACTCCTCCGTGATTCGACGGTGCGCAGGGGGAGGTCAGCCAAACTGACCCCAAAGTGGACGGGACCCCACGAGATAGTGGAGACGAGGCCTCCCGTCAATTACATCGTCCAGAAGGGACGGAAAAAGCCGGTGGTACACGCTAATCGCCTAAAGCTCTTTATCGAGCACTAATAAGATAATAAAAAACTACCTAAAGCTAAGATTAAATGTAGGTAAGAACCGCTCAGGGCGCAAGGTGGAAACTTCAATAAACCAAGCAGGGTAGGTAATAACGCTTTATAATTAAGACAAACAAAAAACTTTTTTCGATTAATATTATAATGGTCGATGGCCTTGGAAGCATCAAGGCCATCATAGGAAATATGGACGCTGCCGATGCTCAAAAGCTCCACGAAGAGATTGCCAGAATAAAGGCCTCACAGCAGACCCTGCAGGAAGGATTGAAAAACTAAGAATAAGTGGTAAGGACCACCCTCAGCCTATATAATGAAAGCGCGCATCATATAAAGGCCAACGAACAGGCCCTGCTCGCCCAGATACAGTGTATCAATCACACTCAATGATAACCTGTACCATGTAACGAGGCGTCAACACTTGGAAGAGACGCTCAACGCGATAAGTATTGCAGTCGAGGCATTACTCATCAACGTACAGGAGTTAGTGTGGCTGGTAAACGACATAGCTAGTGGTAAGGCCAGAGCAACGTCCCTGCCGCCAAGAACGCTCACGAGACACCTCGTCGACGCACTACCACACCAATCGCAACGAAGACAACGCGGTAGTGCTCGTGCGAGAGATACCGCCGATCGGGCAGCAATAGTACTACATACAAAAAGTACAGTATACAAAAATACTTTAAAAATTGTAAGGTATCGAGCAAATCCTACATTTGACCGTCTACACACCTACAATGTCGGTTACAAGCGACGCACCCTCCGAAGTCCCAAAATACGCGAAAATGGACACAAATAACCGGAATACTGGCTTTGATAGGCGTATGTATTGTAACCGCCCCAGATTTCAGCGTGAAAACAACAGGGCGAACATCTCAAATCATCCGGATTATATAGATTACCTTCCCCCGTACGCCCTAAAATTGAGGGAAATGGAGGCTGAGGAACCTCCGATACGCACCGAGAAGGAAGTTGCACTATCAAGCGTGCTGCGAGATCCGGAGAGGCTACAAAGCTCGGAGATTCGAGCAGAAGCCTTGGTCGGCTTCCTTCTGTTTAAATGTTATAGGTACCAGGTCTATAAATATGAAACCGGAATTTGCCCATACATGGCCCTAGCTGGCAATGTAGTCACCGTCAAACCGCGTCATTGGCGCCATTTCCTTATTGACATCTCTGACAAAGATTTTCAACTCACAACAATACAAGTTTCATACAACAGCATAGTTTGTAATAGCGTTCAACATGTCGAATTTTGTGCCTGGAAACTACGATTTGCGGACAGCATTGATTTTCTGTTACCATTTGAAGAAAACTGATGCAGAATCGCATCGAATGCTTGTTGCAGCTTACGGTGAGCATGCTCTTGGTAAATCACAGTGCTTTGAGTGGTTCAAAAAATTCAAAAGTGGCGATTTTTACGTGAGGAACGAAGAACGTGGGAGACCACCGAAAAAGTTTGAAGACAGCATATTGCAAGCATTGTTGGATGAGGATGACGCTCAAACGCAACAACAACTCGCGGATCAATTTAAGGTGACACAAGAAGCCGTTTCCATACGTTTGAAAGCCATGGGAAAGATCCAGAAGATGGGAAAATGGGTTCCACATGAACTGAATGAAAGACAGCAGGAAAACCGAAAAACCACTTGCGAAATGCTGCTCGCCAGGTACGAAAGATAGTCATTTCTCTATTGAATTGTGACTGGTGATAAAAAGTGGATATATTTTGAGAATCCTAAGCGTAAAAGATCATGGGTAACTCCAGGCGAACCATCGACATCGACTGCAAGGCCAAATCGCTGTGGACGGAAGACAATGCTCTGTGTTTGGTGGGATCAGAAGGGTGTGATCTATTATGAGCTGCTAAAACCTAGCGAAACCGTTGATACTGAACGCTACCGACAACAAATGATCAATTTGAATCAAGCTTTGCGTGAAAAACGACCAGTATATCAAAAAAGGCAACACAAAGTGATTTTGCTTCATGATAATGCACCATCACACACAGCAAAACTGGTCAAGGAAACAATTGAGGCGTTTAGTTGGGAAATACTTTTGCATGCGGCTTACTCACCAGACTTGGCTCCGTCCGATTACTACTGATTTGCACTAATGGGACGCGCACTTGCTGAGCAGCGCTTTACTTCTTACGAAAATGTACGAAAATGGCTCGATGACTGGTTTGTCTCAAAAAAGCAACAGTTCTTTTTGGCGTGACATCCACAAATTGTCACACAGGTGGGAAAAATGTATAGCTAGCGATGGGCAATACTTCGAATAAAATATTTTTTATCATTTTCATACAATAAACGTCTATTTTCTATACAAAAATTCCGGTTTCATATTTATAGACCTGGTACATACGGAACCGAACACCGACAAGGACAACCGAGGCAGCGACCCTGGCAGCAGCTGAGGTGAATATTAATCTCGAGCCACTCGGACGACAACAGCCACAGGAGCGACCGCGATCCGAGCGGGCCAGGGCCTGGGAAACTCGCCCCGTCAGCCGAGTGCGATGGCCAGATCAATAATGAAGGAAAAATAGCAAAAGAATGAATTGTATTGTCTGCTATATTATCCTATATGTAAAATATCATTGTAAGAGAAAATACGAAAAACCAATCGAAGAAAAAATTTTTTTAGAGAAAAAATGTGTCCTTTTAAGAGATGAGGGATGTTGTGTCGCGAACTAATTCTTTATTATTATTTCGCCATTGTGCTCCTTTGCGTGAGACCCACTCACCAAAGTAGAAAAATGTGCATAGTAAGCGTCGAGCTGCCCGCAATGACTGCAATGAGCTCGATCTACGACTTGTTGGAATTTGCAGGCCAAGATTATTATGAAATCCATTTACACTCGATTTCGGTCAATGGGGCAAATAACTTCTTTGCCGAAATCAGTCTAAAGTTTAACATCAACCTGAACGGTTGATCGCGGATCGGACTCGCCCGAAATATAAAATTCTAACAGTAGATTTAGACGCGAGAGGTTGGTTCCTCGTACAGGCTCTCAACCACGATTTATTGTATTAAACTCTGATTGACTTTTAAATAGACAACGGAAAGTTGCCGTTGCCTATAATAAACATTTCCATTTTACATAAATTCACGTTTACACGAATTACTCGAGTTCCTTCTCCTAATCGGCAAACGATCCCAAAATAATAACTTTTTAATATTATACCGATTACCGAGTTATCCAATTAGGCGGTACCGGCATAACAATTCAATTAGGAAAATATAAATAGCTCATACCCACTCCGTACTATATTTTCTGCAAGATTGCTAAACTTTTTTTTGCAGTTAATGAGAATAATTAATTATTTAAGAGTCGTAAAATGAAATATTTTCGTTCATATAATTTCTATAGAATTATATTGAAGTTAATTACAATTTTGATTTATACGTTAATTGTATACATAAGTGGAAATCAAAACACGTAACATTTTTTCAATGAAGCATATCACTTCAGAAGGTGTTCGAAATGCCGTCCGCCCAATTCGATGTGCTACCTGTTGCATCGAACGTTGCAGCAGATCATTTTTTATTTTCGCGAGCATTTGGGGGGTGATTTTCGGAACGGTTGTTCAATTCTTTACGCCAACTCCTCGGGGTTGGCGACCAGCGTACGATATACGACGGCCCTTACGTGCTACCACAAAAAGAAATCCATGAGATTCGGGTCGGGCGAGCGTGGAGGCTATTCAAAACTCCACCTCGTAATATGAGGTGTCCCGGAAAATTTCTTCGCAACCATTCTTGAGTGATGCGGCTCGTGTGTGCTGATGCACCGTCGTGCTGGTACCATAAATGAGAAAAATATCCAGCCATAATACCAGCGTTCAAACAAACGGGCTCAGACAGCGTTGTAGGAATCCGCGGTATTTTACAGCCGACAGAGTTCCGTCAATTTCAAACGGTCCGATCTGATTGCAAAATTTGAAATAGAAGTAAGTATAAAGGTAATAGTGCGTCGTAAATACACCGTTTCGGTGATAGTGCATATTACCATATACTTACCACTCGTTTACCCAATATGGCGGCCCAAAGATTAAATGAGAATCGTTCTTGGAAGCTGTGGATAACGTGTTACGTCAAAATCGCGGCCTATTTTACGGAACCCACGAATTTAACATAGATGCACGTTTCGGTTTATATTTTCCCTACTCTGGTCATGGAGAATAAATACTTCCTTTACCACACCCGACGAGAAAATGCCGAAGACGCAAGCCCGCTTTTGAGTCTAAACTCACGGAAAATTACTCGGGATAAGGCTGGAGTACGTTTTGTTCTTTGTTGGGACAATCACTCAACGAATAATGGGGTGGACTTGAATGAAAGTCTCGCGTGGAGCAAGTTTTCACTTTATTTGGTAAAAGAAAAATGTACTTACGGTTCTTTGTTGCTGTGGTTATTGCTGTTGAACGTTGGTTGGACGTGAACTGGTAAAGTCGGACAAACTCAAGATTGTACGTATTAATAATTGTTTATTGAAATAACACTACATGAGTTCGCTAGTCGTGTATTGCACATTCGATATTTCTGATTTCGCACGTATCAATAATAATAAGTACTGTCGATCTCTGTATTCTACACACTTTGTCCAGTACTCTTTACTCGTTATATGTACTACTTGAAACTGTACTTTGTGAAACTGTGCCGCCGTGAAAAACTAACGAACTGTGAAACTCCACTCTTTACTCCCCGGGAAACTGTGTCTCTGGCCGATTTTCGCGGCCTTTTATAGGGCTTCTAATCGTCAATATTCCTGTCGTCAAACGCGTTAATAGAAAAGAAGGGATAAAACCCTATCCGGATTATAAGAATTTCCCTGTGGTCTATCTCAACCATACACGTATTCATATCCCTTACCCCGGAGAGTAGCTTCCCGAGATGCACAACAGCAGATCTATGCAAGTTCATCGGTATGGCGCGCTCTGATTTGTCTGCGCGATATGACACACAAATGACCACGCGATTAGGTGAGGGAACGCGTTCGAGTCGATTTTCCCCTTAAAGTCAGGCGATTTTTACCACCCCGCTTCTTGGTCCACTCTCGACAGAGTTTCTTAGTCTAGGTAATATCCTCATGCTCGGTTCTATGTAGATGTGTCTATGGTAATGACTCCGAATTTCATCGTTTGTACGGAGATTAATTAAATCCTTCGCATCAAACCACTAGTAATACTTTTGTTACAGGTTCTGTAGTTAACTTGTGTTATCGTATGCAAGCTGATTTTTGCATTAAGGGGTTATACGGAGTTATGATTTTCAAAAAATCGATTTTTTTTATTACATTTTTGTAATGTACATATATTCAAAAGTATACACACAAAATTTCAAGTCGATCCGAGCAATGCTTTCGGAGTTATACCTATTTATGTAGAGACGCCTCGGCGCGTTTGAAAGTAGGTAGGGCAGAGGCTCAAGCGGCAGCTGTTTACCTGGACCGTTGCTCCTTTCATATACCTGTGTATTGTATTCTTATACATTGTGTGAGAGTGTAGTAGTGTTTTCCTTGTACCTGAGAGTTACATTTGTTTTTGTAGATTAATTAATTAATTAATCATTTTGTATGCGGTCATATGTTTCTTCAGAGTGATAAATCTTAAGCGACAATGTTGTAGACCAAGTTTTATCATGGAAATTTTCGGTAGGTCGCAACCCGGTTAGTGTCAGCGCCACCTAGATCCCTGTGTTATCGATCTCAGAAAGATCTCTAACAGACGAATCCTTAATTATTTTTTGTCAACTCTGCTTGCCTCACTCATTCATTAAGAATTAATGAGGCAACCAGACCTGACGATTTTTAACTTCTAAAGAAATCGTGAAAAAATATTGCCACAGCCCGGGTTCGAACCGGGAGAGAGTCACAACCAAATCATCTGGAAAATTACGCCGAAAATCATTCCGAGTGGCTCAAAAATTGTTGAAATGGCCGCAAATATCGCCGCCGGTATGTTTAATGAAAGTTCAATTTCACTTTTGTACCATATGAATGCAATGGGACTGTCTTTGGGGCCCGATACGCATGCATATGTACAAAAGGAGGACAAAGAGCGCGTTACGCTATCCGAGCGCAGAGCGCACGAAGCGACACGAGAAGGAAGGATGGCTCGAAGCACCAAATTAAATTGCTGGAGGCTGCTGAAGGAATGGAGGGTTTATTATATGGCCCTGGAATAGACGACACCATGTAAGTTGAAAAAAAAATTTTTTTTCTATGTGTGAATCGGTTTTGAAACTTTACACGCGTTTTTCTCAAAACAGCATTTTTCAAGTCGGTGATCACGATATCTCAAAAACGGCTTGTTCGATCGGTCTAAAATTTTAACACAATCTTCTCAGATACATTTTCTAGTAATTAATCGTTCCTTTTGTCAATCCGATACTTATTTTCCATTTTATAAACAATTTAAGGCCAAATTTTACATAAAAAATCGAAAACATTTTATTGAGAAGCCGCCATTTTGTGAAAATTCAATATTTTGATTAGCCGAACGATTAATTACTAGATAATCTAATATATTAACGAAATTTGTTTGGTTTTTTGATTTCAGATAATCCAATCTTGAGTTACGATGATCACCGTAAATCGTCTTTTTTTAGAGGAGGTTCCGGAAATCGCCTACAGCGCCCTCTATAATCAAAATTTTTATAAATAAACATTTGTTTACGTTCTTGAAAGATGCTTTTATAACCACAAAAATTTTCAAATTAATAAATTCACATGACTCTTCAGGATAAATTCTTGAAAAACCGTCTTTTTTTGCCTTATAACTGCGTATAAGCCCTTAATCTCTTATTAGTAAGAATATTTTTGTTGAATTATGACTTATTCTAGTCGTTATTGGTTGTTTAATTAGTAATGACTCTACTTATAGTTACGCCCTTTTTCTTAAATAACTTGTTAGTAAGCCAATTATTCTCGTGTCATAGAAACGAAAGAGAGAGAGATAGTATTTTTCTTGAGAGCGACTCGCCCGACTCGGTTACTCGTATATTTCGTCTGTACGCAAGTCAGCTAGATCGCTGTTTAGCCCTCGCACCAAGGCGTTTATCATATCGCGGAGAGTCGATCAGCCTAGCTTTCCTGCAGAAGAAGCTTTATTGAAACATGTTACAGTTTCATCTCTTTCTCGTTTCGTCTATTTTTCGCTATTTTACTGTAAATTAATCCTTGTATTTCCTTTATAGTTTCTATATTTGCATAACATATTCTATATATATGATGGTATTTTTACTATAGATTCTAATATTATACGAGAGACTTTTTAATATAATCTTAAGAAAGAAAGCAAATGAATCATGATTTACTGATCTTTCTTCTATTACCCGGTTACAACTGGGAAGATCATTAATTCAATGTGGATTGTGCTCGTTTTCGCGTGACAGCCCATGCTAGTTTCCATATGGAAGCATAATTGTTCTCTTTGCTGCTGATAAATTACCTAAAGTATTCGTGTGAACACTTTAATGGTCATAAATCTTTCGTTTAAATTAATAGTTCCTTCACTTTTGAGAGAGAGAGAGAGAGAGAGAGAGAGAGAGAGAGAGAGAGAGAGAGAGAGAGAGATTGATTGATTGATATTTATTAGCTTTCTCAGCTATTTTATACACAGTGTTACATATTTTTCTTACATCTACATACATCTTACTTTACTGTTGACACAACATGCCCCTTTAACATTCGTTTAAACTGTTCTACTTTTTCACAACCTTTCAGTTCAGTTGGCAATGCATTATATATTTTCACTCCTTCATAGTACATACTCTTTTGTGCACTTCATGTTCTTCTAAATTGTATCACTATATTTTCCGATTGACGCGTTTCCCAACTCGTTCCAGATATAACAACTTGGAATTTACTCGTCAGTTCTTTCGGCAATCATTTCTTAACAGCCTTGAAAATAAATATACACACATTATAATACAGTCTCTTTCTCACACTCATAAACTGAACCGCTTATAACATATCGTCTACCTTCGTATACCGGTTGCATTGCAATATGACTGGCATCGCTCTGTTCTGCGCTATCTGCAGTTTATTCAACTCTGTCTCACCCATACCCACTAGCAGTGTTGCGCAATACTCAAAGTGCGGTGCTATGATTGCCTTACATACGACACATCTGGTGTATGCTGATATATATTATATCTTACCTATTTTTTTCAACATATACTCACAGTGGTCTTTAAATCGTAGCTTATCATCTATCATTACACTTAAATATTTAATTACCTTCACTCGCTCTTACTCGGTTCCATCCCTGCATTTTAGTACAATATTCCCTCTCAATTCTTCGGTTTTTTCAATTTGGTTTTTTCCGCATTTATTTTCAGTTTGTTCCTATTCATCCATCTTTCCACTATGTTTAATGCCCCTTTCATCTTTCTTTCCACCTCCGCACTACTGTCTCCAGTAACAATTTTCCAACTATGCTTGTCGTACTATTCTTTTCTTTTAACGACTTGTCTCTTGCATGGTCTTGGAATCTATACGTGATACTAGTTTTGTTCGTTCCATGACGAATTTTGTCAAACAAAAAATATGTTACCGTTAATAGTAAAAGGATGCTTGATAGGAACTGTTTGGCCATATTGCTATTTCTGCTTTTGGTTAAATATTGTTCTGCGTTAAGTGTATGCATATATGCGATTATATTTCTTCGAACTTGTCCGTACAGGAATATTATGTTTCTAATCCTTAACTTAATTATTTCGTTGTTTCATATTTTCCGACAATAGGTATAACGTGATTGTACTTATTTACACATTGTAACGGTAATTTCTTATCGTTAGCAATAATTTTTAGTTCTCATGGGAAATTCGAGCTCGATCACAGGATTAATTAATTTTAGACTTCTAGTAGGGTTTATTAACAAAAGCAATTTAAATAAAAATGTCAGTGTTCGGTTTCTTGGCACCGATAACCAGTACAATGCATTGAAATTCGGTAATTCCGACGATTATTTTCACAATTCTTTTCGTATATTGCGTTTACATAGATTCTCGGTACACCCAGCTTGGAAATCTGTTATTTTTTTGTACGTTGGTAGTGAGCTGTATGCTCGATGCACACACACACACACCGCTAAACACGTCGGACTCGCTCTTCGGGCCAATATCTCGCTTATATCTCTATCCCTCTCTATCTCTCACACAGTTTACTTCCTTTCTATCTCTTTCCTTCTCACATGCTTATACACTTCTCGTTTATCCTACCTGTTTAAATGCTGAGCGACCTAATTCTATTTTCTTGAACACTACTGACCTAATTCTATTTAATTAATTCTCTACACTTAACTCTATCCACTAAATTCTATTCTCTTAACTCTATTCAATTAATTCTATCTAAATCTAGATCAATGTCTATGTCCTTAGTATTTCACTAATAAATCTTGTATTTTACTTCACTCGCCTGTCCTGCTGCCTTCTTCTGTGGTTGTTCTTTACGGATCTTCACAATCGCCAGGAATGATAATCTTTCAATAATTTACCGGTTTCTACTTTTGACAATAAACACATTACTCGATCGTATATTTTCGGTAAAAGTTCCAAACTGATCATCTTAACACTTTTATAATGCACGTATTCTCAAGATTAGAGCGTCGAGCTAAGAGAGGTTTTTCCCTCCGAGCAGGCTCTTTTATAGCCTTCCCCTTGCCTCGTTCCCCTCTACATCATTTTCAATTCCAATTTTTAAATCTAACGCGATTTCTTAATTTTGCGGCTTGCCGTCACAAGCCGCCGTTACGGCACTACCGTAAACAAGTGTCAGACGCGCATGAGTGATAAATTGGAAAAACGTATGCATAGTGTCGTGTTGTTGTGTTCAGTATGTCGAAATTTATACCAAACAAAGAGCATTCGCGGACAGCATAAATTTATTGTTTTAATTTGAAGAAAACTGCTGCTTAATCATACCGATTACTTCAAGAATGTTATGCAAGATACGTGTGAACGATGGTTTCGGCGTTTCAAAAGTGGTGACTTCAATGTTGCAGACAAGGAACGTGGAAAGCCGCCAAAAAAATACGAAGATATGGAATGGCGAGCATTGTTGGACGAAGATGATTCGCAAACACAAAAACAACTTGCCGAGCAATTGGGCGTTAGTCAACAAGCAGTTTCAAATCGGCTACGAGAAATGGGAAAGATTCAGAAGACCGGTAGATGGGTACCACATGAGTTGAACGACAGGCAAATGGAAAAGCACAAAAACACATCTGACATTTTGCTCGCTCGGTACAAACGGAAGTCATTTTTGCATCGTATGGTTACAGGGGATGAAAAGTGGACTTATTTTGAGAATCCCAAGCGTAAAAAATCATGGGTAGACCCAGGCGTACCATCCACATCGACCACAAGACCGAATCACTTTGACAGAGAGACGATACTCTGTGTTTGGTGGGACCAGAGGTCTATTATGAGCTGTTAAAACCTGGGGAAACGGTTAATACTAAACGTTACCAACAATAATTGACCGATTTGAACCGTTCGCTGCTTGAAAAAAGGCCAGAATACCGAAAGAGGCAACACAAAGTCATTTTTCTTCATAGCAATGCTCCATCACATACGGCAAAACCGGTTCGCGACACATTGGAAGCACTCAGCTGGGAAGTTCTACTCCATGCGGCTTACTCAGATTTGGCTCCTTCCGATTACCACTTGTTTGCATCGATGGGTTACGCACTTGCTGATCAGCGCTTTGGTTCGTACGAGGATGTGAAAAAATAGCTCGATGAATGGTTTGCAGCAAAAGGGGAAGATTTTTACTGGCGTGGTATTCACAAATTTCTCGTAAGATGCAAAAATGTATTGTATAACAAGAGATGGAGCATAGTTTGAATAAAGCACTTTTTATCATTCTTCCGAATTTAACATGTTTTTTTAGAAAAAAGATCCGCATTTCATACCTGTACACCTGGTATAGGTGTGACATTTTTTTTTTCATACGGACTTTTCAAAGTTATTGAGTTTCCTTGGATTATTGAAGGCTTCGGAGTTCTCCAAAGTATTGATGGTCTCAGTGGTTTGGGTGTGTGTGGTAGGTTTTATAGGGCTCATCATAGGTGCAGAACAACATGATTTTTTTCTTCTGGTGTTGCAGGAGTGTGAAAGTGTTGTTCGTCCATTGGCGTGTCGTATGTCCGATAACGATTTATTCGGATGGCCGGAGGCGTATTTGAGTTATCCAAAGGTTCAAGATCGTTGAGTTAACTATTCTCCATTCCGGAAAGACGTAGACTGCGAAATTCCTGGTGTTGGTTGGCTCCTCATAATTTGATATAAGGATTTGTCGTTATCTGGTATAGGAACAAGTGCTTCCCTTAACTCTGGAGACACGTATATGCCTGGTTGAAATATCCAGTGCGGTACGGTGTTTCACGCAATGAATGACTTGTAGATTCTTATTTCTGTGAAACATAATGTGCATTACTAATATGCAATATCATAGTGTGATTAACGATTATTATTATTTTTTTAAAAATGTTTTCCTTTGTCTTCTTTGCTCCTCTTTTTTATACTTTATTTTATTTTATTTTATTTTCTATATATATTTTTTCGTTTTCCTTTTTATTCTGAGCAAAAATGCAACACTTTTTGAAGAGTGCGAAAAGACATAAATGAAACAATTCTGTGTATTATGAATTAAATATATATATATGTAAGGGTCTGGTTATATACTTTTAGCTCAAAATGATTTTACTTACGTGAGTAATTGGTGTTGGGAGAAGTTTTCCTTGCATCATTCCTTTGCTTATAGATTTTTTTTTTATTTACCATTTGTGTAGCGAAAGTGGTACAAGTGTCCCATTATGGCATTTTTGAATAGTCATCCGATTTGTTGATTAGAAAGTGAATATCGTCGGTGTGGGCTTACGGTAAGTGGCGTGATGTAGAGTCGCTTTCCAACAAGTAGTCCACCAAATTTTAGATGGTAATTACTACGGTGCTAACATACGTGGGGTTACGGAAATAGGAAGTGTGGTATTGGAAACACAGCGGTAGAGCTAGTGACTGGTCTTCCTAAATTGAAAGATGTGGGTAACTTGGTCCTGCTGCTAGTGATAGGGCCGGGAATCGTACTTGCGATCTGGATGCTGTTAGATCGATAAATTAACTGAACATTGAACAATTTATTTATAAATTCAGAGGTTGTTGTATATTTGAATATTACTATTCCTGCAATAATTACATGTGATTAATTTATACGGTGTTGGAAGTATTGGTATTGTTTTAGGATGTTGTCAATCGTAGGATATCTGGAGTATATATACAACGACAAATCAATCACCAAGTTACGGTGTAGTAATCATTGCTTTTCTAAAGAAAAAAAATAGTCATCATATTTGTTGAGAATCCGTCTGATGGAGTTGACCGATCTGCGAATATATTGAGAACACATTGCGAATATATTGAGAAACCTCACTCTAGACAAGGTGATAAATAAACCAGACATGTCGTTGTTATGTTGCGAAAGTGGTTTTATTCCACCTTCCGACAGGTGGTATACAAAATACAATTTAAATATAATTTGTAAAAAAATGATAAAAGTGAAAATAAATATAAAAATAGGTTGAATTTAGAAAAATACAAAATTGATATAAAATTAAAACACTAACAAATTAACAAATTTAGACTGCATATAAACAAGTGAATTTATTCTATGGTATGAGCAGAGAACCAGCACACAATTATATTAATTGTGTTAATTGTGTGCTGTGAGCACTAAGAGCGGTGCGCGTGTAGCAGTCAGTGCTGCGTAGCACTCCACGCTAGAGAAAAATAAGTGCGTAAGATTTTATAAATTATTCACTGCAAGCTCTCAGCAGTTTGTTGAAGAGAGGTTACAGTGAATAG
Organism: Cylloceria caligata; assembly: GCA_963942595.1. Taxonomy (NCBI): domain Eukaryota; kingdom Metazoa; phylum Arthropoda; class Insecta; order Hymenoptera; family Ichneumonidae; genus Cylloceria; species Cylloceria caligata. The sequence continues at coordinate 53,592,577 of OZ012705.1, forward strand.
ATGAGAGCACTAGCGATTAAATTGCTTGAGTGCTCTGAATGTATGTGAGACAAGCTACGCAGGCAGCACTGCGTAGCACAATACAACATATACTGAGGATGCACCATTGAGCACAGAATATTCACAGCAGTTTCCCAGCAGGTTTACTGGGGGAAACTACAGTGAATATGAGCACATGCATAATTATATTAATTACACCGGCAAAATACAGTGACGAGAACGTGGTGCAGCATGTGCTGCAGCGCACGCCACAGAGTGAGACAAGAATGATAAGGTACCAATATTTTCCTTCTCACTGACAGTGAATGGCCCTGCATTATATCAGTGCACTCTCACCTTGAGTTCTGAGTCCTGGTGAGCGAGAAAGCTGAGTGAATCCGGTGAATAGCGACAGAGAAAACAGTCCAAGAGTCCTGATGAGCGTGCTGTTACACTGATGCGTTGCCAAAAAAGTGTCTAAATTTTTAACATAGCTGCGAGTATGAAAGCGTCGTTGGGCGCTGAAGTCAGTTGAGCGAGATAGCCGGTAAGCGAAACCGAAGTCAAGCGAGAGAGACATCCTCTCGCTCGACACGGCATGCCAACGAGGCACACCCTCGGCTTCACGAAGCCCTGCCTCGGCTATCTTCGGCTCAACCGAACGCAGTGTGCTAGAGCGCCGCAACAGGTAGGCGCACAACGAATATCGATCGCCGTGCGCCAGCTGATTATCCAACAATATTCTTAAATAATCTCTCGATAATCAGAGATTTCCTACTATTTTGTTGTAGGTATTTTGAGATTGTTGAGTTCTATCAACACTAAATTTGAGACTGTACTTCGAGATTTGGTAATTTATGATTGAGAGAAAGAGAATTAATTAAACGATCATGAGTTGATTTTAACCAACATATACAAGGATGGTTCTAGCTACTTATTGTTATTATCGATATAGTTTTTAGTTTTCTCTTTGTTATCGTTATCCAATTCGGGATCAAGCACGATGCACTGTATCTCTGAGTTGCATTCGTCGCATGTTTCTCTATTTTTAGCGCATTTGTAGCAATTATTCGCGTGGAGGCAAGGGAGAAACGTCACGTTTACAAGTTGGTGATGGCAGGTTTGACATAACTGAGAGACGGTATCTTCTTCCTGGGATGGTGTCAGCGATAGCGTGGATAGGTCACGTGACTCCGCCCAAGGGGTAGGAGGTCGGGGATTGCGACGATGTGAAGTAATTAATTTTTCATCTGTCTCGTCTTCGTCCGTTGCGTTGAGATGTTGGAGCGGAAGGCTATCTTGATTAAGGGGCGATGGAGGGGGAGCGGGAGGTCTACGAAATAATGCTGTGACTGAATTGGTGAGACTGTTGGAGAGAGGGGACCGTGGAAACGTATTCGTCATGGTCAGGAATCGACAACTTGGATTTAGCAAGACGTGTAGGTGTAAGGGATTTTGACCCGTTCCTCAACGCTTTACTTTAATTCCACAGTAAAAACAATTTACTCTATCTTTTTTCCAGAATAAAAGAATCCAGCGTCTACTAATGTGACTGGTTTTATCGGTAGCTTCTCAGGCCAAGAAATGAAGCTTTCCATGCGGTCTGTATAGTTTTCGTAGGTGGGGTACGAGGGCTGTAGGCCGTCGTCCCTGGAACATACCCATTCTAGACAGTCGAAAGTGGCTCGGAGCCTTTCCAATAGTCTGGCGATAAATCTCTGGTCGCAGGTAGGGGGGCTTTCGTACGGTTCTGCCTGGGAGGCAGGAGTTAGCAAGGAAAAAGGATGGTGACGAGGTGGTTGACCGAGTAGTCGGTCTTCCTATGCTCATTATTATATAACGACAATTAGGGCCCCATATAGCATGCTTTTCCTAAAGGTCGTGATGAATTTCCCAATTACCTAATGATACTCCACAATGAAAACACCTGATTTTAGTCCGACTGCCCGTGAAAATGAATCCGGCTGCTGCCAATATTGCAATATTGATTTCACAATTTCCAGGCCAGCAAGTGGAGGTGTCTACTCGTTTAGAATAATCTTTGAATGGGAATACATGGGAGTCAAATCGCTCTTCTTTGGAGGCATATCCTTGTGACAGTCAGGGGTCGCATTTACTCTTACTTCTAATCTGCAATCATGACGTTCTTTTTCACAAGAAAAGGGTACGACTCGTGGATCTGCCCCGATGGGCACGTTCCCACAGGGTATGCCACGGAAAAAACGGCACCTACGGTGATCATGCATCGGTATATCACCGACTTCCCATTATTTAATAATAACTCTGGGATCAAAACAACTGACCTCATCGTCTTGACCGGTGTAATAAAATCCTGCAGGGGCAAGTTGCAGCGAGTCTATAAAATTTACTGGCCAGTTACGGTAACTGTCAAGACGTATTTGCTCGAATCGGTACATGCCACGTGGGCCTTTTGATGACATGCTTAGCGATGATATACACACTTATAATTTATCTTATCCAAGATGCAAGTATAAACAGTAGTCTATTTATTTAGTTATGTTAATAGAAATATATATGCGCATATTTACTGGTATGTGTTGTTATGTCGCGGAATATTCCACTTCACGTATTCTCAGAAATATTCCTCAGCTGACATAGCTAGATATGAAATGCTAAAAGATAGCTGTTATACAAGACAGGATGCAAGGTAGACGCCGACGCAGCATGAGGCGACTCGCTAGGCGATCTACGATTGGCCAAAGCTAAAGCTGCCAACTAAGGGATTTTAGCAAACGCAGTTGCTAACTGCTTTACTAAAGGCAGAATTAAATCAGACTCAACAGAGAACGGTTGGTTCCTCGTCAAGTACTCGAAACAACGAATTATTGTACACTCATTTATTAACTTTCAGATAGACAACGGAAAATTACCGTTGCCTATAATAAATACTTCCATTTATATAAATTCGCGTTTTCATCGATAACTCGAGATCCATCTCCTTATCGGCAAACGATCCCAAAAAATAATAACTTTTAAATATTATACCGAATACCGAATAATATAATTACCCGGTACCGGCATAACATTTGGTGGCAGCGGTGGGATGCGCTGAAGTTAAGTGATACGTGATTTATTTGGGCAAAAGTGTTTGGACAAAGTAAATAAGAGTGACTCTGAAGTGACGACTACGACTCGTGCAAAGGACGCCAGTGTAGTTCGTGAAAACCCGAATAAGCTAACGCGAAGGCGCGAAGTGTAAACGATAGATCGCGTAGGTTTCCCGATAGCTACCGGTACGACGGCACGGTCGGTGACCTCGAGAGTACGAGATCAGTTAGAGGCGATCAACCGGAGCCACCGCGATTTGGTAAGAGCTCGACAGCAGTGCGAAAGGCTGCAGCGCGAGCATGAGCAAAGTCAACGCGAACTCGATCGCGAGCTCCAGGTGGCGGAAACACCGTCGGCGAGACGAAATTTGGCGGACACGCTAAACGAGGTTGGCGCGGACGAGTACGAGCTCATTCACTCCTTAAGAGAGCAAATTGCCGAGCTCCAGCGACGGTTAGGAGGTGCAGGGATGGAGGATGTTCCGCTCCCCGCACCGCCCCCGAGACGAACGCGGTTCGAGGAGACGCAGAGGCCTTCAAATATGCTCAGTCTCAGCCTCGGAATAAAATTGGTGAAAACGTTCGACGGCAAAGACGCGAAGGCATTGCCGCTCTTCTTAAAGTCCTGCGAGACGATTTTTCGCAGGGTAGCTGAGGAGGAACATGACACCCTCTTCAAGTTGATCGTCATGAGCAAATTAGAACGTGCGGCAGCAAGACAACTCCAGTACAAAACCATCAGTACCATGGTGCAACTCAGGAGCGAGCTGGAAGCGTTGTACGGACAACGGAAGTCCCTGGCTGCGTTGCAAATGGAGTTCAGCTCCCTCCGGCAGGGACAGAACGAAGACATCGCCGCATACGCGGCAAGAACGGAGAGAATCACGGTAGACATCGCCGAAATACTGTGCGAACCGTTGAAAACAGAGGGTCAAAGGATCACCGTCGAGAGTGTCACCCGACGCAGCGCACAGGCCAACTTCGAAAACGGCCTGCATGGCCAGGTGCAAGTGCTGGTACGTGCGAGAAATTACCAAACTCTGCATGACTCTATGGCAGGGGCCATAGAGATAACCAATGGTGCAGCCAAAGGGAGGGGCTGCCGGAGCACTAAGCCACCCCAGAAGGTCCCTAGGCGCACCATCCCGGCAGGGAGAAAATTGTTTCACCTGCGGAAAAGCTGGACACATGGCTCGAGACTGCACCCGGAAATCGGGAAGAGTGAGTTTGCCAATGCCTACCGAGAACAAGTCCATACACAACGTCGACATCGTGTGCAACTACTGCCAGAAGAAGGACCACGTGTGGAGGGACTGCAGGAAGAGGTTGTCGCTAAACCAGAGCGAACCCGCTCGGACGTCACAGCAGCCCCAACCTCAAAAGGACTGAGAGGATAAGGCGAAAAAAATAACAGTAACGATGAGTACTAGTCAGAATAGTACGGACACCCGCCCAATGGGAACGTTGAGAATGAATACTCTAACAGCCCAACAAAGACCTGCACCCCAGCTAAAGGAAACGACTCTGCAACTACTACAGGTAACGTTGCCGGCGTCAAATGCCACTGCAAGCGACTTCGATATCATCGCACCGTTGGCCGCGAGCGGGGTACTCACCCTTAAGGCAGACACAGGAGCGGAATGCAGCATTATCAAAGAAGACTGTCTCAAACCGGAGACCATGGTAAAAAACTGCACAGTCGAGCTACAAGGGGTGGCGGGTGAAAAATTTACTCCACTAGGAATCGCCAAAATCGTGCTCGAGACACCGGCTCTAAATGTAGAGCATTGGTTTTACATCGTGCCGAGTGCCGTGCCACTGAGGGTCAACGGACTGCTCGGAATGGACTTCATTAAATATCATAAAGCAGATATCTTGCACGGCGAAATGATTAAACTATACGGACATTGCATGCCGCTTTTAGATGGATCGGTGAAAATGACCCTGCCGCCACCGACCAAGAGCAAATTTATCGGACAGCTCTCTAAAATGGAACTCGGAAACGGAGTCATTATGGGAGGCTGCATCACGCCGCCGCGTGGTAATAGCTGTGCGGTAAGTCTGATAAACACCACAGAGAAGGCCGTTGAGGTACAACGCCCGGTGGTGGAACTCGAGCCCCTAGAGATAGCGGCAGTGGGTCACGGTCCCGAGGCTGCGACGCCCGAAGTATGCACTGTCAGCGCGGAGCGAGGGGCCGACCGCCTCGCGCGACTAGCTCGAGAGCTCGACACAGAAAATCTCAATAAAGAAGAGCGCGAAGCGCTCGATGAGATTACAAGGGAGTACGAAGACGTACTCCACCTGCCATGAGACAAGCTGCCATGCACGCCGATGGTGGAGCACGTTATTCCCCTTAAGGAAGGGGTGCAGCTTATTAAGGTGCACCCGTATAGGCTGCCGGAAACCCCCAAAAAGGAAGTGGAAAGGCAGATCTGCGAAATGCTAACAGAAGGCATTATCCGGCCCAGCAGAAGTCAGTGGTACGCGCCACTGTTGGTCGTGGCAATGAAACCAGACGCCGCCGGAGTAAGGAAGATGAGAGTAGTTATGGATTTTCGTAAACTAAACGAAGCCACTATCGGGGACTCGTACCCACTGCCGAACATCACGGAGATATTGGACCAGCTGGGACGAGCACGATATTATACGACCTTCGACCTCGCCTCGGGATTTCACCAAATTTCGATGGCGCAGCAAGATAAGGAGAAAACCGCGTTTTCCACTCCGCAAGGCCATTTCGAATATAACCGCATGCCATTTGGACTTAAGAACGCGCCACCGACTTTCCAGAGGCTGATGAACTCAGCGTTAGTGGGACTGCAAGGAGTTAAATGCTATGTGTACCTGGACGACATAGTAATACACGGAAAGACCTTAAAGGAACACAACGACAGGCTGCGAGAGGTACTGCAGCGGCTAAGAGAGGCCAAATTGGCCGTGCAACCCAGCAAGTGCCAATTCCTGCGAAAGGAAACGCAGTACTTCGGCTACATAATTTCCGAAGAAGGAGTGTGAGCGGATCCCCAGAAATTAGAAGCGGTAAAGGAATTCCCGGTGCCGAGAGATGTAAAAGGAGTTCAATCCTTCCTCGGACTAGCCGGTTATTACCGAAAATTCATCAGAGATTTCTAGAAAACCGCTAAGCCGCTCACGGAATTAACCCAGAAAGGGGTTGAATTCGAGTGGACCGCTGTAAGGGATGCCGCATTCGAAGAACTGAAGACGGCACTTACCACGGCACCAATATAGCAGTATTCGGACTTCGAAAAGCCGTTCGTCGTGACAACAGACGTATCAGATCGGGCGCTCGGCGCGATACTTTTGCAAGGCAAGATCGGGGACGATCTGCCCATATGCTACGCAAGCCACACCGTGTCGAAGGCTGAGCTGAATTACAGTACTACGGGAAAGGAATTACTCGCAATAGTTTGGGCTCCCGCTCAATTTCGGCCATACATTTATGGTACTCGCTTCACAGTAGTGACCGACCACCAACCGCTCACCTGGTTGTTCGGAGTAAAAGACCCAGGATCGAGACTAATGAGGTGGAAAATAAAATTGGCAGAGCATGAGTTTGATGTCGAATACAAGGCAGGAAAACGGAATACAAATGCAGATGCACTAAGCCGAATATTCCTCACAACGAGGGCCCAAGCGAGAGCGAAGAGCGAAGTCCGTGAGTCGAAGTAGGACAGCAAGCCGGGGCAAGTAGGCACAACGAATGACCGCACTAAGCGGACAGCCGAAGATACCCCGTATTGCCATGGTAGATCGCTGGAGCAAGAGGTCGAGCCCGCCCGAAAGGCACGAGTAAGACTGAAAGCAACGCTGAAAGGGACAGAGCGAGTGCAGCAACAGCGGAGCTACCGGTGGGCAAACCGAGCAAGGAAATTGCAGGCCGAGCGCCACCCAAGCCTGTTGAGGAAGCGAGGCAAAGCGGGGGCCGCAGTGGCGTAGCCACTCCCTCCTTCGATGACCGCCTGAAAATAACAAGAGAATATCACGACACCCCCATAGGAGGGCATCAGGGTATCAGGCGTACGTTGCATCGGATCCGGACCAAATACGACTTGCCCGGCATAAGAAGGGATCTGGAAAAATACATAACATCCTGCGAATCCTGCCAAAAAAATAAAATCGGGAAAAAGGAACGAGTGCCGATGGTGGTAACGGATACCCCATCAAGGTCATTCGAAAAAGTCGCGGTCGACATCGTAGGACCGCTACCGGAAAGCGCTTCCAGGAAAAAATATATACTCACATTTCAGGACGCACTTACCAAATACAGTGCAGCCAAACCAAGAGGCTCTGACGGTAGCAAGGGCGCTCGTGGAAGAACTAATTTGCCGGCACGGAACGCCGGAAATAATACTATAGGACCAGGGCACCAATTTCCTCAGTGCAACCTTCAAGGAAATGTGTCGACTGCTGCGAATTAAAAAGATAAAAACAACGGCCTATCATCCCGAATCGAACGGCGCATTAGAAAGGTCACATCGTACCCTCGCAGAGTATCTGAAAAATTTCATAAGCGAGGATCAGGGAAATTGGGACGAGTGGCTGCCGTACGCAATGTTCACGTACAACATACTCCACATACGGGGACCGGACAGTCACCCCACGTACGGTGTACGGACGCGAAGCTGAGTTACCGACCGCCGTGAAACAGGAACCCCGCGGCACCTATGCATACGACGACTACGTCCAAGAACTAAGAGAGCGATTACGCGCAGTATGGCCCGTAGCACGCGACAACCTGAAAAGCGCGAAAAGACGGTCGAAGAATAGGTACGACCACTGCGCACAGGAACAGGAGTATCGCATCGGCGAACGCGTACTCCTCCGTGACAAGACGGTGCGCAGGGGGTGGTCAGCCAAGCTGACCCCCAAATGGACGGGACCCCACGAGATAGTGGAGACAAGGCCCCCCGTCAACTACGTCGTCCAGAAGGGACGGAAAACTCAGGCGGTACATGTCAACGGCCTGAAACTTTTTATAGAACACTAAAACTAAATAAAAACTAAATAAATGAGGGAAGGGAGCTCCCCGGAGCGCAGGGAGAGAAAATTCAATAAAATAAAATTTTTTTTTTGAATATAGAACATATAATAAAATTTTGGTACAATGGTCGAATAGAATCAAAATTTTGGTACAATGGACGAATACAAATTTTGAAATTAAAATTTGCCCAATTAAATTTTAGTAGAGGAACATTTAGTAGTAAGGAAAAGCAGTCCTACACGCAGGACATGTAATGAGGGGCCCCTCGGCGAATAAACGGCGCAATCCAATAAAATCGAAATAGGGCTCCTCGTCCCCGAGCCAGGGCCCCAGGCCCCACAAGCAGTCGATGGCCCTGCGATTGTCTCGGCGGCGGCTACGTACTGCTGAGCGCGTGAGGAACTCATTGGACAGCCACTTTCTTCTTGGCCCTGGTACAACCACCAAGCAGCTCTGAAAAATTGAAAAAGAGGAATTTTACAACAAAAAAAAATATAAAGGGTGGTTAAATTGTAAGGGCCGATGTTGAATGTGAACCACACCTAAACGTCAAGTTTTTTTCTGCATTTCATTTGACATATCTTAATTTCAGACTAACTCAATTTGAACCATGGAAAGATACACAATCGAGCAACGCGTTAAAGTTATTCAGGCTTATTATGAAAATGGGCGTTCAAATCAAAATGCATATCGTGCACTTCGTGATTTTTTCGGTCAATTTAATCGTCCAAATGTACGTACAATCGGAAAAATCGTGCAAAAATTTGAGCAAACCGGGTCTGTAGGAGATATTAAAACACCAGTGCATGCTCGTACAGCTCGTACTGCAGAAAATATTGCTGCTGTTCGCGATAGTGTGGCTGAAGAGCCGTCCACCTCAAAATGAGGCCGGTCAGGTTACTGTGAATGGTGTTCGCTATCGTGAGATGATAACGAACTTTTTATTGCCCGAATTGGAAGATATGGATGTGGGCGATATGTGGTTTCAACAGGACGGTGCCACTTGCCACAGAGCTAACGAAACAATGGCTCTTTTGCGCGACAAATTCAATGGTCGTGTTATCTCACGTGGTGGCGATGTCAATTGGCCGCCAAGATCATGTGATTTGACACCGTTGGACTTCTTTCTTTGGGGTTATTTGAAAGAAAAGGTGTACGTCGATAAGCCAGCAACAATTCAAGAGCTAAAGGATGAGATAATTTGGCACATTAACGGCATAGAACCTCAATTATGCCTAAGCGTCATCGAAAATTTGGACCATCGGATGGAGGTGTGCCGCCGAGGTCGCGGTGGCCATTTGGCCGATATTTTGTTCCATACATAATTGAACCATACCATATTATCATAATAAAAAGAATTGACAATAATTTCCTAAATAATTTGTGTTTTATTCAAAATCAACATCGGCCCTTTAAATTTAACCACCCTTTATATATAAAAACCCAAGGAGGCAAGGAGAATACTTACAATCAGCTCTAACACCTCGGGAGATAAATCCTTCCCCGTACAAACGACTGCTCCATAAGCACCGGAGACGTTGAACACAATAGTAGACGTGTTAGGGAATAAAACGCTAAATGAAGAATGAGCAAAAAAGCTCTCGTGCGACGAAACCCGCGAGACTGCAACAAAAGAGGGAGAACTCACGCTTTCCTCCCTTCGTCTGATTGCAGATTGATCGCAGCAAGGTGTGGACAAACCACAGCCACACCGCATACGGCCGACTACGTCGTCAGCACTTTTGCCAGTGCTTCGGGCATCTACTACGAGAACATAGGGAGCCTTACGATAATTCAATCGACGTGGCGACTGATAATCAGGCTGGACCTCGCTGCACTACTGCACCGAGAAGGGGAGATAAGCAAAAGCCTACAACGTCTGACAGAGCTGTGCGAAAACGAAACGCGCGCCGACGCTATATGCTCCGTCATAAGCGACTCAATTCTGAGAATGAAGAGAAGAATAGAGATTAGGGTATTGACCATATTCGACCTCCTCGGGACGCGCCCCGTCAGAGAGTGCAGAGGATTGAGAGACGGCCTTGGAAGCATAATCAAGGCCATCACGGGAAACATGGACGCCACCGACGCGCGGGAGCTCCACGAAGAAATAACGCAACTTGGGATTTCCCACCAGACCTTGAAGGAACGGCTAAAAAATCAAATCCAAGTCATAAAAACCACGCTTAGCCTATTTAATGAAAGCGCGCATCACATACAGGCTAACGAACAGACCCTGCTGGCCCTGATGCAGCATATCAACCGTACGCTCAACAGTGACATATACTACATAAAGAGGAGCCAACACTTGGACGAGACGCTCAACGCGATAAGTATTGCGGTCGAAGCATTACTCAGCGACGTACAGGAGCTAGTATGGCTGGTGGACGATATAGCTAGCGGTAAGGCCCGAGCAACGTCGCTGCCGCCACGCACACTCGCAGGGCACCTCGTAGAAGCACTGCCACACCTACCACCGGGCATTAGTTTCCCGGTCGCAATAGCACACGACCAAGTGTCAACACTTATGCGACGGGCGGATACCAGGGCCTACAGCAAAGGCAACGCGGTAGTACTCGTGCTGGATATACCGCTGATCGGGCAGCAACGATATAGTATGCAAAAAGTATATCATATACCCATGCGTGCTGACAACGGCAAACACTACGACATAGACGCGATAGAGAGCCACGTAGTAATAGATCTCGAGAACCGCAAATACTTAAGGATGACATCCGACGACATAAAAATTTGCAAGGCTCTGGGCAAGTCATACATCTGCCCACCTATCTTTCCAACAATTCCAATTACGAACGACGCACCCTGCGAAGTCCTCATCTACGCGAAAATAGATACCGATAACGGCAAGAAGTGCGGAAAAAGGGTTTTCGAACTAAACCATCCCCTTATCGTCCCAATGCAACAATGAGGGCGAAGGCTATACGTCGCGCCAACCCCTGAACCTGTAGGAATAAGTTGCGGAAAAACTACTCCTACTATATAACTCAGGTATACTGGCTTTGGTAGGCGTATGTATAGTAACCGCCCAAGATTTCAGCATCAAAACAATCGGGCGGACATCACAGATCATCAGGGAAAACTACCTCCCATCGTTCAATTTAACATTAACGGAAATTGAAGCCCAGGCGCCCCCTACGCAGACCGAGAGGACAATTCCACTGCAGACCGTGCTGCGAGACCCGGAAGAGCTCCAAAAGCTCGGAGCTCGAGCCGACCAAATCATGGACAACCTCAATACCGCCGGAGACGGGATGCAACACATCCACAACCTGAGTTTCTACTTCTTGGGCGCAATAGCGCCGATAGCCTTGATAGGCTACGTTCTGTTTAAATGTTACAGGCACCGAAGAAACAGAACACCAACGAGAACGAGCGAGGCAACAAGCCCGGCAGCCGCCGAGGTAACCATCAACCTCGAGTCACTCGGACGACAACAGCCAGTGGATCGACTGCGAACCGAGCTGGCCAGGATATGCAATCGTCCCCCTAACCAAGAACGACTCGCTCGGCCCGAGCGACATTAACAAACAAATATATATATATATATATATAAATATATCAAACCGCAAAATTGTAGTAAATTTGTAAGGTATGGGAAACCAACTGAAGAAAAATTTTTTTTTTGAAAATCTTCTCTTTTCAAAGGGGGAGGAATGTTGTGTCGCGGAATATTCCTCTTAGCGGACACAGCTAGAGAATCTTGAAAGATAGCTGTCATACAAGACAGGATGCGAGGTAGACGCTGACGCAGCATGAGACGACCCGCTAGGCAGTCTACGATTGGCTAAAGCTAAAACTGCCAACTAAGGGATTTTAGCAAACGCAGTTGCTAACTGCTTTACTAAAATCGGAATTAATTTAAACTCAAGATAGAACGGGTTGGTTCCTCGTAACGACTCGAAATAACTTTTTATTGTACTTTCTTACTTTGACTTTTAAATAGACAACGGAAAGTTACCGTTACCTATAATAAATACTTCCTTTTATATAAATTCGTGTTTTCATCAATAACTCGAGATTCATCTCCTTATCGGCAAACGATCCCGAAACAAATAACTTTTTAATATTATACCGAATACCGAATAATCCAATTACTCGGTACCGGTTTAACACCGCCAAGGAGAATAAATTTGTCGGACTACCTACAAGGAGCGGGATCGGCCGAGGCATCATAGCGAGACCCCGTGACACACCGTCAAGAACCAAAAGAGTCAGTTTAGAAGTTTCTAAATACGACGGGGAAGAGCAACAGCCGACGTCGACACACGAGCCGTCGGAGATAGCGAAGGCCGTACGTAGCCGACAGGTCAAGACACTGCGCGTAAGCTCAGAGAGCACGGGGAAGAAGGCCAAACGCTTTGCGCAGCAACAACGAAAGCCCGACTTGGTGCCCCCCAGCAGTGAAAAGCAAGCAGCTCGCGCAGGAATAATGTGCGAATACAACGGTGTATTCCATCTACGAGGAAACAAGCGACAGCGCACGCACGAGGTGCAGTATCGCGCACCCTTTCAGGTCGGATCGAAGGACCTCGGATCGCAACCTTTGCCTGGGAAGAACGTAAAATCGGCACGGAACGCCGGAAATGATACTATCGGATCAGGGTACGAACTTCCTCAGCTCGACCTTCAAAGAAATGTGTCGACTGCTGCCAATCAAGAAGATACAAACTACGGCCTACCATCCGGCATCAAATGGCGCATTTGAAAGATCGCATTGCACCCTCGCTGAGTACCTAAAAAATTTCATAGAGGAGGATCAAAGAAATTGGGACGAGTGGCTGCCGTATGCGATGTTCACGTACAACACCACTCCTTATACGGGACCGGACTGTCTCCCCACGTGTTGGTGTACGGACGCGAGGCTGAGTTTCCGACCGCCGTGAAACAGGAGCCCCGCAACACCTATTCCTACGATGATTACGTCCACGAGTTACGCGAGCGATTACACGCCGCATGTCCTGTAGCGCGCAACAACCTAGAAGGCGCGAAAAGATAGTCAAAGAATGCATATGACCACAATGCGCAGGAACAGGAGTACCGCGTCGGCGAACGAGTGCTCCGCCGAGATGAGACGGTGCGCAGGGGGCGGTCAGCCAAGACCCCGAAGTGGACGGGACCTCACGAAATAGCAGAGAAGAGGCCCCCCGTCAATTACGTCGTCCGAATCAAGGACTAATAGCTCAGGTAATTCGATTTCTGCAAATGATAGTGAAATATGCCAAAATATTTCAATATTTTAAGATAATATTAATATTTGTGAAAAAAGCGTCAACACTTATGCGACTGACTGACCTAAAGGCCTACAGCGAAAATGGACACAGATAACGGCGAGAAATGCGCGCAAAGGGTTATCCAACTAACCTATCCCCTCATCGTCCTAATGCAACAGCAAGGGTGATGGCTATACGTCGCGCCAACCCTAAAAAAATTGTGGAAAAAATCCCACTCGGATTAAAATGTTAAATAATACGGAAATACTGGCTTTGGTAGGCGTATGTATAGTAACCGCCCGAGATTTTAGCATCAAAACCATCGGGCGAACATCGCAGATCATACGAGAAAACTACCTTTCGTCGATTAATTTGACATTAACGGAGATCAAAGCTCAGGCGCCCCCGACGCAGACCGAGAGGACCATCCCACTACAGAGCATGCTGCGAGATCCTGAAGAGCTTCGGAAGCTCGGAGCTCGAGCCGACCACATCATGGAAACCCTGAATACCGCCGGAGACGGAATGCAGCACATCCACAACCTGAGCTTTTACTCCTTGGGTGCTATAGCACCGATAGCCTAGGCACCAAAGAAACTGAATACCGACGAGAACGAGCGAGGCAACAACCCCGGCAGCCGCCGAGGTAACCATCAACCTCGAGCCACTTTGACGACAACAGCCAGTGGAACGACTGCGAACCGAGCTGGCCAGGATATGCAATCGTCCCTCCAGCCAAGAACGACTCGCTCAGCCTGAGCGACATTAACAAACAAAAAATAAAACATTTTACGTACTATTACACATATAGTATATATTATATATCGAACCGTAAAATTGTATCAAAATTGTAAGGAACGGGAAACCAAATGAAGAAAAAAATTTTTTTTTTAATTTTTCCTTTTAAGGGGGGAGGGATGTTATGTCGCGGAATATTCCACTTCACGTATTCTCAGGAATATTCCTTAGCTGACATAGCTAGATATGAAATGCTAAAAGATAGCTGTCATACAAGACAGGATGCGAGGTAGACGCCGACGCAGCATGAGGCGACTCGCTAGACGATCTACGATTGGCCAAAGCTAAAGCTGCCAACTAAGGGATTTTAGCAAACGCAGTTGCTAACTGCCTTACTAAAGGTAGAATTAAATCAGACTCAACAGAGAACGGTTGGTTCCTCGTCAAGTACTCGGAACAACGAATTATTGTACACTCGTTTATTAACTTTCAGATAGACAACGGAAAGTTACCGTTGCCTATAATAAATACTTCCATTTATATAAATTCGCGTTCTCATCGATAACTCGAGATCCATCTCCTTATCGGCAAACGATCCCAAAAAATAATAACTTTTTAATATGATAACGAATACCGAATAATCTAATTACCCGGTACCGGCATAACAGTGTTAATGATTCTTATAATGATTATTATGTCATTCTATTTATATAGAGTGATAAAATCTAAGCAACAATGTTTTTGACCAAATTTTATGATGGAATATTTCTGGCAGTTCGCAACCCGGTTAGAGTCAGCGCCGCCTAGATCCCTGTGTTATCGATCTCAGAAAGATCTCTAACAATCGAATCGTTAATTATTTTTGTCAGCTCTGATTGCCTCACTCATTCATTAAGAATTAATGAAGCAACCAGACCTGACGATTTTTTTTAACTTCTAAAGAAATCGTGAAAAAATATTGCCACAGCCCGGGTTCGAACCGGGAACTCCAGAATTCTAGCCTGGTACGTTACCAATTACGCCACCGCGGCTCTAGCAACATTAATTCACGATCTCTATTTTTAATGTCAAATAGTAAACCTTTTTTCAGATTAATTAATCAATACGCGGTCATATGTTTCTATAGAGTGATAAAATTTAAGCGACAATGTTTTTGACCAAATTTTATGATGGAATATTTCTGGCAGTTCGCAACCCGGTTAGAGTCAGCGCCGCCTAGATCCCTGTGTTATTGATCTCAGAAAGATCTCTAACAATCGAATCATTAATTATTTTTGTCAGCTCTGATTGCCTCACTCATTCATTAAGAATTAATAAGGCAACCAGACCTGACGATTTTTTTTAACTTCCAAAGAAATCGTGAAAAAATATTGCCACAGCCCGGGTTCGAACCGGGAACTCCAGAATTCTAGCCTGGTACGTTACCAATTACGCCACCGCGGCTCTAGCAACATTAATTCACGATCTCTATTTTTAATGTCAAATAGTAAAACTTTTTTCAGATTAATTAATTAATCAATACGCGGTCATATATTTCTATAGAGTGATAAAATCTAAGCGACAATGTTTTTGACCAAATTTTATGATGGAATATTTCTGGCAGTTCGCAACCCGGTTAGAGTCAGTGCCGCCTAGATCCCTCTGTTATCGATCTGAGAATGATCTCTAACAATCGAAGCATTAATTATTTTTGTCAGCTCTGATTGCCTCACTCATTCATTAAGAATTAATGAGGCAACCAGACCTGACGATTTTTTTTAACTTCCAAAGAAATCGTGAAAAAATATTGCCACAGCCCGGGTTCGAACCGGGAACTCCAGAATTCTAGCCTGGTACGTTACCAATTAGGCCACCGCGGCTCTAGCAACATTAATTCACGATCTCTATTTTTAATGTCAAATAGTAAACCTTTTTTCAAATTAATTAATTAATCAATACGCGGTCATATGTTTCTATAGAGTGATAAAATCTAAGCGACAATGTTTTTGATCAAATTTTATGATGGAATATTTCTGGCAGTTCGCAACCAAAAAAGTCTCCTAGTATTGGAATATCGTCGATTCCCATTTTCTTATTACTGTTCGTGTATGAGTATTGAATATGAGTATATTATAAATATTTGATAATGCTCCAACAAAATTATTAAGACCTCTACGATAGACACTAACTGATGCGGCAAAGCACTATGAGAGAAATTGACAAGTGCGCAAAGTCAGCGCCTAGTCAGACTGAGTAAAACATAATAAATAACAATGAATATAGTGCTCTGCACAGTGAACCTGTATCACTTGAGTATTACTACGCTGTTGGTGGATAGCGGGTTGATGCATTCGCACGTAGCATGTCGAGTGACAGATGCGAATATTAAGGTTAAGGATCCTGGTGACAAGTATAACTAATTAAATGAACTCAGTAATTTAACAATAATAAATTCAACGTTTATTGAAAGTATGTAACATTGGCTGCATGAAAAAATACCTGTTGATTGTGTTTAATATATTACTGTGATTGGTCTGGCCTGCGTGTTGATGTACTGTTGGTGATTGGGTCTCAGGCCTCTGAGTTGCCTTGGTGATTCCGTGTGGTTGATCCTGGTGATAAGGTCTGATTGTAGAGCTCGAATAGTGCCACACGGCAGTCTATGAGAGTCCGGACGCCGATGATCGGTGCTGAGCAGAATGGCGTCTGTGCAGCCAACGCGCGAACCACGCCGTTGACGTGTATGTGATTGGCTCTGCGGTTCTGATGATCTGCTATGAGTTTCACTAACACTGAGTTTAAACACGGGTGATTTGACCAAGAATGTATTACACTACAGAAATGAATCCGCACTAGAGTGATTAGAACAAGAGAATATCTCCGTGAGCTTTACGCGGGAACGTGTACAGCGAGCGACTCGAGTGAGAACAATGCCACATCCGTCGACCACGCGGCAGAGTAACAAGAAGACGGACGTGCGTCACAGCTTGCTTGTGATTTGCTGTCAGCGATGGAAGGCGAGACTTATGAGTGGTCTTGCCGATGGGGCCACGCTAACAGCGTTGGCCGCTTGAGTGAGCTTCGATCGAGGATGTGAGCAGATGGACAATATGCATGAGTGCGCGGTCGATAAATCGATATAGCATACCTGCGAGCTATACCATATGACGCGAGGCGTCAGATGATTGTGACTGTAGCGTGTGCATGAGTTGAGTGTGTACTTGGTAAGCGTGAAAACTGAACAGTTCGTACGTTGCAAATAGGTAACTATACCACTTTGACTGGAATGGTGAAAACATGCAGCAACAAGTTCGTCAGGGACTATAAATGTCCCTTACCAACGGTGATAATTGTTAAACGAATTTGGTCATGGTTATGCTAGATGCGCCCCTCTGTATTTATCGTATGCAGTACTGGTGCTCATCTTCTTATTTACAATATGTGTATTAATAGTGATTATTGTAGTTTTTATATTTACTCCCGAATTATATATATTTATTTTTACTTTTATTTCCTGATTTTTCATTCGTATTTATCATTTTTATCATGTAACTTCTATATTCATTATTACACGACATCCAAAAAGAAAGTGCAGCATGAGTGCGTAGCATATAAACATCGTATATCTTTATGCAAAATTTGTGTCTTGAAATTTTTTTCTGGTAATAAGCCATTTCAACCCATTTATCACAATTATTTTGTTTAGTGGTGAATTGTTTAAGATATTCATCAAGAGCATGATGCGATCTTCCTAATGATCCATTGGATCGAGGGTGAAATGCCGTAGTTCTAACTTTACTAATATTTTGAACAATTTCGCAATTTGTTTTAAGAAATTACTTAAAAAATGACTATTGGGTTGTTCCGAAAGTAATTTCGTTTTTTTTATAAAAATAAAAGACGATTTTCTTATAGTGAATTAATATTTTATTCAATCCAATATTGTCCATTCTGATCCAATACCTTTTGCCATCTTCCTGGCAGTATCATGATTCCACACTCATAAAATGTTTGTTCTTTGCTGGTAAAAAACTGATCCAAGTGACTTTCTACCTCCTCATTCGAATTAAACGTTTTACCGTCTAGAACATTTTTCAGAGACCGGAACAGATGATAATCTGAAGGTGCCAGGTCTGGAGAGTGTGGTGGGTGTGGCAGTATATCCCATCCAAGCTCTAAATTTTTTTTCCGAGTGATCAAACTTCTATGTGGTCTCTCATTATCTTGTTGGAACACTATACCTTTCCTATTGACCAATTCTGGCCTTTTTTCCTTTAAGGGAATCATTCAATTTGTCCAACTGATGACAGCACACTTCAGAATTGGTCATTCTGTTGCTCGGTAGACGCTCAAAATAAACGATTCCTTTGAAATCCCACCAAACAGATAGCGTAACCTTTTTTTGATGAATGTTGGTTTTCGAAGTGCTTTGAGCCGGTTCATCTTTTCTACTCCAGGATCTTTTGCGCTTAACATTATTGTAGACAACCCATTTCTCGTCCCCAGTGATGATACGCTTCAAAAACGGATCATTTTCTTCGCGTTTGAGAAGCACATCACAAACGTCAATGCGACAGCACAAATTTTTTTCCGTAAGAAGATGAGGAACCCATATGTCGAGCTTTGAGGTTAAGCCTAGCGGTTTCAAATGATCATGAACGGTCGAATTCGATAAATTTAATCTCTCAGCGATCTCACAAGTTGTTATTCGCCGGCTTGCATCAATCAATGCCTTTATTGTGTCTTCATCAGCTTTAACTGGCCTTCCAGAACGGGGTGCATCTTCGAGATCAAAATTGCCGGATCGAAATTTTGCAAACCAGTTTTGGCACTGGTGCTCACTTTATACATCTTCCCCATACACATCGGATAATTTTTTTCTTGCTTGAACAGAATTTTTACCTTTTCTATATTAAAAAAAATAAAATATGCCGAAAATGCTGTTTTTCACTTTCCATATTTAAAAGGGTAACAACCAAAAACTACTGTGCGGAATCAATTGATTTTTTTCACAAGCAAGCCTTGCTATATCAGCTGTCAAAATACATATGATTATGCGGCTTAAGTGTGAAGTTGGTTGTGAAAAAATACAATTAAGTCCTCTGTTGGGAAAAAACGAAATTACTTTCCGAATGACCCAATAAAAAAAAACTTCTAGTACATCTAGATGAAAACTGAGATGCAGCAGCGATGCAGGACGAGCTGTATAAAAAATAAGGTAAGAAAACTGACAGTTGCTGACCAAAGCGAATATGATTATTCTTTAGACTTGGTACTGAAACCAATTATTTTCTCGAGGTGTTTCGATCGTGTCTCTTTGTACTAGCTCTTGTTTTTCATTGTACCTTTCCTAAACTGGGTTTCCTTACTAAAACTTCATGCGTGAGTTGAATAATGAGTTTTTGCACAATAACTTCGAACTCTGCAAGACGCGTATGAATGTCCACCAAATTTTTCAGAGTCTCCATATAACTTTGACAGTTTGGGAATTACACATGGAGAAAGAAAGAAAGAAAAATATATTTCTTCGATCAATTCTTAACTTAACGTTTTCCCTTTATTGGGGATTCAATAAGCTTTTTTATGGTAGATAAAAAAATCTCTTTAACTCTCTTGAGATTAGAACTTTAGGAATTAAACTGATTTATTTAACTCAGCAGAAAAGAATGATACATTTTTATTGAAATAAATTGAGTTACTAAAACTCAATAAAAAGTAAAAAATCAATTTTTGTGGATTAAATCAACTTATCAAAAATGCAGTAAAAAGGGAAAAGTTTCTTGTTATAAATTAACTTAATTTATAAAAACGCAGTAGCAAGAAATGATACATTTTCATTGAATTGTTAAAACTCGGTAAAAAGTAAAACATCAATTTCTATGAATTATATCAACTCTCGAAAATACGGTAAAAAGGGAAAAGTTAGATTCTGTGAATCAAATCCATTAATAAAAACTCAGTAGAGAAGAATGATAAATTTTCCTGAAATGGATTAAATCGTTAAAACTGAATAAAAAGCAAACAATCAATTTCTATGATTTAAATCAACTCTCAAAAACGAGGGAAAATAGGGAAAAGTTAGATTCTGTGAATCAAATCGATTTATAAAAACTCAGTAGAGAAGAATGATACATTTTCTTGAAATGGATTAAATCGTTAAAACTCAATAAAAAGTGAAAAATCAATTACTATGAATTAAATCAACTCTAAAAAATGCGGTAAAAAGGGAAAGAATGGATTTTATGAATTAAATCGATTTATAAAAGCTTAATGGCAAAGAATGATAAAATTTCATTAAGTCGTTAAAACTCAATAAAAAGTAAGAGATCAATTTCTATGAAATAAATCAACTTTCAAAAATGCGGTAAAAAGGGAAAAATTGGATTTTATGAATTAAATCGATTTTATAAAAGCTTAGTAGCAAAGAATGATGAATTTTCTTTAACTCGTTAAAAATCAATAAAAAGTAAAAAATTAATTTTCATGGATCGAATCAACTTACAAAACCACGGTAAAAAGGGAAAAGTAGAAATTTATTTTATCCAGTTAATTTTTTGCAAAATTAATTTGAACAAAACTAACACTCTAATATCCCGAACGAGCCCCCAGAATTTGTTACATAAAAATCGCGGCTTATTTTACGAAACCCACGAATTTAACATAAATGCACATTTCAGTGTATATTTTCCGTGCTCTGGTCAAGGAGAATAAATCCTCCCTTTACCACACCCGACGAGAAAATGCCGAAGACGCAAGCCCGTTTTTGAGTCTAACCTCGCGGAAAATTACTCGGGATAGGGCTGGAGTGCGTTTTGTTCTTTGTTAGGGACAATCACTTTACGAATAATGGGGTGAATTTGAATGACAGTTTCGCGTGGAGCAATATTTCACTTTATTTGGTAAAAGAAAAATGTACTTACGGTTCTTCGTTGCTGTGGTTATTGCGGTTGAACGTTCGTTGGACCTCAACTGGTAAAGTCGGACAAACTCAAGATTGTACGTGATAAAAATTGTTTATTGAAATAAAACTAGATGAGTTCGCTAGTCGTGTGTTGCACATTCGATCTTTCCGATTTCGCACGCGTTAATAATAATAAGTACTGTCGATCTCTGTATTCTGTACTCTTTGTCCAGTACTCTTTACTCGTTCTCTGTACTACTTGAAACTGTACTCTGTGAAACTGTGCCGCCGTGAAAAACTATCGAACTGTGAATCTCTACTCTTTACTTCCCGGGAAACTGTGTCCCCGGCCGATTTTCGCGGCCTTTTATAGGGCTCCTGAGCGTCAATATTCCTGTCGTCAAACGCGTTAATAGAAACGAAGGTATAAAACCCTACCCTGATTATAAGAATTTCCCTGGGGTTTATCTCAACCATACACGTATTCATTCCCCTTACCCCGCAGAGTAGCTTCCCGAGATGCACAGCAGCAGATCTATGCAAGTGCATCGGTATGGCGCGCTGTGATTTTTCCGCGCGATGTGATACATAGAGGACCACGCGATAAGGTGAGGGAACGCGTTCGAGTCGCTTTTCCCCTTAAAGTGAGGCGATTTTTACCACCCCGCTTCTTGGCCCACTCTCGATAGAGTTTCTTAGGCTAGGTAATATCCTTATGCTCGGTTCTATGTAGACGTGTCTGTGGTAATGGTTCAGAATTTCAGCGTTTGTACGGAGATTAATTAAATCCTTCACATCAAACCTCTAGTAATAATTTTGTTACAGGTTCTGTAGTTAAATTGCGTTATTATATGCAAGCTGATTTTTGCGTCAATCTTTTATTAGTAAGAATATTTTCGTTGAATTATGGCTTCCTCTAGTCGTTATTGGTTGTTTAATTAGTAATTATTCTACTTATAGTTACGGCCTTTTTCGTCCGTACGCAAGTCAGCTAGATCGCTGTTCAGCCCTCGCACCAAGGCGTTGATCTTATCGTGGAGAGTCGATCAGCCTTCCTGTAGAAGAAGCTTTATTGAAACATGTTACAGTTTCATCTCTTCTGAAAAAATTCCATCTTTACAAGATTAATTTTCCCGGGAGACGGTCGGTACAGCCGCACCTCCACCCAGTTTCGCTTTCTATCGTTAAAATCGCTCTCCTTTTCTCTTAAGAAATTCGGAATTAAAAGAAAAATGTAAAAAGTTACTTTTACTGTAGCGAAACTAAAACAGAAGAACTTTAACTTAATTGAAATCAAAAAATATAAATGCGACGTTACGTCAGGATGTAACACCTCCCCCCTTAAAACTATTATTAGGAGAAGCCTAATAATCGTATCCGAGGGTGAAGCTAACAATTTTACAATTATGCTTGTCGTACTATTCTTTTCTTTTAACAACTTGTCTCTTGAATAGTCTTGGAATTTATATGTAATACTAGTTTTGTTCGTTCCATGACGAATTTTGTCAAACAAAAAAATGTTACCGTTAATAGTGAAAGGATACTTGATAGGCAACTGTTTGGCCATATTGCTATTCCTGCTTTTGGTTAAATATTGTTCTACGTTAAGTGTATGCATATATGCGATTATATTTCTTCGGACTTGTCTGTACTATACTTTATATTCACCGGAATATTATATGTTCCTGATCCTTAACTTAATTATTTCGATGTTTCATATTTTCCGACAATAGGTATAACGTTATTGTATTTATATATATATATACCCCTGTATCTATGGGCATTCGTATTTTTCTCTTCTTCTCTCTCTAACATTATCTTTTCTTGCTTATTTATTTATTCATTTCTTGATTTTACTTTTGTATTTTCTTTTCTTTGAAATTTTTCAGTTTTATCATTACAACAGTATAATAAGTGAAGCGAATTTTTTTTCTTGAGCGTAACTCATGATTAAATAACGGTGAATATCGAACGTGACTTCCTGGTTACAATGTATGTGTTCTTAATTCTGTTTCTTCTTATAATTCTTAATCTTTATCAAAATATATTTGTTTGGTTAGAGTGTTTGTTCTCTCTCTTTTTTTTGTAACTCAAATGTTATAACTGCTTCATTACTTGGTTAAAATATTATTTTCCTTTTTCTTTTACACCACACTTTGGCGTGGTTAGCTCCATTTATTGGAAAAGTGGAAAAATACGTGCAAATCGTCGTGTTGTTGTGTTCAATTTGTCGAATTTCATACCAAACAAAGAGCATTCGCGGACAGCATAAATTTATTGTTTTCATTTGAAGAAAACTGCTGCTGAATCATACCGATTACTTCGAGAAGCTTATGGCGAATATGCTCCATCGCAAGATATGTGTGAACGATGGATTCGGCATTTCAAAAGTGGTGACTTCGATGTTGCAGACAAGGAACGTGGAAAGCCGCCAAAAAAATACAAAGATGTGGAATTGCAAGCATTGTTGGACGAAGATGATTCGCAAACACAAAAACAACTCGCCGAGCAATTGGGCGTTAGTCAACAAACAGTTTCAAATCAGCTACGAAAGATGGGAAAGATTCAGAAGACCGGTAGATAGGTACCACATGAATTGAACGACAGACAAATGAAAAAGCGCAAAAACACATGTGACATTACGTAGCGTGTGACATTATGTAGCGAAACTTAAGAACTTTAACTTAATTGAAATCAAAAAATATAAATGCAACGTTACGTCAGGACGTAACTAACGGTCATGTGGGGATTGCGCCTTCCCCACCAGTGGTTGTTGTGGTAGTTCACTTCTATCTTAGATTAACACTTCTACCTTCGTCTCCTTCCCTTCTCCAGGGCTCCACCCTCCGGGCACGAAAAAAATCCTTGCTTAAAAAGATCGACACATTTCGGGAAGTAACGAGTTCAAGTTGAAGTGAAGATAGGGTTTGTATCTAATGCAATCAGAACCTACATATTCTTCTGTTGTATCGTAATGAAACGACAGACATTCAATCGGTGCCAATATTTATTTTTACGTAATCAGTACGTCTACTGTAATGATATTTTTCTGTTATCATTACATTTTTATCTTCTGGGGGAAATAATTCGGACTCGAACACGAAGAAAATTAGTATAGACTCCTTAAGGACTAGAACCAGGGTTTATTGAATAGTCAGAAATATTGCGATAATCGGCTTATTGGCGCCGTTGGCTGTACAATAAATTTCCGACGGAATGATATGTATTGTTTGAAGGCTCCTCGCTCGTCTTTATCTTCAACGATCGTAGCCTTCCACTCGTACGTTCTAAGCCTCGGCGGCGAACTCCACAACTAGGCGGAATCGAGTTCGTCCGTCTCGATATGCAGCCTCCTGAGCTGCTGAAGTGCACCTTCTGGTGTGCTTGAAGACCTGTTACTGGCACGCCTGTCAGCTGTTGTGGACACTGAGTCCGTGCCCGCGTCCCCTCACTTTCGGAAAAATGGAAATATTTCGATTTGCACGTTATTCTCCGTCCGGGTCTTCTGTCAATAGTGTTTGTTCCGTCTCCATGGACCGTTCGTGTGTCTTTTCGTGTTGATCGTGCCTCCGAGTCGCGAGAGATCGCTTATTTATGCCGTGATGTGGCTACACTTATTATGTTCAGAATGTACCTTTTCTTTTATTTATTCGATAATAAAATGGTGATCCGCTGATACATATTATGGTTTGACTCACTGGATAGTTCCCGTTGGATTTCTAACTAGGTGAGTTGTTCTCTTGCAGTTCTTTCTTATCGTCCTGGGAAGCTGTGTTGCTCCGGTCCGATGTAACTGACGGAGCTTATAGACTAGATTTTCTCACTCCTATTGTTTTGCTGGCCCCTATTTCTTCTACTTACCTTTCCCGGAATCTTATTTGACTGTGAGCCTCAAATTTCTCTCACCAAGTTATCTTCTTATCTTCCTTAATACTTTTCTGAAAGTTTACTCTAGACATATTCCTCTTTGGTGCGGATATTTATTTATAGATTGTGGGGTCCACCGTACCCTAATTATTTGTTTAATTTTCCTTGGAAGTCGTAGATCCATTCCTTCTTTCCTTCTTTTTCCGCACTCTGCTCCTGGATTCTAGTAGATGGTCTTACGCGGTGTCCGTTACGTCTGGCCAACTATCATCCTTACTATCTATTATCCTACTTATTTATAATTATTCTACAACTTTTCCTCAGAAGATTTTCTTTAGTCTTCCGAAACTTGCTCTCTTCCGACGGTTGATAATTCCTACTTTCTATCGACTGTTCGGCTGTATAGCATTTATTTCCTTATTTTCGGACGTTAGATTTCTATTTGAGTCTAGTACTAAACTTACGCTAGTATTTTATCTCGCTCCAACTAAATTTGTTTGATTCTTTCAAAAGTTTTAACACATTGACGGGCTAATTCACACCCACTGATGCTTTTGATCCCTATCGTTCTGTGATAAATCCATCATTTTTAAAAAGATTACTGTTGCGCACAAAAGCGAAATACCTTGGATGAGAGTTTCTACTGGACAAGAGGCTCCTCTCTGGTCGCAGATTTCATATCTGCCTCCCCTTCCTTTCCCACTCTGTTCTCTTTTCTCCTCTCATTTTAGATTCTAATACAATTTTGGTCTTGTTGCATGTTCCCGCCACCATCCTCGAAGCCCCCTTCGCTGCCTGTGCGAGGTCAGCTGGTCGCTGACCTGCTGTTTGTGACAGCGAGGGAACATTCCGGGATGGTGACGTCAGACGTCTCCGGATCGCTATTCTAGGTTTGTTGAATTCATCGTTGTTTCGATCCTCGTCATTGTCCGTCACGTCAGGGTTTCGTGGTGCGATAACGCCCCACTCTTCCAGTGTGGTACTTGTGGCGGTGACGGACGTGGGTGGGTTCAGCTAGTCCTCGAACTCGTGTTCTCCGGACTCATCGCTCTCCTCTCCTTCGAATTCGTCAATGAGGGCGGAGAGATCCTGTAGGATCTCCTCTAGATTCGGATTCGTGTGCGATGTTGTTGCTTCCGCACGACCGTCGATCGTCGTAGAGGCTATGGGTGCCGTTCTCCCCCTCCTCTCTCTCCTCCTCTCCTGCCGGTGGTGCTTCCTACGATGGCCGCCGTCCCGGCCGTACTCGAAGAGGGGGTTCGCGGTTACCCTCCTGGCATCCCTGCTCCTCTGTAATTGTTGTCATATCGCATCCCCTGTTGTTGAGGCTAGCGTGGATCTCCATCCATATCACCTCGACAACACGGTCCACCTCGTCACATACATATCGACGGTTTGTCCGACCGTTAGCGGAATAAACCTGTCACGTGTTGCTCTGCTCCAGTCCAGACCGACTAGTGCCAGACTAGGTAGGGCACAGGTGACTGCAAAGTACGGTTCCCCAGAGTATGGGCTGCGGGACGTGTATAGCTTTTCCATGGAGACGGTGATCCACTTACCCATGTCCCGCAGCCAGACATGGTGTTGCCCGTCCTCTTTTGTCCCGGTCACGGTTCCCCGCAAGAACGTTCACTCGCTCTCGTCCTCGTCATCTATTAGGAGGAATAAGATCGCTCTTCCTGGATTGGTCTCTCCTTCCAATATGTGGTGCACCTCAGGGTGTACCCAGCTGGTCGTTATCACTTTTTAAAAACAATCTTCCCGTCTCCGACGGTCACGGTCGAGCCAAATATTGTATAAAACTGGCTGAGACTCTCCGCTGCTAACACCTCGGCGGCATAAGGTTCGCCGGGTGCCAAATATTCTACGGCGTACTCAATGAACCCATGCGTATTTTCGTTCTTGTTTCCTCTTATTTTAAAATAGATGCACAAGAAAAAAAACATTTTTCTGGTTTTTTTTACACTTGATTTTTGTTCGTAAACTTGGTGATTCTGTAAGCCGGTCCTGGCTTGTTTGTCCCTTTTATAGGCATTTTCTGCCTTATTACCATGTGTATATCTATTAATTTTTATTTTCGACCAATGTAAATTCTGTTTTCATCGATCATACACACACACGCGCGCGCGCTTTATTTACATATTCATACATATTTACATATTTACAAAGTTTATATCACCCAGTTGTTACTAGCCATCATCAGCATCGCTATCTTTAAAGCAAAACGATAGTGATAACCGGTGTGTAATATCGCGACGTTTACGGCATACGACACGACAAGTTTTGTACACTGTACGGGTGATGACGTTGTGGAGGGGTGTTCTTTGAATTGATTTGAATCTTAAATGAAGTGCTGTATGTATGTATGTATGTATGTAAACGGTGGTTAAATTTGAAGGGCCGATGTTGATTTTGAATAAAACACAAATTATTTAGGAAATTATTGTCAATTCTTTTTATTATGATAATATGGTATGGTTCAATTATGTATGGAACAAAATATCGGCCAAATAGCCGCCGCGACCTCGGCGGCACACCTCCATCCGATGGTCCAAATTTTCGATGACGCTTAGGCATAATTGAGGTTCTATGCCGTTAATGTGCCGAATTATCTCATCATTTAGCTCTTGAATTGTTGCTGGCTTATCGACGTACACCTTTTCTTTCAAATAACCCCAAAGAAAGAAGTCCAACGGTGTCAAATCACATGATCTTGGCGGCCAATTGACATCGCCACCACGTGAGATAACACGGCCATTGAATTTGTCGCGCAAAAGAGCCATTGTTTCGTTAGCTGTGTGGCAAGTGGCACCGTCCTGTTGAAACCACATATCGCCCACATCCATATCTTCCAATTCGGGCCATAAAAAGTTCGTTATCATCTCACGATAGCGAACACCATTCACAGTAACTGCCTGACCGGCCTCATTTTGGAAAAAATACGGCCCGATGATGCCGCCAGCCCATAAACCGCACCAAACAGTCACTCTTTGTGAGTGCATTGGTTTTTCGACAATCACTCTTGGATTATGATTCGCCCAAATGCGGCAATTCTGCTTATTGACGAATCCACTGAGGTGAAAATGTGCCTCATCACTGAAGATGATTTTCTTCGAAAATTGATCATCCACTGTTGCCACCATTCTGACCATTGACGACGTTTGGAATGGTCAAGAGGCTTTAGTTCTTGAGTCAATTGCACCTTATAAGCGTGTAAATGCAAGTCTTTATGCATAATGTTCATCAACGACGAGCGTGAGAGGTGCAATTGTTGGGCACGACGACGAGTTGAGGTGGACGGCTCTTCAGCCACACTATCGCGAACAGCAGCAATATTTTCTGCAGTACGAGCTGTACGAGCATGCACTGGTGTTTTAATACCTCCTACAGACCCAGTTTGCTCAAATTTTTGCACGATTTTTCCGATTGTACGCACATTTAGACGATTAAAATGACCGAAAAAATCACGAAGTGCACGATATGCATTTTGATTTTAACGCCCATTTTCATAATAAGCCTGAATAACTTTAACGCGTTGCTCGATTGTGTATCTTTCCATGGTTCAAATTGAGTTAGTCTGAAATTGAGAAATGTCAAATGAAATGCAGAAAAAAACTTGACGTTTAGGTGTAGTTCACATTCAACATCGGCCCTTAAAATTTAATCACCCTTTATGTATGTATGTATGTGTGTTTTTTTTTTTTTTTTTTTTTTTTTTCCAAGAGGCACTGCAGTACACTTTTCGGCCTTGTGACCGTCTCCACCACACTTAATGCAGCACTTCGATCTGTCCACCGTGCTCTTGCAACTTTTGGACAGGTGTCCGAAGTGCCAGCATTTGAAACACTTGGTTGGCCTCATTATCTCTCGGATTCGACAGATTGCCCAACCAACTCGAACTTTTCCTATGTTGGTAGCTTTTTTCGCGAACGAGGCCCGGAGTGTCACTACCGCCGTTAGAGTGCCACTGTATGCTTTCCGGATGGATTTGACAGCGTTCACTTCCACCAAAACGTTCTCGCCGAGGATGTCCTGGAGGGCTTCGCAGATCTCCTGCTTCGTCGTATCTTCGACGAGGTCTTTGATTTCGATCGAAGTTAGCTGCACCCTACTTTTGACTGCGGCTTCGTCACCAAGGGCGGTCTCGATAGCCGTAGAAAATTCGGCAGTTTTTTCTTGGCTTGCTTTATCCAAGACGAGGATGATGTCTCCCCCCACCGTTCGGCGTATTTTGGCGAAACTCTGGCCCACCTCCTGTAGGGTGTCGTCTTTCTTCATCTTAGTTAGGATCTCGGCGTAGCTAAGATGTTCTTTTCGCTCGATGATCAGTGCATTCGGGAGCTTTGGTCCCTTTCGCTGCGTCCTGCGCGATTTTGGAGGCACTTGTTTCCAGTCACCGTTGGCGGTATTCTCCGTTACGTGTCCGTCAGTCCGGCGGGTTTCCAGCGGCGGTCCTTCCGTAGTTTTCTTTTTCTTCTTCGACTTGTGGTCGTCTGCTGAAGGTGGCGTGCGCTTTGTCTTCTCGTCCATGCCCGGAAGTTGTCGAATTCGTGGCGTGGTCATCACATCAGCAAAAGTCTTGGGCGATGTTTGAGTCGCGGCAGCACTTTTCAGTGCCGGTACTACTGTAGTGCTCACCTGGTGGGATTTGTTTTCGAGCCTCATTACCCGACCATAAGAAGTGCTCATTGAGTTCACGAGCTTCCGTATTTCACCATGGACATTCGATTTGCCCTTGATGAATTCTGAGAGGCTGGTGATCTGGCTACCAAGCCTCTGGAGCTCTTCTCTCCACTTCTCTTTTTCTCCTACACTTGAAACATTATGCGCCATGGGGGCCAAGTGGTCAACCTCCATGGTACTGCGGTCGCTGGATGACGACGCCTGGGAGCCCGCTTGCTCACTCCCCGTAGGCGCCGATACTGAGGTATCCCTCCTCTGCACCGTAGACGGTATGTCCGTATCCTTAATATCTATCTTGATTTGTTTACGGGGTTTCTTCCCCGGTTGTGTTTGGTCCGCGGGAGGTATTTTAATTGCATCCTACCCTCTACATTCCCCTATTCGCCACCCGGGGACGCGCCGCGTAGGGGTTTCAGGCTCCCCCTGCGGCCTGTATGTATGTTTTGTATGTATGTATGTATGTATGTATGTATGTATGTATGTATGTATGTATGTATGTATGTATGTATGTATGTATGTTTTGTATGTATGTATGTATGTATGTATGTATGTATGTATGTATGTATGTATGTATGTATGTATGTTTTGTATGTATGTTTTGTATGTATGTATGTATGTATGTATGTATGTATGTATGTATGTATGTATGTATGTATGTATGTATGTATGTATGTATGTATGTATGTATGTATGTATGTATGTATGTATGTATGTATGTATGTATGTATGTATGTATGTATGTATGTATGTATGTATGTATGGATCTGCTCGTAGGATGTGAACTAGCCTCGGATTTCTACTGAGTTAGTCGATACTCGCGTCTTACGTCACAGGCTCGTTGGTGGGAATAGAGTTTCCGCCTGGTACTCATTGAAGGCCGACTCGCTCATCCACTTGACCGCCGCTGCGATCCGGCGTCAGTAGGATGCACTTCGGGTGTATGCGCAGCTATATCAGTGCCGTACCTGGTTAAGTTATCGCCTTCTTATATTTATCCTGAGCTATTTCGATTTAAGTTTAACTTATATCCCTGCCTAATTCCCTACGTTATCATCACTTATGGGTTTTTAACGTCGAGATATTTATGTCCAGTATTTTAATGCGTGAAGACTATTAGTTTTCGTTCTCGAGAGCATAGCCTGTGTATTATGCTGTCCTCGGCTACCAGCGTGAGAAAGAGAGACAGAGACCGCTTTGTTGATGTTTGGATGGCTCCGCGGTGCGCTGGACTTAAGCGCAACACCGACTCAGCTGCTTCCCGTCTAATGTGTGTCAGGTACCACAGCTGGGCTCTCCGTGTATCAGTGCGGCTGCACCTAGCGAGGGCTCGTTTGCTCTTCCTTCCTTTGTAGCTGGACTTCTGGGTTAGCAGGACCTGTGAACAAAACGTTTCCTCGAATGCCAAATTTCTGGTCTACCAGGTGTATGCATAAGTTTTTTCCGGTTTAACTAAGAGATGGCGAAAAGTACGCAGCGTATTAATTTGACACATACGTCATTTTGTTCGTCTGAAATTAACCTACAAACACACACAAGTTGAGTCCGCCAAAAACTAGCGTCTTTGTTTTATCGTTCAGTGATCATGTCGAGTTTTGTGCCTGAAAAACAACATTTGCGGCACGCATTGCTTTTCTTATTTAATCAAAAGAAAAAGGCTGCTGAAAGTCAACGTTTGCTGGTAAAAACATATGGTGAATACGCTCCATCGATTAGAACATGTGAGACATGGTTTCGACAATTTAGAAGTAGTGATTTCAATGTGAAAGACAGTGAGCGCTCTGGTAGACCACAAAAATGCGAAGACGAGCAATTGCAGGAGTTATTGGATGATGATCCAACTCAAACTCAACGGCAATTAGCAGAAGCATTACATGTGTCACAAGAAACAATCAGCAGACGTTTACGAGTAATGGGGAAGATCAATAAATTCGGTAAAGACATGGCAAAGTGATTTTGTTACACGACAATGCGCCGTCTCACACAGCAAAAGCAGTGAAAGACACCTTGAAATCGCTTGGATGGGACATCCTTCCGCACCCACCGTATTCGCCAGACCTGGCGCCATCTGACTATCACCTCTTCGCATCAATGGGGCACGCGCTCCCAGAGCAGCACTTCAGCAATTTCGAGGAAGTTGGAAAATGGCTCGACGAATGGTTTGCCGCAAAAGACAAGCAGTTTTTCTGGCATGGTATTCATAAGTTACCTGAAAGATGGGCGAAATGTGTAGAAGCCGATGGCCAATATTTTGAATAAAACAAAAATTAATTTCCCTTGAAAATTACGTTTTTTTTTTTACCAAAAACCGGAAAAAACTTATGCATACACCTGGTATTTATACCAGGATCCCCTCCGTCCGTCCCATGCTTCTGATATAACTGTAGCTGGTGGTGGTCCTGTAGCCCATTTCCTGTAGCCCACCGGTAATTCTTTTAAAATTCGTCGTTGGTCTTTTAATGTTTCGTTATTCGTACTTTTTGAGAAGAATAACGGGACTTACCAGGTCTATAAATATGAAACCGGAATTTGCCTATAGATGGCCCTAGCTGTCAATGTAGTTACCGTCAAACCGCGTCATTGGCGCCATTTCCTTGTTGACATCTCTGACAAAGATTTTCAACTTACAACAATACAAGTTTCATACAACAGCATAGTTTGTAATAGCGTTGAACATGTCGAATTTTGTGCCTGGAAACTACGCTTTGCGGACAGCATTGATTTTCTGTTACCAGAAAGTTGAAGAAAACTGCTGCAGAATCGCATCGAATGCTTGTCGAAGCTTACGGTGAGCATGCTCTTGGTAGATCACAGTGCTTTGAGTGGTTTAAAACATTCAAAAATGGCGATTTTGACGTGAGAAACGAAGAACGTGGAAGACCACCGAAAAAGTTTGAAGACAGCGAATTGCAAGCATTGTTGGATGAGGATGACGCTCAAACGCAACAACAACTCGCGGATCAATTAAATGTGACACAAGAAGCCGTCTCCATACGTTTGAAAGTTATGGGAAAGATCCAGAAAATGGGAAAATGGGGTCCACATGAACTGAATGAAAGGCAGCAGGAAAACCGAAAAACCACTTGCGAAATGCTGCTCGCCAGGTACAAAAGAAAGTCATTTCTCCATCGAATTGTGACTGGCGATGAAAAGTGGATATATTTTGAGAATCCTAAGCGTAAAAGATCATGGGTAACTCCAGGCGAACCATCGACATCGACTGCAAGGCCAAATCGCTATGAACGGAAGACAATGCTCTGTGTTTGGTGGGATCAGAAGGGTGTGATCTATTATGAGCTGCTTAAACCTGGCGAAACCGTTAATACTGAACGCTACCGACAACAAATGATCGATTTGAATCAAGCTTTGCGTGAAAAACGACCAATATATCAAAAAGGGCAACACAAAGTGATTTTGCTTCATGATAATGCACCATCACACACAGCAAAACTGGTCAAGGAAACGATTGAGGCATTTAGTTGGGAAATACTTTCGCATGCGGCTTACTCACCAGACTTGGCTCCGTCCGATTACTACTTATTTGCATCGATGGGACACGCACTTGCTGAGCAGCGCTTTACTTCTTACGAAAATGTACGAAAATGGCTCAATGACTGGTTTGCCTCAAAAGAGCAACAGTTTTTTCGGCGTGGCATTCACAAATTGTCAGACAGGTAGGTAAAATGTATAGCTAGCGATGGGCAGTACTTCGAATAAAATATTTTTTATCATTTTCATACAATAAACGTGTATTTTCTATACAAAAATTCCGGTTTCATATTTATAGACCTGGTATAGTTTAGTTGATGAGTCCCGAGGGGATGTTTTGTGGTAGACCACGTGATGTTTGTCACACCTTACTCACTGGGTGAGAGCGGTGCGAGGTGGTGTGTGGGTGTCCCATTATGTCTTTGAGTTTCTATATTTGGTAGGTTTTTTGCTTCCTCAGGGTTTGAACCGGGGTTCTAGCGAGGTTGAATTTTTAGGCTCAATGCTAATTCTCTACCTGCTGGCGGTTCAAACTTTCTTCTGAGGTTTTTTTGTTGTTGCTTTGTTGTTTTTTGGTATTTTTGTGAAATGTTCGTCTTTGCCTACTTTGTAATAGTCGGTTTGTCTTCATTTCTGATTAATTTTCTGCGAAATTTGTGTTTTTTGGAGTTTTTTATGTGTTTCTCGCTTGTTTCTTTTTATCCTCGAGATTTTTGTTAGGTTCTAGGTGTAGGTGATGTTTTGAGGGTTATTTATTCATTAGGTTTGTAGAAAGATTGTTTTTGTTTATGAGTTTTTCCTGATTTTAATGTTTATTTGTTGAGTGGGGGTAATTGGTGTAGACTCATGTGATGGTACCCTTTTATCTTTTGTCTCTTGGGTCTGTGGGACCTCGTGGGTTCCACGATTTGCTTTTGTCTTTTCCCGTGGTGTGGCGGTCTTGGCGCATAGGGCTATTCGTATCGTGTGGCTTATTTAGAAGGTAGAGCCTACTGCGCTGGGTGTTTGCATGGCGAGGTGTGTGGTCTTCCGGGTGGTTCCGCCTGGTCTTAGCGTAGGGGCGGGGGCTACTGCGCTCGGTCCGCTAGGCTCGGTGTGTGGTCTCGTTAGCCGTCCTACCTCCTGTCTTGCTAGCATCGTTCGGGGGGGGGGGTCCTCTCGTGTGCTATGCTTTTGTTTTGAGTATGGTCTTAGCGTGAAGGTCGGGCCTGCTGCTCTGTACCATCCTTCTTGGGGTGGGTACTCGTGGTTTCGCGCGTACACCTGCTGATTCTTTCTGGTTTTCTGGTTAGGTGGGCGCTTATTTGACACTTATTTGATTAGTTTTTGGCAATAATTAATTACTTTAGTGGTTTTTTATTGATGGGCTTTTATTCCTGTCCTATGTTTTATATGACTTTTCGTTGTTATTTGTTTTTGCACGATCCCAATGTTATGGTTCATTGGTATTTTAATTCTTTGTCGTGAGGTTCATCCCTTCCTAATTGGTAGCGGATTGCTCTCGTGGCGTTCCGTTACAATATACATCTGTAAAACGTGTATACTAGACAATAAACTCTAATTCTACGACAGCTTTTCTATCAGGGATGGTGTATTGACAAAAAATACACAACATTTAAATACACGCTTGTGAACATGGACTAGCTTTTTTTTACATAATTATATTTAGTAAACTTTTTTATAATAAATTCATTTTCAAAAATATATTACGAAAAATTTTCGTCCTCGCTACTCTTTTTACATATAATTATATTCATATTTATTTATTCAAACTGGTATATCCGTCAAACGTTTCTGTGTTATTGTCAATCACCCCTTACTGCTACGACAATGATAGTTACCAGACTTTTATGGAAAACTAAAAACCCTCGCGCGCGACGTAATAAATTATATTCAAGTGTACAGACGCGTACTATTGAATTTGTATATGGTCAATACAATGCGGCGCCTGTTTATACCTATTTACAGCCTGCTGTACTGACCGCGCTGACCCTCGAGTCATAGATACTCTCTCGCACAGGTAGACGCACAATATGAAAATTCGTATATTTATTTTTATACATATAACGTTCAAATTTTTTCCATCTACCGTAGACTCATTAAAACACGAAATTCTTTCGACCATCACTGAAACGTAACTACATCAGGCCAGGGGATTGCTATAATGTTTCAAATTTTACGCCATAAAATATCTATGTGTAATGAAATAAACAATTTTTTACACTACAATAATTTGTAGTATACAGAAGTATAACTTCTCTATATGCTCTATTAAGGTTACGTTGGTGGGCTAAACGTTTCCCCCACCATTCCAACATATGAGACGATTCACACCTGTCTATAAAAACATTTGTAGAGAGGATCGGGTGGCAGTCCGCCCCGTGACAAGCTATGAAATACAGTTATCGTCACTAGATTCCCGATCATTTATTTATTTTTTCGTGTCGCTCTGTTGTATTTATATCAACCATGGAACGTTTGAAAGCACCGTTGTTGCTTGCTACAACATACAATTTGAACTACTCGGAAACAAAGAGGACAACCGTGGGTCTTCAGGTACGCGCAAACGATGACGTT
This sequence comes from Cylloceria caligata, assembly GCA_963942595.1. Classification (NCBI taxonomy): domain Eukaryota; kingdom Metazoa; phylum Arthropoda; class Insecta; order Hymenoptera; family Ichneumonidae; genus Cylloceria; species Cylloceria caligata. The sequence goes on from OZ012705.1 coordinate 53,628,091, forward strand.
ACACCGGTCGTTAAGCTGCAACATAATAGCTCGTCGGGTGGCATCGCCTTTGAATCTACAAAGTGGAGTAAAGTACAAGATGCTTTGACCAAAATAGCATCATATTTCGGGGCCTGTACGAATTATGGCTGGAAAGCTGATCATCGTATCCGTAAAACACTCAACATCTATGACTGCGAGATTCACTTTGCGTCCTCGTTTGGCTCAAAATCCATTGTTTTCGACCAAGCCAAGGACGAGGTAGTCTCCGAAGATGCCACGCTTCATAAGTAAAAATAATGGATTTTCGCTGGAAACATCCGTGGACGTCGCTAATTTGTGGCCCCACTGGATGTGGGAAAACAGTTTTCGTGAGAAAAATTCTAAAGTTTCTCAATTCAATGATTAACGTTGAATTTGACCGAATTATATTTTATTATGAAGATACTCTCGATTCTGATATCGCTGCTCTGAATAACACATGTGGACAACAACCATCGTCATCGTTAATTACTAAGACCGGAAGTAATAAAAAATCCAAAATCCCAAAAATTTAATTTAACGAGGGTCTACCGCAACAGGAGGATTATTCAAGCGATAATAACTTGAAAAAATTGGTTATCATCGATGATTTAATGCGCGATTCCTCAAATAATACAATTGTCGACCTTTTCACAAAAGGTAGCCATCATAAAAATATTAGTGTGATTTTTATCATACAAAAATTTTCCATCAGGGACATGGACACCGTGATATATCATTAAACGCCAATTATATGGTGATATTTAAAAATCCACGTGATCGAGCACAAATTACACATCTAGCGAGATAAGTATACCCCGAGAATCCACCATTTCTGACCGAGTCATATCGCGATGCTACCTCACAGCCACACGGTTATCTATTTTTGGATCTTCGAACAATCGACACCCGATTATTGTAGATGTCGTAAAATGATATTTCCCGATGATCCACGGATGCTGGTCTACATGCCTAAAAACACTCGTCAACGTATTTAATTGGAAGCACAAGTAGACATCACATCAGTCGGTAATGCATATGAGTCGTGTACGCATCACACACAAAGGCTCGGGCTTTCAACGAATCCATCTACTGTGAAACTGTAATAATGAGGGATAGCACCACCGCGAAGAAAAAGAAGAAGAAAAATACACATTACATTCCATTCGATGAAAGTTGTATAGATCTTTTTAACGCTATTTATCGTTCAAATTAAAAACGGCGAAAATCAATATTACCTAATGCTGATAAACCTCAAATCAATTGCATCTGTGAATGTGCGTTAAACATTTTACAAGGAGTTGTTTGTGTCAAGTCAAGTGTTAAAAAGTTTTAAAAAATATTAAAATATACTTCGACAGCTTGTCTCAAGATATGTGACAAAACATCATGGTGGTGGTGGTAGTGATCGTAGTACAGTCGCTCGTAAGCAGCGGAAATATAATTAAAGAGCGAAGAATCGCTTCATAATTCAAAAAGGGGGTGGTGCTCTTTACCACTTTTACTGGCTCCCATAATCAGAACTTTATTTAGTACATTTTTCAGTAGTAGTGACGATCGAGAAAACAACATTGTGTTTTTTGGATGACAAAAATTTTGGAGGACAAAAATTACTAATCATCTTCGTAATGGAGCATGCGAAAAAAATGTTTTTAGTGCCTGTTACATCCCGGGTCCTCTACATGTAAAATTAAAAAATTTTATTCTAAATATATATATTTCACATATATATTGTAACGGAACGCAATCACAGCGATCCGCTACTAGAATTAAAAAACCTTAATTCAACCAAAACATCTAACTCACACCAACAAAAACAGACCAAAACTAATGATTAAAACAAAGAAATCACCAAAAAGTGATTATCTCTTAACAAAACGAGCAGACAAGGGACGAATAAGCACCCACCAGACAAGGAAAACATAAAAGATCAGTCGGTACACACAAGCAACCACGAGTACCCACCCTAAAGAGAATAGCGGCAACAGTAGGCCCCACCTAGCACATAGATCACCATCAAAACAAAGCACAGCACACGAGGGGAACTCCTACCGCACGAAGAGAAGAAGACAAGAGGCACAACGGCTAGCAATACCACGCACTGTATCTACGGGACCCAGTGCAGTAGCCCCCACCTCTAGGTTAAGAGCGGGCGGAACCACTCGTAAAGCCAAATACCTAACCGTGCAAAGACGAGCACAGTCGGCCCTACCCCCCAATAGGCCATACTACCCAGAAGGCAAAATGCTAAGAACGCTACATTACGGGGAAAAGACGAAAGAATTAGTAGAACCCACGAGGTTTTACAAATCCTCGAGACAAAACAACAGGGTACCGTCACATGAAGCGTCGCTACACACCCCCCCCCCCCCCCACGGATAAACATTAACATTAGGAAAAACACATAAATCAAGCCGATCTCTCACCAAATTTAATGAATAAATAAGTATCAAGGCATCCCCTAAACCGAAGAACAAACGAAAACTAGTATAAGATAAAAATCAGCGAGAAGCATATAAAAAACTCCCTGAGAAAGACAATTTTGGCAAAAATCAATCAATTTTCGCAAATATTAATCAATAAATCAGACAAACTAACACACACGAGGTAGCCAAAGACCACGTGTGACAAAAAGATCAGAAAACCATGACTGAACCACAAAAAACACCAAAAGGAAGTTTGAACCTCCAGCAGGTATGAATTTACCATCATCCAACAGAATTCAACCTCGCTGGAACCTCGTTTCAAACCCTAAGAAGACAAAAAACCGGCTATATAGAAATTCAAGACATAACGGAACACCTACACGCTACCCCGCACCTCCTTCACCCAGTGAATAAGGTGCGACAAACATTACGTGACCTACCACAAAACACCCCCCTGGGGCTCATCCACTAAACTATATAAACCGTGACAGGACAATCCTCAGGGCTCTTGTTGGAAATCATTCTTCAAGACGAAGTGCTGCTCGACAGCCTACCTAGCTTCAATATCATTTATAAATTTAATATGTAAAGGAACAAGTGTTCTTTCGATCGATCGATTCCCCTGCGCTTGGCCGTCTTTCGACCGAACGAACCGATAACGATAAAGACTAACAGTTTAAAAAGTACCATGATATAAACCAGAGTTCTTTCTCTCAACTGATTCCCCTGCATTGCGCTTGGCCGTCAGTTGATTGAACGAACTAATTAGGATACTCTGTGAGGAGTAAGGCTCCCCTGCATTGCGCTTAGCCGCCCCTACTAACAGCGTCAGGGCACTCTTCCATTAACGGGTCCCCATGGATAGCGCCGTGGCTACATGTCTTTTGCAGAGTGAAAAAGCACGTGTGTCACCAGGTCAACGGAGTGGCATCCCGACTTGCTGCACCACGTGCACAGGATTCGAAGGGTGTACCTGCGTGGGTGGGACCACGTCAGGGCCAGCACCAACTACCACCTGTCACGTACGTATACCTCGGCAGATCACGATTAAGTAAGAGACCGAGTCGTAAGCCCCCCAACGGCACGATGAGGTATCTTAAATTAACGTGAATAAATGCCTCAGTATCCGGGTTACAGGACGAGTTAGTTGGTCATAGCTGCGAACCAGGTGTCTTGCGCGAATAGCGAGCTATAGCTAGGGACCCAAACAATAACAAAGGCGAGTAAGATAGGCAGGTAAAGTCATACTCCCTCTCTAACACTATAACTCTCGCGATCCCACACTAGACGCACCTCGTAAACACCCAGCAAGGTGGAGCCTCGAGAGGCAAAACACGCGAACGGTCACGCCTAAGGCGTTACAGTAGCATACTACCAAACGTCCAGTGATTATACAAAGGCTGACCTGTATCTCTAATGAGAATACCATGGAACGCCCCGTATGAGGACAAGGGCAGGCAGTTAGATCAGAAGCCACCAACCAGGTAAACTCGCAGAAGACACACGCCAATCACCCAGACCCTTTCGACACACGATAAATTACAAACTACAAATTAAGGGAAAATCATGCCACATACGTTATTTTAAGAAAATTGCGAAAACGCGATAAACCCAGTAAGATAAATTGAGTGTTGAGCTCCGTATGCGCGATATCTCAGCGCCATACGAACAATCCGGTCGAAAACCCAAAAATACCGGAAAGAACTCCGCATATGTAATTTTAAGATAAATCGCGAACGCGATAAAACCTAGATAGATAAATTGAGCGTTAAGCTCCATATGCACGAGATCTCATCGTCATACGAATAATCGAGTCGAAACCCGAAAATACTGGACATTATTCCACATCCGTAATTGTAAAACTAGTATAGCATAAAACAGGACGTGACTGAATGTTAAAGTCAATACGAACGATACTATATCGTCGTACTAGACCACAAATTTCCATTCCGATCTCCTCACAAACCTTACAAACCAAACAGCGCCTTAAGCATAAACAAAATAAAGAATTACCCACCAAATACGAAGACCAATGATGAACGGGTAACGAATCGCATGTCCACTACGGACATATGCACATCAATAAACCCAGACTGAGGTCTCTCAACAAAAACAAAAAATAGTAGAATCAATCACACACTCTCATAAAACAATAGACAAAACTCTTTCCATCCAGCCCAGAGCACGATCCTGTTTCGAGCCATTCATCCTCTCCCAGTGGTATAGGAAAAACCGCGCTCGAAATAAATTAAAACTACGCGATTTCACCGCAACCGCTTAGCAGATATGCATTAAACCTCGCACGAAGAGAGAAAAAGTAAAGTGAATCAGATAAAAGAACTCGCGAAACGTTTCAATATACAGGGTGGGCCATTTTAATCTATGAACCCAAATTTCTTTGTACCTAAGACAGATACGGCAAAATGGTTCAGACAAAAGTTGTTCAAGATAATGGGGGTCACCTATCTGTGTAACTAGCTTTGACCTTGAGACTACTTGTCAAGGTTATTTGAAGGTCAGAGTGGTTTTTTAAAATGGGAACCTCTATCTTTGATACCGGATTCGAAAAGAGCGGAAAATTTTACGTTTGAAATGATATTTTAAAGTTTTTTTCGTGACCTTGAGAAGGTAAATTTAAGGTCAAATGCTAGATAACTGCCTGGTAGCTGTTTATTTAGCTGTTTAAATGTTCTGGCGGAATAAACGTTGTGAAGGTACCTTTATAAGGTAGATCGAACTAGAATGTGACAACAACCTCAACAATGTTGACCTTGACGTCATTTTTCAAGGTCAATTGAAGGAGAGTGGTTTTTTTAACGGGAAACTTTGTTTTTAATATCGAATCAAGAAAAAATGGAAACATTTAACGTTTTAAGGTTTTTACTAACATAAAAAGGCCATTTAGTGTTTTTTATTTCACAAGCTCTTAGTAGCTGTCGCAAAAAAAAACGATGCGAAAAAAAACTTTAAAATATCATTTCAGACCTAAAATTTTCCGCTCTTTTCGAATCCGGTATCATAATAGGGATTCCCATAAAAAAAAACTACTCTGACCTTTAAATAACCTTGACAAGTAATCTCAAGGTCAAAGCTAGTTACACAGATAGGTGACCCCCATTATCTTGAACAACTTTTTTCTGAACCATTTTTCTGTATCTGTCTTTGGTACAAAGAAATTTGGGTGCATAGATTAAAATGGCCCACCCTGTATACAGGGTGGCCGATTTACCTGGAGACATTGAAATATTTCGAAAACTACGCATCGGATCAAAAAAAGTTCTCAATCAAATTTGTTTGCCTGGAAGGGGGTCATCCAATGATACTAAAGTCGACACCTCACCCCTACCCCCTGGGGTGAGGGTGGGGGCAACTTTGAAATCGTAAATGGGAACCCCTATTTTTTATTGCAGATTCGGATTTCCCATAAAAAAATTTATAACTTTTATCTGAAACATTTTTTTTCGATTCGTGATACATGGCGCTGTAATCGCAAGGGACCTGATTTTAGCGAATATCTTGAGAAATTACACATCAGATCAAAAAAAGAAAAAACACATGTTTGATTTTTCAAAAAGCTATTTAGCGATACGAAACTCGATCCACCCTCCCCCCATACCTACCCCCTGGGGTGTGGGTGGGGGCAACTTTGAAATCTTAAATGGGAACCCCTATTTTTTATTGCAGATTCGGATTCCCCATAAAAAAATTAATAACTTTTAGCTGAAACATTTTTTTTCGATTCGTGATACATGGCGCTGTAATTTCAAGGGACCTGATTTTAGCGAATATCTTGAGAAATTACACATCAGATCAAAAAAAGAAAAAACACATGTTTGATTTTTCAAAAAGCTATTCAGTGATACGAAACTCGATCCACCCTCCCCCCATACCTACCCCCTGGGGTGTGGGTGGGGGCAACTTTGAAATCGTGAATGGGAACCCCTATTTTTTATTGCAGATTCGGATTCTCCATAAAAAAATAAGTAACTTTTACCTGAAACTTTTTTTTTCGATTCATGATAGATGGGGCTGTAATCGCAAGAAACCAGGGGGTAGTGATGGGGGGAGGGTGGATCGAGTTTCGTAGCGCTGAATAGCTTTTGAAAAATTAAACATGTTTTTAAAATTAATCGCCCAGTCTTTTTTTGTACGTGCTACTGTTTCAGTTTATTAATATTATTTTAATAGCATTTTTATATTGATTGTATTCGAAAATACCAAAAGTGAATACGTACTACCGTCGTAATCCGCATTTAATTATTTTATTTGTAGTGCTACGCGCCACAATCTCTCGCGAGTCTTCACCATATTTCGTTGTTTAATAATTCGGACATTCAAATATAATATACTCGGTTATAATATTTACTAACTGTTTTAACATATATATAATGACAATAACTTTAATGTTTTAATATATAGTGCAAATTTTGGTTAATTCTGTGTTTACAACTTTATTTATTTAAACCCGCCCCTCACCAGCCGTGCTCCAATCCCGAGCCAGCACATCCCGGCTCAAAATGGAGGAAATAAAATATTATTCCTTCGTTGCGTCCCTTTGTTAAAACCCAGGACGTAACAATGCCAATATCCGACGTTACGATGAAATACCTATGGTCGGTTCTGGGAATAATCAAGCACCAGCAGCAAACGAGAAAACAGTACAGACCCAGGGTGATCCTGTTTCAAGACTAGATACTGAGCTATATAAAATTTTTAAATCAAACAAGTATGGTAAAGACGACGCTAGTAAATGGAAAGAGTATTTACAAGTGCCGCAGCGTTATCTATATCTCGTTCATGCGAAAAAAAATTCGTTTTCACCAGCACTTCCATCACTACCTGAAACATTGTCTGAGGTAGATAATGCAGAAGCCATGAGCGATGCTGACATCGTTAATAGCGTTCCAAATATGTATAAACACCGAGCGAATGAACTATTAAAGTTTCTACGCAAACCCACGAGTAATGAATCAAAAAGCATAAGATGGGACAAAAAAGGGTGTGTAACAATAGACAGTATCCTCATTCCAAATTCTAATATTGTCGACCTTATAAGCGATGCAGTATGAGGTAGAAAAAACTTTAAAGCAACAGGCAGACACGAGTTTATTGTTAGTCTACGAACAAAGAGTGTTCCGCGTGAATTTATAGGCAACAGTAGATTGTGGGATTTAGACATATCTAGAGGTACTAAACGACCAAGAAAATATAATCAGATATTGCAGCATAACGACTCGCATTCTATGAATGTGGATGCGGTCAGTGATAATTCCAGCGACGAGTACGACGACGGCGGCGATATACACCCTGGGAATACTTCTTCAAAACGTCGGAAAACAAAAGTAATAAAAGTATTTGAAAAGTGGATAAAGATTTAGAATAAGTTGTACAACGAGCGGTGAAAGATGACTTTCGAAAAAGTGTACTATGATCCTTCGCATCCAGCTGGATACGCTGGTGCGACGTTTAATCAGTAGCAAAAATAAAGTAGACACCGTGTATGACTGGCTGACTCAGCAGGATAGTTATACCTGCTGAGTATATATAAATTCAAACCCGGCGATTACGTTCGAATCAGTAGAACTAAAGGCACCTTCGAAAAAGGGTACGAGAAAAATTGGAGTGAAGAAATTTTCCGTATCAAAAAAGTTTTACATCGACAGGGATTGTATGTGTATGTATTGTGCGATCTCGAAGACGAAACAATCGATGGTTTCTTTTACCCCGAAGAATTGACGAGTATTCATGAGAAGCGTGGAGAAGAATAAAGAATTCAAGATTGATCAAGTTTTACGGACAAAAGGACACGGTGCGAAAGAACAAATTTTCGTGAGTTGGGTGGGATATCCGGCAAAATTTAACTCGTGGATACCAGCGTCAAACGTTCACGGTCTCGAATATACGAAATTTTGTCCAAAATCCATGACGAGGATAATTTTTTTTGTTCTACCGAGCAACAGCAGTATGAAGTATTTTCCTGAAAATACAACAACACATTTTATAACTCAATTGCCACGTGAAATTTCGTTAAAGGGTCGTTGGGTTGTGGGCTTATCAGAAATTCATATACCCTGTACAATGACGCATTTACAAGAAGCAGATACGATAATCGGTTGGGTGGTTTGTGAGAATAAAGAAGTTACTACAAACCGAATACCTCGAAGTTTGTACAAAAATCATGAGGAAATTGTGGAAAATATTGGGTCTGGGAAAAAGTTCGTGGCGTTTTTTTAGTAAAATTCAACTGGTTTTCTTATAGTGTGAAAATTAATTTATTAAACCAAATATGCTTCATTATTATCGACAATGTTTCGCCATTTTTCGGGTAGAGCCATGATGCCATCGGTGGAGAACTTCTGCGCTTTCTGGTTGAAAAACTGAATCAAATAGTTTTCACAGGCTTCTTTTGAAAGCAACTTAATTCCATTGAGAGAGTTCTGAAGAGATCAGAATAAGTGATAGTCAGAGGATGCTATGTCTGCACTATACGGTGGATGCATCAAAACTTTCCAACCAAGCTCTCGCAATTTTTGACAAGCCATCAAAGAAGTGTGTGGTCGGGCGTTGTCATGATGGAAGACAACACCATTCCTATTAATCGATTCGGGCTGTTTTCTTTTAATTGCTTGGCGTTATCTCTCTAGTTGTTCACAGTAGTGTTGAGAATCAATCGTCTGATCAACTGGAAGTAGCTCAAAGTTGACTCCCTTCCAGCCCCACCACACACACAGCATCACCTTTTTCGCCGTCAATCCTGGCTTCGCGAACGCTTGTGATGACTCACCATCCCTTGTCCACAATCTTCGACGTTTTCGATTGTCGTACGTGATCCATTGTTCATCACCGATTATGAGACGTTTCCGAAATGGCTCGATTTTATTGCGTTTCAGCAGCGCATCGCAGATCTTAATTCGGTCTATCACGTTTTTTCGCGCTCAACTCATGAGGAACCCATACATCGAGCTTCTTTTTGTAGCCAGCTTTGTGTAAATGGTTTTAAACAGTTTTGTGGTCAATGCGAAGCTCCATACCAATATCGACACTGCTGATATGCTTATCTTGCTGGACTTTTCCAAGAATTTCGTCAGCTTTTTCAGTGATTGGACGACCAGAGCGTGACTCGTCTTTCACATCAAAATTACCAGAACGAAAGCGAGCGAACCATTTTCGCGCAGTAGATTATGATAAAGTATCTTCACCGTATGCAGCGCAAAATTTTTCACAAGCCTGCGCAGCGTTCTTCCTTTGTCGTAATAATATTGCAAAATATAAAGCAATTTTTCATTACTTTTCTCTATTTTCAAACGCAAGCAACTTTCCAACTACACACCAATTTCGATGTTTATACATGCAAAGTAACGCTCGAAGTGTCACCTTTCCAACGAGGGTTTAGTGGTGTCACTGCGATCTGTGTTTCCTGACTTATTTGCAGTTGACGCCATCTATCGGGAAAAACGCCACGAATTTTTTCCCAGACCTAATATCAATGATTTACGGAGGCTGCAAGAAGCAGGCATAAAAATTGTAAATGTTGAAAGGGCCAAAGGGTACGTTGCCCTCAAGGCTGAGGTAACAGATTCGTGCCCTGAACCTCTAGGCTACCCTAGCGCGTAAAATAGCGCGTATTTATGCGAGGCGCTCCACTCGTAGGACGAGTACGCGCCTGTATATTTATACAGCTCTACCCGATCAGCTTTTTGTCTACACCGATACTTGTGTACCGTATACGGTAGGTAATACACAGACAGCGCTACTCAGGATTGTAAATTTAAATACAAAAAACAACACGTATGGTACAATGCAAGTAAAATGTTTCTCATCATCGAATTACATAAGTTTGCTCAACAATTGCTTCAGAACGATCGAGATGGATATAAAAGATCATCTGGGTAATCCTATTGCATTCGAGTATGGAACGTTAACGTCTACACTTCATTTCAAACGACTCAATTAGACAATATGTGTGCTCATTATACGACGTATTATGAGAATCAAATAGGGGGTAGAAACGATTATATAGGTAACGTGTTTGCGGGCTCACCGCATCAGCGCGGTCACGGTATCGGTAGTTTTCTCGGAGGTCTATTTCGGAGTGTTTTACCACTGCCGACCAGAGGTGCTAAAGCTATAGCGAAAGAAGCCATTCGAACGGGTGTACACGTTATCGAGGATGTGAGCGGTCACAAAATGCCATTCAAGGAATCATTGCGTCGACGTGTAGCCGAATCTGGAAATAATTTACAACGAAAAGCCAATGAAAAAATCGCGCTTCTCATGAATGGTTCAGGATATAACGCTGTAGGCAGCGCGCGCATGATACAGTCATTATCGGGATGCATGCCTACGAGGATGAGGAAAAGGCGAACTGGTATTTCGAAAAAATCGCTAAGAATAAAAAAGAAGAAGAAGAAAAAGTCTATGAACCGTAGGCGCATTGCAGCAAGGAAACATCGCGGTGTCACAAATAATTAAAAGAAAAGGATAACAAAGAGAAAGAAAGGTGTCGAAAGCAGTAGGCGCAAACGAGCAAAGACCAACGATATTTTTGGAGGTGTTTAACAATGTCGTTCTTACACTTACACTCCTCCGAGTGTATGAAGTCGGAGCTCGATTTATTTACCATACCTCGAACGCAGACGGCTATAGAAGCATCACAATGGATACACTACAAGCGTGTGTCGTCCCTCACGGATGATGGACCCTTGGAATTTGTCATACCTGGCCACGGTGAAGAATACCTGGACCTAGCTCATACAATAATTATTATAAATGATAGGGTTATTCCAACAGCTGAATCACAATACAACGTAGCACCTGTTAATAACTTTCTGCATAGCCTTTTCAATCAGGCGGACGTATATTTTAACCAAAAACTCGTGGCACCGCCAAACAATGCATACCCCTACACAGCATATATTGAGGCGTTACTCAATTATGGGCCGGCTACTAAAAATTCTCACTTAACGACCGCACTATGGTACGCTGACACACCCGGTACGTTTGACACTCTACCAGATGCATCGAATAGCCCTAATATCGGTCTGAATAATTGTGAAAATTACATAAAGAATGGTCGGACTTTAGATATGACTGGACATTTACACTGCGATGTTTTTAATCAGGATAAATTTCTGCTGAACGGTGTGGAAGTACGGTTACGACTTGTACGCTGAAAAGACGATTTTGTATTTATGGAGACTCCTACGGCTGGTGTGACACGTAAACTACATATCACCGAGGCTACATTACTCGTCCGTCGAGCAAAAATTGCACCTGGCGTGCTGATGGCTCACGCCAAAATACTGGCAAAAAGAACCACCAAGTATCCTATAACAAGGGTTGGGAATGAAGAAGAATTATTCGTTTAGGCCAATTCCCTAAACGAATAATTCTTCGGTTTGTGAATAACCGATCATTCAATAACAGTACAACGTTAAATCCGTTTAACTTTAATAATCATTCGATACATTTACTCTCTCTGTACGTCGATGGTCAACAAATACCGAGCAAGCCTCTTCAACCGGCGTTTGATGGTAACGAAAAGTGGATAGATAGTTATCACACGCTCTTTAGCGGTACAGGTATACACTTTCAAAATGAGGGCTTAGATATTACCAGGGGCGACTATCTCAAAGTCTACCGTCTGTATGTCTTTGATTTAACACCCGACTTATCAGCAAGTTGCTTCGGTCACCTGAATCTCGTAAGGCACGGCAGCGTAAGGATCGAAGTACGGTTTGCAGTGCCTCTAACATCTACATTAAATTGTGTGAAATACGCCGAGTATGATAATGTAATAGTGATATATTCCACTCATTAGGTCATTACAGATTTTAGTGCGTGAGCGGGCTCCACACCCGACGTTGTAATATTTAAACTCGTTTACGCAACCACACCTTGTATGAGTCTACATCAAACCCTCATAATGGACGTTATAGTGGATATTCAAGCACTCTACGATGCAAAAAACCGTTTTCTACCAAAGAAGATAGCTGTGACGACTCTTCGAGAAGAACATTATGGTCATTGGCTTGTCGAACCACCATATGACTTTGGTGAGCTACCAAAGAGCGTCCGTACGAGCATCAATAAACTAACGTGCTTTCATCATGGACTGAAATAGCTTCACGGTTATACACCGTTAAAAAAAATCTACGCCAATCTACGCTTACTTAGTCGTTATGCCTTGTGTATTTACACAAGATGCTTGCAGAAAGCCGAGCTTTTACGCGATGTTCTGGGGCGCGAAATCATTAATCTGGAAGAATACGAGGGTCCATCGTTAAAAAATATGCCCATGAACAACGCTTACTGTATTCATCATGGTATTTAGAAAGAAGACGATGTAAAGTCTGCTCTAAATAACGTGGCACAAATACATTCGTGGTTCCGCTTTAAGGAGCTCGACGTAGTTAGCCCCATTTATTCACAATCTATCGATAAATCAACACCAATTAAATGCAGCAAAGCTAACCGAACAACGAAGCATCAAATGAGGAAAATACTCTCGATAAATCACAAAGCGTTGAGTATATATTCAACGATATTACACTATCGTGCAACAGTGATAAGTAACCGTTGCACGGAGGAACTGTACCGGCTAACGATGAAATAACTGTACTTTTCCATGGCAGAGAAAAACAAGTAGTCTGACCGAGTGCTAAACAACTACCACCACCCCCGCATAACACGCACAAACACCAGTCAGAGCAACGACCGCGCAACCATCATTATCATCAACAGAGGCAACGTCAATCACACTCTAAACGTAACCAGCAGTTGTGTAAACAGCATGAACAGCCCGCAGATATTAGACGCTCTAAAACGAAGATTTGCTCAGACGAAAGGCGTATTTCCAGCCGATCGCATCTCGAATCGTTGGTCTAGACCAGGGGTCTCCAAACTTTCCAGCCTTAGGGCCATACTGATTACTCCAGTAAGTTCCGAGGGCCAAAACCATATTATCATTGTTGCCGGTGGTAAAAAGTAAAATAGTCCAAAATCTGTCCGCGGGCCGAATGTGGCCCTCGGGCCGTAGTTTGGAGACCCCTGGTCTAGACCCACAGGATTGGTTCTAAACGCAAGACGAGCATAATCTACCTGGGCGACACTGGGTTGCCACTTACGTTGATAAAAATGGACATGGAATCTTTTTCGGCAGTTATGGATTGTTCCCACTCGTTAACCAACACCATAACCGTCTACGCAGAAACTGTCGAAGCTACGAGTGCAACACGCAACCCCTTCAATCACTTAAGCCTAAAGTATGCGGTAAATACTGTATTATGTTTCTTGATTTTATGGCTCGTGGTTATACTCTGGATAATTTTCATAAAAAATGTACGACAAACAGAGTGAAAAATGATTGCATAGCTGCACAATACTACAAACGAGTAAAATATTGAAATCGCAAAAAGAAACGTGTGAAAAATGTAAAACACAATAATATAAAGGGCTACGGTTCTAATAAAAACACATGTATACAAACTTGTACAGACCGATTTGGATGCTACTTGTGAATTACTATGAATAAATTCGAAACTTTGAATTTCCTGTCTTATTATTATTATTCGAAAGTACTCCCACCATACACATTTTCATATGTAACTATGATGGCCATTAAAGAGACGCCAGATATATATATACAGGGTGCGCCATCTCAATCTGGTCGATGGAAGTATTAAATAACTCTGACAGATTTTAACCGACCAGCGTCGTACAACACGTTTCGTATAGGTTATTTCAATACAATTTCAACCATGTATCGCTATACGCCGAAAGAACCCGCCGAAATAGTTTCGCTTTACATTGAAAATAATCGTTCAGTTGTGTCAACTCAGCGTGCGTATCGTAAAAAATATCGCGGACGTTCTGCGCCCAAAGGCGACACTATCCGTCATTTAGCTTCAAATTTCATGGAGCACGGGTCTGTAGCGAATCTCCAACATCAAGCTCGACCGCGTCCAGGTCGTTCAAATGAAAATATCGAAGCTGTTCGACAGAGTGTTGCAGAAAATCCAAATGTCTCATACCGCCGCCGGTCTCAGCAATTAAACATCAGTGGAACCACTTTGAGAAGGATTTTAAAGCAAGATCTTCACATGTTTCCGTACAAAGTGCAGTTGACTCAAAGATTATTGGAAACTGACAAGCCGCGACGCTTGGCTTACGCTAATAACGTTAGTCGAATGAAGGAAGCTGAGCCGGATTTTTGGGAGCGAATTCTGATGACCGACGAGGCTCATTTCACCCTCTCTGGCGCTGTCAACAAACAAAACTGTCGCATGTGGGGCACCGATAATCCTCATATTATTCACGAAACTCCATTGCACGATGAGAAAGTGACAGTTTGGGCCGGTGTTTGCTCAAAAACCACCATTGGACCATTTTTCTTCAAAGCTGGTGAAACTGTCAATGGGGATCGATATCGGTGGATGTTGGCACACTTTGTTTTACCACAAATGCGTGAAGAAGGTCTTGAGGAATTTTGGTTCCAACAAGATGGTGCGACATGTCACACTGCGCGTCCAACAATGGACTATTTGCGTCAGAAGTTCCCAGGACGTGTGATATCAAAGAAAGGTGATATTGACTGGCCACCAAGATCGCCGGATTTGACTGCACCGGACTTCTCCTTGTGGGGATTTTTGAAAAGTAAAGTCTATGCCAACAAGCCGAAGACCATAGAGGAGCTAAAAAACAACATTCGAGCCGAAATCGCAGCGATATCGCCCGAGACGCTGGCAAATACAATGGAAAATGCCGAAAAAAGAGCTCATTTTTGTCTCAGTAATAAAGGCGGACATTTGATCGATGTGGTTTTTGGAAACTAATCAAAATAAATTGTAATGAATCAAATTTAATAAAAAAATACGACTTTGTGAACTCTGTTGAAAATTCTCTAAGTTATTCAATACTTCCATCGACCAGATTGAGATGGCGCACCCTGTATAATCGTAACAGCTGTGAAAAAAGTTAGTTGAAATGGAAACGTCGTGGTGAAAGTATCTTTGGCTCTCTTTCCAACCATAATGAATACTATTGACAGTATACTCGTGATCGACTCCTGCAAGGATCTCCGGGACTTCACCAAAGCTGAGCTCGCGTACATACTAAAACCGCTGCTGTTGAAACATTGGAGAGAAAAAATAGAAATTCTGTATGACAAACTACCAGAGGATCTGAAGGTTGAGTACCTGCACGCACCTGCACGTACCTGCCGTGCAATGTACATTACAGCACGCTGGGTACAAAAACACATATTGACGGTCCATCAACAGCTCGCCCTAACTGCACCGGATGTCATTGAAAATTACGGGTGAACAAGAATAATGCAAGTTTGTTACACGAGAATGTTAAAATAAAACAGTTTTTATGAAGCTGAAAAATAACGAGTGTTTTCATTTACCGTTGTTATAAATAGTAGTTTTAATTAATACATTTTTTAATTAACAAAATTTTTTAAAAAGCTATGAAAGGGGCTTGGTTATCGACGACGGGGCATGTTTAACCGGTGGATGGGTACACAATATTATTTACCGTAAGACCCAATCTACTTATCTTCCGTAAGTCCCAAATTTGCTCTAGCGATGGTCGGCTACATACCGACGGTTGACAACCGATCTACTTTACCGATCGTTGATACATTTTCTACTCGAGCCGCTGCCAATATTCTATCTACTTTATCGACTGCCGGCAACACGATTACCAATAGTAGATAGCGCATCGGCAATTAAGTATGGGTAAAAATCTGTCAGATGGCGCGGCGACGCAGCACTAATCCGAATACTGGGATGGATAGTCTGGGGGTGGGGACTGCTGGAGGACCAATCAGGGATGGCGTTAGAGGTGGCGGGGGGTGTGAGGGGCCAATCAAGACGGGGGTGGGTTGGTGGGGGTCGACACGCCTCCTCCACACCAAAGGACGCACCAATGAGAATGCAGCATGGGTGAGGAGGGGCGGGGATAGTCTAGACACGCCCTGGTGTCAAGGGGGGCAGGGGGAGCCACGCCCTGTCTTTCTATAAAGGGCCCCTCCTACTTCTGGAGTCAGCTCAGTATCTTTTAATTTTTCAGAGCAATGCATTTTTGTGACAACACTTGATTAATTCGACAATTTTTTCGTTTTTCCACGAAATTTCGAATGAATCGTATAATGCCATTTAATATTCATAACTTAGCTAATAATTATCGTATCGGCTCAACTCATAATTATTATCGTAGAAGAGGAACTGCGCTACTAGAGTTAAAATATTCATCCTTATAGATTTATACCTGGAGGTGAACAGAATGAACAAGGCTCGCATAAAGTAAACTTTTTTCTACGGTTGATGCATCTTCAAGTATGAAATCCGTGAAGATGCACATTTCGATACAAGTGGCAATGTCGCTTGCCTTTCACAGCCATATGGAGTCTAGTAGAAATCTTTATTTTTGCCAGAGTATTTATTTTTGGCGAGATCACCCCATTCAGTGATGAATTTATTCATTTTTATTTGAAATTTCAAAGTAATTGTATAATGCTTTCTGAAACTCATATCTTAATCAATAATTATAGTCTCGACTTCACTCCGGGTGATTATTGTATGGAAGAAACTGTAGTACCCCAGCTTCAATATGCACCCTTCTAAATTGTATACCTGGAGTTGAAAAGAATGAACAAAAATCGTGTAAGGTAAACTCTTATTCTACGGTTCATGCATCTTCAAGTATGGTATGTGTAAAGTTGTACATTTTTATATGAGCATCAGTGTATCTTGCAATTCTAAGACATATGTCATGAAGTCGATATCTTAATTATTACCAAAGCAATGCATTTTTCTGACAACACCTAATTAATTAAAGAATTTTTTCGTTTTTCCACGAATTTTCGAATTAATTGGATAATGCCGTTCAATATTAATATCTTAATCAATAATTATGATACCGATACAGAACTTTAATCTGCAGCCTTATAGATTTGATACCTGGAGGTGAATAGAATGAAGAATAACCGCATGAAGTAAATTCTTTTTCATTCGTTGATGTATCTTCTTTAAATATGACATCTGTGAAGTTGCACATTTTGATACAAGTGGCAGTATGCCTTGCGTTTCACAGACATATAAAGTCTAGTATCAGGAGTACAAATTGAAAATGCGGGATTTTTTTCTATTTTTGAACGTTTATTCTGAAAAAATGGTAACAAATGAATTATTCAAAGTATTGTCCATCGCTAGCCACAACTTTTTCCCATCTTTCTGGCAATTTACGGATACCGTCGCGAAAAAATTCGGCCGGCTTGGCTGCTATCCAGTCATCGACCCATTTTTGGGCTTCTTCGTAAGAATGGAAGCGCTGGTCAGCTAGGCCATGTGTCATCGATCGGAAAAGGTAGTAATCGGAAGGAGCAATATCTGGGCTATACGGCGGGTGGGGTAAGACTTCCCATTTCAGCGTTTGTAGGTATGTTTTGACCGGCGCTGCAACATGTGGCCGAGCGTTGTCATGTTGCAAAATTACTTTGTCGTGTCTTTGCTCGTATTGTGGCCGTTTTTCTTTGAGTGCGCGGCTCAAACGCATCAATTGAGTTCGGTATAGTGCTCCTGTGATGGTTTCGTTCGATTTCAATAGCTCATAATACACCACACCCAGCTGGTCCCACCAAATACAGAGCATGAGCTTGGCGCCGTGAATATTTGGTTTGGCCGTCGATGATGATGCATGGCCGGGGTAACCATATGATTTTTTGCGCTTCGGGTTATCGTAATGGATCCACTTTTCATCACCAGTGACAATGCGATGCAAAAAACCCTTCCGTTTTTGCCGTTCGAGCAGCAGTTCGCATGCAAAAAAACGGCGCTCGACGTCTCTCGGCTTCAGCTCATACGGCACCCAATGTCCTTGCTTTTGGATCATTCCGAGGGCTTTTATACGATGGGAAATGGCTTGTTGTGTCACTCCCAATGAATCTGCGAGCTCTTGTTGAGTTTGACACGAGTCTTCATTGAGTATTGCCTCCAATTCAGCATTCTCAAACTTTTTCACTTGGCCCGGCCGCTCTTTGTCCTCAACGTCAAAATCACCACTTCTAAACCGCACAAACCATCTCTCGCACGTTGAAACCGATGGAACATGACTCGGATAAGCCTCGGAGACCAATCGATGTGCTTCAGCAGCACTTTTCTTCAAATTAAAGAAGTAAATTAAAACTTCCCGCAAATGCTGTTTTGTTGGCACGAAACTCGACATATTGAGAGCTCAAAAAAACTATGAATTTGACACTGCGACAAATTGACACATACTGAAAATTAAAGCTATAAGACGTAGCTTTGACATGAACATAGTCACAGTACTGCCTGATGCGTATAGCGTTAGTAACGCCATCTGTTATCAAACCCGCATTTTCAATTTGTACCCCTGATAGATATCTTTACTTTTGCCAGAGTTCTTTTTTCTGGCAAAAGCACCATATTAATTTATGAATTTATTCATTTTTGTTGAAACATTTAAAGTAATTTTTTAATGACGTCTAAAATTCATGACTTAATCAATAATTATGGTACATATTTCAAACAGGGTAATTATTGTAGAGGTGAAATTGTGATATCAGAGCTTTAATCCGCTCCCTTCTAAATTTGATACCTGGAAGTGAACAGAATGAAAAAAAAAAACCGGATAAAGTTAACTCTTTTTCAACCGTTGATGCATCTTCGAACATGAAAACTGTAAAGTTACACATTTTCATACAAGTAGTAGTATCTCTTGCCTTTCGCAGACATCTGGAGTCAACTCTAGGTGTTCAGGGTGAGCTTTATCTACCAATAATCTGGTAAGTATAGTTTTTTTATGGCTGCACAAGGAGGAATGTACCTCTCACTCTTAATAATGCTGTTTAGAGTTGCAAGCCTGTATAAGCAGCTACACTTTTTATATCTAATTATTTCGATATACATCTCCTCGTAGCAGTACAGCTGCTTCAGAAATTTAAAGTCATGATAGGCAATTAGCTAAATTAAGACCAGGGATAGTTAGGAGACTCAAACAGCATCGACAGGACAGGGCGATTGATTTTGCCATGCGTAGCTGCAAGAAAAGTATACTTACCTGTCTTATAGAAATGGAAGTGTCTTCTGGTCTTGATGCAGCTGCCTCAAGTAAAAAAAGCTGCAGCTGCCAAAGTAAAAAGTAAAAGTAAAAAACGTCTCTTGATACTAATGAAGCTGTCGATAATGAATTGAAGCTTCAAGCAATATAGTCAGGTGCAAAATATGACTTTTGTCACCCATATCTACTAAAAAAAGTATACTTACCAGGTGTATGCATAAGTTTTTTTCCGGTTTGATTAAGAGATGGCGCCAGCGAAAAGTACGCAGCGTATTAATTTGACACATACGTCATTTTATTCGTCTGACATTAACCTACAAACACACACAAGTTGAGTCCGCCAAAAACTAGCGTCTTTGTTTTATCGTTCAGTGATCATGTCGAGTTTTGTGCCTGAAAAAGAACATTTGCGGCACGCATTGCTTTTCTTATTTAATCAAAAGAAAAAGGCTGCTGAAAGTCAACGTTTGCTGGTAGAAACATATGGTGAACACGCTCCATCGATTAGAACATGTGAGACATGGTTTCGACAATTTAAAAGTGGTGATTTCAATGTGAAAGACAGTGAGCGCTCTGGTAGACCACAAAAATGCGAAGACGAGCAATTGCAGGAGTTATTGGATGATGACCTAACTCAAACTCAACGGCAATTAGCAGAAGCATTACATGTGTCACAAGAAACAATCAGCAGACGTTTACGAGTAATGGGGAAGATCAATAAACTCGGTAAATGGGTCCCACACGATTTCAATGAACGTCAAATAGAAAATCGCAAAGTCACTTGTGAAGTGCTGCTTCAACGCCATGAAAGGAAATCATTTTTGCATCGAATTGTGACAGGTGACGAAAAATGGATTTATTTTGAAAACCCGAAGCGGAAAAAATCGTGAGTAGTATGTGTACACCTTTGCTCCATCCCACTCCTATCCCCACTCCTTCCCCCACCACGCGGCTACCCCCACCACCTCACTTTTCTACCGCCGCGCTACCCACTCTGCTTGACCAGTGTCGGTAACGTGGAGATGGTAAAGTGAGGTGGTGTGGGTACCTTGGTGAACAAGGAAGAGTAGAGATAAGAGTAGGATGGAGCAAAGGTGTACACATACTTGGAAAAATGAATAAAATTATGTACTCACCACCACCGCAGCTGTTGTAGGCATCTACCCTCCTGCCAAAGCGATTTTAAACTCCTGTCTCTCGAATGTACTCTCTCACACACGCACACACACACACATACACATGCACAGCGTCTTTAATTCATTACTATGTCCTCGTCAAAGCTCTCGTCCACGGCATCGATATCGTCGCCGATATCTATCTCATCACCGAGGGCTCCTATAATAAACGCCGCCACATCCACGCGTTCACCGTTCGATAAGCGAACCCGCGGAACGCTATCGCCGGCAAGAGGTCGCATCATGACAGCGATCAAGTCATCTCCACCGCACGCTTCTTCGACGAGCTGCTCGATACCTGCAACATCCACGCGTTCGAGTCCGTATATGGAAAACTCCATGACAAGAACCGGCAGCATACTTGCTAGAGGCTCCGGATGAAATAGGTGAGACCAGTCGATGTAAATAGTTTCGCCGAAATCGACTAGCAACACCTCGCAGTACTCATCAAAGTCCGGGTAAACCACTTCGCCGCGGACAACGTTATTGAAACGAGGCACAATACAGGACATGCCGATATGCAACTCCCCAAGTTCAATGGGTCTTCCACGACGTTCCACTAAATACACACTACGTAGGAGCTCTTCCAGCTCGTCGTATGCATCGCACATTTCCTGCGTACGCAGAAACACACTCATTACACTCTCGACAAACATTAATCGGCACCAAAACGCGTCGCTTAAAATATCCTTGCCGTATCGTGGATACATATTGCTTTTTATTGTTTCCAAGTAGGATGCCAAAGACAGACTAAATGCTCGAGATGCTACTAGAGAGTATCACGGGCATGAAGATAACAGCCTCCTATGAATCATAACTAGGTATCCATCACTTTGAATGCAACGAAAGAGGTTTTCGAGCATGCATAGCCCTGCGCTATGCTCCTCGCAAAGTGCTTGCTCTGCAGTAAAAGATATAGAATATGATCCCTTACAGAGATAGAGTGAGAGAGAGAGAGAGAGAGAGAGAGAGAGAGAGAGAGAGAGAGAGAGAGAGAGAGAGAAAGACTTCAATTATTATGCTATAAAAATAAGAGACACAGTAAGATCAGATATTTTTAAATTAACCAATATTTTATGGAAAGCACTTTATACATTTACCGTCGTATGCAACAGCCCTGCAAACACGGTCATCCACGCTCGGAGATTCCTTCACCGTAAATTTCATTTTTATCGCTATATGGAATTAATTTGTATTATCACTCGTATTATTGCTTTTAAATTATTTTTCGCTGTGGACGTTGTCATCATAGTGTACTTCTGAAAAAAGAACGAAACAACTATTTAATTGAGCGCACTGATCAATAAAAAACATCGTGTACAGAATAATCGATATTGTCTTACCTGATATGCCACGGCTCATTATACAAAGTTGGCAGCGTTGATGATCTTCTGCCACCGACGACAACTGTGGATGAGGATGTCGGGTGGCACTTTTCTTTCCCGAAATTAGCTCTATCTGTACAGTATATGTATCTTCCTCTCGCTCTCCATGACACGAATAACGAACCCTCGGTGTCGGCTCATATGCATGGGCTGCTCGCTCTGCGAAACATTATTTTTTTAATTAAAAATAAATATCACATGATTTAAGATTATTTTATATTTTTTACTTACCAAGCTCTGCTGCTTTGCTGCTAATCGACATTGGCACGTATTCCATGATCTGCTGTGTTAATGAAACAGAGACGAGCGATCCGTCTTCTTTCTAGCGCAGACCTTTGCTGATGCTTCGGTTTTACGACTGTCTCTCTCTCTCTCTCTTTCTCTCTCTCTCTCTCTCACTGTGACTGACATCGGTGTATACTTTATAATATTTCGAGCGAAATGTACACTATATACAATTATTTACAACAGTTTCTTTATCACAAATAGCTGCACATACGTAGAATTATTGCGTTCGCAACGCAACACCCGATGCATGATCAGCGATATGACCACGAAACAGCACAATTATTTCGGACAAAATAATTTTCATAAACTCCGTATCCTCTGGCGTTAGCAAGATCGCGATGTGTTCGAGCGCTTCTTCAAAGAAGTCCTTGGAACCGATGATCTCATACGCTACTGCACGAGGCATTTCACTGGCAACTATCTTTTCACGGACATATGATACCACCTCGTTCATGCACCTCTGAATCGTTTCACTTTTGCTCTCTAGAGCCTGCATATGAATATCAATTCTTCTACTTATTTCAACGAGCATATCAAATGTAGACCGCTGACGAACAATGTTTGGAGAGTATTTTCGGAAGCGTTTCCATTACGATTCTCCAGATTCCTCTTGATTCTCGTATTCCTCATCAGCGCTACCGCTTATTTTACCAAATGACACAGCTCTGTGCTGGTAACACGAGGTTAAAAGTGTGTAATGCGTTGTGTGCTCTATGCGGGTATTACACATTTTCTCGGCATCAGTCCCATGAGCTTCGAAATATTGTTGTACGCGAGAAAAATCACTTTTAAACACTCGCCACTCGTCCGCACCGAGTGTAATTCCGGTAAAAGTATTCGACAATATTTTCACCACCGGTGTAAGCGTAAACGTAGAGTTCAACTCGAACCCGGCTACGATTATTTTACCAAATGATTTATTTAAACCGTACATAACGGGGTTCGCTATATACAGCGATATCGCATGAGGCTTAGCACCGTTATTTGCCATTTTTATTGCTTTCGTGTAGACTGTAACTTTTCGAATGAATCGTCGGTGGTGTTCATACTCCGTTTTATACAGATCTCCCCCACCACCTAACTGCATTGCCTCTTCTTTTGATACTGCAAATCATACGCCTGAAAATTGCTAGCTAATATCCTTTGATATTTGTCGCATTCTCCTCAACAGCCTAGTAACAGCAGCAGATATATCCCAAAACTCTTGCATACTCTCGCACACTTATGCGCACACGCACACATTGACATACAGATAATATGTACCATGAAAACTAAATAATATTCGTCGGTGAAATTTGATGATTTTCCTCATGGCCGAGTGCCCTGAAATTAGATGAAAACAATGTGACTTTCATCAGCGAAACTCGATAACTAAGTACATCACCATCGCTAAATATTTCCCTAGGTCTTGCTTTTGTAAAGCGATCGCGTGCGGCTATCTTCTTGATTAGTCGTATTCATTACATCGTTGCAGTATATGCAGAGAGAGAGAGAGAGAGAGAGAGAGAGAGCTTGTTAAAGGAATATATATAAAAGTGAGCCGCTTTGAAAATTCTCTAGTTAATTGTCTGATTTATTGTGGTTACTACTACTACTACTACTACTACTACTACTACTCTAACAGCACAATCATGGTCAGAGTGGTAAAGCGCTTATTGATAAGAAAATTGATAGAGTTTATATTGAAGCGTAGACCGTCGTTGCGTTCGCGCTGGGGTAGAAGAAATTTACAGATCACCCTATGGGAACTTCCGACACAGGCGGTTGTTCGTAAAATTCGCGGTATGCTGTGCGAGTGTCATCAACGCGATTTAGTTGACGCGTATAATATTGGATTGTTTGATAATCAAATAATTATTGATTCGGTGGTGCGTGTTATTCGTCGACGAGGTTGGCTGAATGAGACTGCTCTGCAACCCATACTCAATGAAAGACGTAAGTAATATACAGCGCTAATTATCAGGAGTACAAATTGAAAATGCGGGATTTTTTTCTATTTTTGAACGTTTATTCTGAAAAAATGGTAACAAATGAATTATTCAAAGTATTGTCCATCGCTAGCCACAACTTTTTCCCATCTTTCTGGCAATTTACGGATACCGTCGCGAAAAAATTCGGCCGGCTTGGCTGCTATCCAGTCATCGACCCATTTTTGGGCTTCTTCGTAAGAATGGAAGCGCTGGTCAGCTAGGCCATGTGTCATCGATCGGAAAAGGTGGTAATCGGAAGGAGCAATATCTGGGCTATACGGCGGGTGGGGTAAGACTTCCCATTTCAGCGTTTGTAGGTATGTTTTGACCGGCGCTGCAACATGTGGCCGAGCGTTGTCATGTTGCAAAATTACTTTGTCGTGTCTTTGCTCGTATTGTGGCCGTTTTTCTTTGAGTGCGCGGCTCAAACGCATCAATTGAGTTCGGTATAGTGCTCCTGTGATGGTTTCGTTCGATTTCAATAGCTCATAATACACCACACCCAGCTGGTCCCACCAAATACAGAGCATGAGCTTGGCGCCGTGAATATTTGGTTTGGCCGTCGATGATGATGCATGGCCGGGGTAACCATATGATTTTTTGCGCTTCGGGTTATCGTAATGGATCCACTTTTCATCACCAGTGACAATGCGATGCAAAAAACCCTTCCGTTTTTGCCGTTCGAGCAGCAGTTCGCATGCAAAAAAACGGCGCTCGACGTCTCTCGGCTTCAGCTCATACGGCACCCAATGTCCTTGCTTTTGGATCATTCCGAGGGCTTTTATACGATGGGAAATGGCTTGTTGTGTCACTCCCAATGAATCTGCGAGCTCTTGTTGAGTTTGACACGAGTCTTCATTGAGTATTGCCTCCAATTCAGCATTCTCAAACTTTTTCACTTGGCCCGGCCGCTCTTTGTCCTCAACGTCAAAATCACCACTTCTAAACCGCACAAACCATCTCTCGCACGTTGAAACCGATGGAACATGACTCGGATAAGCCTCGGAGACCAATCGATGTGCTTCAGCAGCACTTTTCTTCAAATTAAAGAAGTAAATTAAAACTTCCCGCAAATGCTGTTTTGTTGGCACGAAACTCGACATATTGAGAGCTCAAAAAAACTATGAATTTGACACTGCGACAAATTGACACATACTGAAAATTAAAGCTATAAGACGTAGCTTTGACATGAACATAGTCACAGTACTGCCTGATGCGTATAGCGTTAGTAACGCCATCTGTTATCAAACCCGCATTTTCAATTTGTACCCCTGATACTTTTATTTTATTTCCTTTATTTCATAAGATTTTTATATAGTTCGACGGTATGAGGACGCAGAAATGGGATCCGACACCTATGATTTCGATGAGGAGGGTAGAACCGATTCAGATGATCATAGCAGGGACAACGATGGCGACAGCACCGTAGGGAATCGCTGGATAAATTTTACCCAGCCATTCTGCGGTTATAGACCTACAAACGGTCTTTTCATGGCAGGCCCCTCGAGAGAACCAGATGAATCCGTCGCAGGCCCATCGCGACAATACAGTTCAAATGATGATACCAACAGCAATACAGACAGCGAGGAAGAAGAAGAAGAAGAAGAAGAAGAAGAAGAAGAATAAGAAGAAGAGGAGGAGGAGGAGGAGGAGGAGCAAGACGTAGACGATGACGACGAGGAGGAGGAGGAAGAGGAGGAGGACCCTGTAGATTCAAGTAAGCTTTTAATAATACAACTACGCTGACAAAAATAAAAAAAATTACGCGGATAATAATAGTAAAATGAAAAAGCAGGGTACGAGACGGACCCAAACGTTTTTCGCTTTGCACGATTCACTGTGCCGAGACCGCCGACAATGGAGTTGGTTTACGAAATGCGTCGGCGGTTCCCGGATGCAGTCGACGGATTCGAGGACTAGAAGCAAATATAAGTTTGTAATTCTTACGTTACACGAATTATATGCATAGTATATAGCCAGCGACAAACAAAAATTTAAAGTAAATTAAATAAAAATTCTAATAAATGGTTTAATTATGCCTGCAGGTGGACAGACTGGCGATGGAAGGACTGCTGCACGGGGTGGTGATATTTTGCCTCCTGGTGAACGTTTCGGTATCGACAACGAGCAGAGACGTTATTTTTCACGCTTTAGGATGCAGGGTCGAGAGACAGATTTTTATTTTCGTCAGCCACCGGTCGGTATCGATCATCTGACATGGTTCGAGGGAGGTGTACGAGATGTTCTCACACGTCTTACAGAATCATGCGAAGGACATGATTATGTGGGTATGACTCTGAGCGTACCGTCTTTTGCGCAAGGACCTGTATGGTTATCATTTCGACCAGCTCGTGACATCGTTCCCGACGATATATGGCGACTAATTAATAGTGTAGCTCAGAGCGTGCGCGAATTTCGAATAGACGCTGGTACATGTAGAATGACGACATGTATAGTACGAGGCGTCGAAGGAGCTGGTGTGGGCACAAGGCTTACACATGTGTCTATAGCAAAAAAGTCAATTTTACGCATAAGTAATCGCGATAATTTGTGTCTACAACGATCCCTTGTCACTGCCCGAGCGCATGCCGAACGCGGTCAAATACGTGCGGGTGTGCTACACAGACGATGGTGTCAAATTCGGAACGGGCTTCGAGGTGCGCAATATACAGCAGCGATAGAGCTCACACGTAATGCAGGGGTAACGACACCGTCTAGGGGGTGTGGTGCGCGCGAAATTCAGCTCTTTCAGGAGTACTTGGTTCACGAGGGTATAGCGATTGTTGTTTATGAATTTCTCACCTTCGGAAAACGCGTTCCGGCTCTGTACGATGGGCGAAAATACGTACTCACTGCAACAGGTAAAATTAATCATACACTCTTTATTCTCTATTACGAGCGTTCTCATCACTATCAACCGATATTAAATCTCGCCGGTGCGCTAGGTAGTCGGGGGTTCTGCACACAATGTAATTCCGAGTATATTCGAGTACTCGAGCATCGATGTAGCTATCAATGTGCTCGATGTAAATCCACTTATTGCAACGGTAATAGACACTCTCAGCCTGAGTATTGCGCAGACTGTAATCGTTCGTTCTTTGGTGCTTTTTGCCTCGCTCATCACAAGAGTGAGGTCTCCACGGGTATCACGTCTCGTAAATATAGACGGTACAGCGTCTGTAAAGCATTGAAAATCTGTAGAGGCTGCTCGCGTATGATTAAAACCACAGATAAAAAGATGCATGTATGTGGTATATCGTTTTGTACTACATGCAAACAAACGCGGCCGACTACGCATGCATGTTTTATAGCACCTCTTAAGAAATCAGATGCGCAAAAGGAAAAGAAAAAAGACAAGTCTTCCGCGAGATTTTTATTTTATGATTTTGAGACGCAGCAACACGAGCAATTGCATGATGATAAATCGAGACGAATTCACGAGCCGAATTTATGTGTCGCACAATGCGTATGTATGGCATGTCTGGATATCACAGATATAGAGACCGATTGTGCTAACTGTGGTAAACGTGAGTTCGTGTTTATCGATGATCCTGTTGGGGATCTCGTAAAATTGGCATTATCGCAAAAATTTAAAAAGACCATCTGCATCGCCCATAATGCTAGAGGTTTCGACGCACAATTTATTCTACGGTATTTAATCGAGGTGCAAAAAACACAGCTGCCCTCTCTGATTATGAATGGTACGAAGATTGTCTCGATGAAAATTGGCGATGTCGTTTTTCTCGATAGTCTAAACTATTTACCCATGGCTCTTAGCGCTTTACCTAAGGCCTTTGGTTTCGCTGATGATGCGGCAAAAGGTACATTCCCCATTTATTCAACACACCGGAATATCAGAATTACTCAGGTCCTCTGCCGGCTTTGCATTTTTACTCACCCGATACCATGTTCTCAGCGGATCGCGAGCGCTTTTTAAAATGGTATGAAGAAGAATCGAGTCGCGTAGATTATAAATTTGATTTTGCGACGCAATTTGTGCAATATTGTCGTACAGATGTTACGGTATTGAGACGAGCGTGTTTAGCTTTTCGAGAGTTACTTATACGTTGTGGGAGCGTGTGCCCCTTTACAGAAGCATGCACGATAGCATCAGCATGTATGAGAGTATTTCGAAAGAATCTTCTACAGAAAGATCGCATTGCGGTGTTACCACCAGGAGGATATCGCTGGGGCGATAAGCAATCGCGCAAGGCCGTCGTATGGCTCGTATGGCTCGAGCGTGAGCTCAACTGCGTTATCGCTCATGCTGGACGCACGAGAGAGTATCGCCCTCCGGCCGGTCTACCGGCCGTGGACGGTTACTACGTGGATGCGGGGGTCCATCACGTTCTTCAATTTCACGGCTGCTTTTGGCACGGTTGTCCGCGATGTTATCGCGTGAATAGAAATGCTCGAACTGAATTTGGCGATACAATGGATGAGCGATACGAGCGTACCGTTCTTATTTCCGGGCGAATCAGATCGGAAGGGTACACTCTAACCGAAATATGGGAATGCGATTTTGACAGATTACTCGAAAATAACGAGGAAATGTCGATATACGTGAAAAATCACGCCATGGTCAAGCAGGCGCCTCTCGAACCACGCGATGCATTCTTTGGCGGTCGAACGGAAAATTTTGTAAGCTTGTACGACGTCGCGAATGGGGAGCAGATACGCTATGTGGATGTTTGCTCGCTGTATCCGTGGGTATGTAAGAATGGAAAATATCCCGTTGGACACCCGAAATTGTACGTAGGTGACGAGTGTCGAGAACTCGTAGGACTTGAAAACGATCTAAGTGTCGTCGAGGGTCTCGTGAAGTGTACCGTGCTGGCACCGCGCGATTTGTATATACCCGTACTGCCTGTTCCCATGCATGGGAAACTACTGTTCCCCTGTGTAGAACGTGCTGTTCAGATATGGACACATCCGAGGTTTGTACACACGATGACACGACTGAGCGAGCGTTTGACGGCACATGGGTCGTGGACGGAATGAGAAAAGCTGTGTCGCTCGGATATAAAGTGACGCGTATCTATGAAATTTGGCAATACGTTGTTACGCAGTATGACTCAACAACGCGACGAGGCGGTCATTTTGCCGAGTACATCGATACATTCCTAAAAATAAAACAGGAGGCGAGTGGTCCTCCAACAGAGTGTAACGATGACGAGGAAGCAATAGAGCGTTTTATAGCATTGTACAAGGAGTCTGAGGGTGTATATCTCGAGCGAAGTGCTTTGCAGCCAAATCCGGGTTTACGCTCACTAGCGAAATTGGCTCTTAATTCATTCTGGGGAAAGTTTGGTCAACGAGAGAATCTCACGAAAACCGTTATCGTTTTCACGCGCGCGGAGCTAATGAATTTACTAACGAGTCCGGAGATTGAGGTGACGGGGATGCTACCGGTTAATCACAAGATTATGTATGTAAACTATGTGAGCAACCGCGATGCTATCCAACCATCACCGACATCAAACACCGTGACTGCAGCATACACGACGGCACAGGCAGGCCTAAAATTATACAGTTATCTTGAGGGGCTTGGGCGACGAATATTGTGCTGCGATACGGACTCCTGTATTTACGTGAGCCATCTCGGTGGTAACGAGTATGAGCCGCCAATCGGTCAATTTCTAGGAGATCTTACGGATGAATTAAGTGAATACGGGCCTGGTAGTTATATAACTTCGTTCGTTTCGGGTGGACCAAAATTTTACGCATACCTTGTTCGTAACCCCGACGGTACGATTATTGAAAAATGTAAAGTGAAGGGTATCACGCTAAACTTTGCGAATAGCCGTCACGTAAATTATAACGCATTACGATCTTTCGTGACAGGAGCAAGGAGCGTACCTATTATTTTAAATTCGACGCTATTCGACGTACGGAATTTCATCATGTAGTAACGCGTAAAGCAAACGAAATCATGCGAACCTGTTAACACGAAGCGAAAACGGCACGGGCTGTACTCTACTGTACCGTATGGCTATTGTGAAATACGCTAATTAGTATAACGCAAAAAAGTATATAGTTTTACGGTTGAATTCGCGATATTTAAAAATAATCTTTTTGTCTAATTTCATGTAACATATTTACTGTGTACAATACATTGAAAAAAATTGATTTATTATGTATAAAACCGTTATCGGATCGTTCTTTTTGTGCTACTATTCGTAGCAGTAGCTGCTATCTCTCTACCGTTCCCTTTTATTCTGACTTTCTCATCGTTGATTCCTTTTGTCCCGTCTTTCTTATCGAGTGTTTCCTTTTGTTCTGACTTTCTCGTGCTACATCCGTGGATATAATATTGCTGTTTAGAATTTGATGATTCGTAAAATTTGTATATAGAGATGTATGCATAGTGAAATAAAAAAATTGCTTTATTTGTGAGAAATATAAAAATTATCGTTATTTAACTTACATACAGCGTAAACACCAGCTTATACCGCGGGCCCGCGCCTCATCAGCTAGTGCAGGCGCGCCGAGTCTTATCAGCTCTTTAAGGCCGCAAAAATAGCTGATGCCGCGGGGTCGCCGCCGCCGCAGCCGCAGCCGCGGTATAAGCTTATTTAAGAGTCTGCTGATTGATTTTGATAGACACTCGTCGATATGGATACACGTTGGAAACATCCGTGGACAGCTGTGATAAGCGGTCCTACGGGATGTGGTAAAACATATTTTGTAAAAAAATTCTTTAAATACATGCGCGAAATGACGGATGTCCCGTTCGAGCGTATACTTTTTTATTACTCAGAGTGGCAGTCCGGGTATTCAGAGTACGGTGATAAAATCGAATTTCGCGAGGGTTTAACGCAAGCAGTAGACTACTCGAATGACGCAAGACCTAAACTTGTGGTCATTGACGATCTAATGCGCGAGGCATCCAACAATACTGTGGTCGATCTTTTCACCAAGGGTAGCCATCATAAAAATCTTAGTGTCATTTTCATCACGCAAAATCTCTTCCATCAGGGTCACGGGCAGCGCGATATCTCCTTAAACGCTAATTATATCGTTGTCTTAAAAAATCCGCGAGATCGCGCGCAAATTCAGCACCTAGCCCGCCAGGTATGTCCCGAGAATCCGCGATTTTTGCAGGAAGTATATTTCGATGCAACAGCCGCACCGCACGGCTATCTATTATTCGACTTGAAACAATCGACGCCTGATAATTGTCGATTTCGCGCCTGTATATTTCCCGATGACCAATACCATTACGTTTACGTGCCTCAAAAAGCAATAAAAGTTTGCCATGCGTCGCGCGATGTACCAGTAATGCGCTTGTAATGGCGTTGCGCGGACCTCTCGATAAAAAGCAGATAATTATATTGCAAGCGTTGTGTTATCTGAAGCAAGAGCAACGACGTGCAATTTTGCGCAAAGCAGATGTAGCGCTTGTACGCTGTATATGCGAGTGTGCTCTAAACGTTTTACAGGGAAACGTGAGTCTGAACAACGTGCAAAAGAATCATCTTCGGAGGCACGCGACAATTCTTCGACGACTAGCCGCCAAAAGGGGAAATTGGAGCGGTAAGAGGAAGATCATCGTCGAGCACTGTGTCGGATTTCTCAAGTTGCTTCTTGCGCCTGTCTTCGCCTACGCGAGACATGGAATATGCCAGAAAGATGGTACTTATTCCTCATGATAACATACATCGTCTCGCTGGACTCGCTACTACTGCTGCTGCTGCTACTACTACTACTACTACTACTAGTGCAGACCCGTTGCCTTCCGTACAGACTACCGGTACGCCATTATCGCGCCTCAACTCTGAGCTGAGTGAGATTCTAAACTCTCACTCGTACAAGAGCGAGAAAGAGAAGTGGATAGCGTACCAACAGGTTTTACAGCGTTATCTTCACATGGTCGAGTACGATAATACCGTACCGAATATTTCATTAAAACGAAAAGTAGCAATACTCGATAGCTACGAGAATAAATCCGACGACGTTTTAATGAACAAAGTTAAATCTCGGCTCAATGACACACTAATCATCGATAGCGTACCAAAAAAATTTAAATCTAAAGCAATATCGTTGCTTCGCAATTTGCATCGCAGCGCCGTTGGTAAAAAAATGACATGGGATCGTAACGGCGTTGTTTCCATAGACGGCAGAAGAATTTCAAATTCCAATATCGTTGATCTTGTTAACGATGCTATGCGAGCTAGAAAACGCGAGAAACCCATCGGACGATCTCACTTTGCCAAACTCCTGCGAGCGATACAGATGCCGCGTGAATTTATCGGTAATCCCGCGTTACTACACGAGCCTACACCTACATCATCCTCGACACCACAGCGGCGTCTTATTTTACCGCGCGAAAACGATAGTAGCAGCAGCAACAGCAGCAACGGTAGCAACAACAACAACAACGACGACGAGGCCGAGACCGCACACTCAAACAGAGATTTAATGCTCACGGCTGAAAACGACATCATCGAGGGGCAGGAGGGAAATGAAGAAGAGGACGAACAATTGCAAAACTTCGCACAAGCAGAATATCGACCCCCCGCACAGTTAGAAAAGAAAAAGAAAAACAATCCATTTAACTGGTCATCGCTAAAATTATGAAAATTCTTCAAAAAATCTATTATGACACCACTCATCTTGCTTCCTATTCTCGAGCAAAAAATTTGGCTCAGGTGGATCGAAGAGTAGCGCGAAAAAATGTTTTACCATGGCTCGAGACACAGGATTCATATAACATGCATCGCCTCGTACGACGACGATTTCCCCGTCGTACGTATAGCGTGAGTAATATAGACGATGAATGGGAGGCTGATTTAGCTGATCTTCGCTCGATAGCCACGTACAACGATGGGTACGCGTATCTGCTTGTTGTTATCGATGTGTTGAGCAAATACGCGTGGGTCGAGGCTTTGCGTGACAAAACGAGCGCAAACGTGGCCCGCGGTCTCGCACGCATACTCGCGCGCAGTAACAATCGTCGCCCGCAACAATTGCAAACTGATCGAGGCAAAGAATTTATCGGCGCACCGTTTCAGCAAATTCTCAAGAAAAAGAATATCGATTTTCGCGCTGCTCGTAACCCTGATATAAAAGCCTCGATTGCCGAACGCTTTAATCGAACAATAAAAAAGCGAATGTGGCGCTACTTTACATACACGCGAAATAAGCGTTACATCGATGTTTTACAAAATTTTTTATATGCTTATAATCACACTAGACACAGCGGTACGCGTATTCCTCCGAGCGAAGTAACCCTCGAAAATGCCTCTATAGCCCGAGACAATTTAGCACGGCGTTACGAGCGTAACGCGAAAAAAATTAAAAAGCCTAAATACAGCGTCGGTGACTTAGTACGTATCAGTACAGCTAAAGCAGCTTTCGTGAAAGGATATGAGCATGGTTGGAGTAACGAATTATTCAAGATTCAACGAATATCGGTAAATCGAGAACCATTCGTGTATATTTTACACGATCTGAATAACGAGACTATCGACGGTATTTTCTACGAGGCAGAATTATCACGAGTACGAGTGCCTCCGTCATCTGAGAAGACGAAAGAGAAGAAGAGGACAAAGAAGAAGAAGAAGAAGAACGCTCGGGATCATCGTCCGTGATAAATATGAGCTCCAAGGATAGCTCTTTCTTTGTCGTACTACCAAGCAACAGTAGTATGCAGTATTTTCCGGATAATACGACGACGAAATTTATTACAAAACTACCGCGTCAGATACGCCTGCACGGAGAATGGTCTGTTTCTCTTGTGGAAATTGCTTATCCGATGACTCTTTTACATGTTCCTACTGTAGAAAATCTCGTAACTTTTGAGGATGGTGATTATGATTTATCGGGTTTAAATCTTTAACACGGAGGAGCGCTGATAGAGACCAAGTAGCACCTGGTGTATATCGCTCTATAGACGCTCTTTTGGAGAGTATAAATCAGTTACCTCACGTGGCCGATCATTTGCGCTTTAAATCGCTTCCGAGCGGGCAGGTCGAAGTGGCACGCGTATGCGACGATCTACGCTACCACGACTTTCGCGTATCGCCCGCTATCGCAAGGCTACTAGGATTCTCGGAAGAGGCTTGTAGGCCCGTAATGATAGAACCGCATTGCGAATACACAGGGTCGAGGCCTGCATCTCTCACCGGTGCTATACCGGGCAGCATGTTTTTATACACAGATATCTGCGAGAGCTATATTACAGGCGATGTACAAACACCCCTCTTACGAGTTGTTCCCATTGATACTGATGACTGTCCGTATGGTTCGATAAAAATTAAATTGTTTTCAACGCCACGATATATACCTCTCTTGCGCAATAATTTACACACTATCGAGATCGATATAAGAGACGAATTTGGGGATCCTATACCATTCGAGCAGGGAACGTTTACTGTGACACTACATTTCAAAAGGTCCCACGATTGATTACCACTATGTATGATATTGACAGTGTGCAGCACGGATGGGGTCGTCGCGGGTACGGTGGTATTAGCCATGTTTATATCGGAACACCTAATCAGCGAGGACACGGTATCGGTAGCTTTCTCGGGGGCCTGTTTCGTCGAATGTTACCACTTTTAAAGAAGGGCGCTAAAGCAGTTGGAAAAGAGGCGTTGCGCGCTGGTGTAAACGTAGCCGGTGATATCCTCGATAGAAATATAGCTGTGAAAGATGCTATTCGCGAGAGAGCGCGAGAATCAGGCAGTAATCTCAAACGCAAAGCCTCTGAAAAAATTGACACCCTCATGCGGGGGTCTGGTTATAAAAAGCGCAAAATTTCACGTACTCCTCATTCATCGAACGAACGTAAACCACGACGTATCTCTCGTAAAAATAAAAGTGTAATAAAGAGAAAAACAATAAAGAAGAAGAAGAATAATAAGAACAATAAGAAGAAGAAGACTCGTCAACGAACAGTTGCAGATATTTTTGGATAGCTGAAACAAGATGGCTTTTCTACATGCGCACTCGTGTGAGTGTCTTAAATCGGAACTTGAATTATTTTCACTCCCACCGACGCAAACTACTATCGAAGGCTCCAATTGGGTGTATTACAAACCAATATCTTCGCTAACAGATGATTCACCGATTGAATTTGTTATTCCCGGCCAGGGTGATGAGTATATCGATCTCGCACATACTATGCTTAGTCTGAGAGTGAAAATAACATCTCCTACCATTACGGAAATTGCCGCGGGCACATCGTGGAAAGTAAGTGCCGGCCCTGTAAACAATCTCTTGCATTCTATGTTTAATCAGGTGGATGTATACCTGAATCAAAAATTAGTTTCACCTCCGAATAATGCCTACGCTTGTCGAGCGTACATAGAAACACTTTTGAATTACGGTCCAGCAGCAAAAAATTCGCATCTCACGAGCGTTCTCTGGTACGACGATACACCTGGAGAAATGGATGATATAACATCGGAAAATACGGGTCTTGTGAAGAGAAAACAATTTTTAAATGTCGAAAAAACTGTAGACTTGCTCGGTTATCTGCATTGCGATATATTCAATCAGGAGCGATTCCTATTAAACAGTGTCGAGATGCGCCTACGGCTGGTTCGGTCTAGAGATTCATTTTGTCTTGTGGGGGATACAAAGAATGGTCAATGCGGCTTAAAGATTCTCGAGGCATCGCTTCTCGTTCGCAGAACAAAAATAGCTCCTGGTGTGCTGCTCTCACATGCTAGAACTCTGGCAAAATCTACGGCTAAATATCCTCTTACGAGAGTCGAAGTAAAAGCCGTTTCAATACACTCGGGTGTTCACGGAGAGACTATCGATAATATCGTGTTAGGTCAGTTGCCGAAGCGTATAATTATCGGTTTTGTCGATAACAAAGCGTTTAACGGTGACTTCAGTATGAATCCGTTCAATTTCCAAAATTACAATATAAATTATCTCTCGTTGTATGTAGATGGTGCTCAAATACCCTCGAAACCGTTGCAACCTGATTTCACGAAAAATCATCTATATGTGGATGCTTTTCAAACGTTGTTTTCGGGAACTGGAATACATTTCTTGAACGACGGTAATTCGATCGATCGCGATAATTATCGCGATGGATACTGTCTGTTTTCTTTTGATTTGACACCCGATCTTTCGGCGAACAGCAATACACATTGGAATTTAATAAAGCACGGTAGTGTGAAAATAGAGGTACGATTTGAGGATGCGCTTGCTTCAACGATAAATTGTGTAGTCTACGCGGAATATGATAATGTCCTTGAAATTGATGCCTCTCGGCAGGTAATGGTGGATTTTACCGGATAAGCGAAAAATGTGCTGATGTCGGCATAAAATTATTTCCTATTAAGACACGTAGAAGCGTGTCCGCGAGTAACTAATCAGTCAAACTCGGTCATCTGTACGGATTAGACGTGAAAATGGATATCGTCGTGGATATACAGGGAATGCGTGGTAAAGACTCGGAATTTATTCCGAAAGAAATTGCCGTGGTAGCAGTGGATAGACCGTACTCTGCTCATTGGATCGTTGCACCGCCGTGTCACTTTGCCGAATTACCACAGCAACCGAGAAGCCAGAATAATTTTCTCTCGAAATATTTTCACGGTATGGAGTGGTACGAGGGCGATGTGAGCTGTAAACAGGTATACGCTAACTTGCGTGAAATTTCGCGAAAATCAAGACGCATCTATACGCGCAGTCACGAGAAGGCTATACTTCTTTGCGATATCACGAGTCGTGAAATTTCCAACCTGGAGGATGAGGAGGGTGCCCCATCGTACACATTTATGCCGAAATCTTTGCGAAAATGCTTCAGACACGCTATGATAAACGATACAGCGTCTTCGCATTGTGCAATGCGCCAGGCTTTCCAAATAAAGAATTGGCTTCGCGAGCATCGATTTAAAGGAGAATCATACATGTATGTTTGGTCAGCAGACGAAGAGGAAGAGAATAAAAAAGAGGAGAAATCTTCATCATGTGGTCGTGACACGATCGACGACGCTGTGAAATAAATTTTGCATATATATACGTCTTTCAGAGCGTATCGGTCATCATTTAATCATTGACTATGTGTTCAGCATGAACACTAGACAAATCTACGAGAGTCTGCAGTATCTACCACTTTCAACCGTTGGCGTATACCCGGCTGACAGAATTCCTCGTGTATGGTCGTTACCAGCCGGACTCGTAGTTAACACGGATAACCACGACGGACCTGGAGAGCATTGGATCGCCATGTACGTTAACCATCATGGAAAAGGAATGTACTCTGATAGCTACGGGCTACCACCGGTTATATCGCAACATCTCGCCTGACTACGAAGAAACTGCAAGTTCTATCGGTACGGCCTCAAGCAGCTACAGAGTAATACGTCGGATGTGTGTGGATAATTTTGCATCGTATTCCTACACCTTATGTCGTGCGGCTTCACCATGTCGCGATTTAATAATCTCTTTA
Organism: Cylloceria caligata; assembly: GCA_963942595.1. NCBI lineage: Eukaryota > Metazoa > Arthropoda > Insecta > Hymenoptera > Ichneumonidae > Cylloceria > Cylloceria caligata. Next base: position 53,665,837 of record OZ012705.1, read on the forward strand.
GCGATAATGTAACGAAAAACGACAAATTAGTGCGTGAATATTACAATGCTTTTGCCTCTCGACGATCAGACAGTGATAAAAATAAATTTAACGGCAGAGGAGTCTCCGAGCGAAGATTACCGTGTTTGCAGGGATGTTGCATACGACGGTAAATATCTGTAAAGTGATTTAAATAAAATATTGATTAATTAAAAACAAATACATCGGTTTACTGTGTCTCTTCTTTTATAATTATATATAAATTATAATATAATATTATAATCGAGGTCTCTCGCGGCACGGTATCATATTCTGCGTCTTTTACTGCAGAGCATTCGCTTCACGAGAAGCACAGCGCAAAGCGGTACGCACGTGCAAAACTGCTGACATTGCATTCAAAGCGCTGCGCACCTAGTTATGACTCAGAGTGGGGTTTGTTATCTTCAAACACTGTGGTAACCGCCAGCCTCATCCGAAGCATTCAGTCTGTCTTTAACTTCGTGATCGTGCAGTCTAAAACGTTTTTCCGCTATGTATCCTCGTTATGATGCAAGTATTCTGGGTGTCGCGTTTTGGTGCAGTGTTTTATATATAGACTTGGACATGGTGGTTCATCTGCGAACCGATGAAATGTAGGACGCGTACGAGGAGATGGCGAAAATTCTCCATCGTGTTTTTTACGAGTGGGATCGCGCATCGTTTAGTATCGCCCTGGAGGACCTTTACGAGGGGATGCGGTGCGTGGTTGTGGAAAACGGTCGTGCGGATCGCGGTGAGCTGATCTATGCAAATGGTGACGGATATTCGGAGGTACTCCTAATCGATGAGGGGTACCCAATATTCGTCAATTGGGATAACTTATATTATCCTGATACCCTCACCGGCATGATACCTGCCTTATGCATGGGGTAACATCTGCATGGATTGGAAAGGGTTGACGACTCTGGCTTAATGCCGCTGCTGGAGTCAATGTGCGGTTCCGCCGCATCATTGCACGGTGTTGTGGTGAGAGGCGAGAGTCGTACTCCCAGTGTTAGGTTAACGACGTTGGACAATGTGGACGTGGTGGAACACGTATTCGGGGTTCTCGGAGAGGACATAGCAATCGGCTACGATGGCGGCGACGTGGACGAAGGCTTCGAGGACCCCGAGTCTCCTGACATGGACGGTGCTAGGTAGAAAAAGTGTGTGCGTGAGCGTATGCGTGCGTGTGTGTGTGGGTGTGAGTGGGTTTGTGCGTGCTCGCGTTCATGTGTGTGTGTGAAAGTGAGAGAAAGAGGGAGAGAGAGAGAGTTAAAACCGCCGTAGAAGGAGAAGGATAGTACAGCAGCAGCGGTCAACAACAGCAGAAGTGGTGAGTGCATGAATTTATTTATTTAGTATGTGTACACCTTTGCTCCATCCTGCTCTTATCTCTACTCTTCCTTGTTCACCAAGGTACCCACACCACCTCACTTTACCATCTCCATGTTACCGACACTGGTCAAGCAGAGTGGGTAGCGCGGCGGTAGAAAAGTGAGGTGGTGGGGGTAGCCGCGTGGTGGGGGAAGGAGTGGGGATAGGAGTGGGATGGAGCAAAGGTGTACACATACTACTCACGATTTTTTCCGCTTCGGGTTTTCAAAATAAATCCATTTTTCGTCACCCGTCACAATTCGATGTAAAAATGATTTCCTTTCATGGCGTTGAAGCAGCACTTCACAAGTGACTTTGCGATTTTCTATTTGACGTTCATTGAAATCGTGTGGGACCCATTTACCGAGTTTATTGATCTTCCCCATTACTCGTAAACGTCTGCTGATTGTTTCTTGTGACACATGTAATGCTTCTGCTAATTGCCGTTGAGTTTGAGTTGGGTCATCATCCAATAACTCCTGCAATTGCTCGTCTTCGCATTTTTGTGGTCCACCAAGGCCAAATCGCTTCGGCAAGAAGACCATGCTCTGTGTCTGGTGGGACCAGAGCGGTATTGTGTATTATGAACTCTTGAAGCCCGGCGAAACCGTTAATACACAACGCTATGGCCAACAAATTATTAATTTAAACCACGCATTAATCGAAAGACGACCGGAATGGGCAAGAAGACATGGCAAAGTGATTTTGTTACACGACAATGCGCCGTCTCACACAGCAAAAGCAGTGAAAGACACCTTGAAATCGCTTGGATGGGTGATCCTTCCGCACCCGCCGTATTCTCCACACCTGGCGCCATCTGACTATCACCTCTTCGCATCAATGGGGCACGCGCTCCCAGAGCAGCACTTCAGCAATTTCGAGGAAGTTGAAAAATGGCTCGACGGATGGTTTGCTGCAAAAGACAAGCAGTTTTTCTAGCATGGTATTCATAAGTTACCTGAAAGATGGGCGAAATGTGTAGAAGCCGATGGTCAATATTTTGAATAAAACAAAAATTAATTTCCCTTGAAAATTACGTGTTTTTTTTTTACCAAAAAACCGGAAAAAACTTATGCATACACCTGGTACGTCATTTCTAGTGGCGATAGGCATTCGCTGGTAGTAACTTTTTGTAAGCTATAATTTGTGTCATGAACACATCATAATGTTAAGGACTTTTTCAGCATTGTTCTTTTATAGCGTCTACCAGAGATACTTACGTTCGGCATTCGCCCGTTACTGGTCAGTACAGTAATCTCGTTTGTCAGGTAAGAGTAGCTCGACCGGTAGCCCGCGGCCCTCACGGTGTCGATACTCGCGGAGTTGAGAGGATGACGCACTATAAGGTATAAATACGATATTTGTTTTATTAAATGAATTACGTATCGAATATTACGAGGTGATGTATTACTGATAATTATAACCTCAATATTTCGTTGCGTAGATAATTGCGTCGCGTTACACTCGACTAATGCGACGTTTTTTTTGGCCGTCGTGCCAAATTCGTTATACGCTCGCGTCGTGCGGAGCCAGGCTCGTCTCTATCTCTCGTGACTCCCTGTTACTCACTGCTCTAGTGCTAGGTTACCTCAGGCTACGCGGGCCCGAGCATGCGCCCGGTGCTCGCGTCTCCTTGTTGCACGAACTGTCGTAGTTCTGTTGGCGAGCCTTACACCAGTCGATTCCCTAGGTAGTCCCTAACAATAATTTTTATCATAATTAAATACTATATGAAATGAACCTTCGTCTAGGTTCATTGCATTTTAATTATTATTATAGAGATAATATCCATAGAGTGCAACACATTTCAATGTACAATTATTTATTGGAAGCGAACCAGAAACAATTACAAGCTCTATTTGGAACGTTTAAAGGTTAAGACATAATAAATAATTACATCCAGTTGAAGTATTATCAACCTTTTATTCCCATTTTTTCACTTTGAAACACATCACGAGCACATCGCCTTTAAATTATTTTTTTTGATTGCGCCTAAAACAATCCGCATGAACGATCCAATGGCATGCGTCCTTCTACTACTATCCCGTCTGACGTTGCCGCAGACCGCGGTCTCGGTTTCCATCGATCTTTTGCCAACTTCCAACGCGGGAAGCATCTGCGCTCCTAATTGGTCGTTCGTTATTTGACTTTAACTGCATTTCATTAATAAATTTGTGAGATTTTTAGAAAGTAAGTATTATAATTGCACTTAAAATGACCTCAGCTATCGGCACACTGCGGGCTTGATACCTATTATGAATCATCCCAACTTTTATTTTCTTTATTGTAACATAGTTACACTTTCTAGCTTATTTTATTATTTCAAACGGCTGTGAGAGCCCACGATATTATTTCCGAATGTACCAAGCATTGCGGGCACTCGGCCATCGCACTCGAACCCATGAAAAACTTGCTACGTCACACCTCCGGAATTCCCTCGCTGCCGTAAACAGCAGGTCAGCGACCAGCTGGCCTTGCTTGGCGGCGAGGGGAAGGCGGTGAGCGCGGTAGCGGCAAGCTACAAAATTAAGAAATGCGTTAGATTTTGAAACAAAGACGGATGATGACGTAGAGCAGAACGGGGCGAGGGGAAGGCTATAAGAGAGCCTGCGCAGAAGGAGGAGCTCTCTTAGCTCAGAAAGCATAAGGAAAGTACAAAGGAATTAAAACATTGAGATTACTGATTAATTATCAAAAGTTATTTTCGATTTCGGAGTATAAAATCCATGTTCATGTGCGAAAAGAGTCAACAAGTGGGTGGAAAACGAAGACCAAGCAAAGAGGAAAGACAGGCGAGATATTCAAATAAAATAAACAATAATTAGACGAACATTTAAAAAATTATTATTAGTCAAGATTTAGCTAGGTTGTAAGTAACTATAATTAGGTGCATAAAATTAATTAAATAGGATCGAGTGAATAGTTATTGTTAAGAGGATAGAATTAAGTAAATATTGCTAAGTGTAAAAAATAAATTAAATAGAATTAGGTCAGCTGTACTGAAGAAATTAAAACTATGTCACATAGTATTTGAATCGGTAGGCGAAACAAGCACATAAGCAAGTGAAAGTGAGAGAGAGAACGCCTGACAGTGGACCGTATGTAAGATAGGAAGGGATAGAGGTACGAGCGAGACATTGGCTCGAAAAGCGAGGCAGGTGGGTTTGGTGGTGTGCGTGTGTGTGTGCAACGAGCGTACCGCTCCATACAGCGTCCGTAATAATAACAGATTTTCAAGCCGGGAATATCGAGAATTTGTGTACACGCAATAGACCAAAATGATGTAAAAATAATCGCCGAAATTACGAAATTTAAATGCATTATACGGAGTACCGGTGACCAGAAATTGAATAGTGTCACATTTTTATGAAATTGTTTTCTTGTGAATAAAGCCTCACTCTCAACCACTACGAAGTCTACATTAATTAGTCCTGTGATCAAGCCCAAATCCCCACGAAAAATAAAAATAATTGATAACGATAAAAATTACCGTTACATTTATATGATATATATCGACTTAATTTATATTTATACAGGGTGCGCCATCTCAATCTGGTCGATGGAAGTATTGAATAACTCTGACAGATTTTAACCGACCAGCGTCGTACAACACGTTTCGTATAGGTTATTTCAGTACAATTTCAACCATGTATCGCTATGCGCCGAAAGAACGCGCCGAAATAGTTTCGCTTTACATTGAAAATAATCGTTCAGTTGTGTCAACTCAGCGTGCGTATCGTAAAAAATATCGCGGACGTTCTGCGCCCAAAGGCGACACTATCCGTCATTTAGCTTCAAATTTCATGGAGCACGGGTCTGTAGCGAATCTCCAACATCAAGCTCGACCGCGTCCAGGTCGTTCAAATGAAAATATCGAAGCTGTTCGACAGAGTGTTGCAGAAAATCCAAATGTCTCATACCGCCGCCGGTCTCAGCAATTAAACATCAGTGGAACCACTTTGAGAAGGATTTTAAAGCAAGATCTTCACATGTTTCCGAACAAAGTGCAGTTGACTCAAAGATTATTGGAAACTGACAAGCCGCGACGCTTGGCTTACGCTAATAACGTTAGTCGAATGAAGGAAGCTGAGCCGGATTTTTGGGAGCGAATTCTGATGACCGACGAGGCTCATTTCACCCTCTCTGGCGCTGTCAACAAACAAAACTGTTGCATGTGGGGCACCGATAATCCTCATATTATTCACGAAACTCCATTGCACGATGAGAAAGTGACAGTTTGGGCCGGTGTTTGCTCAAAAACCACCATTGGACCATTTTTCTTCAGAGCTGGTGAAACTGTCAATGGGGATCGATATCGGTGGATGTTGGCACACTTTGTTTTACCACAAATGCGTGAAAAAGGTCTTAAGGAATTTTGGTTCCAACAAGATGGTGCGACATGTCACACTGCGCGCTCAATAATGGACTATTTGCGTCGGAAGTTCCCAGGACGTGTGATATCAAAGAAAGGTGATATTGACTGGCCACCAAGATCGCCGGATTTGACTGCACCGGGCTTCTTGTGGGGATTTTTGAAAAATAAAGTCTATGCCAACAAGCCAAAGACCATAGAGGAGCTAAAAAACAACATTCGAGCCGAAATCGCAGCGATATCGCCCGAGACGCTGGCAAATACAATGGAAAATGCCGAAAAAAGAGCTCATTTTTGTCTGAGTAATAAAGGCGGACATTTGATCGATGTGGTTTTTGGAAACTAATCAAAATAAATTGTAATGAATTAAATTTAATAAAAAAATACGACTTTGTGAAATCTGTTGAAAATTCTCTAAGTTATTCAATACTTACATCGACCAGATTGAGATGGCGCACCCTGTATATTCTATTGTAACATAGTTACAAGCCCTAGCCTACGCTATTCTGTCGAACGATTATAAGATGACGGCATCACGTATAAGGAGAGAATAGGAAATTAGACATTAAATAAGAAAAAGAACACTTTATTAAGAATTTTATTTATTGTATTTTACGAAGAATTTAATAAAGACAAAAGCGAGAGATCCGAAGTAGAGCCGCGCTATAGACACTCGAGACGTCACGACTCCGGAATGTTCCCTCACTGCCGAAAAACAGCGGGCGAGCTGACCTCGCTGGAGCGGTGAGGGGAACGGCAGGGCACGGTGGCGGAGTATCTGAAGCGAATGAAATTATATAAGATATGGTAATGAGAGGAGTTAGAATAAGAGAGTGGGAAAGGATGGTGGAAGATATAAAAGACGAATGTGAACAGAGAGGAGGGCTCTTATCCGTTCAAATTGTCGACCAAGTAAGAACTCGCTTATGCGCAACAGTAAAAATATTGTTATACCAAGAATTTCATATTAAATCCAAGGATTTTGATAGAAAAGGGTGTGAACTAGCCTATTAAACTTGTTGGAACTTTTACAAATAGAAATTCAGTTAAAGTGAGTGGAGTGACTAATGAAAGATTAATAGTGGAATAAAATAGAATCGGACTGTAGAAAGTAAGAAAACAACAAACAATGCTTAGGAGTGTTAAGAAAATATCATAAGAAAGATCAAGTTGAATTATTAGCAATAAGTAGGATAATAGTTTGTAAGAGGAATTGATAGCGCAACGCATCAATCAAAGCGAAGGACTTATCTTGGGGACCAAGAGGTTTCTGAACAAAACCACCGACCAATCAGCAGTCAGGCTGCGTATAACGACACACACTACGGCGTGCGCAGACTCGGCTTACCGACCAATCAACAGTCAGGCAGCATGTGACGTCACACACTACGCAGACCCGGCTCACCGACCAATCAACAGTCAGGCAGGGTGTGACGTCACACACTACACCGTTTTTATCTCAACGTTATATCGGATAAATAGGTGAATATAATAAAAAGATTGATTGCTTAAACCAAATTACCATAATTTCTGCGCGAAATAACTTGTGATATAACGACTAAATAGTTCCTTAAAACTTTGTGATATTATTATTAAATATTTCTTCGGGAATAAATCGGTCATGAAATAAATTGTTATGCCGGTACCGAGTAATTGGATTATTCGGTATAATATTCAAAAGTTATTAATTTTGGGATCGTTTGCCGATAAGGAGATGAATCTCGAGTTATCGATGAAAACGCGAATTTATATAAAAGGAAGTATTTATTATAGGCAACGGTAACTTTCCATTGTCTATTTAAAAGTCAAAGTAAGAATGTACAATAATATGTTGTTACGAGTTTTTGACGAGGAACCAACCCGTTCTATCTTGAGTCTAATTTAATACTGTCTTTTCGTAAAGCAGTTGCTAACTGTCTTCACGAAAATCCCTTAGTTTGCAATTTTAGTGTTAGCCTATCGTCGAACGCCAAGCGAGTCGCCTCATGCTGCGTCGGCGTTCTTGGTGTCGATCGTACGATCGGGCATTGGACTTCGTTAACTGTCTTGAACGAATTCCAATGTTTCTTTGCTATGAAATATTCCCGAATATACGAAATACGGAGTGGAATATTCCGCGGCACAACAAAATAAACAATATAAAAATATAAACACGAATAAATGAAAATAAAAATAAATAAATATCGTAATGAGTACGTTAAACACTGGAAATAAAGTAAATCGAACATAAAAATAAATGTGAATAAAAATGAATATAACATTGTGTATAATGCATTGCATAGACTTAAGAAAATAGAGAAATATTTGTATTTATTATTTATTAATTTAGAAAGATATAATATAATACCGTTGATTATATATAGCAATTTATTTTTTTCCAAATTTGTAACTTGGCTTTTATTAACTTTTCGAGACGCATTCCATTAACCTAAGACAAAAACATAAATTTTTATTAATTTGAAAACATTATTTATTTTTTATTTAAACAGAATATACCGTTCTTGCGAAATCATATTTTATTTGTTGCTCTTAGTTTAATGAAGAAATAAGACGATTAATTGTTGGAGGGACGGAGAGGGATCTTTCCTGTGTCCGTATTTGCTTGGCTATACAAACACAGCAACGCCCCACGGGTGGGTCCTTATGCAGCGATCTCCACGTGGTAGGACCTGGGACGTGAGTAGAGCATTACAATTTGTTTTTATTCAATAAATTGTAATGTTCCTTTTGTGTAAAGGACTACAATTTGGTGTTGGATATTGTAATGCACTATTTATTTGCTGACGGCTGCAAAATTAGTGAGCGTTTTATATATTTCTTTACTTTCGTCATTCATTTATTTATATATATAATATTTAAATATATTCATTAAAAAATCTTCCATAACTCATTTTATAAAAGCCCGTGCAGTGGCTGTTGTGAAGTGGGTGGGGCGAGACAACGTAGAGCGCAATCGAGACGAGATTTGTTATGAGCGGCGCAAGCCTTCCCCTGACGCGCCTAGGGGCAAAATTCCCGCATCTGGCATCACTGAGCAACAGCCCGTCGAGCCAAGCGGACCGCGCAGCAGCAGCCAGGAGGGCGAAGATGAAGATGGATGAGCTCGATTCCACCTAGTTGGGACGTTCACCGCCGATTCGGAGAGCGCATAAGTAGAACTCCGATATCGTTGCGGATAAAGAAGAGCAAGGAACCTTCATATCTGTTTTTACGTCGCAAATTAATTGTACGGCCAACGGCACCAAAAAGCCGAACACTGCATACTTTCACATTAATTGTTAAATAAACTCTACTTATAGTATACCTCATACAGAAGTCTATAACTAATTATCTTCGTGTTCGAGCCCGAACTCTTCCCCTCAGAAGACAAAAATTAATGATAACGTAGATATACCGTTACACTATATTCTTTACACACTATCCGCTGATTATTAATCTTTTTTTTCTCTAATATCTCGTTCTGTTCGCTCGATATCTAGGTCTTAGTAGCTCTCTGGTTCTCTTTTACTCGATTTTGTCGCGTTATTTTGTTCTGCAACTTGTTCTTTTCCCGTGTTTATCTCTTTTTCTGTTCTGTCTCCTATACTCGTCTTATATCGGCTGAGAAGGCTTGTGTGAAATTTGCCTCGTATCTTTTTTGTGACGGGGCCTTCGATTTGATGTGTGGCCAAACCGACGCATCTTTGTATCCTGTATGGTCCTTCTCACAGTGGCAGAAATTTGGCTGTCATTTGGTTTGATGGATCCGATACATTAAATGCCTTGACCTACATGACGTTCCCCTCGTCAAATGTGGTTAATCTATCTGTTGCATTAAACCATTCTGCTTGGTGTACTCCCTTCCTGGTGATTCGTTCTTTGGCGATCTCTAATTGCAACTTATATGTTAGAAGATCGTCATCCTTGTTTGCCGGTATTCCCAGCCATTTATTCCACATGCGTACTGGCTTTTTCCACACTAAAGCTCCGTTGATGTGCTCTATTGTTTCGTGGAGTGACTCGCTTATACAGTCTTGCACGTCTTGCACTCACTTGTACCAATCGGCATGGTTTCCTTCTAGAAACGATCTGAAAAATCATTCCAGCTCTCTGTTTACTCGGTCTACGATATTTCCCTGTGGGTGACGAATGGAAGAAAATACTGCTGGAATATCTTCATCTTCGAGTTTTATCAGCCAATTCTTTGCCATGAATTGCGTGCCGTGGTCGAAATGTAGCCTCATTAATTTACCATACCGAGGAATATAGTCACCAAACATTCCTTTAATTACCGTGGCGATATTGGCTTTTCTCATGGGGAATATCACTACGTATTTGTTAAAAGCGTCGATAGTAACCAAAATATATTTTATTCCTCTGATAGAGGTTGGGAGTGGTCCGTAGAATCCCATAGAGACTAAGTCCCCCGGCCTCTCTGGTATTAACGTCTGCATTTCAGCATGGTTTGTTTGCGTACTGTTACCTTATTCCTCTGACACGTATCGCAGCATGCCAGTATCCTTCTCGTGTGTACCAAGTGATTTTACCAAGTGAGGGTGTAAAAAATCCTCGTCGAGAATCCGAAAGCATTTTCGTGCTCCAAGATGACCATATAGCTGGTGACAGTCGATGATCATTTTTCTTACTAAACACCGGGGTACCACAGACTTCCAAACTCGCGCTCGCGATTGGTTCTGCAATATCCCATGTCATAAACGATATTTTCGTTCTTTTTTCACCCCCTTTTTCCATTTCTAAGCATTGTATGATAGATTTTAGGTCCAAATCAAAAATATTTTGAATTCTCAAAACTCTCCTCCCATTTCCATTGGATTCAAATCAGTTCAAACCAAAAGACGTTACTGTAAACTCAAAACACTTTCCGATATGCTGAAATGCAGCGTACTTTCTCGATCCCGGGTGTGGTATTTGCCAGAAACTGCTGGTCAAATCCACTGTGGACATCACCGTTTTTTCTCCACACCTCTGGATATTTTATTCGATCGGTGGCGCATTATTGTAGCTATTTATAAGATAATTATTGAATTTGCAGGTATCTAAGCAAAGTCCTACTGAGTTGTCCTGCTTTGTAACTGGCATGAGCGGATTTATATAAATGCTTTCAGATTTCTGTATCACACCGACTTTCAGCATTCTCTCGATCTCTTTCTGCACTTGTTCTCTCTACAGCAATAACACTGCGTAAGATCGATAAAAGTATGGTTTTGGATCTTTAATCAGTAATTTATGCTCATATGTTGTTATTCTTCGCGGTACTTTATCGAAAATTTCTCTCGTTCTGACATTTTGTCATCTTATCATCGAGCTTATTTTCAATCAAACTGATGCTCGTCTCTCCTTCGTGGGTCTCATCTCCCTCTAGCGTGGCGCATAACCGACTCGACTCGCTGACACTGAAATGTCCGGGATTTACGCATTGCCACAAGCCATTCTTTAATCGAGCAACTACTTTGTCGCAGATGGTCAATATCTTTTGCTGCGCGTCGATGGATATTTCCAGTTCAAGCATCTCTCTGATTCCTTTTAGCACCGGTCGGACTAATTGTGGCTAGCATCTATAGTTGTCCCATGAAGTCATATGTCTCGGCTTCAATCATTATCTGTTCCTTTACTTATTCGGCTTCCCCGCCATATGCTCCGACTATCTGTGTCGAAGTGACAGGTAGCATCGAGCAATATTTAATTTTTCCTTATTTTGATAAGAAAACCCTTCCGAATACATGAGACTTCGCTTCCGCTTTCTATTAAACTTAGTACTGTCATTTTTTCTATCTTTATTGGGAGTTCCGGGTATCCCGGGTGTGCCTCATCATACTATTTTCTTTTTTCATTTGTCACCTCTTCATGTAAATATTTTCGTGGATCCTCTGTCATTGTTGAACAAATGACTTATCTCTTTGCCACGTAGTACACCTTCATCGGTGTTCTTCTTAGTTCTCTTACTTACCTTCATTCTTACTTTCACTACGATTTTTAAATTTTCCGGGCGCTACGATTAGGCGTTTCCTGTATGAAACGTATTTGCTCTCGAGCAGCTGGGCCAGTCTTCTTTTGGAATCATGTATGCCACATACGGCTCTGTTGACAGACGATTTAAATTATTTATTTGGTTTTTCGATGATTCTTCGTGTCTTGGCGGTAGTATATCTGGAGGTCTGTTATCGTGTTACGGTTGCTGCTGGCGCTCAGATCCATGTTTCCATGTTGGATTCCCTTGTGCCCATGGTTGGCTCCGTGGGCATGGTAACCCATATCCTTCCCCTATATTTTGGCATCCCCCCGATTGGGAAAACCCATTTCTTCCGCCATTGTTCCGTGGAGGAGCACAATCCTCATAACGTTGATGCGTTCGTCCTCCCTATTCCGGTCCTGCCCTTCGGCCACCGAAATCATACAGAGGAGGCGCTACGTAGCTTCTCATCAGACTACCGCGTCTTCTACGATTTACCGGGCCCGTCAGCATCAGTGTTCTCAAGCAATTCGAGTTTATCGTTAAGATCCCGTGCATTACCGATCACACGCGTCGCGTATTCTGCACGAGTTGGCGTCTGTCCTTTTGTGTAGAACGTCCCGACTTCTAAATTCTTTTTCACCTTGTCGTGTATGTCGCGAGCCCAATATCAAAACCGAAATTCTTGTTTGAAGGTCGGCAAATCTTGTACCTCCCCCTCTATTTCCAGCCATCAATCATTAGGTACACCCTAAAGGCCGGATTCAATTGTTCTTCGGATCTCTGCGTCTTTGATTTCTTCAGCGACGAAGAATTCCCGGAATTCTTTTAAAAACCTCATGAATCTCTCATGTCCGTCTCCATTATATGTCAAAGGCTTCTGTCGTATATAGTCCTGTTACGTTCAAACCGCCTCTCATTGTTTATCCAAAATTAATAGAGCTATGGCTTCTCTGTGCTGTTTCCTCCAGTTTTTCAATTTTTGTCGTGTGCTCATCGGAGATTTTCTCTGCTGCCACGATTTCTGCCATGATTTCCTGTGTTCCTCTTTTTAGTTTCTTAACAGTTACCCTCTGGCCGGCAACCTGCTGATGGAAATAATTATTCGTGATTCCCTGATGCTCCCTTACTTTTTGTTGAGTCTCTTTTATTTTCTTATCAATTCTGCACTCGACTATAGTGATTCCTTCCTCAAGTACATCTTTGGCTGATTCGCGCAACACCCTGATTCGTAACCAACACTCGTCCTTTATCTCTTATTGTGTCTGGATCGATTCTTCGTGTTTCTTGTCGATTTATACCACTATTGTATGTAGAATCTGCATGATGGTGGATTTGGTGTATTTCCTCAAGGTTTCCACCCTCACCCTCTGCGATCTCTCCTGAGATGTCCTCGACACCGATGCTTGGTACTATTCCTGATAATCGGTTTATCTTTAGCCGATCTCTCCATCTCTGATCTTCCAGCATATGATCTGCTGTGGTCGATTCCCAGTGATATGTCCGGTACTCCATTCTTAAGGCCCTTTCATTCCTATGCCGTTCTTCGATGCTTTCGATCTTTTCGAGTTCGGTCGAGAGATTCTTGTCTCCGTCTGTAGCCATTCTTTACGCCTTACTTCCGATTTCTTCATGATTTCTTTCTTCACTCCCTCTATTTCCCCACCAAATACTCTGACGACTTGTATCAAGGTGACACCACTTGATGACAACACTTCTGTACTGTGGTATATAATCAAGTGACGTTCAGTCTGCGTCCCCTGGTCTGGTCAAAATTCATGAAGATATTACTTATTTGTACGGTTTCTTCTAGTTTATTGATGCTTTCCGTGTTTCGCTCGGCGATTTTCCGTCCTGCCCTGATTCCAGCCATCATTTCCTGTCTCCCCTTTCCAAATTTCTCAGTTGTCGATCTTTGTCCGCCGACCTGCTGTTGAACATAATTATTCATGACCTCTTGACCTTCCCTTACTCTCTGGTGCGCCTCCTTCATCTTTCGGTCCGTTCTGACCTCGACCGCCGTGAGTCCCTCTTCGAGTGCATCTTTTGCTGATCGCGCATCACGCTGATTCTTACCTAGCACTCATCCTTGAGTTCTGCTTGTTTCTGAATAACTTCAGCGTATTTTTCGTTGTTCTCCACCCTCATTTCGTGCTGAAATTGCATGATTTGTTCGACTTTCATCGGGTCTTGCACAATATTGGTGGTGTCATCTCGTGGGTTTCGTGTCCTCTTTCTTTCTCCAAGGTTTTCACCCTCACCCTCTGCAATTTCCTGTGAGACGTCCTCCACAATATTTCCAGGTGCAATCCCCGATAATCGGTTTATCTTTTGCCGAACTCTCCGCGTTTGTTCCTCCAGCATGTTATCTGCTATGGTTGATTTCCAGTTGTTTCGGCCGTACTTGAGGCTTGTCCGGTGTGGCTCCTGGTGCCATTGTTCGCTAAGAGCTTCTATCTGCAACATGCTTACTTGTTTCTACATCGATATCGCCCATCGCTAAAGTGCTGGAACTCTTTGAATTTCCCGAGTACATGTGTCCTGCTCGTCGCTGACGCACGATTATTAAAACTAGAACCAATTGACTTTTTGGTGTGTTTTCTTCGAAGAAAAGTGATTGGCAAAATAAAGAGATGCCACGAGGCGTGCTCGATAACTCAACCCTCACTACGTTTGGAACACTAATTTTCTCTGCTCACCAAACCAGATCCGCGCTCAAAAACCAGTCATATATAGGGTCCACGTCCTTGAGACCCTTTCCTCCCTATGTCGTTTTTCCATCATACGCAATTCTTCGAGTTTGGTTGAGCGATTCTTTTCTACGCCGGTAGCCATTCTACATGCTTTATTTCTGATTTCTTTATCTAAGCGCATGACCAACATTACCCTGCCGTCCCTTCTTTTCTTTATTCGAGTCTGTTGGATAATCAGCTGGCGCACGGCAATCGATATTGGCCGTGTGTCGACCTGTTGCTGCGGTGTAGCACGCTGCGTTTGTCTACACCGGAGGTAGCCAAGGCGGGCCTCGCAGAGCCGAGGCTGTAGCTCGCATGCATGCCGCGTTAAGCGAGAGGTTATCTCTCTCGCTTGACTTCGGCTTAGCTCACCGGCTATCTCACTCATTTGACTCCAGCGCTCAACGTCGATTTCGTATCTCGCAGCCATGTTGGAAAAATTAGAAACTTTTCCGTGAAAGCCACTGGACAGCGCACGCATCCTCGGGACTCTCGCATTTTTCATAGCTTTTCACCAGACCTTCTCAACGTCTGTGCTCGCCAGGACTCAAAATTAACGGTAAGCGTTCACTGGCTTAATTTAACATAATTCACTGTCGGTGAGGAGTAGAGAATTAATCGGTGCATCCTCATAAAGGTCTCACCCTGTGGCGTGCTCCTCAGTGCTGACTGCGTCACGTTTCTCACTTACAGCACTCAAGCAATCAAATTGCAAGTTCTCTCACACATTCGCTGTAATTCCTCTCAGAAAAACATGCTGAGAATTTACTGTGAATTTACTTGTTCACTGCACAAAGCAAACACAGCGCATAATTAATAATTGTGTGCTGCTCAAGTTCTGTTGTCAAAATTCAATTTATATTTTTTTGTATTTTTGTTCTATATTTTTTTGTAATTATGAAGGTAGAATAAACCACTTTCTCGGTATACCATCTATGTATTTGGTTTCTTTCCACCCTGTCTCGAGTGAGGTTTCATGATTTTCAATATCTTCACAGATTCATTCTAACCACGTCTGGACGGATTCTTAACAGTGTTATGCCGGTACCGCGTAATTGGATTATTCGGTACTCGGTATAATATTAAAAAGTTATTATTTTTTGGGATCATTTGCCGATAAGGAGATGAATCTCGAGTAAAAGATGAAAACGCAAATTTATATAAAAGGAAGTATTTATTATAGGCAACGGTAACTTTCCGTAGTCTATTTAATTGTCAAAGTAAGAAGCACAATAATACGTCGTTTCAAGTAATTCACGAGGAACCAACCGTTCTCTGTTGAGTCTAAATTAATACTGATTTTAGTAGAGCAGTTACCTACTGCGTTTGCTAAAATCCCTTAGTTGGCAGCTTTAGCTTTAGCGAATTGTGAATTGCCTAGCGAGTCGCCTCATGCTGAGTCGGCGTCTACCTCGCATGCTGTCTTGAACGAATTCTATATTTTAGAATTTTGTATTTAGCTGTGTCGGCGTCTACTTTGTATGCCGTGACACAACATTCCTCCCCCCTTATATAATATAATATTTTTTCGTTTGTCAATGTTGTTCGGATCGAGAAAGTCGTTATCGATTGGGGGGACGATTGCATAACCTGGCCAGCTCGGTTCGCAGTCGTTCCTCTGGCTGTTGTCATCCGAGTGGCTCGAGGTTGATGGTTACCTCGGCGGCTGCCGGGGTTGTTGCCTCACTAGTTCTCGGTGGTGTTCTGTTTATTTTATACCTGTAACATTTAAACAGAACGTAGCCAACTAAGGCTATCGGTGCTATAGCGCACAAGGAGTAGAAACTCAGGTTGTGGATGTGTTGCATCCCGTCTCCGGCAGTATTGAGGTTGTCCACGATTTGGTCGGCTCGAGCTCCGAGCTTTTGCAGTTCTTCTAGGTCTCGCAGCACGCTCTGTAGTGGGATGGTCCTCTCGGTCTGCGTAAGGGGCGCGTGACCTTCAATCTCCGTTAATTTCAAATTGAACGGCGGAAGGTAGTTTTCCCAGATGATCTGCGATGTTCGCCTGATGGTTTTGATTGCGTCGTCGAGGTGTCCCGTAAGCATTCTTGGCAGCAGGGACGATGCTCTGGCCTTACCTCTAGCTATGTCGTTTACCAGCCACACTAACTCCTGTACGTCGATGAGTAATGCGTCGACTGCAATACTTATCGTGTTGAGCGTCTCTTCCAAGTGTTGGCGCCTCGTTACATAGTACAGGTTGTCGTTGAGTGTGTGATTGATACGCTGTATCTGGGCCAGCAAAGTCCGCTCGTTAGCCTGTATGTGATGCGCGCTTTCATTAAATAGGCTGAGCGTGGTTTTTATGACCTGTATTTGATTTTTCAGCCCTTCCGTTAGGGTCTGGTGGGACGCCTTAAGATTAGTTATCTCTTCGCGGAGCTCCTGCGCGTCGGCGGCGTCCATATTTCTGGTGATGGCCTTGATGATACTTCCAAGGCCGTCTACTAATCCTCTGCGTTCTCGGACGGGGCGGGTCCCGAGGAGGTCGAAAATAGCCAATACCCCCGCCTCTATCCTTCTCTTCATTCTTAGAACAGAATCGCTTATGACGGGGCATATGTCATTGACGCGAGTTTCGCCCTCGCACAGTTGTGTGAGACGTTGTAGACTTTGGCTAATCTCTGCTTCTCGGTGCATTAGAGTGGCGAGGTCCAGCCTGATAATCAACCGCCATGTCGATTGGATTATCGTGAGGCTTCCTATTTCGTCGTAGTAGACGCCCGGAATGCTGGTAAACGCGCTGACGATATAGTCTGGATTACGCTGCGTGGCTACGGTTCGTCCACTCCCTGCTGCGATCAACCTGTAACGAGGTGGGAGGAAAAAGCGTGAGAATGCTTACTGCGTTAGTACTCCCTCTTTTCTTTAGCGGTCTCGCGGGTTTTGTCCCGCGATGTTAGCATTGCTCACTCTGCGTTCGGCCAGCAACGATGTCGTACATATCTTTTTTCGTGTCGGGCTTTTATGGAGCTGTCGTGTGCAGCGGGGCGGACTTAACCCCCGAGGTGCTCGATTTTGCGGTAAGGTTTCTTCTTTCTCTTTTGTTTATTTATTTAGTTTTTTTGTGCGTAAACGATTTTCTATAAAGTTCTCTTTTATCTCTTTCAGAACGATCTCGTAGTAAAGGGACGGGGCCGATGCGGCCGCTCGAGCGAAGTTGTGGCAGCGTTGACTGTCCGCCGCTGCCGGGAGAGTTGTCGCAGGGCGGTCGACAATCTATGGGGCCTAGGCATCTGGGTCGGCGATGAAGAGGATCCGTTTCCCGATTTTATCGGCCTGGGTCGGCTTTTCGAGGAGGATCCCCTAGCCTCCTGCCAACAGTGTGGACATGTTTTTTTTAAATTTCTTTCTGATGTTTAAAATTGTAATCGATCCGATTTTTTCTACGAGTTTTTTTTTTTCTATAAATTACGTTAATTTCAATCATCGTTATTTATTGGAGTTCCTTTCCTTGTGCTCCGCGGAGCTCCTTTCCCGCATTTATTTAGTTTTTAATGTTCGATAAATAGTTTTAGGCGGTTAGCGTGTACCTTCTGATTTTCCCTCCCTTCCGGACGATGTAATTGACGGGAGGCCTTGCTTCCACTATCTCGTGGGGTCCCGTCCACTTCGGGGTCAGTTTGGCTGACCGCCCCCTGCGCACCATCTCGTCGCGGAGGAGTACGCGTTCGCCGACGCGGTACTCCTGCACCTGCGCGCCGTGGTCGTACGTGGTCTTCGACCGTCTTTTCGCGCCTTCGAAATTATCGCGAGCTACTGTCCATGCGGCGAGTAATCGCTCGCGTAACTCTTGAACGTAGTCGTCGTAAGCATAGGTGCTGCGGGGCTCCTGTTTCACGGCGGTCGGTAACTCCGCTTCGTGTCCGTACACCAATACATGGGGTGACAGTCCGGTCCCCGTATGTGGAATGGTGTTGTACGTGAACATCGCGTACGGCAGCCACTCGTCCCAATTACCTTGATCCTCGTCTATGAAATTTTTTAGGTACTCAGCGAGGGTGCGATGCGATCTTTCTAGTGCGCCGTTCGATTCCGGATGGTAGGCAGTCGTTTGTATCTTCTTGATTCGCTGCAGTCGACACATCTCTTTGAAGGTCGAGCTGAGGAAGTTCGTGCCTTGATCTGATAATATTATTTCCGGCATTCCGTGTCGGCAGATCAATTCTTCAACGAGCGCCTTTGCTACTGTTGAAGCCTCTTAGTTCAGAGGGATCGCTGCGCTGTATTTGGTAAGTGCGTCTTGAATCGTAAGTATGTATTTTTACCCGGAGACGCTTTCCGGTAGCGGTCCGACGATGTCGACCGCAACCTTTTCAAATGACCTCAATAGGGTGTCCGTTACCACTACAGGCACTCGTTTCCTTTTTCCGATTTTATTTTTTTGGCAGGATTCGCAGGATGTTGTGTATTTTTCCAAATCCCTTCTTATGCCGGGCCAGTCGTATTTGATCCAGATCCGACGCAACGTACGCCTGATACCCTCCTATGGAGGTGTCGTTGTATTCTTTTATGATTTTCAGGCGATCTTCGAAGAAGGGAATGGCTACGCCACTGCGGCAGTCGCTGCGCTCTTTCGTAACACTGTCTTCGTTTGTGCTGCTGGAGGTTTGCGGGCTGCGGCCCCCGCCTTGCCTCGGTTCCTCAGCAGGCTTGTGCGGTGCTCGGCCCGCAGTTTCTTCACTCGGTGTGCCCTCCGGTGGCTCCGCCGTTGGGTCGCTCTCTGTCTCGAGCGGCCTTGCAACGTTTACTTTTCGCGGCCTTCCGCGCTTCGCGGGTCCGCCATGCTGTGCTGGGCTCGCTCCGTCTTTGTCAGCAACGCTCGCAGTCTTACCAGTACCTTGCATATGTAGCTTGCGTGGTCTGCCCCTTCCCCGACCGCACGGCTTCTCGACGAGGCTGGGGGATCAGTATAGCAACCTGCATCCACGCGGCGGTTCTCTCCGTCCTCTTCTGGCGCATGGGCCGGCGCGGCCTCTCTCTCTCTCTCTGCCGCGTTGCTCTGCTGGCCCGCTGTATTCTTGGCTCTCCGCTTTGTTCGGATGTCGTACTCGGGCGCTTGTTGTCCTTCTTTATCTCGCGTGCGAGCTCGACCTCTCGCTCCAGTGAGCTACCATGGCTATACAGGGTATCTTCGGCCCTCCGCTTTGTGCGGTCGTTCGTTGTGCCTACTTGCCCCGTGGTTCTGTCCTCTTCCGACTCACAGGCTTCCTTCTTCGCTCTCGCTTGGCTCTCGTTGTGAGGATAATTCGGCTTAGTGCATCTGCATTTGTATTTCGTTTTCCTGCCTTATATTCGACATCAAACTCATGCTCTGCCAATTTTATTTTCACCTCATTAGTCTCGATCCTGGGTTCTTTACTCCGAACAACCAGGTGAGCGGCTGGTGGTCGGTCACTACTGTGAAGCGAGTACCATAAATGTATGGCCGAAATTGAGCGAGAACCCAAACTATTGCGAGTAATTTCTTTTCTGTAGTCGTGTATCTCAGTTCGGCCTTCGACATGGTGCGGCTAGCGAAGCAAATTTGTAAATCGTCTCCGATCTTGCCTTGCGAGAGGATTGCCGAGTGCTCTGTCTGCGGCGTCTGTTGTTACGACGAAATGCTTCGTGAAGTCGGGGTACTGCAGTATCGGCGCCGTGGTAAGTGCCGTCTTTAACTCTTCGAACGCGGAGTCCCTTACTGCGGTCCACTCGAATTTAACCCCTTTCTGGGTTAATTCGGTGAGAGGCTTAGCGGTTTTCGAGAAATCTTTGATAAATTTCCTGTAAGTACCAGCTAGACCGAGGAAGGATTGAACTCCTTCTACGTTCCTTGGCACCGGGAATTCCCTTACCGCTTCCAGTTTGTTCGGATCGGCACGCACACCCTTTTCGGATATGATGTGGCCAAGGTACTGTGTTTCTTTGCGCAAAAACTGGCACTTGCTTGGTTGCACCGTCAATTTGGCCTCTCTTAGCCGCTGCAGTACCTCTCGCAGCCTGTCGTTGTGTTCCTTTAAGGTCTTTCCGTGTATTACTATGTCGTCCAGGTACACATAGCATTTAACTCCTTGCAGTCCCGCTAACGCTGAGTTCATCAGCCTCTGGAAGGTCGGTGGCGCGTTCTTAAGTCCTAATGGCATGCGGTTACATTCGAAATAGCCCTGCGGAGTGGAAAATGCAGTTTTCTCCTTATCTTGCTGCGCAATCGGAATTTGGTGAAATCCCGAGGCGAGGTTCAAGGTCGTATAATATCGGGCTCGTCCCAGCTGGTCCAATATCTCCGTGATGTTGGGCAGTGGGTATGAGTCCCCGATGGTGGCTTCGTTTAGTTTTCGAAAATCCACAACTACTCTCATTTTCCTTACTCCGGCGGCGTCTGGTTTCTTTGCCACAACCAACAGTGGCGCGTTCCACTGACTTCTGCTGGGCTGGACAATGCCTTCCGTTAGCATTTCGCAGGTCTGCCTTTCCACTTCTTTTTTGTGGGTTTCCGGCAGCCTATATGGGTGCACCTTAATAGGCTGCACCTCTTCCTTACAGGGAATTACGTGCTCCACCATTGGCGTGCATGGCAGCTTGTTTCCTGGCAGGTGGAATACGTGTCCGTACTCCCTTGTAATCTCGTCGAGCGCATCGCGCTCTTCCTTATTGAGATTTTCTGTGTCGACCTCTCGAGCTAGTCGCGCGAGGCGGTCGGCCCCTCGCTCCGCGCTGACGGTGCATACTTCGGGCGTCGCGGCCTTGGGACCGTGACCCACTGCCGTTATCTCTAGGGGCTCGAGTTCCACCACTAGGCGTTGTACCTCAACAGCCTTCTCTGTGGTGTTTATCAGGCTTACTGCACAGCTACTACCGTGCGGCGGCGTGATGCAGGCTCCCATAATTACTCCGTTTCCGAGTTCTATTGTAGAGAGCAGTCTGATAAATTTGCTCTTGGTCGCGGCATACGCGACGGTCTCGCTGCGTGGCGGCAGGGTCATCTTGACCGATCCATCTAAAAGCGGCATGGAATGTCCGTATACTTTAACCATTTCGCCGTGCAAGATATCTGCTTTATAACGTTTAATGAAGTCCATTCCGAGCAGTCCGTTGACCCTCAGTGGCACGGTGCTCGGAACGATGTAAAACCAATGTTCTACGTTTAGAGCTGGCGTCTCGAGTGTGATCTTCGCGATTCCTAGAGGAGTAAATTTTTCGCCCGCCACCCTTTGCAGTTCTACTTTGCAGTCTCTCGCCATTGTCTCAGGTTTGAGACAGTCTTCTTTAATAATGCTGCATTGGGCTCCGGTGTCTGCCTTGAGGATGAGTACCCCGGTCACGGCCAACGATGCAACAATATCGAAGTCGCTGGCAGTGGCACTCGGCGCCGGCAACGTTACTTGTAGCATTTGTAGAGTTTTTCTCCTTTGCTTCCGTGCGGGTCTTTGCTGGGCCGTTAGAGTGTTCAGCCTCATTGTTCCCAACGGGCGGGTGTCCGTACTCGCTCGACCAGTACCTGCTGTTTCTGTTGTTTTTTCCGTCTTGCTCCTTGCATCCCTCCGTTGTTGGGGTTGCTGTGACGTCTGCGCCTGCTCGCTCGACAGCCTTTTCCTGCAGTCCCTCCACACGTGGCCCTTCTTCTGGCAATAGTTGCACACGATGTCCACGTTGTGTATGGACTTGTTCTCGCTAGACGCAGGCAAGCTTACTCTTCCCGATTTCCGGGTGCAGTCTCGAGCCATATGTCCGGCTTTTCCGCAGGTGTAACAGTGTTCTCCCTGCCGGGGTTGTGCGCCTTGGGATCTTTAGGGGTGGCTTAATGCTCTACCTGCCCCCACCTTTGGCTGCACCATATTTGTGATCTCGATGGCTCCCGTAACGGACTCGTGGAGGGTGGCGTAATTGCGCGATCTCACCAGGATTTGGACATGCCCATGCAGTCCATTCTTGAAGTTGGCCTGTGCGCTTTTCCATGTTATGTTTTCGACGATGCGCATCTCCAACATCGTGGTGGCTTCCTCGCAGAGCTTTTCTATTATATCGACGGTGATACGCTTGGTCCTTGCGGCGTATACCGCGATGTCCTCTCCTTGGCCCTGCCGGAGGAAGTTGAATTCTACTTGTAGCGCAGGCAACGACTTCCGCTTCCCGTACAGGGCCTCCAGCTCGGTTTTAAGCTGTGCTACCGAGTGGATGACTTTATGCTCAATTTCTCTGGACGCCCTACCCTCCAGCCTGCTGCTGAGCACCAGTGCTAACAAGATGTCTTGATCACGGGGCGCTACTCTCTTGAACACAGTCTCGCATGATCGTAAGAAGGCGTCTAGTTCGTCAGCGTTGCTTCCGTCAAAATGCTTGATATTTTTTAGCGCTAGTCCGAGATCGAGCGTCCTACTTAGTGTTTCCAGCACCTTCTGTTGTTCCCTTTGGAACATGGAAACCGCAGGGGGATATTCTGATTCCTCAAATCGGGTTTGCCTCGCCCGCGGACGCGGTATCGGGCGTTTCTCCAACATTGTATTTTCCAGTCTCCGCGATAGTTCGGCGTTTTGCTCTCGTAGGGACCGGATGAGTTCGAACTCGTCCGCACTTACCTCGTTGAGCGTGTCCGCGAGGTTTCGCCGTACCGACGGCGAGTCGCGGCCTTGGAGCCTGAGCTCCAGCTCAAACTCTCGCTGAGCCCGCTCGTACTCGTGGTGACTTCTTTCGACCGCTTCGCATCGTAGCCTGACTCGGTCTGGCTGTGGTGCCCGAGTCGTCGTATCGGTAGCTACCTGGAACCCTACACGATCTAACGTACGCAAATTTTCTATTTCCCGCTCGAACCTATCGCTGGAAAAGTTTTCCGGAGTTATTTCTCCAGTTGCTCTGTTGAACACATCGTCGCTACCGATACTACTATAATCCTGAAACGACGCACTCCTTCGTGGGTTTACGCCGAACTCGGTTGTCAGGCGGCCCGCGAGGGCCGCTTGCCTGTCGGCGGGGATTCGACCGGGCTGCGGGAGCTCTGATAGCGCCCTGCGCGCTTTGTATACTATGTCTCCGACCGCAGCAGCTAGACCCACTGTAGGGTCCATCTCCTCTCCGGGTATCGTGGTTTCCAGCGAATTTCCCCCACGTTTCGGTTTTGTTCCCCTGAATCCCGGCATTTTGCTTGTTGTACAATATCGCGGCGATCAGAGAATATGGTTACCCAAAAAAAACCTCGCAAGAAATATATATATTTTAGAAATTACCGAATATTTTCCCTACTGGCTTTAGTTAGTATTGGCAATATGTATAATTATTACGTAACCGCCACTTACAGTAAGATGGTCTGGAAGACGGTCCTTCCCATTGCGATGTTCTCGGGTGCTGATGCCTGGGTGTCCTGCGGCTCCGTTCGGTCGATGATCCTTGTCATCCTTCCTGACACTGTTGACCCGTACCTTTGTTGGTTCCTTAGCACGTCGCCAATGGTTGCACGACGGCTTCTTCTCGAGTAGCTGCTTCGCGTACTCGTTTGCAGTGGATGCATTACAAATAGAATAATCACAAATAACGTAGTATTAAAATGAGTAGAACCGAAACTTCACTCGATTATATCAATCAGTGAGAATAAGTTGAGCAAGACTGGTGTACTAATACCACATGGTACTGCCACTGATTAGCACAACACGCAAAGTGGGATCCATTTTGAGAATGCACCGTTGAGTTGCACACAATTCACAGCCGATTTTATAGTCCGATGTACACTGTAATTAATTTGCTGTTCTTTGAGACACGATTTGAGTACCGAAAAAACTGCTGAGGTGAGAAATACGCTGTACGAGGTGAAATGTACCGAATCGACCGATTTTCGCAAGTAAAGATGGCTGCGGTTTCAAACCAGTCTTTGTCACCAACTCCATTGTAGAGCACATGTGCGCGGTGAGCGATCATGTGGCATCCTTACATGTGGTTTCACGCTCCCGTGAAGCGCTTGCTCACGCTAGCCTGCAGTGAGCAGTCTATAGCCATGCGCACCAGAATCTCGTAGATTCTTAAACGAGATAGACGTATTTTTCTGCCAAAAACTCGTTGCACGACCACCTAATAATCATTATCCCTACAGTGCATACATTGAAACATTACTGAATTATGAATTTGCCACAAAGCAGTCACATTTAATGACTGCCTTATGGTATGCAGATGATCCTGGTATTTTTAACTTGATGCCAGGCTCGAAAACCAATCCGTCTAATAAAGGCCAAAAAACAAGATCACCGATTATCATAGCCGTTAAAACCGTGGATATGATAGGACATTTGCACTATCATGTTTCATTCAATCAAGACAAATTTTTGTTGAATAGCGTGGAAGTGCGTCTACAACTTGTACGTTGGAAAAACGAGTTTTGGCTTATAGAGGCACCGGTACAAGATATTTCACACAAAGTGAAAATTAACGATGTGACTCTAAAGGCAAAAATGAATCCCGGAGTACTTGTAGCACATACTAAAACTTTGGCCAAAACGACTCCAAAGTATCCTGTGACACGCGTAGAAGTTAAATCGTTTACGATGCATTGTGGCATCATCGGTGATATATTGCACGATGTAATGCTTGGGCAATTGCTGAAACGTATAATACTTGGTTTTGTGCACAACATAGCTTTTAACGGTGACAAAACGCTGAACCCCTTGAATTTCCGACATTATTCAATACATTTTCTATTTCTCTACGTGGACGGTCAACCGATACCGGGAAAACTGCTGCAGCCTGAGTTTGGCGGCAACGACACGTGAATTCAGAGTTATCACATGCTTTTCTCTTGCACAGGTATACACTTTCAAAATCAGGGTGTTGATTTTCCGTGAAGCATACGCTAACAATTATTATCTGTTCGTCTTTGACCTGACACCTGATTTATCGCCAAACTCCTTTACACATTGAAATCTCGTGTGACATGATTGAGCTTATACTTAAACGCGTAAGTCCCACATTGTTCGTGGAGCTTTTACCATTATTTTGGCCGATATTTATCACTTCGAGGTCTTCGGTGTAACATTCATGCATGAGGTAACAGTGTCAGTAGATATGTCATGCTTGCTCCAGTGAAACGGTCAGGGTAATATTTCCAAGCGCTGGATGTTCTCGTAGGACTCTTAATTCAGTCCAGAATTTGTGTTTCCTCTTTCTTTTGGCCACTAGACATGATGGAGTGAGCGCTAGACGCGTACTAAAAAATAAGAGATCCGTTAGCCACGAGTCTTCGTGTTCTGCCTGTTTTTCTCTCCCGGGTTCGCCTAAGGTAGCCTAAGGAAACCGCTTGAATTCCTTGTGAAACTTGACTCCCAATACGAGGTGACATCTAGTGCTAGGGTACCAGCAGGCACGAAACATGAATCGACAGTGGCAGGGCTACACATTGTTCAAAGTTAGTCCGTTTGTAAATCAAATTTGAGCCCTGTATGAGTATTGAATATGAGTATATTATAAATATTTGATAATGCTCCAACAAAATTATTAAGACCTCTACGATAGACACTAACTGATGCGGCAAAGCACTATGAGAGAAATTGACAAGTGCGCAAAGTCAGCGCCTAGTCAGACTGAGTAAAACATAATAAATAACAATGAATATAGTGCTCTGCACAGTGAACCTGTATCACTTGAGTATTACTACGCTGTTGGTGGATAGCGGGTTGATGCATTCGCACGTAGCATGTCGAGTGACAGATGCGAATATTAAGGTTAAGGATCCTGGTGACAAGTATAACTAATTAAATGAACTCAGTAATTTAACAATAATAAATTCAACGTTTATTGAAAGTATGTAACATTGGCTGCATGAAAAAATACCTGTTGATTGTGTTTAATATATTACTGTGATTGGTCTGGCCTGCGTGTTGATGTACTGTTGGTGATTGGATCTCAGGCCTCTGAGTTGCCTTGGTGATTCCGTGTGGTTGATCCTGGTGATAAGGTCTAATTGTAGAGCTCGAATAGTGCCACACGGCAGTCTATGAGAGTCCGGACGCCGATGATCGGTGCTGAGCAGAATGGCGTCTGTGCAGCCAACGCGCGAACCACGCCGTTGACGTTTATGTGATTGGCTCTGTGGTTCTGATGATCTGCTATGAGTTTCACTAACACTGAGTTTAAACACGGGTGATTTGACCAAGAATGTATTACACTACAGAAATGAATCCGCACTAGAGTGATTAGAACAAGAGAATATCTCCGTGAGCTTTACGCGGGAACGTGTACAGCGAGCGACTCGAGTGAGAACAATGGCCACATCCGTCGACCACGCGGCAGAGTATCAAGAAGACGGACGTGCGTCACAGCTTGCTTGTGATTTGCTGTCAGCGATGGAAGGCGAGACTTATGAGTGGTCTTGCCGATGGGGCCACGCTAACAGCGTTGGCCGCTTGAGTGAGCTTCGATCGAGGATGTGAGCAGATGGACAATATGCATGAGTGCGCGGTCGATAAATCGATATAGCATACCTGCGAGCTATACCATATGACGCGAGGCGTCAGATGATTGTGACTGTAGCGTGTGCATGAGTTGAGTGTGTACTTGGTAAGCGTGAAAACTGAACAGCCCAATATCTCGAAATATTCTCGGGCTAGATCGTGTTAGACATTTTTATTTTAATTAGAAATGCTTTGAATTACGAACCCCTCGACTGATTGATGCCTAATTTTTATTCAAACAATGTTTAGTGATAGTCCACATGTAAATTAAATTTGAGCCTGACACCCGGAAAAAACAAATTTTTTTTACGCCAACAATATATTCTTTATTGGGAGGTAGAATAAAATAATAATATAATATAATATAATATATTATAATGTAATGTAATAAATAAATAAATAAATAAATGATAAAATATAATATAATATAAATCGTACATTTGTTTAGCAGTTCGCAGCCAGATCATTCAAAATTTGCAAAAGTGTTTACAAATATTTTGCAAAAAATCAAAATTCTCATATAATTTTAACAATACGATCGATTCTTCCTAAGTCTTAGACCAATCATTACTCAATGATAGTCCACTTTTGAACTGAATTGGAGCCCGATATGTGTAAAAATGCGAGAGCTATGGAGCTTACAGCAATTTTTTTCAATTATAAATGCCATAAAATTTTAAACCGACGACCGTTCTATGCACAATATTATACCAATACCAATACTAAGCCGTGATGATAAAATTTATGCGTTCATGAAATATTTGAAATAACCTAGAAATATCTAACTGCGTAAACAAACTAGCTCCTGTAAATTTTTAGCAATTCAACTGAAACTATGTATACAAGTGTAGTTACAACCAAAATTGATCAGTATTTTATCTAGCCTGTATCAACAATACGGCTCAAAACTGTTGAAAGAAACCGATTAAATAGTTGGCTCGATAAACACCATAGATAGCGCTTGAGGCAAAATACAAGCTAAGCTATTTTTACATACCTATGGCTAATCTCTGCTTTTGTAGCCCTTTTACGTACCTTTTTAATTTTCTGAATATACTTCCCGTTCCGCCGTGAAAAATGAACAATTACATCGTATCCATAAATAAAAGAAAATCCGTTTAATCAACGAGGGTGTTTTATTTTACGAACTACATATCTGGTAAAACAACAAAATTTATCAAGATGTTATTAAAAGTATTGAAACGTTTCGCGATTCTTCTTCCTCTTGATATTAAACGATGGATTTATGAATCTCGCCTTACCTGCTATTTCGCGTGTATTTTAATAGATCGGGGCTGAAATCACGTTGTTTTTAGATTATTTTGAGTGAATTTTGCCTGCCTATGACTATGTGAGGGTGTTGAGAATTCCGTCCTGATGTAGTTGCAACGACCTGCGAATATATTGAAAATTGTGAGTCTTCACTCACGACAGGGAAAAAGAAACCAGACTGACAGATGTTTTAATAGAGAAAGTGGTTTTATTATACCATCCGCTCTTCAATTACAAAATATGTCAAAAAGAGCAAAATAATAGATACATAAAAATAAATATAGAAAAATTGAAAGTGAATTTTGGTAACTATTATATTTTGAGTAGCACACAATTATATTAATTGTGTGCTGTCTTTTATTGAGTGTAGTGTACGTGATGCAGCCAGCGCTGTAGAGCACGCCACAGAATGAGATGTGTGAGAGCGTAGAATATTTCACTTATTCCCAGTAAATACCCAGTAGATTTATATAAGAGAATTTATAGAGAATGAGTTAGAGCACTTGCAAATATATTGCTTGAGTGCTGGAAACTTGATGTGACAGACCGTGATGCAGTCAACGCTGCAGAGCACGCCACAGTGTGAGACCTTTATGTTGATGTACTGATGAGTTTTCTACTCCTCACCGTCATTGAATTACGATAAATTGTAACGGTGTACTCTTACCTGAGTTTTGAGTCCTGGTGAGCACGAATATGTTGAGTGGATCCGGTAAAAAGCGGCGAAAAGTCTGAGATGTCCAGAGGATTTGGGCGCTGTCCAAGCGGGTTTTCACAGAAGTGTCTGAATTTGTAATATGGCTGCGCTTTACAAAAGCGTCGTTGTGCGCTGAAGTCAAATGAGTGAGATAGCCGGTGAGCGATGCCGAAGTCAAGCGAGAGAGATAGTCTCTCGCTTCATGCAGCCTGCTTGTGAGTCACTGTCTTGGCTCAGCGAAGCACTGCCTCGGCTATCTCCGGCATAGCCGAGCGCAGCACGCAACCCAGCAGCAACAGGTCGACGCACAGCGAATATCGATCGGCGAGCGCCAGCTGACTATCCAAAGAGGGAGATAAGGTTTTGCTCAAAAAATGGTTCGTACTCTGGGGTGGATCTTTTGGGCTAGGTTTTAATTGATTGTCATTATTATATCAGGAGTACAAATTGAAAATGCGGGATTTTTTTCTATTTTTGAACGTTTATTCTGAAAAAATGGTAACAAATGAATTATTCAAAGTATTGTCCATCGCTAGCCACAACTTTTTCCCATCTTTCTGGCAATTTACAGATACCGTCGCGAAAAAATTCGGCCGGCTTGGCTGCTATCCAGTCATCGACCCATTTTTGGGCTTCTTCGTAAGAATGGAAGCGCTGGTCAGCTAGGCCATGTGTCATCGATCGGAAAAGGTGGTAATCGGAAGGAGCAATATCTGGGCTATACGGCGGGTGGGGTAAGACTTCCCATTTCAGCGTTTGTAGGTATGTTTTGACCGGCGCTGCAACATGTGGCCGAGCGTTGTCATGTTGCAAAATTACTTTGTCGTGTCTTTGCTCGTATTGTGGCCGTTTTTCTTTGAGTGCGCGGCTCAAACGCATCAATTGAGTTCGGTATAGTGCTCCTGTGATGGTTTCGTTCGATTTCAATAGCTCATAATACACCACACCCAGCTGGTCCCACCAAATACAGAGCATGAGCTTGGCGCCGTGAATATTTGGTTTGGCCGTCGATGATGATGCATGGCCGGGGTAACCATATGATTTTTTGCGCTTCGGGTTATCGTAATGGATCCACTTTTCATCACCAGTGACAATGCGATGCAAAAAACCCTTCCGTTTTTGCCGTTCGAGCAGCAGTTCGCATGCAAAAAAACGGCGCTCGACGTCTCTCGGCTTCAGCTCATACGGCACCCAATGTCCTTGCTTTTGGATCATTCCGAGGGCTTTTATACGATGGGAAATGGCTTGTTGTGTCACTCCCAATGAATCTGCGAGCTCTTGTTGAGTTTGACACGAGTCTTCATTGAGTATTGCCTCCAATTCAGCATTCTCAAACTTTTTCACTTGGCCCGGCCGCTCTTTGTCCTCAACGTCAAAATCACCACTTCTAAACCGCACAAACCATCTCTCGCACGTTGAAACCGATGGAACATGACTCGGATAAGCCTCGGAGACCAATCGATGTGCTTCAGCAGCACTTTTCTTCAAATTAAAGAAGTAAATTAAAACTTCCCGCAAATGCTGTTTTGTTGGCACGAAACTCGACATATTGAGAGCTCAAAAAAACTATGAATTTGACACTGCGACAAATTGACACATACTGAAAATTAAAGCTATAAGACGTAGCTTTGACATGAACATAGTCACAGTACTGCCTGATGCGTATAGCGTTAGTAACGCCATCTGTTATCAAACCCGCATTTTCAATTTGTACCCCTAATATTATTTTTTTGTTTTTTGCAAGAGACCTCAGTTTTGGTTTATTGGTTCCGCATGGGTCTGTGGTAGAAGCGCGTTTTATCACCCTTTCATCACTGGTCTTCTTGGTAGGTGCTATGGTGTATGACTTGTTTTAACGAGGCGTTAAACGGCCACCGCACGATGTGTGGGAATCCGCGGCCTATGGTAGGTCATTCGGTTTTTAAAGCGATTTATAGTTGACAGTCTGTGGCCTGGCCTCGTTTTAGCTACTTCATGGTGTTATCTATATTTGAGATGAACCTATTATTTGATTAACTTAGCTAACCTTCGCAGACTGTGACCTCTTAATTCTACATATGCAGGAACATGTTTCCATTTGCTTAAATTGGTATGTATTTAATACTCGTGCCGTAAACGGTTGTCACCTGCACGGAGCTTAATACTCAATTTGTTCAACAAGGTAATTATCGCGATATCACGGTGTGATTTCTTAATTCTACGTATGAAGGAATATTTTCCTGTTTTATTTAATTGATATGATTTAAATATTCGTGTAGCGATCGGATGTCACTCCCACGGAGCTTAACACTTAATTTATTTAACAAGTTATTTCTCGCACTATCTTTACGCGATTTCTTAATTCCACGTATGCAGTTATATTTTCCTGTTTTATTTAATCGGTATGATTGTAATATTCGTGTAGCGATCGAATGTCACCCACACGGTGCTTAACACTCAATTCGTTCAGCAAGGTAATTATCGCGTCTTTGTATTTACGCGCTTTCACGATTTTTGTATGCAGCAATATCTTCCTGTTTTGCTTAAATGGTAAGTATTTAACAAGAGGTGTGACGATTGTGTATGGTAGGCTGCTATTGTTGCCTCTTGTATAATTGTGGAACCGCCTATATTCGTCCTCATATGTAATCTCCCTTGGGTAAAGGTATGGGATGGCTTGAGTATAATCATCGGACGATTTGTTTCTATAGTTTTGCTGGTACGCCCCAAAGGGGTGTTTTTAGGTAAGTCACGTGATGTTTGTCACATTTTAATCACTCGGTGAGAGCGGTCCGGGGTGGTGTGTAGATGTCGTGTTTTTCGCCTTTCTGGAGTTTCAACCGAGATTCTTGCGAGGTTTAATTTCTTTCTTTTGTATTAATTTCCTACCGGTCGTAGGTTCAGTATTTCTATTCAGATTTTGCGTTGTAATTGTTCGTGTTTTTTATATTTTGGTTCGATGTCGATCTTTGATTTCAATTGTCTGATTTGGTTTTCGTTACTTTTTCATTAATTTTACCAAAAAACTCGTGTTTTTGGAGTTTTCTGTTTATTCTCCGTTTGTTCTACAATCTTCTGTTTTTTAGTTTTTTCTTAGATGATGGTGGTGAGTCGAGGGTTAGTTCTCTGATTTTACTTGTTTGTAAGAGTCCTTATCAAAAGACCTTTCCATGTTTTAATGTTTGCGGCTGAGTGGGGGTCGTTACTTGAGTCGTTGCATGTGACGGTACCCTGTAATGTCTTCGTTGGTTGAATTATTGAGGAATCTCGGAAGTTCCACGAGTTTGTTGCGGTTCTGCCCTGGCCCGTTGGGTAGAAGTCTTGGCGCGTCGGATATGTTCTTTGCGTGTGGTCTCGGCGAGAAAGCGGGGCCTGCTGCATTAGGTGTATGCTTGGCACGGAGTATGATCTCGCTAGCGGCCTTACCTACTTTTTTTTTATTTTTCTTGTCGGAGGAGGAGCAAAAATGCCCATACGCACCCTGGCCATCTGCCTGGTAGTGTGGGACTCGAGTCCAGGGACCCCATACCCACTAAAACCCCCTCCATCTCCATCTCGTCCTTCTAGTACCCTTCCGTAGTACTGACTCGAGTCATTGCTTCGCAGAAAGGGAGAGACCCGGGCTAGTATGCCCCATGCCTCCGCTGAGGAGCCCCCCCCCAATCACCCTCTCGCCGTTATGAGGCTTTTGTTCGCCCTTTCCTGGAGAGCTAGCACTCTCATGATACAGGCTGCAAACTCGCAGCCCTCATCCCACCATTCTTGCGAACGCAGCATAGAGCTGACGTAGCTTGTGACTGTCAAGCGTGCTCCCATGCTGCGCTCGAGCTCTACTCTGTCCGCCTCGACTCTAGAGCATTCGAGGAGTACGTGCTCCGCGGATTCCTTTACACCAGGGCATCTGGGGCAGTGCGGTGTGGTTGCTGCCCCTATCTTAAAGAGATACTTCCGGAACCCTTTATGCCCCAAGAGTATTTGGGTTAGGTGTTAGTTTACCTCCCCAAATGGCCTGGTGATCCAGCTGGCGATAGAAGAGATGAGCAGGTGGGTCCATCTCCCCTTGGTGGACCAGTCTCATTCTCTCTGCCACTCTTCTACAGTCCTCGTCCGCTCTGGGACTTCTGCTGGATCAGTGCGGGCCCCCGCGTCATTGCTGATCCCGTTCTCGTCATCGTTGAGGTGCGTTGCTTCTTCTTTGCCTAGGCCCGGCTTCCTTGTCTGGTATTGTCGTATGCGCTCCCATGCCAGCAGGTCTATGGAGAGGGGGGGGGGGGGCAGACCAGCTAACACATGGGCTCTCCCGCCAGAAACTGACCGATTTGCGCATGCTACTCGCAGCGCATTCGGACGGTGCGCGGAGACAACAAGCCTCAGATATGAGTATTCTTATTGCCTGTGCCCACACTGGGGCCCCATATAGCAGAATGGATGTGCTGACACCTGCCAGCAAACTTCTCCTACTCTGCCTGGGGCTTCCGACGTTAGGCAGTATCTTCGCTATTGCCGACGATGTCCTGGCGGCCTCCTCTCCTGCATATTTGAGGTGCTCCTTGAATGTCAGCCTTTGATCCAGCAGCACTCCCAGGTACCTGATTGAAAGCTGGGTCTTGATGGTATGACTCTTGAAAGTCAGTTGGATATTGGTCTTGACCTTCTTACCTGTGAAGAGCACTGCTTCCGTCTTCTGGATAGTGAGGGACAGACCCACTGAGCTCATCCAATGCCATACCCTATCCATGGTGTCCTGGAACCCTCGTTCCAGAAATTCCATGTCGACCGCGACAATCGTAGCCGCTACATCATCTGCGTACGCCGTGAGTCGCACTTCCTCTGGCATTGGAGGGCTCAGGAGGCCGTTGTACAGGATGTTCCACAATGTGGGGCCCAGGACTGACCCCTGCGGTACTCCTGTGCTCACCTCAAACTCCCTGGCTCCCGCTGGCATGTCTGCAAATAACACTCTATCACTTAGGTAGCTGTTGATAATACTCATCAGGTACCCAGGGATCTGGGAATTCTTGTTAAGGGACTCCCAGATTTTGTCTTATTTCACCGAGTAGAACGCGTTCTTGATGTTCAAGGTCACCATGAAGTAGAACTTCCGGTTCTTGAGGGGTCCGGAGATAGCTGCGCTCACCAGCCTTCTCACCTCTTTCACCGCATCCGTTGACGACCTTCCTGGTCGGAAACCGTGTTGGTTATCCGTCAGGGCGCTTTCCACATGGCCTCTTAGCCGTTCATGGACGATGACCTCCAGCACTTTCCCCGCTATTGCAAGCAGACACAGGGGTCTGTGTGCCGAGAGGTCCCCTGGGGGCTTCCCCGGTTTTGGGATCAGAACAAGACGTTGCCTTTTCCATTGGCTAGGGAAGACCCGTTCCCATAAGCATCTGTTGTACGTGTTGGCGAAGACCATCGGCATGGTTCTCATTGCTGCCTTCAAGGCCCGGTTGGGGATTTTATTCATCCCTGGGCCTTGTTAGCCCCAACACGTCTACAGACTCCTAATAGTTACTCCCTTGTGACGGGGGGTGCGGTCTGTGGCACGTCGCCACCTTTCAGATCGAAGATCGTTCTTCCACTTTTGGGGAAGAGGCGGTTTACGATCTTCGTGATCTCCTCCGTTTCCATTTTTAGCTGGCTCTTATGTAGCTTCTTCGTGACGATCTTGTAGGCTCTGCCCCATGGGTCTGCGTCCAGCTCGGCACATAGCTCCTTCCAGCAGGACCTCTTGCTTCTCACTATCTCCTTGCGCAGCTCACGCCTGCTGTCTATGTGCGCCTGTCGGATTCTACGTTCCCCCTTCTCTTCTTTTCGGCCCTTTGGTATTGACGTCTGGTAGAGTGACATTTGTCGCGTAACGCCGCGATAATGTCACTCCAGGGGGGTCATCATGTGTCGGGGGGCGTAGTAGGAGGGCTGGCTCTCCGCTTCCTAGCCTTTGCTGTGTCCTCCGGGGTTTCTCAGGTCCTTTTTCCGTCCTCTTGTCGTTGAGTGAAGAGCGGTGATATTTGTGTCATCATCTCCTTAACCTCCACCTGGACTAAAGTCCGGACCTCTGCCCGTCCTTTCCAAACTGCGCGTTCCCGTATCATGTCCAATTTCTTAGCAATCATCTTCATGTGTTTGTGCACGTTGTTATTCTGTGCTGCAAATTCCTTAAGGTCTTTAAGAAGCTCGCCAAGCCGAGTGCTGTCCCCTCCGGGGATGACGATAATCATCTCTGGGAGATTTTCGATTCCGGACATGGGCTGCTGTTGTAGTTGCAGTCGCATAGCTGGGATTGGTAGCGAGGTTTGTATGGAAGTTGTGACATCCATTCTAGTCGCCACTATCGACAACACCCTCGCTTGCATTGCTTCGATGCGGTCCTCTTCGTCATCACTCTTATCTTTTGTTTGAAGGAAATCAATGCAGTTGTTGTTTTCGCTAACCATCGTGTATGGAGGAGCGGTCCGTAATAACCGAGAGCGGACACGTCCACGGAGCTGACATCCTATATGTATAACCAGCCTCCAACTCTGTGCACTCACAAGCCTGGCCTATGCTTTGTCGATCCCGATATGCCGGACGGGTCGACGCTCGCTCGGAGCACCGCGACCTCCGACAATCACGGTCACCATATAGTGCCCGACCCAGGTCCCGAAGGGGTTAGCGAGAATTCCCCCGCGACACTTCGGCAGGTAGTCCACATCAGCGTGGCAGGTGATAAGTCCACCATGGAGTTGAGCACTCCGCGTGAGCAGGGGGTCCGGCCGGTCCGCAGAGACGGCATTCAGGAAGAAAAACCGCCCTCTGCAAGCGGCCTGACCTACTGCCGCGTACTGTCCCGCTTCGGGTGGATACTCGCAGCTGATCGCGGTGAGCCTACTCACGCTTCTTGCTTGCTTGCTACTGCAAGCGCCTATTCGCGATTTTATGTATTGATTGGAGGCAATAATTCATCACTTTCGTAATATTTATTGATAGAGATCTATTTTGTCTGTTATGCTTTAATGTAATTACTCAGTTTTGTTCCCGTTGTGTAATTTTATATTTTGTGCAGATTGGCATATTTACTTCTTTGTCGTGGAGGTTGATCGTTCTTTCTTTCGTAGCAGATCGCTCTAATTGTGTTCCGTTACAGTATATACACTCCATTCATACTCTATTTAAGTTAATTACAATTTTATCGGAGTTTAAATATTTAAAACCATGAGAAGTGACGTGAACTCGGTGAATTCTGCAAATTCCGAGCTGTGGAACTAAATTCTATTCACAATTGCAGTTACAATAATGTTTGGTATTGAGATTCGCTCGAATCAAGAATAGTGATCAAAGATTATAACATTTATTATTTGAAAAAAAAACATGGATGCAAAGTAATGTTATCGTAAAATCAACTCGTTGCTCTTTTTCCTTCGATTGCTATGCTGGTTAGCGTTGGTGTTGGGAATTATCGTTGCGGTATCCCAGCTCGAGGAATTCGTAACGGGATCTATAAGGATTGATGGTCAAGTGGAGGTTGTGCAATAATCTCACTCACGACTAGTTAACAAATCGTTGCCCATACGGGGTTTATTTTACACTCTGTTAAAAACAGTTGCTTTAAGTTGAATTTTCGAATACTGAAAACTAATCTCCGACTGCGTAGCGGCTGGACTCGCGAATGCTCGCGAGCTATTCTCGTGCACCTCGTGGCAATGGAACTCGACTTCTCGACTCGCGCTGCGGCGCGTCCGCCTATCACGATCCCCGAGACTTCTCTGTCACTTCGTCGTGCTCGTTCAGCGTCGATCTGTTCGCGTTTGCGCGCGTCGCTCGCTCGTTCTTGTTAAATGTCGGCTGATACTCGGGAGCGCAGGCGTGAGAATAGCAATTCTACAACATCAGATTAACATTTTTATTAACATCTTTATTTCTAACTTGCAAAACTCACACAACATTTTTAAGACAACTTAACGTCTAATAGCGGACTTACAATTGAGTATTGATAAAGCAAATTTTTTATACTCTAATGACACGATTGGCCTATTATAAACTTTGGTGAAAACCTGAGAAGTCTCGGACCAACTAACAGCCCTTCTTATGGTGTCTAAATCTATACCCCGTGACAGGGCCGCCGAGGTGGCCACATGTCGTGTAGAATGTGCCGAGAATACATATCTCTCCCACTTCTTTCTAACATTATTTTGGCCAATCTATTTATAGTCTGAACGCTAACGTTCTTATACGGTTTTTTTAGTTGTAATTATGAGTTTCTTTGAATGCATCCGCAACTCCTTTGTGACCTCTATATATTTTAACACGGTAGAGGTAACGCAAAACTTTGGATTTTTATTATAAAAGGGGATTGCCAACAACGGCTGACAGCGCCTCAGCGCCGATGTTTTAATGAGATCAGTTTTATGAATTAACAGCCCCTCAGACATAGCTTTTACATTTCCAGTCTTATATTAGTGGTGGTTTATATCCTGTGGCCTGTGCTTAATAATTATAACATCACAATCTTGTATGTTAATTCTAACAACGATATGTTCTCCAGTAACCGGTAACATAACCGTTTCAGGTACTGCAGTACAATTTACTAGTCCTAGGTTGTTGAGAATTCAACAAGAATGTTGAGAATCCGTCCGGTGATGGCTTGACCGACCTGTGAATATATTGACGGAATGTGAGTACTCACTCGAGGCAAGAGGAAAATAAAACCAGACCAAGTAGATGTTATCGTGAGGAAGTAGTTTATTCTACCTTCCAAAACCGTGGTACAAAGTACAATTTTAATACAAAATGTGTGGTCACTAAAATTGAAAATTAATGCCAAAATAAGTTAATTTAGAAAATCAGTCAAAACATGAATTTAGAAAAAAGGTACAAATTATAATAATAAATAAACAAATTGAATTTCTGAATATTAATGAGCAGCACACAATTATTAATTGTGCGCTGAGTGAACACATGAGCGAGCGGTGCATGCAACGCAGTGCTAGCTACGCTGCATGACACGCTCAGACCATTGAGTGCAAAACATAAATGAGTTAGTAAATGGAATTTAGAATTATAATGTGAGCAGCACACGATTACATCATTGTGTGCTGAATATGAATTTGAGACAGCGGTGCGTGCAGCGTAGCACCAGCCACGCAGCACGACACGCCGATGCCTTGAGTGCGAAACTTTGTGTGTAATTCACTGCAATCACTCAACACTGTATTGCAAAGTGATTGCAGTGAATTAATGAGAGAATGTACAATAACCCGTGTCTGAGTGCAGTGATTTTGTGTGCGACCAGCTACGCAATCAGCACTGCTTAGCACACTGCAAACAGACACTGAGGCTATACAAATGAACTGCGTATAGTCACTGTGCCTTCCCAGCAGAGTTTCTGGAGGAAAGCACCGTGAATAGACCACACCGGTATAATTATATTAATTATACCGGCTAAAGCAAGTGAGGAAAGCATGATGCTGCATGTGCTGCAGCGCACGCCACGAGTGAGCCAAAGTGGTGATGCACCGTATTTCTCTCCTCACTGACAGTGAATTTCTACCAAATTATGTCAATGTACTCTTACCTTGAGCAAATGAGTCCTGATGAGCGAGATGTTGAGCGAGTCCGATGTATAAATCCATGAAACAGTCCGAGAGTCTGGATGCGTGCTGTTCTTGCCGGTGCGTGCGAAAAAGTGTCAAATTTTCAATATGGCTGCGGAATATGAAATTAACGTTGAGCGCTGAAGTCAGTTGAGCGAGATAGCCGGTGAGCGAAACCGGAGTCAAGCGAGAGAGACATCCTCTCGCTCGACGCGGCATGCCAACGAGGCACATCCTCGGCTTCGCGAAGCCCATGCTTCGGCTATCTCCGACTCAACCGAACAACGTGTAGCAAAGCAGCGCAACAGGTAGGCGCACGACGATTATCGATCGCCGTGCGCCAGCTGAATTTCCAACACAGGTAAACGCGTATTTAGGTCTAAGTGGTCGTAACTTAGCCACGCTCTTCAGAAACCTACGCACCGTGTCATCCGCTCCTACTCTATTCCTTGAAACGAGCGATATTGCCGATCTTGCGGAGTTCAACGTACAGCAACTAGCACCCTACATATATCTGATCGTCAGATAACCCAATATAGCCGGTCTCGTAGGGGTAAAACAGTCTAAGCTATTGACCGAGCAATACTTGAACCGTGGACTCAAGGTAGAAGAATACTGTTTTATTATTGCTTGGAACAATGACGCCTTCATAATATATATCGCTTCGATTGGCACACCCTGCTCTACGAATGCCTCGCGGATATTTTGGCTGCCATCAGGCTTAGGCTTCTCACTCTTGGAGGACTGAGTGACCTACAGGGGGATAGCAATAAATCAGTTCTTGGCCTTAAAATCAGTTTTTCCTGAATTAGCGAAACAAAAATCGGGTACCAAGGTTGACTTGGCCAATTCGGCACTACAGTAATGCCTAGAGCTTTCTCTCTTTGTATTTTGACAGAGATTTTAAGATCATTGCAAATGGTGGGAAGGCGTAAAAATAAAGCCGTGATCAACTTAAAGTAAACGCGTCTATTGACAACGCTCTGGGGTCTGGAAATCGAGAACAATATTTTTAATACTTGGCGTCATTGTTATTGGCAATAAGATCAATTTCAGGTGATCTAAACTTTTCTTCAATCAGACTGAAGGCACTGATACATAACTCTCGTTCCATATCAATATTCTTTATGCGACGAGTCGCCTGCCTTAGCAATTTCCTTAGATGCAATGTATTAAGCGAATAGAAAGATGCTCCAAGAGCTGACCGTATTCAGCATCCTGTGAGATTTTCCGTATGATGTATTGCAGACACCGATGCGCTTTTGAATATGAGTTACCCAGATTTACAGGCGAAGAAGTGAGAGGAAGCTGAACAATGTACGGGCCAGTAGTATCACGCTGATGCGTATTGCGAAAATGATCCTCGCAAGCCTGCTCCTCTGGTGTGAGTTGATCGATCTTGGCCTTTGGTGGCTGTTCTTAGACCCAGAATTTTGTGAGTACCTCTTGCAATGCCTGATCATCGTGCTGCACGGCAACATAATGAACAGTAAGTGCTTCAGGTTGGCATGAGTTGATTGGTCTAATGATAAGCCATCCAAATATTGATAATTGTGCGATAGGCGATGATGGTGTGCCCTTGATGATGTTAAGCTTGATAACCTCTCCATAAATATGTGCACCAATTATGATATCAATCGACCGTGGTATGAGAAAGTTCGGATCCGCCAGCTTCAGTTTCACTATATGTGACCATGTCCGTGTTGGTGACTCAAATGATGGTAAATGAGTTGTGATTGTGTTGAGTATGTGAGCCAGTACCGTGACGTTCTCCTTGGTGTGAGTGGAGCACGTGGTAAGTTAAACTGAGCCACATGTCTGCAATGAGTGTCTTCCACCAATCCTCGTGATCGAAATTGATGAGTGCTTGCGTGGTGTGTTGAGTTTACGGTAGAGCTCTTCCATAATAAAAGTCAACTCCGACCCTGAATCGATGAGAAAGCGTGCCTGGTGAGTTAGTATGGGTGAGTGGATGAGTGCGAGTGCGGTTGCTAGTATGGTTGAGCATGTCCGTGTGAGTTGAACCGATGAGAAAATGACTGCGTCAACACCCTATTGTGTTAGCGACTGGGTATCGAGTTGCAGGTGGCGCTGCTCGATGCAGCATTATGTGGTGCCTGCCTGAGCACACTTTGCAACTCCGTGGTGATCGGCATGACGAGGCATTGTGCCTTCCCAGGCAGTTGTAACACAGACTAGATTTCTCCGCCATCTTGCGTCGAGCAGCCACTGTGAGCTGCCGGAACTCCGGACAAATCGCAATGAAATGCCCCCGAGTCCGACAACAATCACAGGGATACACGGACGCGGTGGTGCGAGACGGCGGAGAACTGTGTTTTCCGATGCATAGTGTGCAGGTGATCAGTGAGTCCCGACCTTCGCAGGAGCAGGAATCGCTGACGACGTACGATGCGAGCTGGTTGTGTATTTTGGAGTGGCCTGCACCATCTCCAATGCCCTAATTTTCGTCTCGGTGAATTCCTCGATCCTGGCGAAG
The DNA here is from genome assembly GCA_963942595.1 of Cylloceria caligata. Lineage (NCBI taxonomy): Eukaryota > Metazoa > Arthropoda > Insecta > Hymenoptera > Ichneumonidae > Cylloceria > Cylloceria caligata. The sequence goes on from OZ012705.1 coordinate 53,706,697, forward strand.
TTCGGGAATTCAGATGAGCGACCCGATGAAGTCTACCAGGCTTCGCGTGTGGTTCGGTCCAGCTGACCACTCACCTGCCTTACCAACACGCAATCCCAAAGTTCCTCCTTCGTTGCCAGCGAAGAAAGAACTTTGTTTACCTCCGAGATTGACGTCACCAGAGAGAGCGAGCTCGCATCTCCAGATATTGGTGCCGAGCTGAAGAGTGCGTCCAGCCGTTCCTGCACCAACAACCGCTTATTCTCAAATCGAGACGTGAGTGTCTCCCAAGCCATGTTAAACGATCCGCTGATGAGAGCGAACCCGGAAATAAGCTTTGCTGTCGGATCTGAGACGCAGCCGCGCAGATAAATCAGCCGGTCGACATCGGCTAATCTGATGTTCAAAATGATCAGTGACGTGAATAAATCACGGAATACTAGCCATCCTGCGTATTCGCCTTTAAATTTGGGCAGCTAATATCTGGCAGCTTTGTCTGAGATCTCGGCGGTGTTTTCACTGGTGCAGGTCGATGAGGCTGCCGCAGCCTCTCCATGACCTGCCATGCTGCGATCTTGCCGTTAAGCGCTAACTTAGCCTCAGCCATTTGCAAATTATTTGCAAAATAGTCGTGGTCGAGGTAAGTTGCGGACCAAGAATTTTCAAGGAGCTCATGCTCCTTGCGAAAGTCTGTGTGGAGCTCGTTGATTTACTCGATCATGGTTTCGAGCAATGCCATGGAGATGGCATTGCTCCACGTCGAGATGAGCCGAGATGTGTGTCGAAGGTAGAAGACCCTGGCCTTGTCTTGTGCGTGAGTCGAAATCCGGCTCGAAGGATCAAAATTTTGAGGATTCCCTGATGTTGTTGAATCTGTAATATATTAAAAGGAATGAGTTTTCACTCACGACAAGTGTGAAATAACCAGACCAAAGATGTAGGTAAAGAAAGTGGTCATTTGTTCTACCTCGACTCGCTTTACTACAAAAAAAATGTATTAAAAAATTGCACGAAGTTTGAGTTTGATGAGTTGCACATACAATTATATTAATTACGTGCCAAAATTTCTGCGGTGAAACGTGGTGCAGCCCGCGCTGCAAAGCACGCCACGAGGTCACACTTTTGAGGATGCACAAATTGAGATTTCCTCACCTCACCAAAATTGAATTTAGTTAAATTATGAAGGTGCGCGCTTACGGAATTTTTTGAGTCCTGTTGAGCACGTATTGGTTGAGTAGATCCGAAGTAAGACAGTGAAAATGTCCGAGGTGAGAGCAGATGAAGTTGCTATCCAAGCTGTTTTCACAAGAATGTCATTATTTTCAAGATGGCTGACAGTATGAACGCGTCGTTGTGAGACGCCGAAGTTAAGCGAGAGATGTGGACTCTCGCTTGAGTATCATGCCTGCGAAGCGCTGCCCCGGCTATATTCGCGACAGCCGAGCGCAGCACATCACCTAGTACCTACAGGTCGATGCACGGCGATTATCGATCACCGTGCGGGGGCTGATTTTCCAACAGTTACTTTAGTTTCAAAATAAATCGATCGGCTCCGTCTTTCTTAGGGACCAAAAAATATCAGATAAAAAATATCAGCAGTTATTTTATTCACAACCTTCAATCACCACTTTTTCTATCAACTTGTCTATACCCAGTTGATATCGACTCACTTCCTTGAGTAGAATACTAACTATCGGATGCCCCAGTTGGGTAGGCTTCTCGTGAAACTTTATCTGATATCCTTTGATTACATTGAGCCCGAACGAATTGCTTATAATTTTTCTCTATTCGGAGTAAAAAATCTGAAGTTTGCCTAGCAGACTCTCTACTTACACCTATCTCTCTCGGCGCGATGATTCGCTGCTCCTGTGGCTCCTTGTCTTGCTGCTGAAGTGCTGTTACCTGTTCTTGTAGGACGGAGATGGCCTTGACTGAGCCCTACTAGGTCTATAAATATGAAACCGGAATTTGCCCATAGATGGCCCTAGCTGTCAATGTAGTTACCGTCAAACCGCGTCATTGGCGCCATTTCCTTGTTGACATCTCTGACAAAGATTTTCAACTCACAACAATACAAGTTTCATACAACAGCATAGTTTGTAATAGCGTTGAACATGTCGAATTTTGTGCCTGGAAACTACGATTTGCGGACAGCATTGATTTTCTATTACCAATTGAAGAAAAATGCTGCAGAATCGCATCGAATGCTTGTCGAAGCTTACGGTGAGCATGCTCTTGGTAAATCACAGTGCTTTGAGTGGTTTAAAAGATTCAAAAGTGGCGATTTTGACGTGAGAAACGAAGAACGTGGAAGACCACCGAAAAAGTTTGAAAACAGCGAATTGCAAGCATTGTTGGATAAGGATGACGCTCAAATGCAACAACAACGCGCGGATCAATTAAATGTGACACAAGAAGCCGTCTTCATACGTTTGAAAGCCATGGGAAAGATCCAGAAGATGGGAAAATGGGTTCCACATGAACTGAATGAAAGACAGCAGGAAAACCGAAAAACCACTTGCGAAATGCTGTTCGCCAGGTACGAAAGAAAGTCATTTCTCCATCGAATTGTGACTGGCTATGAAAAGTGGATATATTTTGAGAATCCTAAGCGTAAAAGATCATGGGTAACTCCAGGCGAATCATCGACATCGACTGCAAGGCCAAATCGCTATGGACGGAAGACAATGCTCTGTGTTTGGTGAAATCAGACAGGTGTGATCTATTATGAGCTGCTAAAACCTGGCTAAACCGTTAATACTGAACGCTACCGACAACAAATGATCGATTTGAATCAAGCTTTGCGTGAAAAACGACCAGAATATCAAAAAAGGCAACACAAAGTGATTTTGCTTCATGATAATGCACCATCACACACAGCAAAACTGGTCAAGGAAACGATTGAGGCGTTTAGTTGGGAAATACTTTCGCATGCGGCTTACTCACCAGACTTGGCTCCGTCCGATTACTACTTATTTGCATCCATGGGACACGCACTTGCTGAGCAGCGCTTTACTTCTTACGAAAATGTACGAAAATGGCTCGATGACTGGTTTGCCTTAAAAGAGCAACAGTTTTTTTGGCGTGGCATCCACAAATTGTCAGATAGGTGGGAAAAATGTATAGCTAGCGATGGACGATACTTCGAATAAAATATTTTTTATCATTTTCATACAATAAATGTGTTTTTTCTATACAAAAATTCCAGTTTCATATTTATAGACCTGGTATTCAAATAGCTGCCCGTGTGCGCAGAAAAGGGCTTTTTCTGGGATGGGCATATGAATAAGAATGGTTTCTTAGTCAGATTCACCGCGGGATTCTGCTTTATGTCCTGGCTCAACCTGGTTAGGATTTAAAATATTGGCTTTCCTGGTCACGGAAATGGCATAGTGTACGGCAATGTTAATTTTTGCGATGTCACTAATTTTTCTTACAAGCCAAAGTCTGTCACATTCATCCTCTCGCATTAATAACGTAAGTATAGAACCAACAGCCATCAGTGAGGATCCTGCAAGGTTCTGGATGTCTGCCATGTAATTTTTTTTTGCCTCAAACTTTGGTGTCCTGAAATATGGTTTACTCTTAGTATTTTATTTTATTTTGTTTTATTCTATTCATTTCTCTTTTTTTTTTAAATGATACAGCCAAGAGGATTATTAGAGTTATCATTTATAAACTACAACTGTTGAGATTTTCCTTCCGGATGTACCTTGACCGACCTGTGAATATATCGGAACATGATGAAGACTCACTCGAGGCAAGAGGAAAATAAAACCAGACACCGAGATGTTATATTGAGGAAGCGGTTTGCTACCTTCCTCTTTTATTATAGAAATACAATTTTTATAATAACACCAGTTGAAAAAACATATAAAATTAAGACCAAAAAACCTTTAAATCAGAAAATTTTCCACAATATAAATTTAGAAAAATGCAAATTATAACAATAAATAACCAATTGAGTTTTGAATATTATTGAGCAGCACACAATCATATTGATTGTGCGCTGAGTGAAATACATGAGCAAGCGGTGCCTGCAACGTAGTGATAGCTACGCTGCATGACACGCTCCGACTGGTGAGTGCAAAACCACAAATGATTTAGTAATTTGAATCTGGCCTTATAATGTGAGCAGCACACAATTATATCAATTGTGTGCTGAATATGAATTTGAGACAGCGGTGCGTGCAACGCAGCAACAGCTACGCAGCACGACACGCCGATGCCATTGAGTGCGAAACTTTGTGTGTAATTCACTGCAACCACTCAGCACTGTATTGCAAAGTGATTGCAGTGAATTAATGAGAGAATGTACAATAACCTGTGTTTGAGTGCAGTGATTTTGTGTGCGACCAGCTACGCAATCAGCACTGCTTAGCATACTGCAAACAGATATTGAGGCTATATGGTTGAGCAAAAAATATTCACTGTACTCTCCCAGCAGATTTACTGGGGGAAAATACAGTGAATATGAGGCACATGCTTAATTATATTAATTAAGCCAGCAAAACGACATGAGGAGAACGTGGCACAGCATGTGCTGCAACGCACGCCACGAGTGAGACCAAGTGCTGATGTACCATTTTCTCCTCTCTGACAGTGAATTAATTACGTAATTATGCCAGAGCACTCTTACCTTGAGCAATGAGTCCTGATGAGCGAGAGGTTGAGCTAATCCGATGAATAATGTCCGAGAAATATGCTTGAGAGTCCTATGGATGCGCGTGCTGTCCAGTGGATGTGTGTCGCAAAAGTGCCGAATTCTCAAGATGGCTGCGAGTATGAAAGGTTCGTTGGGCGCTGGAGTCAGTTGAGCGAGACAGCCGGTGAGCGAAACCGAAGTCAAGCGAGAGAGACACCCTCTCGCTTGACGCGGTGTGCCAGTGAGGCACATCCTCGGCTTCGCGAAGCCCATGCTTCGGCTGTCTTCGACTCAACCGACCACCGTGTAGCAAAGCAGCGCAACAGGTAGGCGCACGACGATTATCGATCGCCGTGCGCCAGCTGAATTTCCAACAACAACAATAATAATAATGAAGTGTCACTGCTTCTCAAATTCCTCTAATAGTTCTTCCGTCTCCTCCTTTGGCAGGCCATTATTGACTAGTTTCTTCCAAGAGTTTACGACATTTGTCCTTGTCCGCATCTATTCCGAGAATTCGAGAATCTCCGGGTCCACCGGCACATGTTTTGTTCTGGCTTGTTGATTGTTGTCAGAGTTTTCTGAAAAGCCAAAAAGAAAAACCTTTTGCATTAGCCACAATATATTTCGATTGAAAACAACTCTTGATATTAATATAACAAGAGCTTTCATTGCCTACATATACAGATATGTATTTGTATACCTTGGCTCTGCCAGCAAAAAGGCGGCCCGCGCGTCACCGCAAAATCTGTAACATAGTAAGCAATTACGGGGCCGGGCGGGAGGATAAGTCAAGGACAGGAATCGCAACATTTGTCTAAATAGGCCAACATATCGAGTTCTACACCCAATTTACCTTTTTTTCCTCTTTCTTTGTTAACGCTCGAAAAGCTAGCACTGGCGATGCCGTCGATTCTTCGGAATCAGTATCAGATGAATCCTTCTCGAGTAACGGTACTAATCCGGCTATATCTTGCTGCGTTTTTCACAATTTCGAATGTATCTCGTCGAGATTAATGTTTCGTTTTGACATTTTTTTGACCTGCACTATTTCGCCAAAGGTGAGAGGTAACACCGCGCACAATGAATCGATATGAAGATGGTTGGGCACGGCTAGAGCGAACGTCTAGCAGTCCCCCACCTCCTTTCTAACTTCGCTAAAATTTGGTTGAAACATCTGGCGGGCCGGAAGGGGACCACGTAGTAATATCGAGAACGAGACGGAATATAAATACCTTTTTCTAACACGTGATGTACTGGTATATTTTTTACTCAAAACAACATCATTTTGTGTATAATATTATTATGTATCAAAAGTACTGTAAAAAGCTTCCTGCACATTATAGTAATTTTAACTAACTTGCTCAAAGAATATAGCTCAACAAATTCAAAATAATAATATCAGTCTATTTACTTTAATTTCCTATTTATAAATTAATCATAAAAACATTGAGGACAACGAAAAAAAGGAAGAGTATAAGAAAAAAGAAAAGGAGGGTGAGGAAGAGGGTCTGGAGGAGATTAACAAGTTTTCGAAACAAGCGGCGATAACGAAGGAAAATAAAGAAAAAAAAGAAGAGCAATATTGTAATGATGAGCACGAAGAGGAGATTAACAAAAACTGGTTAGAATAGTAAATTAATATCTAAGTAATGATACAAGTACAGTCTTGCTTTATTCAAGCCAATTAATATTGCTTATCTTTGAGACACTGCTTGCGTAGTTTGATAATGCTTTTGAAACAGATTACAAGTATGCCGTGTTAAGAGAGTTTTCCCTCATGCCTGCGTGCTAGCGCTATCAACGGCGGACGCGGCCAAATACCACCGAGCGTCGAGCCCACGCGCCACGACACAAAGCAGGTAAGAAGACCAGGGGTGCGTTCCACTTTATGTCTGCAACGCTCGCAGCGCTCGCAAACCAGTTCCACATAACGACCGCGGTCGCAATGATCGTGCTCCATACGTCATAGATGGCGTCATTGATCACGACCGTAGTGGACCGTAGCCAGCCCACGACGCTCGCGGTTCATACGTGGGTCGGCGTGGTCGTTAGCTGTTTTCGCGCGCATATTGAAACGAAAGTTGTCTCGGCCTTCCGCTGTTGTGTCAAAATGCCGTCACAATTAGTGTCTTTGTATAGTATTGAAAAAGATTCGGTGATCGACATGATGTCGGTGAAAGATGCCCTACGCGCCCAACATGGTAAATCAACATGGTAAACCATATTCTTGGCATATCATGAAAATGTAGTTGATTCTTTTTTTCTACCATAACCTCCAAAAACATTTTGTATATATTCATATTAATTTATTACCAATATCGTCTGTACTCAGATTTGGATTTTGCTAGCCAGTTGATGGAGGCTGCATTTCAAGACCAGCAGGCAACAACCTCTTCAACTTTGCTGTTGAACCCTTAATCTTCCGCTTCTCAAGAGACTGAGGAAGGGGGAAGTACAACTTCTGATGTGGAAGAATCAGGTATGTCAAGACTTTTGTAAACAACGGTGACAGCTTCAATCTTTTGCAACGGATATAGCAATTAGTGACATATATTTGTATTATGTATTTCAGGCTCTTTATATAGATGGAGCGAAGAATGTGTGTTACTAGAAAATTATAGAATATCGGAGGAAAAATTTAGTAGCAGCAAACAATCTCATAAAAAAATTTGGAGACATTGCCAAAACAATGGACACGGAGGGACATACGGTAACTGGGCCATAGTGCGTGGCCTAAAGAAAACTTACAAGACCATCAAAGACCACAATAGCAAATCCGGAAATAATAGGAAGACATGGCAGTATTTTACGATATATTAACAATTGAATAAAAAATAAGAGTGTTTGATTTCTTAACAGTTTCTGTACTTTTGTAAAAACCATCGTATCCATTTTTGTAGATCATGGATGGTATTTTTTCGAAAAAGGCATGGTGCAACCCGGTGACCACTGCATCATCGTCAGGCTTATCCGTCATAAACATCGAAGCAAGCAGTGTAGCCGGAGCAGATAGTGGGTGTGCTCTCAGTAGTAAATCACGAATCATTCACGAATAATTATTTTACTGTTGGTGGATTTACCTTGTATTTATTATATTGTGTCGGTTATTTTATAGAATCATCCGCATCAAGAAGAAAGACGAATACCACCATCACTTGCGAAACGACTGAGGCAAATAGAAGAACATGAAGAAGCTCGAAAAAAAAGGCATAAAGAGCGAATGGCTATGGACAACAAGTTCCTGGCTTTGCTCGAAAAACTTGTAGAGAAATAATAAAGTTTATACTGTTCGTGTAAAAATTATTACCTTATTGAACTATAATTCCATTCCAATTTAAATGTATTCCAACGTATGTGTTTGAGAATCCGTCCGATGTAGTTTGACCGATCTGTGAATATATTGGAAAAATGTGAGTCTTCACTCACGACAGGGTGATAAATAACCAGACACGTCGATGGTATGTTGAGGAAGCGGTTTATTCTACCTTCCACAATTTGGCATACACAATAATATAATTTGGAAAAATATAACATTAAGAACAAATGTAAAAATCGGTTAAATTTGGAATGAATAAAAATGATATAAATAAATACACCAAAAAAAAACAGATAATTGACAAATATACAGGGTGCGCCATCTCAATCTGGTCGATGGAAGTATTGAATAACTTAGAGAATTTCCAACAGATTTCACAAAGTCGTATTTTTTTATTAAATTTGATTCATTACAATTTATTTTGATTAGTTTCCAAAAACCACATCGATCAAATGTCCGCCTTTATTACTGAGACAAAAATGAGCTCTTTTTTCGGCATTTTCCATTGTATTTGCCAGTGTCTCGGGCGATATCGCTGCGATTTCGGCTCGAATGTTGTTTTTTAGCTCCTCTATGTTCTTCGGCTTGTTGGCATAGACTTTACTTTTTAAAAATCCCCACAAGAAGAAGTCCGGTGCAGTCAAATCCGGCGATCTTGGTGGCCAGTCAATATCACCTTTCTTTGATATCACACGTCCTGGGAACTTCCGACGCAAATAGTCCATTGTTGAGCGCGCAGTGTGACATGTCGCACCATCTTGTTGGAACCGAAATTCCTTAAGACCTTTTTCACGCATTTGTGGTAAAACAAAGTATGCCAACATCCACCGATATCGATCCCCATTGACAGTTTCACCAGCTCTGAAGAAAAATGGTCCAATGGTGGTTTTTGAGCAAACACCGGCCCAAACTGTCACTTTCTCATCGTGCAATGGAGTTTCGTGAATAGTATGAGGATTATCGGTGCCCCACATGCGACAGTTTTGTTTGTTGACAGCGCCAGAGAGGGTGAAATGAGCCTCGTCGGTCATCAGAATTCGCTCCCAAAAATCCGGCTCAGCTTCCTTCATTCGACTAACGTTATTAGCGAAAGCCAAGCGTCGCGGCTTGTCAGTTTCCAATAATCTTTGAGTCAACTGCACTTTGTACGGAAACATGTGAAGATCTTGCTTTAAAATCCTTCTCAAAGTGGTTCCACTGATGTTTAATTGCTGAGACCGGCGGCGGTATGAGACATTTGGATTTTCTGCAACACTCTGTCGAACCGCTTCGATATTTTCATTTGAACGACCTGGACGCGGTCGAGCTTGATGTTGGAAATTCGCTACAGACCCGTGCTCCATGAAATTTGAAGCTAAATGACGGATAGTGTCGCCTTTGGGCGCAGAACGTCCGCGATATTTTTTACGATACGCACGCTGAGTTGACACAACTGAACGATTATATTCAATGTAAAGCGGAACTATTTCGGCGCGTTCTTTCGGCGTATAGCGATACATGGTTGAAATTGTACTGAAATAACCTATACGAAACGTGTTGTACGACGCTGGTCGGTTAAAATCTGTCAGAGTTATTCAATACTTCCATTGACCAGATTGAGATGGCGCACCCTGTATAAATAAACAAACTGAATTGAATTCTGACTTCCAGACTTGAGCAGCACACAATTATATTAATTGTGTGCCTGATGCGTGTGCGGTGAACGTGATGCAGTGAACGCTGCAGAGCACGCCACGGAATGAGAAAATGAGTGCATATAATATGTCAATTATTCATTGCGAGCTCTCAACAGATTTATCTGAGAGAAGTTGCAGTGAATAGGTGAGAGCGCTCGCAATTTGATTGTTTGAGTGCTGTGAGAGAAAAATGAGAAGAGTGACGCAGTCAGCACTGCCTAGAACATTACAGACATAGATTGAAGATGCACAATTGAGCAGAGAATATTCACAGTATTTTCCCAGCAGGTTTACTTGGGTTAACAACAGTGATTATAAAGCACATGCGTAATTATATTAATCAAGCAGGCAAAATGGAGTGAGGAAAACGTGGTGCAGCCCGTGCTGCAGCGCACGCCACAAAGTGAGACAATTATGTTGATGTACCGATGAGATTATCACTCCTCATCGTCATTAAATCTATTAGAAAATTATAACGATGTACGCGTACCTGATTTTGAGTCCTGTTGAGCACGATAGCTGAGTAGATCCGGTGAAAAGTGGTGAAGAATGTCCAAGAGATGTGGAGATGAGTGCGCTGTCCCCGTGGTTGTTCTGAAAAAGTGTCTAAATTTTCAACATGGCTGCGGGATACGAAAGCGTCGTTGGGCGCTGAAGTCAATTGAGAGAGATAGCCGGTGAGCGAAGCCGAAGTCAAGCGAGAGAGACATCCTCTCGCTCAACGCGGCATGCCTGCGAGGCACAGCCTCGGCTCCGCGAAGCCCTGCCTCGGCTATCTCCGGCCCAACCGAACGCAGCGTGCTAGAGCACAGCAACAGGTCGACGCACGGCGAATATCGATCGCCGTGCGCCAGCTGATTATCCAACAGTATGAGGTTCAACACCTTTAACAATCTCCCACGTTCAACACCTATACGAGGTGTGTTAAAAAAATAGTCCACTTACATTCTACTTATATTTATTAACTTTCACAGCAATGTATAATAATTATGACGATTCGTATTAAATTGGGAAAACATCGGCCAAACGGTTCGGATATTACAAAATGTTGGTTTTACAAAAATATTGAAACAAGCTGTTGTGCCGCGGAATATTCCACTCCGTATTTAGTATATTCGGGAATATTCCATAGCAAAGTAACATTGGAATTCGTTCAAGACAGGAAACGAAGTCCAATGCCCGATCGTACGATCGACACCAGGAACGCCGACGCAGCATGAGGCGACTCGCTTGGCGTTCGACGATAGGCTAACACTAAAAACGCAAACTAAGGGATTTTCGTGAAGACAGTTAGCAACTGCTTTACGAAAAGACAGAATTAATTTCGACTTAAGAGAGAACGGTTGGTTCCTCGTAAAATTCTCAGAACAACGCGTAATTGTACTTTCTTACTTTGACATTTAAATAGACAACGGAAAGTTACCGTTGCCTATAATAAATACTTCCTTTTACATAAATTCGTGTTTCCTTCGATAACTCGAGATCCATCTCCTAATCGGCAAACGATCCCCAAAAATAATAACTTTTTAATATTATACCGAATACCGGATAATCCAATTACTCGGTACCGGCATAACATTTGGTGGCAGCGGTGGGATCTGCCGAAGTTAAGTGATTCGCGACTTATTAGGATAAAAGCGTTGTGGACAAAGTTAAGAATACTCTCAAGTGACGACTACGACTCGTGCAAAGGACGCCAGTGTAGTTCGTAAAACCCGACGAATCTAACGCGAAGACGCGAAGTGAACGTCGGTGCGGGGTGACGTATCGGTCAACCGTTTAAAGTCCCGATTGACGGTGTCACGTCAAGTCGCGGAAAACCGCACAAAGTGTGCAACCGAGTACGCGAAGCAGCTACTCGAGAAGAAGCCGTCGCGCAACCATTGGCGACGCACCAAGGACGAACCCAGGAACCAACGGAGATACGGGTCAACGGTACCAGGGAGGATAACTGGACCAGCCTTCGAGGGAAGCTAAGAGACAACGGGTCTACAGCACCGAAGGAACAGCACCCGAGAACAACAGCATGGAAAGGACCGTCTACCAGATCATCTTTCTGTAAGTGGCGGTTACTTTATACTTATACATATAGCCGATAAACTGAAGCCAGTCAGGAAAAATTTTTTGGAATTTTGAAAAAAAAAAAAAAAAAAAAAAAAAAAAATTAATAATTTTGCTGAAGCCAGTGTAGAACCGATATATGGGAAAATATTCCACTAGATATATATTTCTCGTGAGATTTTGTGGGAATATTTTAAAGTAGAGTTCGCAGAGAAATTAGCAAATATGTCAGATCCTAGAGGAGCCCGACCGAGAAATAGGGGCAATTCGCTAGAGACGACGTTGCCCGGCGAAGAAGTAGACCCTACAGCCGGTTTAGCTGCGGCAGTAGGAGACATAGTTTACCAAGCGCGCAGGGCGCTATTCGAGCTCTCGCCGTCGGGGCGAATCCCTTCGACGAGACAAGAGGGCCTTGCGAACCGACTAACGGGCCAGTTCGGCGTAAACCCACGTAGGGGTGCGTCGTTCGGGGATTTCGACAGCAACGCTAGCGATGACCTGCTTGATATGGCCACTGGCGAGCAAACGCCTGAACGCATCACCGAGGACATGGTTGAGCGAGAAATAGAAAATATGCGAACAATAGATCGTATAGGGTTTTCAGCAGCTACCGGTACGACAGCCCGGTCGGTACCAGCGAGAGTACGCGATCGGTTGGAGGCGGCCGACCGAAGCCAACGCGACATGGAAAGAGCGCGACGCCAGTATGAAAGGCTGCAGCGCGAGCACGAACGAGGCCAACGCGAACTTGATCGCGAACTCAGGGAGGCAGAAACGCCGTCGGCAAGACAGAATTTGGCCGACACGCTGAACGAGGTTGGTGCGGACGAGTACGAGCTCATCCACTCCTTAAGAGAGCAAATAGCCGAGCTCCAGCGACGGCTAGGAGGAGCAGGGACGGAGGACATCCCGCCCCCCGCACTGCCCCCGAGACGCACGCGATTCGAGACGCAGAGGCCCTCAAACATGCTCAGCCTCAGTCTCGGAATAAAAATGGTAAAAACGTTCGACGGCAAGGACTCGAAGGCTTTGCCGCTCTTCTTAAAGTCCTGCGAGACGATATTCCGCAGGGTAGCAGAGGAGGAGCATGACACTCTACTGGAGTTAATAGTCATGAGTAAGCTAGAGGGTGCAGCAGCAAGACAACTGCAGCACAAAACCATCAGCACCATGGCGCAACTCAGGAGCGAGTTGGAAGCGTTGTACGGACAACGGAAGTCCCTGGCCGCGCTGCAAATGGAGTTCAGCTCCCTCCGGCAGGGACAGAACGAGGACATCGCCGCCTACGCGGCACGGATGGAGCGGATCACGGTAGACATCGCCGAAATACTCTGCGAACCGTTGCAAACAGAGGATCAAAAGGTCACCGTCGAGAGCGTCACACGACGAAGCGCACAGGCCAACTTCGAAAACGGCCTGCACGGCCAGGTGCAAGTGCTGGTGCGTGCTAGAAATTACCAAACGCTGCATGACTCTGTGGCAGGGGCCATAGAGATAACCAACATGGTGCAGCCTAAGGGAGGGCTAGGGGGAGCGTCGAGCCACCCCAGAAGGTCCCAGGGCGCACCATCCCGGCAGAACGAAAATTGTTTCACCTGCGGGAACGCCGGACACATGGCACGAGACTGCACCCGGAGATCGGGAAGAGTGAGCCTGCCAATGCCCAGTGAAAACAAGTCCATACACAAAGTCGACATCGTGTGCAACTACTGCCAGAAGAAGGGCCACGTGTGGAGGGACTGCAGAAAGAGGTTATCGCTAAACCAGAGCGAACCCGCTCAGACGACGCAGCAGCCCCAACGTCAAAGGGACTCGGAAGATAAGGATAAAAAAATGACAGTAACGACGGGTACCACTCGGAATAGCACGGACACCCGCCCGCTGGCAACGATAAGGCTGAATACACTAACCGCCCGGGAAAAGCCCGCGAGCGAGCTACAACTGCTACAAGTAACGTTGCCGGCGTCTAGTGCCACCGCCAGTGATTTCGATATTATTGCATCGCTGGCCGTGTCTGGGGTACTCACCCTCAAGGCAGACACCGGAGCCCAATGCAGCATCATTAAAGAAGACTGTCTCAAACCCGAGACTATGGTGAAAGACTGCAAAGTGGAATTACAAGGGGTGGCGGGAGAAAAATTTACTCCTCTAGGAATGGCGAACATCACGCTCGAGACGCCGGCCCTAAATGTAGAGCATTGGTTTTACATCGTTCCGAGCACCGTGCCGTTGAAGGTCAACGGACTGCTTGGTATGGACTTCATCAAACATCATAAAGCGGATATCTTGCACGGCGAAATGATCAAACTATACGGACATTGCATGCCGCTTCTAGATGGTTCGGTGAAGATGACCCTGCCGCCGCGCAGCGAGACCGTCGCTTACGCCGCGACCAAGAGTAAATTTATCGGACTGCTCTCCAAAATGGAACTCGGAAAAGGAGTGATAATGGGAGCCTGCATCACGCCGCCGCACGGTAGTAGCTGTGCAGTAAGTCTTATAAACACCAGCGAGCAGACAGTCGAGGTGCAACGCCCCGTGGTGGAACTTGAGCCGCTAGAGATAACGGCAGTGGGTCACGGTCTCGAAGCCGCGACGACCGAAGTATGCACCGTCAGCGCAGAGCGAGGGGCAGACCGCCTCGCACGACTAGCTCAAGAGCTAGACACGAGAAATCTCAATAAGGAAGAACGCAAAGCGCTCGAAGAGATTACGAGGGAATACGAAGATGTGTTCCACCTCCCAGGGGACAGGCTGCCATGCACGCCCATGGTAGAACATGTGATACCCCTTAAGGAGGGGGTGCAGCCTATTAAGGTGCACCCATACAGGCTGCCCGAGACCCACAAGAAAGAAGTGGAGAGGCAGACCCACGAAATGCTGGAGGAAGGCATTGTCCGACCCAGCCGGAGTCAATGGAACGCGCCGCTGTTGGTTGTAGCTAAGAAACCTGACGCGGCCGGGGTGAGAAAAATGCGCGTAGTAGTGGATTTTCGAAAGTTAAACGAGGCCACCATCGGGGATTCGTACCCACTGCCCAACATCACGGAGATATTGGACCAGCTGGGACGAGCCCGATACTACACGACCCTTGACCTCGCCTCGGGATTTCACCAAATTCCGATGGCACAGCAAGACAAGGAAAAAACTGCATTTTCCACTCCGCAGGGCCATTTTGAGTATAACCGAATGCCTTTCGGACTCAAAAACGCGCCACCGACCTTCCAGAGACTAATGAACTCGGCGCTGGCCGGACTACAAGGAGTCAAGTGCTATGTGTACCTCGATGACATCGTGATACATGGAAAGACCTTCAAGGAGCATAACGACCGACTGCGGGAGGTGCTGCAGCGGCTGAGAGAGGCAAAGCTGGCCGTGCAACCCAGCAAGTGCCAATTCCTGCGAAAGGAAACGCAGTACCTCGGCCACATAATTTCTGAAAAGGGAGTGCGAGCGGATCCCCAAAAACTAGAAGCGGTAAAGGAATTCCCGGTGCCAAGAGATGTAAAAGGAGTTCAATCCTTCCTCGGACTAGCCGGTTATTATCGAAAATTCATCAGAGATTTTTCGAAAACCGCTAAGCCGCTCACTGAATTAACCCAGAAAGGCGTTAAATTCGAGTGGACCGCCGTAAGGGATGCCGCATTCGAGGAACTGAAGACTGCACTTACCACGGCCCCAATATTACAGTATCCGGACTTTGAAAAGCCGTTCGTCGTGACAACAGACGCCTCAGACCGGGCGCTCGGCGCGATACTCTCGCAGGGCAAGATCGGGGAAGATTTGCCAATATGCTACGCAAGCCGCACAATGACTAAAGCCGAGTTGAATTATACGACAACTGAAAAGGAGCTACTTGCGATAGTATGGGCCCTCGCTCAATTCCGACCATATATTTATGGTACACGTTTTACGGTAGTGACGGACCACCAACCGCTCACCTGGCTGTTCGGAGTAAAGGACCCAGGTTCGAGACTAATGCGTTGGAAAATTAAATTGGCGGAACATGAGTTTAACGTAGAGTACAAGGCAGGAAAGCGTAATACAAACGCCGATGCGCTAAGTAGAATATACCTTACTACGAGGGCCCAAGCGAGAGCAAAGAACGAAGTCCGTGTGTCGGAAGAGGACAGCACGACGGGGCAAGTAGGCACAACGAAAGACCGCACAAAGCGGACAGCCGAAGATACCCCGTGTAGCCATGCTAGCTCGCTGGAGCGAGGGGTCAAGCTCGCCCGCGAGCGAGACGAGGACAGCAAGCGCTCATGTACGGACAGCCGCACAAAGCGGAGAGCCGAGAATAGCCGGGTCAGCCTAGCAACGCGGCAGAGAGAGAGAGGCCGCGCTGGCCAATGCGCCAGAAGAGGACAGAGAGATTCGCAGCGTGCCTGCAGAACGCTCTACTGAACCCCACAGCCCCGCCGAAAAGCCGTGCGGTCGGGGAAGGGGCAGACCACGCAAGCAAGCAACGCAAGCCACTGGTGAGACTGCGTGCACCGCTAACAAGGATGGAGCGGGCCCAGCACAGCATGGCGGACCCGCGAAGCGCGGAAGGCCGCGAAAGGCAAACGTTGCAAGGCCGCTCGAGAGAGAGAGCGACCCAACGGCGGAGCCACCGGTGGGCACACCGAGTGAAGAAACTGCGGACAGAGAACCGCAAAGGCCAGCTGAGGAAGCGAGGCACGGCGGGGCCCGTAGCCCACGAACTTCCAGCAGCGCAGACGAAGACAGCGTTATAAAAGAGCGCAGCGACTGCCGCAGTGGCGTAGCCGTTCCCTCCTTCGAAGACCGCCTGAAAATCATAAAAGAATACCACGACACCCCCTTAGGAGGGCATCAGGGTATCAGGCGTACACTGCATCGGATCCGGACCAAGTACGACTGGCCCGGCATAAGAAGGGACTTAGAAAAATACATAACATCCTGCGAATCCTGCCAGAAAAATAAAATCGGGAAAAGGGAACGAGTACCGATGGTGGTAACTGACACCCCATCGAGGTCGTTCGAAAAAGTTGCGGTCGACATCGTAGGACCGTTACCGGAAAGCGTCAACGGGAAAAAATATATACTTACGATCCAAGACGCATTGACCAAGTACAGCGCAGCGATTCCACTGCCGAACCAAGAGGCTTCGACAGTAGCAAAGGCGCTCGTAGAAGAATTAATTTGCCGGCACGGAACGCCGGAAATAATATTATCAGATCAGGGTACGAACTTCCTCAGCTCGACCTTCAAAGAGATGTGTCGACTGCTGCGAATTAAAAAAATACAAACTACGGCCTATCATCCCGAATCGAACGGCGCTTTGGAGAGGTCACATCGCACCCTTGCTGAGTACCTAAAAAATTTCATAGATGAGGATCAGGGAAATTGGGACGAGTGGCTGCCATACGCAATGTTTACGTACAACACCACTCCACATACAGGGACCGGATTGTCACCCCATGTATTGGTGTATGGTCGCGAAGCGGAGTTACCGACCGCCGTGAAGCAGGAGCCCCGCCGCACCTATGCATACGACGACTACGTCCAAGAATTACGCGAACGATTACGCGCCGCATGGACTGTAGCACGAGAGAACCTGGAAGGCGCGAAACGACGGTCGAAGACTATATACGACCAAGGCGCACAGGTGCAGGAGTACCGCGTCGGCGAACGCGTACTCCTCCGTGACGAGACGGTGCGCAGGGGGCGGACGGCCAAGCTGACCCCGAAGTGGACGGGACCCCACGAGATAGTGGAAGCGAGGCCTCCCGTCAATTACATCGTCCAGAAGGGACGGAAAATTCAGGCGGTCCACGCCAACCGCCTGAAACTACTTATTGATCATTAAAAACTAAATAAAAACTAAATAAAAGAGGGTTAGGAGCTCCACGGAGCGCAAGGCAAGGAGCTTCAATAAAGTTGGAAACTTTTAGAGACAGATTCAATATAATTAAACTTTTGAATTATAAATGAGATATAAAATAATATAAAATAATATAATAATAAATGTTATAAATGAGAATATAATATAATATAATAATAAATGAGAAAGTAACATAAAAACATAAATTTCCGAAAGATTATGAAACAAAGATGGTTCCGCAATCAGGGCAAGTATGAAGCGGCTCCTCTGAGAAGAGCCGGCGCAGCCCGACGAAATCAAAATATGGCTCCTCGTCGCCGAGCCACGGCCCCAGGCCCCAAAGACAATAAACCGCCCGGCGGTTGTTTTCGCGGCGACGGCGCGTAGCCGCGCGCTCCTGGAGCTCGTCGGTCAGCCAGCGACGATTAGGCCCTGGTACCACGACCAGGCAGCTCTGGAAATAAAAATGAAAATTAAAATAAATAAGAATGTTATGGAAACGCGTAATAATTCCAAGCAAGGTAAGGAGAGTACTCACAATTAGCTCCATTACCGCGGGAGTCACATCATCCCCCCTACAGAGGACTGCCCCGTAGGGCGAGGCCTTGGACACCCGAAATAATACGGTCGACATCGTTCCAGTTGAGTTGTTAGAACAAGATTGAGCCAAAGAGCCCTCAGGCGAAACCTGCGAGACCGCTAGAGAAAGGAGGGGGTACTAACGCAGAAAGCATTCTCACGCTTCTTCCCCTCCCTCCTTACAGGTTGATAGCAGCAAAGGACGGACTAGCAAATCCCACGCAGCATCCTCCAAACTACGTGGTCAGCGCGTTCACAAACACCCCAGGCATCTACTGCGAAGAAATCGGAAGCCTCAAGATAACCCAGTCAACATGGCGGTTGGTAGTCAGGTTGGACCTTGCCGCTCTAATGCACCGAGAAGCTGAGATCAGCACAAATCTACAACGCCTCACGGAGCTGTGCGGAAACGAAACCCGCATCAATGACATATGCCCCATCCTCGACGATTCCGTACTCAGAATGAAGAGAAGGATAGAGATGGGGGTATCGACAATATTTGACCTCCTCGGGACTCGTCCCGTTCGAGAACGCCGAGGGTTAGTAGATGGCCTCGGCAGCATAATCAAGGCCATCACGGGGAACATGGACGCCACCGACGCACAGGAACTCCACGACGAGATAACGCACCTTAAGGCGTCCCATCAGACCTTGAAGGAAGGGCTGAAAAACCAAGTACAGGTTATCAAAACCACCCTCAGCCTATTCAATGAGAGCGCCCAACACATACAGGCCAACGAACGGACTCTACAGGCCCAAATACAACGTATGAACAGCACACTCGACAGAGAGGTATACTACATAAAGAGACGCCAACACTTAGATGAGACGCTCAACGCGATGAGTATTGCTGTCGAAGCATTACTCACCGACGTACAGGAGTTAGCGTGGCTGGTGGACGATATAGCCAGCGGTATGCCCAGAGCAACGTCCCTACCGCCACACACACTCATAGCACACCTAGTCGAAGCTCTACCACACCTACCATCAGGCAGTAGTTTCCCAGTCGCAATAACGCACGACCTAGTGCCAACACTTATGCGACTGGCAGATACCAAGGCCTACAGCGAAGGCAACGCGGTAGTGCTCGTGTTGGATATACCGCTGATTGGGCAGCAACAGTATAGAATTCAAAAGGTATACCCTATACCTACGCGCGCCGACAACGGCAAATACTACTACGTGGATGCAACAGAGACCCACGTCGTAATAGATCTCGAGAACCGTCAATACTTGAGGATGAAGCCCGACGACATAAAAACTTGCAAAACGCTGGGCAAATCATACATCTGCCCACCCAGGGTTCCCACGATTCCAATTACGAACGATGCCCCTTGCGAAGTCCTCATTTACGCGAAAATGAACACTGATAACGGCAAGAAATGCGGAAAAAGGGTCATCGAACTAAACCATCCCCTCATCATTCCAATGCAACAGCGAGGGCGATGGCTGTACGTCGCGCCAACACCCGAACCTGTAGGAATAAGTTGCGGAAAAACTGTTCCCACTCAACACGAAATATTATACAATTCGGGCATACTGGCTTTAGTAGGCGTATGTATAGTAACCGCCCAAGATTTCAGCATAAAAACCATCGGGCGGACCTCACAGATTATCCGGGAAAACTATCTCCCATCATTCAATTTAACATTAACGGAAATTGAAGCTCAGGCACCCCCTACGCAGACCGAGAGGACAATTCCATTACAGAGCGTGCTGCGAGACCCGGAAGAGCTTCAAAAGCTCGGAGCTCGAGCCGACCAAATCTTGGACAACCTCAATACTGCCGGAGACGGGATGCAAAACATCCACAATATGAGTTTTTACTCTCTGGGCGCAGTAGCGCCAATAGCCTTGGTTGGCTACGTTCTGTTTAAATGTTATAGGTATCAACGAAACCGAACACCAACAAGGACAAGCGAGGCAACGACCCCGGCAGCAGCCGAGGTAAACATCAACCTCGAGCCGCTCGGACGACAACAGCCAGAGGAGCAACTGCGATCCGAGCTGGCCAGAGTATGCACCCGTCCCCCCAACCGAGAACGACTCGCTCGGCACGAAAGACGACAATAAGCAGAGGAAAAACTTCATCGTCAACGAATGAAAAAATGAAACATTTTATTGTATTGTTATATAACGCCAATCAGTAAAGTTGTAAGAGGAAATACGAGAAACCAATCGAAGAAAAAATTTTTTAAAGAAAAAATTTTTTCCTTTTAAGGGGGGAGGGATGTTGTGCCGTGGAATATTCCACTCCGTATTTAGTATATTCGGGAATATTCCATAGCAAAGTAACATTGGAATTCGTTCAAGACAGGAAACGAAGTCCAATGCCCGATCGTACGATCGACACCAGGAACGCCGACGCAGCATGAGGCGACTCGCTTGGCGTTCGACGATAGGCTAACACTAAAAACGCAAACTAAGGGATTTTCGTGAAGACAGTTAGCAACTGTTTTACGAAAAGACAGAATTAATTTCGACTTAAGAGAGAACGGTTGGTTCCTCGTAAAATTCTCAGAACAACGCGTAATTGTACTTTCTTACTTTGACATTTAAATAGACAACGGAAAGTTACCGTTGCCTATAATAAATACTTCCTTTTACATAAATTCGTGTTTCCTTCGATAACTCGAGATCCATCTCCTAATCGGCAAACGATCCCCAAAAATAATAACTTTTTAATATTATACCGAATACCGGATAATCCAATTACTCGGTACCGGCATAACAAAGCTGCAAATTGCTACCTGGAGATTCCGCACGATGCTTAAAGCTTAAAGCCTCTCCGAGGAAGCTAAAATGAAAAAAGATAGTTCCTCATAGAGAGCACTTTGAGCATCGTGCTGAATCTCGAGTTAGCAATTTGTAAGTTTCTATTTGCAGCTTGTTCTTGCGGTTTGTTTCATAACTGAATTCCTTTTATCAATTCCTGCATTCTGTGTTCGTTCATGTGAATCATTGTTACGAGTAACATTTTCTTGTGAGGAAGGAGGTGTCTTGAAGAAGGTGTGATAACGATAATTTTATCTCCGCGTAGTGTGCAAATGTTGTGAATCACGCAACATGCTACAATATATTCTGCCATCAAGTCAACCTTTGACATTGGTAAACGATCCAATAAACTTCTCATTCGTCCTGTCAATAAGCTGATACATCTTTCTACGGTTACTCTTGCTGCTGAAAGGTGATAGTTATAATTTATTATTATAAATGCCCATTTTCCCAGAAGGGAGTCTACAGGTGTTCATGTAGCTCATATGCGGCATCCCCTAAAATATAGCTGCCGGCAGGAAACATTTCTGCATCTTTCAAAACATCTGCCACTTCTGATTGTCGAAAAACTTTTTGGTCACGAACAGAACCAGGATATCCAGCGTAGCAATGCGTTATTAAAGTCCTGTGATCACACACCATCTGCAAATAATAGTGATCATGGAGTAACGCTAATGTTCATGATATAGCTTTGTTGTGACTCAATATAATACTTATATACCTACAATTGAATGGAATTGTACCCTTTGCGAAATACGAACGTGTGTGCCGTCAATAGCCCTGATGACTCCTAGAAATCCGCTGGCTATTTCAAAGCCTTGCATAACCCTAACAGCTCTATCACCACTAGGCCACTGAATGAATGTAATACATCTTGAAAACAGAGCATGGGTGACTCTTCGCACAGCTCTAACAGCCGTAGCTCTTTCCACGTTAAACCGATCACAGATTGATCTGTAAAAAAGTTAATCACTTATGTACTTTACAATACAGCTGATATTCAACAAGAAATCTTTGAAAAATATTATTCATTGCTATTAAGACCATGTGAAAAGTTTACCATGTGTCATAGAAGTGTGAGCGATAACATTTTTGGACACATAATTGTAAAATATCAATAATATTTGGAGCAAGAGAGGAGGGTGTATTTCTGCGTCAATGAATTCTACAGAGCTCAAAGCTTTGTTTTTTTTTTTTGACATTCGTAACCATCTATGATAAAGCTTTGTTGAAAAATGTGTGGAATCATGTTGACTGTTCACACACACTCTAAGCTCGAAATAGGACTATTTTTTACCTGTACGTGTCTAGAGTAGCCATTTTCCATATTGCTATGATTAATTGTTGATGAGGGAGGATTGTAGGACAGCCTTTTACTTTCCTGGTTATATCATTACCAATAACTCCGAGAAGGTATTCCAGTGTAGCCTTCGACATTCTGTAAACAGGGAGGAAGTGAGCTGATATGAAGTATTTTCATTATGGAGCTGTGAATGCCCTTGAAAATACACTGCGTTCTATATATTCACAATGACATTAAAAATCCATGTAAAACACAAATTGGAGTAAACATTCACTAACCTAAAATGGCTTTCGAATTTATGGTCCATATAACGATGGACAATATCGTCGTAACTTACTATTCGTGACCTAAGTTTTCGCCTTCTTCTCTCTCGCAGAGCTATTTCCCACTCGTCGTCAGAACTCGATGAACTTTCAGACGCATAATACTTTCTTCAATGCCTCGCCAAATACTAACGATTTCGACAATACTCATGCTTGGACTGTTTGCACGTTTGCAAGCCTCGACGTCGACTACTCGACTCGATAGCAGTCATGTTGTGTCGTCTGGCGTTGCGTTTGCCCGCAATGCGTTCCATTAAGAGTCATCGAGCGAGGGCACACAATTAATATAATTGTGTGCTGCTCAATAAGATTCAAAATTCAATTTGTTTATTTATTTTTATAATTGTGTATTTTATCTAAATTTATATTTCGGACAAGGTTCTAAATTAAATCAATTTGGTGTAAACTTTAATTGGAGTGTCCACGCATTTTCTGTTAAAATTGTATTTTTACAATAAAAAGGAAGGTAGAATAAACCACTTCCTCAATATAACATCTCGGTGTCTGGTTTATTTTCCCTCTTGTATCGAGTGAGGCTTCATTCTTTTTCAATATCTTCACAGATCGGTCAAGCCATCCGGACGGATTCTCAACATTTTTGTTGATTCTCAACATTTTTGGTCCTTCGAGCCGGATACTCGACTTGAGCAAGAGAGACCAGGGTTTTCTACCTTCCGCTCTCATCTCTATACGCTCATCGGCTCATCTGGAGTAGGACTCTGCGTAGCCCATCGCAGGATCCTCATCGGCTCATCACCTCGTCAAGCGGAGCAGCAAGTGGGGTAAAGTACTTCTCTGCGGAGAATCTTCGTTACTGTCTAACTTTCTCTACTTGTTCCGTGTGCAACAGGACTAACAATGTCTGAGGGCACTCCGAAAGACTCTGGGGTGGCACCTGGAGTTCTGGACGAGAAAATGACATTGGTGGTTCCTGGGGCCGGCGTCATTCCGAGGAAGACCCGATCACCGTCTCGACTGACAACCGAGATGGTGCTAAAGGTCCAATCGCAGCGGCGCCGGATTGCTCGTTTGCACACGGTCATTGCTCTGCTTAACGAGGGCGCAGACTCCCTCTCCATGGCTTCGCTCAGTTCCATGGTCGAGTAGGTCACGGCCTCCGACCTGCATGGACCACGAGTACTTCGCCGATGATTTGCAGAGCATTGAGGTGAAGCTCGCACTCAACTGTAAGATCATAGCATGGAAAGCCATGGAGAGGTTGTGCTATAACTGCCTCAATCAACACAATAGGATGTCGCCGCGGTCGTCCTCTCATCGGTACATCTCACACGG
The DNA here is from genome assembly GCA_963942595.1 of Cylloceria caligata. Taxonomy (NCBI): domain Eukaryota; kingdom Metazoa; phylum Arthropoda; class Insecta; order Hymenoptera; family Ichneumonidae; genus Cylloceria; species Cylloceria caligata. The sequence goes on from OZ012705.1 coordinate 53,730,498, forward strand.
AACTGCTCAACATTATTGGCAACTGCATTAGCACACATACACACATCGGTATCAGCTCATCAAGCAAGACTTCTCATCGATCCTGGGTCGGAATTGACTTTCATTACGGAAGAACTCTTTCGTAAGCTCAACGCAACACGCAAGCACTCATCAATTCCGATCACAGGGGTCGGTGGAAGGCGCTCAACGCAGACACATGGCTCGGTACAGCTCACACTGTGTTCCACATACACCAAGGAGAAAGTCACGGTACTGGCTCACATTCTCAACACGGTTACTACTCACTTGCCATCCTTTGAGTCGTCAGTTCGTACATGGCCTCACATAATGAAGCTGAAACTGGCTGACCCTGACTTTCTCACACCACGACCAATCGATATCATAATTGGAGCAGATATTTATGGACAGGTTATTAAACCAAATATTCTCAAGGGCACATCATCTGCACCTATTGCACAATTATCGATATTTGGGTGGCTCATCATTGGACCAACAAACTCATGCCAATTTGACGCACTCGCTGTTCATCATGCTGCGGTGCAACATGACGATCAGGAATTAGAAAATGTGCTAACGAAATTTTGGATTCAGGAAGAGCCACCAAAGGACACAGTAAGTCAACTCACACCAGAGGAGCAGGCATGCGAGGATCATTTTCGAGACACGCATCAGCGTGATTCTACAGGCCGGTACATCGTTCGGCTTCCTCTCATATCATCGCCTGCGAATCTTGGAAACTCACACTCACGAGCACTTCAGTGTCTGCAACACACGCTACGGAAAATCTCAAGAAATGCTGAATACGGTCAGCTCTATACAACGTTCATGGACGAATATGAGCAACTCGGTCATATGGTGAGGGCATCAAAATCATCTCCAAGTGAAAAACATTATTACTTGCCTCACCACGGTGTTCTCAGACCAGACAGTATTACCACGAAATTACGTGTGGTATTCAATGGGTCGAGTTCCACTTCATCAGGAAAATCTCTCAATGACATCATGCACACCGGACCGAATTTATTGCTCAACATTTCGGACGTGCTCATTTGGATCCGTCAACACAGACACATCTTCGCCACTGACATAACAAAAATGTATCGTCAGATCCGAGTTCATCCAGAGGATTGGAATCTTCAACGGATTCTATGGAAAGATGGTCAACTCAATCCCGTACCTTTTCAACTAACTACGGTTACATATGGTACAAAGGCTGCGCCATATTTGGCAGTTCGAACACTTATGCAGCTAACCGAAGATGAAGGCCATCGGTTTCCGCTTGCTGTGCCAGCTATCAAATTTGGCAGGTATGTGGATGACATCTCCGGTGGGGCGGATTCAACTCACCAGCTCATTGAAATAGCTCAACAGCTCAAGGACTTGTGCATGGCGGGCGGTTTTCCACTCGCCAAGTGGCACTCGTCAGACCTCAAAGTGTTTGCTAATATCTCATCATCATCGTCAATCTCAGCTATCTCAACGGACGACTGCGAGACAAAACTCTTGGCTTGACTTGGCTTCTTCATGAGGACAAGTGCACATTCTCTTCACGGTTCAACTCAGCTCAGGAAATTTTCACACGCCTCGATTTCTCCGAGGTGGCTCAACTCTTTGATCCAATCGGTTTCGTCTCACCAGTTGTGATAAGAGCCAAAATACTCTTGTGAGAGCTTTGGCTTCACAAGCTCAACTGGGATGGTCCACTGCCATCCCAGGTCTCAACACGAAGGATTGCAATAAGAGAAGATCTCACTTGTCTGCAGACTCTCAATTCCTCGGTGGTTTAACACATGGAGCAACTCAACAGTGGAATTGCACGGCTTCTCTGATGCATCTCAACTGGCCATGGCCGCAGTGATTTATATCACTGTTGACTCAACTTCCACAGGAAAGGTGGCTTCACTTGTTTGCTCAAAAACGCGCGTGGCACCACTCAAGAAGCTCACCATACCAAAGCTTGAACTGACTGCAGCTTTGTTGTTGGCTAAGCTGGTTGCATACGTTCAAGCCACACTCAAGGTTAAAATTTCATCTACTCACCTGTGGACGGACTCATCAGTAAGTCTCACCTGGATCAAAGCACATCCTTCTCGATGGAAGGACTATGTCCGAAATAGAGTCGCTCAAATACAAGAACTCACACCCAATGCTCAATGGCGTCACGTGGCAGGCACAAGTAATCCAGCTGACTGTGCCTCGCGGGGCATATCAACATCTCAATTATGTTCTCATCAGTTGTGGTGGTCAGGTCCACCGTAGATGGTGACGCCTGATGAATTTTGGCCGAAAGCCACAACTGACGTAGAGAATCTGAGCATTATGGAAGCTCGACCGGGGGTAGCTCTCCTCGCCGCAATACAAACGCCAGAGTATCGTTGGGAACTCATTTATCGCTGTTCATCGCTCTTAAAATTATGTCGTCTCACCTCATTTCGTGTCAGGGCGGTGGCAAAAATGAGGAGGAGGTTAGAATCGGCAGGAAACGATCCACTCACTGCGAGAGAAATAGCAGCAGCAAAAATGTTTTGGACAAAAGCAATACAAGCCGTGTTTTTCAAGCACGAGATACAAGTGCTGCAGTCAGGCTCGCAAGTTCCATCTGCTCACCCCTACAGTCGACTAACAGCTTTTATCGACGAGGAGGGTGTAATAAGAGTTGGAGGTCGTCTTGCGGAATCAGCACTCACTTATGAAGAAAGGCATCCTGCCATTCTACCTCGCCACTCTCGATTCACGACTCTCATTATAGGGCAAGCTCACGTGCGTACTCTTCACGGAGGCACGCAGCTCACACTAGCTCAAGTAAGACTAACGCATTGGATCATTGGCGGTAGAGCTCCTGTGAAATCTCATATATTACATTGCGTGGTGTGTGCTCGACAGGGAGGAGTTCGTGCACAACAATTGATGGGCCAGCTTCCTCTGTCACGAGTCACACCATCGCGCATTTACTCACACAGGAGTAGACTACGCCGGTCCTCTCACGCTCAAAACTTGGAAGGGACGAGGCAGTAAAACACACAAAGGCTGGATCTAGGTTTTTGTGTGTCTCGCCACTTTGGCTCTGCATCTTGAGGCCGTCAGTGACTACTCAGCTGACGGCTTCCTCTCAACGTTCAGGCAATTCTCATCGAGGCGTGGCATTCCTCACACCATCTATTCTGACGGTGGCACCAACTTCGTTGGTGCACACAAATTCATACGTCAGATGTTTAGGAAGGCTTCGTAAGAGCATCATCTCATCGCTTCTTCTCTCGCAAATCAACAGATTGCGTGGAAGTTTAACCCACCTGCGGCACCACATATGGGTGGAAAATGGGAAGCAGCTGTAAAGTCCGTTAAATTTCATCTGCGGCGAACGGTGGGTGATACAGCACTCACGTTCGAAGAGCTCTCAACGGTGCTTGCTCAAATTGAGGCTATACTTAACTCAATGCCTCTGGAACCGCTCAGCGATGATCCAGATGACTCATCAGCACTCACGCCTGGACATTTTCTCATTGGTGGAGCGCTCACAATGGTCCCAGAACCGAATCTGGAAGATTTGGCAATCTCACGGCTCTCAAGGTGGCAATTGTTGCAGCAATAAATACATCAATTGTGGCGACAGTGGTCTGCACATTGATTACAACGGCAGCAGTCAATTTCAAAGTGGCACCATCCTAACAACATTATCAAAGTTGGCTCGTTGGTCCTGCTCACGGATGAGCGCTTTCCACCGTGCAAGTGGCCACTTGCACGAGTCACCGAGTTGCATCCGGGCAAAGACGGGCTCACCAGGGTGGTGACACTCAAAACTGCTACCACTACGCTCACCAGGCCGATCTCAAAACTTGCTGCCCTGCCAATCTCATCCAACACCCAACAATAATTAATCATCAACCCCGTTGCTGATGGCGGGCGGAATGTTGGAAAATCAGCTGGCGCACGGCGATCGATAATCGTCGTGCGCCTACCTGTTGCGCTGCTCTACCACGCGTTGTTCGGTTGAGTCGAAAATAGCCGAGGCATGGGCTTCGCGAAGCCGAGGATGCGCCTCGTTGGCACGCCGCGTCGAGCGAGAGGATGTCTCTCTCGCTTGACTTCGGTTTCGCTTACCGGCTATCTCGCTCAACTGACTCCAGCCCCCAACGAAACTTTCATACCCGCAGCGATCTTGAGAATTTGGCACTTTTGCGACACATCCATTGAACAGCACACACAACAGGACTCTCGGACTCTCGGACCTTTTTCTCTGTCGCAATTCACCGGATTCACTCAACTTTCAAGCTCAACAGGACTCAAATACACGGTAAGAGTACACCGTCACAATTCAGTGCAATTCAATGTCGGTGAGGAGTAGAAAATAGCGGTACATCCACATTTTGTCTCACTTGTGGCATGCGTTGCAGCACATGCTGTACCACGTTCTCCTCATGTTATCTTGCTGGCTTAATTATATAATATAATTAAGCATGTGCCTCATCTTCACTGTATTTTCCCCCAGTAAATCTGCTGGGAAAGTACAGTGAATATTTTGCTCAACCGTACAGCCTCATCCTATGTTGTATTGTGCTACGCAGTGCTGACTGCGTAGCTGGTCGCACACAAAATCACTGCACTCAAGCAAGGTTATTGCAAATGCTCTCATTAATTCACTGCAACCACTTTGCACTACACTGCTGAGTGGTTGCAGTGAATTACACACAAACATTTTCGCACTCAATGGTATCAGCATGTCGTGCTGCGTAGCTCTCGCTACGTTGCACGCACCGCTGTCTCAAGTTTAAATTCAGCACACAATTAATATAATTGTGTGCTGCTCAATAAGATTCAAAATTCAATTTGTTTATTTATTTTTATAATTGTGTATTTTATCTAAATTTATATTTCGGACAAGGTTCTAAATTAAATCAATTTGATGTAAACTTTAATTGGAGTGTCCACGCATTTTCTGTTAAAATTGTATTTCTACAATAAAAAGGAAGGTAGAATAAACCACTTCCTCAATATAACATCTCGGTGTCTGGTTTATTTTCCCTCTTGTATCGAGTGAGGCTTCATTCTTTTTCAATATCTTCACAGATCGGTCAAGCCATCCGGACGGATTCTCAACATTTTTGTTGATTCTCAACACATCACATTATTGCATTTTAAAATATAATATTTCTTGTTAGGAACAGTTTTTTGCATTTTTCTCGAAATATTTTTAATATTTATAAGACGTATTATATAATTTATAATACTTGTGTGAACCATGAAAAAATGGTTTAGAAGTGAAACAATTCTTTAAGTATATATTTCAACAGTATTATTGTGTGTGGATTGTACAAAGTCCTGAAAAATACTAATCTCTAAATGTCATAAAAAAAGTACTAGCCGGAATAGTTATTCTGTACATTTATATTTAAATTGAGATACTGGCGTGCAAATATGTTATAATAATCTGTTTGTCATTTCTCATCAATATTGCCCATGCTTTTATGCCACAGACTGTAATGCAATGTACACCGAGAAACATTTGCATTTTCTAAATTAGAGTACCTATTGTATATTCTATAAGCTCTGTAACGTAAATTTGCTCCTCAACGCACCACGTTACCTATGACTGGTCCAAGTTATTTTTCCTTCCTTTTTATTTTCTCTTTCGAGATGGGCGCCAGGCGCTTTCGCGCCGGAAGGAAAAATACCGAGTTGGAGGACCAGTCTCGACCCAGGCCAGCTACAGCTGTTCAAGGCAGAGTGGGTGGTTCGGACTGTCAAGCCACTTATTAGTCAAACAAAAATAAAATAAAATACAGATAAAATCAATTAAATAAAATAATCCCTTAAAATCCACGAACCAAGTCGAATAATAACATATGGTCAATAACTACGACCGAACGAAACCAATCCAGGGAGTCAGCTAAATAAATAATAGTATAAATAAATAAATAATAATAGATCAATAAATAAAATGATGACAATAAATAATTTTAGACAACCGCAGCAAGCACGGGACTCACAAACTTCTTTATTTCTCCAATAAACATCAATTTAGAATTTAACTAAAATGTCCCGTAAAATTAGTCTCTCCGTTTTTAACAATCTTCCAAATCCAGTCCGGTATCTTAACTTCAATTTTTAATTCGACGGCAACAGTTATCCCGTTCGCTCTCTCTCACTCGCATACCCTGCAGATGTCATATATCCTATCTCGCTTGCTACGAATCTCGAATAATATTCCCCGACAAAGCCAAATATTCGGTTGTCTCAACGCCCAGCTCGCGGTACAGCCTATTGCGAGCTAATCCCAAATACATTCAAAAGAACCATAACAACGGGACGTCGGAAGGTCACGTACGCGAGGGTCGACTAGTTCAAATCTCTTATCTTGAAAATCGCAAGCAAGCGACAGCTAATATGTCGGGAACGACGATTGATTAATAAACCCCCCCAAATTATATAAAAAGAAAATGAGAAAGTCCCAATTAAATTACTGACGTCCGAAATAACGATAATAAGAATAATAGATAATTCTAACAATAATAACCGAACTAATAAAAGCAACGAACAATTTAACGAAGTGAGATACGCTACCGACCGTACAAGTCCCTCTAGACCAAGTACAACAGACGGGACGACGGCCGAACTCGCACTACTTCCGAATGCAAAACGAAAAATAATAACGTACTGTTCGATAGAATCGGAAAAGAATAAATAAAGTATATTAAATTACGGTACGTCAGTCTAATTAAAACCAAAACGTTAACGCCAAGCTGTCCAAGGCCATAAAATGAGTCAAAAAGAAATAAACTAAGTCATATAAATCTAAGTCAATTATTAGGTAAAATCCGCGACGCGGTCTATCCCGTTCCAATCCCACACAAACCAATTAACAAATTCAAAACACTCCGGGATAACGGCCTAACGCGCGCACGGTTTAACCGTCCTCAAAACACAATTAAATAATACAGTGACTTTCTCCCGGTTTCTACCAGTTACATGATCTCGAAGTTACACTCTATAGACGCCGCGGTTCCCGATACAAATTAATACTCTGCACGCGGTGTGCCAGAGTCGCAGGGGTGACCAAGCTCGAAGTAATTAATAGATAACAAATTGAATGATAAAATAATAAAATAATAGCGAAAGACCGTAGAAGGGAAGAGAGCTCACCGGGACGATGCTGCCGTGACGTTCCTTGAAATACCGGGACGATGCCACGATCGTATTGATTCGATTCCCTTCTCGATTAGATGTCGGGTTCGGCTTCTCGTTTAAGTTCTCGTCTCGATAAAGTGTTTGATTCGGCGACCCGATGAAATCCACGGGCATCCACAACTTGCCGATGGGCGGGAATTACGTGAACAGTAGAGCGGGACAATGATAATCTCGACGCTACGTCTTTCTCGCTCGACGATCACCGGGAAAAAGCCCCGAGGTCCTGCCGGCACGCGTGCCCGTAACCTATGATCCCCACTTAACCCGCTAAACTCGGTTAATTGGGGGGGAACCGGCGTCGCACGCTGACCGCGACTAGCGCTTCAGCTGGCCAATATATAAATTAGCGACAGACAATGCCAGCGTTGCGTAGTCCAGCACATGACTCTCGGAGATACATAGATTCCCGTGAGTCGACGGCCGCTAAGGATGGAAGGCCGCGTACTCTTTGGTGCGTCGTCGGGAACGTGGCGTATTCCGACCAAGAAAACATAAAATATCGGTCCGAAGTTCCCGAAGTTGTCCCATTGCTCTCCTGTCCCTCGTACTCCCTCTCCATCCCTCGGTCGTATCGGACGCGTTATATATATAAAAAAAAATACAACAAAAAAAAATAAAAATAAAGAATAAATAAAATACGGAAATCACCCCCTGCAGCCCTGAGCGATCGTGCTGGTAGCCGTTGAGCGAGGAGGACGCAGCTCGAGTATTCTGCCACGTTACAGCTCTTTTAATATATATTCCTTCCAAGTAACGATATTCTTTGTAGAACTTAATGTTTATGGAATTTTCTTACTTTTAGTATGCACAGCTTAATCACGAAAACTCAACTTCTGCAAGGAGAATTAATTGTTTAAATATATTTCCATACACTGTATGTCAACAGTGCATATACCCAAGGAATACATCGCAGTCTAAATGACATCATTTTGACTTTAAATAATATAATTTTGACAGTTAAGCATTTCTTAGGTATTCCTTGGGTATACGTTAAATGTTTGTTCTGTGTATTTTTTCTAAAAATGGCTTACAAAGTGGCTGGGTGCCTGAAGGAAAATTTGACTGATATGTCGTGAACCTCGAACCCATACAACGGGAGTCTAACCAGGAGCGCGTGCGCGAGCCGGCGCTTGCGACTACTGGAGACGAACGCTGGATGCCGAGTAGTTAGTCAGAGGTAGCAACCGACTCTGGAAGGTAATCGAGGAGAGAACCAACCAACGAAAACGTGGTACGAGCAACGCGGTGTGCGAGCAAGGCCCACACTCGAGAGTACGAAGCAGGCAGATCGCGTGAGGTACGCGAAGATATTAATTGTTGTAGCGCGGTGTGCGCGGTGAATAAATATATTAATTGTTGTAGCGCGGTGTGCGCGGTGAATAAATATATTAATTGTTGTAGCGCCGTGTGCGCGGTTAATATAAAGTTTGCTCGAAGGTACGAGCGTGTGACATTGTAGCGCTGTGTGCGCAACCCAATAAAGACCGCGTCGTTTGTAATAAAGATCTCTTTCTCATTGCGTTCTGAATCTGACAGGCCCTATCTATTCTTGTCCGAGACGGCATTCACGACATAAATCAGAAGTGGGATTCGAACGCTTGAGATAGAGAAAGAAAACATCGCGAGAATAGTGCCGCGACAAAGTGCCAAAGAGTGAAAAAGACACGATAAAATAGAAAGTGGAAAGACACGATAAAATAGAAAGTGAAAAGACACGATAAAATAGAAAGTGAAGGACAAAGTGTGTATAAAGACAAGGAGTGTAAACGCTAAGGGACAAAGCATATAACAATCAAAAAAAAAAAAAAAAAAACAGTGATACTCTGTAAGTGACGGCTAGGAACGCGCGCAGACACGCGCTACGATTTACGCGGGCAGTCGGGTTGTGTGAGTGAGAAACGACGTACAACAACACATCGCCGACCGCGCCAGAACAAAGCCACCATTGAAAACCGTAGAACTTTCGGGAAGCTTGCGGAAGGCACACGGACACATAACCAGCCCGTGCGAGTGTAAGGAGGGAGAGTAGTGTGCGACGAGAAGAAGTCATAGCGGCGGTCGAAGACTTCGAAGACTTCCAGCCTAGAAACATGGAGGAATTCTTGACGCCACCAACAGGGAGCCAATCAGAGGCCGAAGCCTCCGACGAAGACAACGCAACTATAAAGGAAGTGGAGATCGGGGAACGCCCAATGACGGGGGACGCCGCAGAGGTGCGTGCACGCGGAGACGACCAAGTAGGGAGAGGGGCGACACCACAGCACGCCAACGTACAAGTAAGTAGCACACCGATCAACCCCAGACGGCGACCCGAACTAGAGAGGGGCGAAACGGGGGGAGTTCTGCCTCTACTCGCAGAACGCCTAATGAACATTGAACGAAGTGGGGCGCGAGAATCACGGGACGAGAATGCGATAGTGCGCGCCGTTGAGAGGCCCGCGAGTGACGCGACGCGACAAGCAAACACTGTGAGCGAGAGTGAGCGAAGAGAGATGCGCGAGTGGGACGACCGCCAGCGCGAGCGAGCGAGACGCGTAGACAACGAGTTCCGACGGGAAACCAATAGAGACAGTAAACACGCACTAGAACACGCGCGATCAGACCATACGGGCGACCAAATAATCTATTATGAACGCGACCGTGGGGGAAGTGCGACGATCAATGAACACGAGGGTCGCGCGAACGAAAGAATCGACGACGAACCGAGAATAATAGAACGAATGAGCGACAGTTTCGACAAATTGACGCTACGACCTGACACAAGGAATGAGACCACGCGCTACTATTATCGGGAGACGCGAGCTGACGAAAATACAAATCGACACGAGACGATTATTAAAGAGGACATGCCGCGTTACGCACGCTACGTGCGTGAACAAAAAATTGATATTGGAGGCTACGGCCATCAATATGAAGGGCCGCAACGAACGCAATGGTGCTATCGAGAGGGCTACGACCGCGACAGACCAAGTGCGCGATACGCACGCGAGATTCCGCGACGCGTACGAGAAACCGATGACAATAGCGAGGAACACGACTATCCGAACACAAAGCGCGAGCGCGAAGGGCCACGCCGTGTTCGCTGGCGGAACGATTATGATAGCGAGAAGGAAGAAGGCAATATTCCGCGACATTTTCTGCGAGTGCGAAATGCGATTCACGGCGAGGGGGATCCGTATTTCCGTCGGGAACACGAAGAACCGTGGCGAGCCCGACCGACGACGATAAAAGATACCGATCGATACCGTCGGCAGGATAGCAACGATCGGCATACCGGTAGTAATGTGTACCACGCAACGTCCGATCTGATAAAGCACTTAGAAACATTCTCGGGACGAGACGATGCAGTATCACCGCGAGAATGGTTGCGCGGAGTCACACAGATGGCGAAGACGCAGCGATGGGACGACCAGTACAAACTGGAAATAGCGAAAATGAAGCTGACCGGAGCAGCGAGGCAATGGCTCAGATTCGAAGCAGCCGGGATCTTCACATGGACAGACTTTCGAGACAAATTCATCGAAATGTATGCTTCTGCTGATACATTCGGGGAACGCTGGAAAACAATGACGAGGCGGCAACAAGGACCGATGGAACCCGTAGAAGACTATTTCCACGCAAAATTAGGACTGTGCGCAAATTTACAGATGACCACGGAAGGCGTGAAGCAAGAAATATTAGAAGGGATGCGACATCCAGAGGACGGCGTGGGCCTATCTGCAATACCCCATAAAAACATGGGCGAATTCTACGCAGCTTTGGTCAAAACGGTAAAGACCAGACAAGTTCGAGAAAAGCGATTCCCACAAGGTCAAGAAGAGAGTAATCGACCAAGTCTACGGGAAAATACGACACCGGAGACAAGACCAGTCGAACGAACGAATAAACCTATACTAAGGTACGAAGGAACTGGACGACCAACCAGAAGCAGCGACGACAAGTGGAAGTGTTACAACTGCAACAGAACGGGTCATTTGGCACGAGAATGCCCCGAACCACGAAGAGAACCACGTTGTTGGAGATGCAACGAGATGGGTCACCGAGGGAACGAGTGTGGGAAGGATTACCAGCGAATCACGAGACCGATACACCAAATAGAGACCGAAGAAAACAACGATATAAACAAATACGTGAAAACTTTTAACGCAAATGATCGACCCATCAAGGCAATGATAGACATGGGAAGTGCCGTGTGTACAATTCGGGCGTCAGCGGTTATCCGAGAACAATTCACGTACGAACCAACAGTCACCGAACTTCGAGGATGGGGGGCCGACCCTGTGATACAGATTTCGAGAGGCAAGACTAACACGGACGTCAGCATCGACGGAGTGATGGTGCCAAATCTGCCGTTTTGCATTGTAGCCGATGACGCACAAGTGTATGACATCATCATAGGACGTACGTATACGGAGAAACCCTCGGTCATTTTCACCAAGAGGAACAACGAGCTTCTGTTCACCACCGATGAAGAAAAATATTTATTTCAAATCACAACGGAAGAACAACGCGGATCAGTCATGAATGTGAATAACGAAAAGGTAATAATACAGGCGCAGTCGATCCATTGCATCGAACTAAGTTACAACGGACAACCGGCGACGATACCGATCGCGAACACAGGACGAGACACAGAGACGATCAAACCAACGCAGTACGTACCCGGCGGAGCCATCGAGGAACTTTGGACGACGCCAAGAAGAACAGCGTGTGCACGCATCGAGAAAGCACAACTCGACGTAGGAGCGAACCAGGACGAGGAAACCAAGGACGAATTGACGCAACTATTAAACAAGTATCGAGATTGCGTGGCGCTCTCGTTGCAAGAACTAGGAAAAGCCAATGGAATAAAAATGGACATAATCGAATTACCCGGAAGCAAACCAGTACAGGCTAAACCATACCGCGCGACACCAAACGAGCGAGACGACATACGGAGAATCATCAGCGAATGGAGAAAGGCGGGTGTTACGTCCTGGGTTTTTAAATGGGAGACGCGACGAAGGAATAATATTTTATTTTCCCCATTTTGCGACAGAATGTGCTGCCTCGGGATTGGGACACGGTCGACCTGTCGAAATATTTTATTTTCCGACAAAACAAGTGGGTTTACTCACCTTAAAACTAGTTGGCGCCGTTCCCCACGAACTAGTCGAGGACGACGACGGGACGCTCGTCCGAGTCCGAATCGGTGGTGTCGGAAAAATTTGCGGGCCCCGGTTGCGGCTGGTGAGTCGACGACGATGTTGACGGTCCCGGTTGCGGCTGTGCTCGTTCCTCGTCGGGACGGATCGTGCAGCGTTGCACGACCATGGGCCGAATAGCTGCCACAGGAACCCGTTTTAGGGTTCGCCCGCCCGCGCCGTCGGACCAATCGCGTAATTGGATCGTTACGTTAGTTAATCCTCGGTTAGGATTCGGTGCGGTGTCTACGATTTCCGACGCGGGTCCTCGCGACGACTCGGACTGTTTTTCTCGGAGTTGTCGTCCTGCACGTTTACGGGTTTTGCCCATCTAGATTTTCAGGTAATTAGGACCGGTTGGTGAGAAAGACCGTTGTCCACTTTCTTTGTGGTCATACGGTGCTTCCTCGGAAAAAGAATAGAACCCGCATGTAGGACCCTGAGGTACCACGCGGATTCGTGAAATAAAGAGGAACGGAAGGGTGTGCAACTGTTAGTTGACGCCGCGCTCCCTAGGTAAAGATCCCCCGGCGCGAGTTTCCAAGCGCCACCAGGGTGTAGAGTGCTGCAGACTCGCAACCAGGTGCGGGACCAAACAACACGTGATCTGGAGGTGCAACGAGGGTCGCGCTCCAGATCACCTAGTCAGAAATGAAAAGCCAAAGGCCACGGGGGCCCTACGACCAAGCGTCACACAAAGTAGCTAGCCCACGAGGGAGAAATCGCGGCCGGCTTGGCAACTGAAAACAGTAAAGTAGGCGGGAGTTTGGGTATACACAGTTAGAGGATCGGCGTCCACATTGAGGGTGGGCGCGCGAACCGCTTGGAAGAAAAATGGAACCCGCGTGTAGGACCCTGGGGTACCACGCGGATTCGTGAAACAAAGAGGACGGAAGGGTGTGCAACTGTTTAGTTGACGCCACGCTTCCTAGTTAAAAGATCCCCCGGCGCGAGTTTCCAAGCGCCACCAGGGTGTAGAGTGCTGCAGACTCGCAACCAGGGGCGGGACCAAACAACACGTGATCTGGAGGTGCAACGAGGGTCGCGCTCCAGATCACCTAGTCAGAAAGGAAAAGCCAAAGGCCACGGGGGCCCTACGACCAAGCGTCACACAAAGTAGCTGGCCCACGAGGGAGAAATCGCGGCCGGCTTGGCGACAGAAAACAGTAAAGTAGACAGGTTTGGAGATGTTCGGACGTATCGGGTGGGTTTATAAAAAGAATATCACGGAATACCTTTGTACGATACGGTTGTTTATTGGGTCACGCAGAAATTAAATGTTTGAAATGCGCGAACAATTTCTAGACGCACAATATTAAATGTTCAAATAAAAGTTCGAAATGCGCGAACAATTTCTAGATGCACAATATTAAATGTTCAAATGAAGTTCGAAATGCGCGAACAATTTCTAGACGCACAATATTAAATGTTCAAATAAAAGTTCGAAATGCGCGAACAATTTTTAGACGCAAAATATTAAATGTTCAAATAAAAGTTCGAAATGCGCGAACAATTTCTAGACGCACAATATTAAATGTTCAAATAAAAGTTCGAAATGCGCGAACAATTTCTAGACGCACAATATTAAATGTTCAAATAAAAGTTCGAAATGCGCGAACAATTTCTAGACGCACAATATTAAATGTTCAAATAAAAGTTCGAAATGCGCGAACAATTTCTAGATGCACAATATTAAATGTTCAAATAAAGTTCGAAATGCGCGAACAATTTCTAGACGCACAATATTAAATGTTGAAATAAAAGTTCGAAATGCGCGAACAATTTTTAGACGCAAAATATTAAATGTTCAAATAAAAGTTCGAAATGCGCGAACAATTTCTAGACGCACAATATTAAATGTTCAAATAAAAGTTCGAAATGCGCGAACAATTTCTAGACGCACAATATTAAATGTTCAAATAAAAGTTCGAAATGCGCGAACAATTTCTAGACGCACAATATTAAATGTTCAAATAAAAGTTCGAAATGCGCGAACAATTTCTAGACGCACAATATTAAATGTTCAAATAAAAGTTCGAAATGCGCGAACAATTTCCAGACGCACAATATTAAATGTTCAAATAAAGTTCGAAATGCGCGAACAATTTCTAGACGCACAATATTAAATGTTCAAATAAAGTTCGAAATGCGCGAACAATTTCTAGACGCACAATATTAAATGTTCAAATAAAAGTTCGAAATGCGCGAACAATTTCTAGACGCACAATATTAAATGTTCAAATAAAAGTTCGAAATGCGCGAACAATTTCTAGACGCACAATATTAAATGTTCAAATAAAAGTTCGAAATGCGCGAACAATTTCTAGACGCACAATATTAAATGTTCAAATAAAGTTCGAAATGCGCGAACAATTTCTAGACGCACAATATTAAATGTTCAAATAAAGTTCGAAATGCGCGAACAATTTCTAGACGCACAATATTAAATGTTCAAATAAAAGTTCGAAATGCGCGAACAATTTCTAGACCTGTGTAACTAATTTAGAGAGCGATGCTTCTAATTTTGAGGGCGTCTTTTTTAATTGACCGCACGATGAGGACTGCCTCTTTTAAGACAACGACTCGGTATAGTGGGTGGCTAAGTGCCCCTCCAGTCGCCTACTCTCAGAAGTGCAGAGTTGCGAGTCCCGCGGGTCTCTATCTAGATTCTAAGAATCAGAACAACGGGCCTCGCAGCCTCACCGGCCTGTCAGCGTAACCCGGCCGGGTGTCGGGCTTATCGCTTCCGTTCGACGGTCGCCTGGACCAAGCACCACGGCCCGGTACGTGGGATTGCTTACGCTAGCTTAAAGATTTGAAGTGGCTACTCGCCAGTAGATAACATTGGAATGTGGCGAGCAACCTTATCCCGTTTAGGGTGCGAGAGAGGCTGTGCATTGCCACGACAAATACAAAGTCATATTCAATAACTATGCTTGGCTCTAGTCGTGGGACTAAACAAAGTCGCACGGGTGGTTATCGCGCGATGCTTTGCTCAGCGTTTCTCGCTTATACCCCAGTGGACGTCTAAGAATATGGCTTACTGTATATGTGCATGCACGTATTATACATATACCTACATGCATCAAATACAGGGTACGCGTATTGATTACGCGCATATAAAATGTATGGATAATTATACGCATAAGATATGTATAAAAAAAAACATATTAATATAAAATTATATATATATAGAGAGAGAACAGGTATATATATATATATATATATATATATGTATATATATGTATACCTGCATATATCTGTTCGTATTAATAATATATGTATATATAAAAAAAATGTGTAAAATACTGGTTAAAAATATTTTAAAAATTTCGCGTGGAATATAGCGGGGGACCAGGACGTAACAGCGGGCATCGTGGAAGAGACCGAATCACCTTACGCTAGCCCGGTATTACTAGTGAAAAAAAAGAATGGCGAAGCACGATTGGTGGTAGACTTTCGGAAACTAAACATGCAAACAGGGAGGATGCATTTTCCGCTACCCCACGTCGACGATCACCTCGCTCAAATTCGTGGAGCGACCATATTCACTGTACTCGACCTGGCGCATGGATATTTGCAAATTCCGTTGACGAAGGAGGCACGTCCGAAAACGGCCATAATTACACCGGACGAAATCGTACAATTCACGCGAATGATATTTGGTCTCATGAATGGTCCGGCATATTTCTCTAAGGTCATGTACAAGGCACTCGGACCACTGAGAGATAGCGTTGTACTATATTACCTCGATGACATCTTAATACCGGCGAAGGATTGGGCCGAAATGAAACCCAAAATGATACTCGTGCTCGACGCCTTGAGGGGAGCGGGGCTCACACTGAATTTAAATAAATGTCGTTTTCTGTTTTCGCAAGTTACTTACCTAGGCCTCGAGATCGGATACGACGGAATCCGACCCGGTGAAGCGAAATCCAAGGCCATCGTAAAGTATCCAGTGCCGAGCAACCTGACCGAAGTAAGAAGGTTCTTAGGGATGGCGGGGTTCTTTCGCAGGTTTGTAACGAAGTTCGCACACCGAGCGGCACCACTCTGCGAACTACTGAGACAAGGCGGATCGTTCAAATGGACCGACAAGGAACAGCGTGCCTTCCAGGATCTGAAAGACGCCCTGATGACGCAGCCAGTATTACAAACATTAGACCCAAATAAAGAGACCGAATTGCACACCGACGCTAGCGCGAACGGGATGGGAGCGATGTTACTGCAGAAAAATCACCAGGGTCTCTGGCAGTTAGTGTACGCGATCAGTCGGAGGACCAGTAGCGTTGAGCAGCACTACCATAGTAATAAACTTGAACTGCTAGCAATGGTTTGGGTGGTGACAAGAATGCGCCCAATGATAGCAAATGTAAAATTCACTCTGGTTACAGATTGCCAGGCCTTCTTGTATATCTGCAAGCAGAGAACACAAAATCCGCAAATGATCCGGTGGACAAACACACTAAGTGAGTACACTTTCAACATTGTGCATAGACCCGGAGAAAAAATGGCGCACGTGGACGCGCTTAGTCGACCGCCCCCAGAGACACAGCCTGAACCAACAACAAGCGTGGAAGCAGCACGAATATTCCAAATAACGACATTAATCGACGAAGTGGCCGCATACCAAGCGACAGACGAAATACTGCTACGAAAGAAACAGCTGTTGCAGAAGGACGCTAAGGTACTCAACGGCAACGAGCGTAGCGAAATCAACGAGTATGAGCTACATGACGGCATCGTGTACAAACGACACAAAAACCAATTGCTATTCGTGGCAACAAGAGCGATGAGGAAATCGTTGGCAGTCAGATACCACGATCTGCGAGGACACCCGGGGGTAAGTCGAACTTACGAACAACTAACGAGAAAAATATATTTCCCAGGTGCGAGACGGTACCTACAGGCCCATATATCAGCATGCTTCGCATGTGCAGTAACCAAACCAAAAACGGGAAAACAAAGCGGGACGTTAAATCCCATTCCGCCGGGGAACCGACCGTTCGCAACAATACACCTGGACCACGTCGGACCGTTCGTCACGACAAAACGAGGGCGGAAACATATCCTCGTGATCGTGGACAATCTCACGAAATACGTAACCTTATTCGCGGTCAAGGACACAGGCACGGCGCCGATATTGTCGGCCCTGCAAGAAATACTTCGGACCCACGGACCGCCAATACGCTTAATATCTGACAGGGGGACCGGATTCACGAGCCGAAAATTTGAAGACTGGTGCACCCTACACGGAATCCACCACACGTTAAATTCTCCCAGGCATCCGCGAGCAAATGGACAAGTAGAGCGAGTGAACGGACTGTTGGTGCCGATGCTAAAACGCTCGCTGGGCGAAGAAAATGGCCAATGCTGGGACAAACATCTACAGGAGGTACAACAGCACCTCAACGAATCAATCAACACAACGAGTAAGGAATCCGCTTTCAAGGCATTATTCGGCTACGAGCCAGACCGAACACCCGGAAACGAACACATCCTCACCGAAGGCAACAACGATTATGAGGACCCCGCCGAAGTGCAGGCACGAATAAGGAACAGGATGACCGAGCGTCAACAAGCGTGGTGTGAATACCACAACCGATACAGCATACCTGGATACCACTATAACTCCGGAGACATCGTATTCATGACGACGGTTCCACAGGCAACAGGGGACAGCACGAAGTTGGAAATTAAATGGAGAGGGCCAATGGCAATTATTCGGCAATGCGGGGCCGAAACCTATTTAGTAGCGGAACTACATCACCAATCCGGAAGAAGGTATTCCACAACAGCACACACCACGCAATTGAAATTATGGAAACCGGATAATACCATAATTCAACATCGCGAAGAAACACAAGACGAATCCAGCGAACCGAAGCCCGAAGCGAACCAGCAAGAATTCCAATAACCTGAAAACACAGAAAATCAACAAACTTGTCACACACCGGAAAACACAGAAGAAAAGCACGACGAAGAACCACAACCAGAAACCATCGACACGGGACAACGCCCAAAATCGACCAGGGCACGTCGCCCGCCCACCCGCATGGATGACTACGTCATGGTGGTCCTCGAGGACGAGGACGGCCCTAGGATGGCCGATGTTGTGAACCTCGAACCCATACGACGGGAGTCTAACCAGGAGCGCATGCGCGAGCCCGCGCTTGCGACTACGGGAGACGAACGCTGGACGCCGAGTAGTTAGTCAGAGGTAGCAACCGACTCTGGAAGGTAATCGAGGAGAGAACCAACCAACGAAAACGTGGTACGAGCAACGCGGTGTGCGAGCAAGGCCCACACTCGAGAGTACGAAGCAGTCAGATCGCGTGAGGTACGCAAAGATATTAATTGTTGTAGCGCGGTGTGCGCGGTGAATAAATATATTAATTGTTGTAGCGCCGTGTGCGCGGTTAATATAAAGTTTGCTCGAAGGTACGAGCGTGTGACATGGTAGCGCTGTGTGCGCAACCCAATAAAGACCGCGTCGTTTGTAATAAAGATCTCTTTCTCATTGCGTTCTGAATCTGACAGGCCCTATTTATTCTTGTCCGAGACGGCATTCACGACAGATATGATAGCAACATTTTTCTATTATACTTTGTTTTTGAAATAGAAATATTCCTGCTTGAGTTTTATCTTTAGAACGCCTAACAGCTTATGATTTTTGGCTTATGAAATTTGACTCTGAAACTATTTTTTGAAAAAATATACTTCGTATACTTTTGTTTATCGTAATTACTTTTCTTTTTGTCAGGGAAGCTCCTAAAGGATAAATTGATCTTTTATTTTCAATATATTTCAGATCATTGTTTTACTATTTTGCAATTTGTTTCAGCGCAATAGTAATGAAACAGGATTTTATGTGGTTAAAAATAAACATGTCGTTCATGATCCTGAAAGAAGAAAATTCTGTTTTTATTGATAAAACTTTACACATCTGTGGAACAAAACATAATTTAAATGTTTCATTTGATACGCAGATCCTGAGACAATAAATATTCGCAACTCGTAAAATTGATCAATATAAACGTGAAAGATTGTAGTAAAGTTAATACCATGGATTGAACTGTCAAATATGAAAATAGATCTCCTTTTTCAATATTGTTACTATCATACATAACGAGAACTGTACTGGTGGCTTTGATGAAGAATGAACAAGAACAGCAATTTGCGTTACCTGTCAATTTTGATGCAAAGATCATTTCTAAATTTGATTTCGACGATGTGTGGAAGACAATCTTGCAGCGACACATGTCAAGTAAAAATTCCATAAAACTCGATAAACCTTTTTTGTTAACTTATTGTAAACAAAAGGAAATTTAAAGTATTCTCAATGTTTATGAATGGCTTATTAATATACTTTTCAAGAGAAAAGAGATAAATGTATATAGACTCACCGTTATCCTTTTCAAATAAATGCAAACAGCACAACTTAAAACGAACGATCAATTATCGTTGGGTCGTTTAAGATAATAATTCAGTCAAGTATTGGACTGAATTACAACGAAGTCAACTGCGTTACTTCGGCAAACTTCGCTTCTATGTACATTCTGCACATATATTGTAAAAAAATATATATACTAAAGACGAAAATAACGTACACGTTGGCCAAGAATGGATTGCGTTCTTTTGGTAGTTCTTCCAACAATCGTTAACGCGGTTAGTTGGATTAACTGTCATATTTTTAGTTTTCAGAAGCTTGCAATCAAATTTGGATATCTTAATTTGCTAATGCAGCTTAACAACGATAATCAGTGAAGCGTGCACGTTATATCTCTCATCCGCGGCCGATGACAGTTCGAGTTCTCGTTGTTCCAAATTTTTTAAGCAACCATTACATTTTATAGTCCATTCTTTGCAGCAATAGTACTGATATGGTTTTTATGAGGTATAACATGGCCCGTATCACATACGTAATAAAAAAAGAAATAGCAAAATTATGTAAAATATAAAAAAATAATAATTAATTAATCGTAAATGAAATAATTGCTGAAAAAAAAATTTGTCACTGCGTGGATTCGAATTATCATCGACCGCAAATTAACATACGTTACGCGCTCGTCTCAGTCAGAGTTAAATGTATCGCGCGACAGCCCGAGCACTAGCAGCAGTAGCAGCGCGAGCAGCCCGAGCCGAGCGAGAGCGAAAGAGACAGACAGTCATATATCTGTCTCCTTCCATTGTCCGATGCTCCACGAGCTCGGGCGGTCACACGTACACGGGCGTGCGCTTGTGTGCGTCGTGCTGCTGCGGCCGCTTTCTAGCAACTCTGGTTAGAGGATCAATCAGGGCGACCAGGGCCCACATGTACCATGGCCCGCCACTGAAATCCTTACATCCTGCAATACCGACAACTGTTACTTATCGCTGGATGCCTTGGTTGACACACTTGCCACAAGCGGCGCTAGCTACAATGTGTATTTTTTCCGCGAGAGGCGCTACCCTCGATTCTGAGTTGGTCACGTGTGCTTGATGACTCTTAATACTTTTGCCAGTGACGTTCGCGAGCCTGTGTGGTCTAGTGGAACGGCAAATTTTGCGATCGTGGTCGCGGGCGTTGTGGCCATTAAGTGGAACGCACTCCGAGACGGCAGTGGGAAATAGCAAGACGTCGCAGGCAGACGTGGCGGCGATAACCGACTCGAACTGGCACGTCGTGAACCACGAGAGCACGCAGCTCATGCAAGTGAAGAGAATCTGTCGTGAGTTGTCGGAAGGCGTGTCGCTAGAGAAAAAAGCGCCGGAGGTCAAATGGGTAATGCGCACGCGGACACAGGTAGCCGAAGCCTACTTGAGAAGAATAGAACTAGAGTTAGGCAGCAGAGACTACGCAGGTTTATAAGTGATTCCGGCAAAAATAGGGAGGTAAACGCGATCGAACAATAGAGGCGCGCATGAAGACAAGGACCACAGGGTCGCAAGGGTACGCGAACGGACAACACAATCGCGAAACGAGTAAATCACAAAGTACGTGTCAAACAATAAAATCGCGAAACGAGGAAATCGCAAAATGCGTGTTGATGTTACGTCCAGCCCCTAGTATCAAGCAAATACCACAGTGACTATAACCCAGGGAAACTACGTGTTGAGTCGGTTCGGTAGTGCAGGTCCCTTGCGGAATTGATGCACGCCTACTGTCTTGGCATTGTACGGCCCCTGGAGGAACTCATTGACAGTTCATTAATTTCATACGGCCATCAGGTTGACCTCGTTTCAATTTAGCCGCACACACTGCGCTGATCATTTTGTGCAGTACCCTTGTGGAACACATGCACGATTAGCGTTATGGTGTGATGTGGTTTGTTGAGGAGGGATTCGACTTGTAGGTACATAACTATACAACCCAGGAAAAACTACGTGTTGAGTCGGTTCGGTAGTGCAGGTCCCTTGCGGAATTGATGAATGCCTACTGTTTTGGCATTGTACGGCCCCTGGAGAAACTCATTGGCAGTTCATTAATTTCATATAGCCATCAGGTTGACCTCGTTTCGATTTGGCCACACATACCGCACTGATCAACTTATGCAGAACCCCTACGGAACACATTCACGATTAGTGGTATAGTATGATGTGGTTGGTCGAGGAGAGATCCAGCTTGTAGGTCTATAACTCGTCAAATTCAACAAACGTCGTCCTAGCTCCTCCATCCCAGACCTCCTTCTTCTATCGTCATAGAACATTCATGGCCAGACGCCGCGGAGGCCGCAAATACCAAATCCGTAGAGTGCATTCAATCGTTGCTCAAACACTGAGCCTAGTGAATTCCCTCAAAGACACGCTCACACCGGAGCAAATCGCAACCGGTTTGATCGCCCTCAGTGAACCCATTAATAACTGTCGTTTACCAAGGGGCAACAACCGTACTGTTGCAAAAGTAGTTCGACGAGCGCGTGCAATACAACCTCCGTCAAAACCGGTCATAGTCAGTAACGTGTCATACGCGGGACCTACGATCATTATCGCCGAAAGCAGAACAGCAGTACCTGCTGTACCGGACCATCCAGTTCCTGAACCAGCGGTTCCAGTACCAAGGAAGAACCCAGAAGCTATTCCACGACAACCAGCGACCCGTCGGCGATTCACCAAGGTGGTCCAGCAAAAGCATCGTACAAGCATCAAACTGAGCAACATCCCAGTCATCACGATTGATTAGAATATACCCGCTACGCCCTACGTTTAACCACGCAGCCTAACACAATGAACGGCCGTAACCGGTGAGTAACCAAACATTAGCATTCTTATAATATTCGTGTTACATCGAGGGACAATTTCTGTTCAGCCCACATTAGTTAAAATTTCTAAGGTTAGTGAAGGTCTCCTCCCTACCGGTGAAGCCCGGTTCAAGCGAGATCTAATTTCTGCCCGAAATCCTGTGGCGTCCTTGTGCGCATTCATATCTTGAGAATCAATATCTGTTGGTAGGACGTAACATTGAACAATATAATCGCGAAATGAGGAAACCAGAAAGTGCGTGTCGAACAATAAAATCTCGAAACGAGGAAATCGCAAAGTGCGTATCGAACAATAAAATCGCGAAAAGAGTAAATCGCAATGTGCATGTCGGACAATAAAATCGTGGAATGAGTAAATCGCCTAGTGCGTGTCAAACAATATATCGCGAAACGAGTAAATAGCAAAGTGCGTGGCAAACAATTTAATTATAGGTAAATAAATCGCAAAATGCGTGCCGAACAATTCATTTAAATAAAATACAAAGATCGTTGGGTGCATGAACGATAAATTATCTCAAGTGGCGGACTAAGAACTATGTCAAATACAAGTGAAACTTGAACAAGAATGAGTGACAAGCAAGTGCCGATGGCGTCGCTCAATGAATTTGAACAATTCCTCTAGGCGATGCAACGGCAGGAAGAACTCCTCAAAGATGGGCATCCCGACGGCACGACGAAGACGAAGTAGACGACATTGGGGAGGTCTCACCACGCAGCGGACTTATCCGGAAGTCTAAATCAGAAGGACGGCCGACACCGAAGACAGAGCGGTGTAGGTTGCAAAACAACGCGCGGAGTATGGTAACGCTCAGGCGCCATGCGACTCAACCCCGGATATTACTGTAAGTAGAAAAGATAATTCAGTAAAGTCGGGTAATATTCTGGCACGAACGATTAATGCCGAACGTGGGCAGAACTCGCTAAGCAGCAACGCACCTTGGAGGTGGGACTCTAACGGCTACGAGATCGAACGCGACTACGTAGAGTCGCCCTTAAGACACATCCCCCAAGGGACACAGTCGAGAGCACGTAAAAGGCGCAGTCCACTAGGACCCACCCACCGGGGGAAGCGCCGTCGGCCCACGGCGGTAGTGCCTACTTACAGGGACCGCGCTACATTAGACCAGACGGAGAGCGTCCCTACTGGGTCCCACCTATCGCGGGAAGTCGCAAATGGTATAGGCACGAGGACGGCCATATTACACGCGAAACAGAAAGGTTGCGGATGCATTGAGAAGCATTAGAAACAAGAGTGAGTACACCTCGACTCAACGAAATTTACCAAGCGGGCAAACGAGGTAGAGAGGAACACCACATACAGCCAGCGTGGAATAACGCGCTACAGCCTTTCCTGTCATATCATATAATACCGGATTTTGCAACAACAATAGAGCTTTTCAGTGGGGACAGGCGTGGCCCGCGTCCTAGCGAATGGCTCAGAAATGTATAGCACACCACTATGATGCACCGTTGGCCCGAAGTATTTATCTTGGAGATGGTCAAAACGCAGATGACAGGTCCTGCCAAAGAATGGCATCGATGAAGAGCAGGATATATTGATTGATGGGAAATATTTAGGCACGAATTTAAGCAAACTTTCATTCAAGCGTAATCCCGTCCTGAAAAGTGTGAGCGAATGCGGGCGCAACAGTGGCGCAAGGATGAAATAATAGAACTACATTTTCATACAAAAGCTAGGATGTACAAGGAAGTGGGTGTGATGGTGATCGAAGCCAAGGAAATGATCCTGTCGGGAATAAGGTCGAGAAACTGTATACGCGTTATCAATCAAAGAACACTCGTCGCTCAACTCACTGTACCGCGACGTACTCTAAACAGAGGAAGCGGAAAAACAACGGGACGAGAATTTTGAATTTTGTTAAACCATTTGGGCAGACCCAAAATGTTTCAACTGTAATATGCGAACGCACGTCGCTCGCAACTGCTTAGAGCCATGAAAAGAGTTAGTCTGCCGTACATGCGGATAGAAAAGTCACATGCAAAGAGACTGCACGCGCAGTATGAGAGTGGGGCTCATACGGATGCAGATAATCACCAGTCAAACGACCCAAACGATAGAAAAATATCTAAAGAAGGTGCAGATAGAGGGACGACTCATTTCAGGCTTCATTGATCCCGGAGGCGAGGTCTGCGCCATGACGACCTCCTGTGTGGCCCGGGACCAATTTGAGGTTCTTGCCTGAATTACAGGGGAATGCGCAGGGTCGAGGAGAAGATGCCACGCAGGAACTCGCTAACAAGAGAAAGTTGGCACCCACCGCCTACTTTGGCAATGAACTCCGAATCGGCCAAATCGGCAGCGACCAAGAAAAGCATGTAAAAGTAGAACTACTAAACTTGATGAACGAGTACCGGGATTACGTGTCCATGGATGCCAGTGAGCTCAGACAATCCACGGTGTTACCATTGGACACCATAGAAATACCAGTAAGCCATCCAGTGCAAGCAAAACCGTATAAAGCCACACCCGTCGAGCACGAGAAAATACGGAAAATACTGGAACAGTAGCGCGAGGCCGGCGTGGTGCAAAACACGGAGTCACCCTACGCCAGCCCCGTGCTACTAGTTTCGAAGAAAAGCGAAGAGTCATGATTAGCAGTGGATTTTCGCCGCCTGAATGCCCAGACCGAGAAGGTCCATTTTTCCCTGCACCAGGTAGACGATCACCTGGCACAAATAAGCGGGGCGAAGATGTTCTTAGTGCTAGACTTAGTACAGGCATATTTACAAATTCCATTAACTGAGCGGGTAATGCCAAAAACCGCGATAATAACGCCTGATGAAACGGTCGAATTTACGAGAATGATTTTCGGGTTAATGAATGCTTCCGCATATTTTTCATAAGTAATGCACCGAACGTTAGGTCCTTGAGGGGCAGATTACTACTATACTATCTCGATGATATTTTAATTCCGGCTTACGATTGGAAGGACATAAGGGAGCGAGTAGGCAAAACGTTGGAAGCTCTTCGAGCACCAAAGCGCGGGCAATCGTTGAATTTCCAACGCCGAAAAACCAAACCGAAGTGCGAAGATTCCTCGGTATGTCAGGGTTCTTCCGGAGATTCATACCCAAATATGCAAAAATCGCAGCGTCGATATTCGAGTTACTAAAACTAGATAGCGGGTTCAAATGGACTACACCGGAGCATGACGCTTTCGAGAAATTGAAGGCAGCACATACCTACAATCCGGTTCTGCAACCATTTGATATAATGCGACTCACAGAACTGTGCACGGACGCAAGCATGGACGGGCTGGAAGCCTTATTTATGCAGAAAGATGAAGGTCGACCGCTACAATTGGTATATGTGATTAGTCGAAGGACCAGCGCCGTCAAACGTAACTATCACTCAAGCAGACTTGAGTTATTGGCAATTTTGTGGGCCGTGACATGGTTAAGACCGATGCTCGCAAATGTAAAGTTCGTAATAATAACGGACTCCCAATCACTGCTATATTTGAGTACCACCAGAACGTTAAATCCACAAATCATTAGATGGGTAGACACTTTAAGCGAGTACAATTTTAATATCATGCATAAAGTAGGCGAGTGCATGCCACATGTGAACGTGCTTAGCTGGGCACTGGTGGAACCAACCCCAGAAACAGACGAAAAAACGTGCGGCGGAAAAATTTACTTCGTAAACAGAGAGGTAACGGAAGTAGCGGCTCACCAACAGTTCGACGAATAGCTCCAGCGCAAAAAGGATTTACTAAGCGAAGTCATTCTCAAGACTTGTAGTACAGCAGAGGAAGTGAAGGACTTCGAGGTACATGACGGAATACTGTATAAGCAACGAAGAGGAAACCTACTCTTTGTTGCACCACACGCGATGTGTAAATTTCTGGCAGTAAAATATCACGAGTTTAACGGACACCCGGGAGAGGAGGGAGCAATGAACACACCCACTCGCTCGTACTATTTCCTGGCAGCCCGTCGATACATCAAAGTTCTCATACGAGCCTGCATCCATTGCAGCCTCACGAAGACGACTACAGGTCCACAGCAGGGCCGACTGCACCCGATACCACAAGGGGTACGACCATTTGCCACCGTACATGTCGATCACGTGAGTCCCTTTGTATCAACAGCAAGAGGCGACATGTACATACTTGTGGTAATTGACAATCTCACAAAATACGTATTACTCCACGCAGTCAAGGATACAAGCGTGGAACCTGTAATCAAGGCATTGAAGAAGATGTTACTCGATCACGGCGCCCCGCAGCGATTGATCAGCGATCGTGGCCCTTGCTTCACCGCAAAGCAATTCGTTGCATGGTGTGAGAAACAAAGCATACACCATACGTTGAACGCGCCATGTCATTCCCAAGTAAATGAACAAGTCGAGCGCGTTAACGCGGTACTCGTACTAATGCTACGTCGAAACCTAAACGAAAATCAGGAACTCGATGGGACCGCGAGTCGGCAACAGTACAACAATAAATAAATAGCCACAACAATGCCACAACGAGACAAAGCCCGTTTAAATTGTTATACGGGTACGAGGCCCGACGAACCGAAGGACCACTATGAACCTTAGACGCAGGTACAGAGACGTACACCGTTCCCGCCACATTGCAGGACGCGGCACGAGAACGGATCAAACAACAACAAAACAAATGAAAAATGAGATACGACCAACATCGAGCCTCGGGGCAAGAATTGAAGATTGGCGACAGCGTCTTCATGAAGACTGTCCCGGCAGCCACCCGCCTGTCAACCAAACCGGAGAAAAATTGGCGAGTACCACTTGTGATAGTAGCCATACTCGCGGAAGATACCTATCACATAGCAGACGTACTCAGTCATAGCGGGCCATGCTATACCAGGTGTAAAAGTATAAAATGCGGATTTCAGATAACAGATGGCGCACGAATGCAGTTTGTGCTATAAAGATTCGACACTGCGCCATTTTGTTGTGTCATTAACAAGTGTCAGACGTGCACGAGTGATAAACTGGAAAAGTGTGTCCTCAGTGTTGTGTTGTTGTGTTCAATATGTCGAAATTTATACCGAACAAAGTGCATTCGCGGATAGCCTTAATTTTTTGTTTTTATTTGAAGAAAACTGCTGCTGAATCATACCGTTTACTTCGAGAAGCTTATGGTGAATGTGCTCTATCGCAAGATACGTGTGAACGATGGTTTCGGCGTTTCAAAAGTTGTGACTTCGATGTTGCGGACAAGGAACGTGGAAAGCCGCCAAAAAAATACGAAGATGTGGAATTGCAAGCACTGTTGAACGAAGATGATTCGCAAACACAAAAACAACTCGCCGAGCAATTGGGCGTTAGTCAACAATTTGTTTCCAATCGGCTACGAGAGATGGGAAAGATTCAGAAGACCGGTAGATGGGTACCACATGAGTTGAACGACAGGCAAATGGTGAAGCGCAAAAGCACGTGACATTTTGCTCGCTCGGTACAAAAGATAGTCGTTTTTGCATCGTATAGTTACAGGGGATAAAAAGTGGATTTATTTTAAGAATCCCAAGCGTAAAAAATCATGGGTAGACCCAGGCGCACCATCCACATCGACCACAAGACCGAATTGCTTTGGCAAAAAGACGATGCTCTGTGTTTGGTGGTACCAGAGGGGCGTGGTCTATTATGAGCTGTTAAAACCTGGGGAAACGGTTAATACTAAATGTTACCAACAACAATTGACCTATTTGAACCATTCGCTGCTTGAAAAAATGCCAGAATACCAAAAGAGGCAACACAAAGTCGTTTTTCTTCATGACAATGCTCCATCACATACGGCAAAACCGGTTCGCGACACCTTGGAAGCACTCAGCTGGGAAGTTCTACCCCATGCGGCTTGTATGTTAATGAGTGTGAGTAAATTATATTGGGCTCTAAGGACCAAAACATGAATGATAATTGAGTATGATATTGAGTATGAGTAAATTATATCTAATCTATCGACAGGTAGCAAGTCGATACATTCGCACGTAGCATGTCGAGTGACAGATGCGAATATTAAGATTAAGGATCCTGGTGACAAGCATAAATAATTAAATGAACTCAGTAAATTAACAATAATAAAATCAATGTTTATTGAAATTATGTAACATTGGTTGCATGAAAAAATACCTGTTGATTATGATAAATATATTACTGTGATTGGTCTGGCCTGCGTGTTGATGTACTGTTGGTGAGTGGGTCTCAGGCCTCTGAGTTGCGTTGGTGATTCCGTGTGGTTGATCCTGGTGATAAAGTCTGATTGTAGAGCTCGAATAATGCCACACGGCAGGCTGATGAGAGTCCGGACGCCGATGATCGGTGCTAAGCAGAATGGCGTCTGTGCAGCCAACGAGCGAACCACGCCGTTGACGTTTATGTGAATGGTTCTATGGTTCTGGTGATCTGCTATGATTTTCACTAACACTGAGTTGAAACACGGGTGATTTGACCAAGAATGTACTACACTATAGAAATGAATGCGCACTAAAGTGATTAGAACGAGTGAATATCTCTGTGAGTTTTACGCGGGAACGTGTACTGCGAGCGACTCGAGTGAGAACAATGCCCACATCCGTCGACCACGCGGCAGAGTATCAAGAAGACGGACGTGCGTCACAGCTTGCTGGTGATTTGCTGTCAGCGATGGAAGGCGAGACTTGTGAGTGGTCTCGCCGATGGGGCCACGCTAACAGTGTTGGCCGCTTGAGTGAGCTTCGATCGAGGATGTGAGCAGATGGACAATATGCATGAGTGCGCGGTCGATAAATCGATATAGCATACCTGCGAGCTATACCATATGACGCGAGGCGTCAGATGATTGTGACTGTAGCGTGTGCATGAGTTGAGTGTGTACTTGGTAAGCGTGGAAACTGAACACGGCTTGATCACCAAACTTGGCTTCTTCCGATTACCACTTGTTTGCATCGATGGGTCACGCACTTGCTGAGCAGCGCTTTGGTTCGTACGAAGATGTAAAGAAATGGCTCGATAAATGGTTCGCAGCAAAAGGGAAAAATTTTTACTGGCGTGGTATTCACAAATTGCCCAAAAGATGGGAAAAATGTATAACAAGCGATGGAGCATACTTTCAATAAAGCACTTTTTATCATTCTTCCGAATTTAACATGTTTTTTTAGAAAAAAAATCCGCATTTCATACTTGTACACCTGGTACAACGACCGCACCCATTACTCAATGACGGCCATAGCAGGCCGTCTCGACAGAAATGCCCAAAAGCCAGAAAGATAAGGAGCACTCCGACAAATCGACAGAACAAGAAGAGGACGACCACTCGCAGGCGGAGTCAAGAACAGCCGGCGATGCACATATACACATCAATACTAAGAAGGTGAGAAAACCACCCGAAACCTCCACCGATAACCAGCGAAGCCAACGACAACGTCGACCGCCGGAATATCTGCGGGGCTACCTTACCACCAGCGGCGATGGACGCCGTAAAAACAGGATGACCGATGTTAAAGAGAGTTTCCCCTCACGCCTGCATGCTAGCGCTACCGACGGCGGGCGTGGCCAAATACATAGCATCGAACGCACGCGCCACCTCGCGAGGCAGCTAAAAAGACTAGAAAATGGCAGTGGGAAATAGCAAGACGTCGCAGGTAGATGTGCCGGCGGTAACCGACTCGCACATTGTAACGCCAATTGGCTCCTAGCTAGCGGGTTCCCTCTCCGGGTTCCCCCACTTTAAGTACAGAGGCGCAAGCCTGCTATAAAAAAGCCATGCACGCCCCGGCAGAGCGTCATTCGAATTTAAAATTGTAAATATATATTTATTGTGAATAAAAGTCTTTATTCAACGAATTCTAATTATTAAAGATTTAGCTCGTGACAAATTTTGGCGATCCTGCCATGATAGTAAATCCACGATTACGATCAAAAAGTTGCTATCTTGTGACGAATCCAGGAACTTCACGGACTCCTGTAAAAGCACACGGAAAAAAAATAATTGGAAGAAAAGAAACTTCGAAAAATCCTACACGGTGAATTTAGTAACTGTTATTACGAAGGATTTCGAAAAATACAAAACGTATATCGGATTACTTTCCGCTCTCTGAACGTAATTATCTTCTAAACAAGAAAGAAGCAGACGTCACCAAGCAGAGCTTGCACCGCTGACATCTCCACTTCAATCATCGCAGCAGCAGCCCGAGACGACTCCGAAGCATCACGGTTCACCAGGACATCACCCGGCCAGCCGCACTGCAACAATCTCAGCGTTTACGTAAGAATTCGACCCGTAGGACTGGATCCGCGAATCCATATCCTCCGTTAATAAAAATCGAAACTCTACTCTGAATTATTGAGCAAGTTTGTAGCAACTTGCTTCCCAATAACAGAGCTAAAACAAAAGGTCGGAGGCAAGGTTATCTCCAACCACGGTCCAACATTACAATTCCTACGGTCAACCGTGTCGCGAATCCACACCCGATACACCCGTGCGATAGTATAAGCCCACAAATAATTCACGAGTATAATAATAGTTAGGGTATTTTATTACCTTAACTTAAAAGTTTTTAACTTAAAAGTTAAAACAATACGCTGGCACTTCACGAGTATAAAACTCAAAAATTTTTCTACCGAGGATAGCGACGACGATACTGACAAAGCCGCCACTAAAATCAGACGAACCCCTCCGAATATCAATCCTACAATGATGAAATCACGAGCTAATTCTCCATCTGCAATATCAGACAAAGAGTCATCCCTCGCTAAAATCATGGAGGCAATCAAGGGTCAAGGAGCTCTTGCCGACGAAAGATACCAACAAATCTCCGAAAAATTTGCATTAACCGAAAAACGGTTTGAATTAGCAAACCAAGAAAACAAAAAACGATTAAACGACATAAGAAGGCTCGCTAAACACATGAAGGTTCTCGCCACCAAGGACGAGGAACAAAGCGATGATGAGATTGATAAAACTTCGGTCCCGCGAACCTCGCGACAAAGACGACATTCGACTTCTTCGGACTCCTTATCACCGGAACGCAGTAAACACAATAACCCTCTCGCGCACGCTGTGACTCATGACCGAACCGAAGGGCCACACGGTGTAAACAATTACACATTCCCAGCCAAGGAACTGATACGTACTATCGAAAGCCTTCGAGGAAAAGACGACGTACGAACAAAAGACTTTATCCGTAGCGTTCGTCGAGCGAGAGACCGCTATTCTCAACCCGAATTATTACTCGATTTTATCTTGGCCGAAAAAATTCAGGATAATGCTAAGCAATCGATCCGATATATTCGGTTTGAATCATTTTAAGAATTATACGATGCTCTGAAAAAAAATGTAGCATTAACAACTTCTGTCGGAACTGCTCATTCACGTCTCGACAACATTCGACAACAACCAACTGAAAATGTGCAGGGCTATACACTACGTTTTCGTCAATTATTGAATGAGTTGAAATACGCCGTTCAAAGCGAACATTGCAGCATACGACACCGTGCTGTAGCTATGCAGATCGAGGAAAAATCGGCGACGTGATGAACTTTCGAGAAGAGATCGGTTCGCAAGTACGCGCCCAACGCCCCGACGATGTCAACACAGCTTACCAAGAAGCACTCGAAGCTGAATGCTGGATCAGAGAAAAACAAAGTAAAGGACGCACCAGTCAGTCCTCCGATAAACAACGAGCCACAGTAAAGGATCGAACCGCTTCTACTGGCTCGCGCACGTGTTATCATTCTATGCCTTTTGCTGATCGAACAAAGCTATTTTGCAACATCTGCAAGCGAAACGGTCATACGGATGAAACATGTTATGCGAAAAATAAGCAGACTCAACATTTTCAACAGCCCTACAACCAAAAGAGACCGCCGCAAAACAACCAGGTGCGAACGACGACCACCTATCTAAGCGAAGACAGTACCAACGAACAAGAGAAAGACCAACCGATCGAGCAAGAAGAGACAGAGTATCAGCAATATCTGAAAGATTGCTATCAGTCGCAATCCGATTATCGGGAACAACAAGAACAGGAAAATTATTAACAGATAGTGGATCTTCGATTAATCTCATAAAAAAAAGATTCGTTTCCCCAGAACATCGAGTACGAAGAAAATCAGGAACTTTTACCATGGGAAAAGACAAACATGAGACCGAAGAGATGACAAATTTATATTCTCAAGGAAAACGACATTCATTTCATATATTTCCGGACAACTTTCCCATGCCTGAGGATGGACTAATTGGTTTGTCCTTTCTGCACGCATACAAATATTGTTTATCGAACGACGCACTGCAACTTGATGAAAACAAATATCCTCTTCAAACTAACGAAATTTATTTACCGGCTAATAGCGTCACTAAAATCACGGTATCTGTAGCGCAACAGTCAGGCAATTTCCTTATTGAAAATATTAAAGGAATACCCAACGCTATATATGAGATAGACAAAGGAGAAATAAAAATTCCTATTCCCAACGAGAAAGCAACCCCAATCAAAATAACAATTGGCCAAGTGCAAGGAACACCTGTGAGTATTCCAAAAAAACGAATATTTACAATCACAGCTAGTGAACTAACTAACGCTTAGAAATCTTGAAGAATCACACAAAATTAGGACATATCGAAAATGCACATCAAGAGTCGATCGTTCGAATTATTCAAGCGTATCACGAAATCTTCAATTTCGAAGGAGATCCTCTCCCATGTACAAACCTCGCGCACCATCAAATTGTTCTCACCGACAACAAACCTATAAACAACGTATCCTACCGACCAGCAGAGTGTCATAAGCCAGAAATTTCTCGGCAAATAACAGAAATGCTCAATAAACGAGTGATCACATACTCGAAATCACCATATAATTCGCCAATTCGGGTCGTTCCAAAGAAGGATGATGCATCTGGAACAAAAAATTGAGAATTGTAGTTGATTACCGAAAACTTAATGAAAAAACCGTTCACGACGCTTATCCGTTATCAGTGATCGACGACATCTTAGACCAATTAGGAAAAGCTATGTTTTTCTCAGCTTTAGATCTGAGCTCCGGATTCCATCAAGTTCCTACGGAAGAATCATCAAAGAAGTACACAGCTTTTTCCACGCCCGAGGGACATTTTGAGTACGAGCGAATGCCCTTCGGACTGAAGAATGCTCCAGCTACTTTCCAGCGAAAAATGGACATGGCTCTCAGGCGGTTAGTCGGAAGAATCTGCTTCGTTTACCTCGATGACATTGTCTTCGGATCATCGTTAAAGGAGCATAATGAGAATTTAGTGATTTTGTTTGAACGACTTAAACAAACTGGGCTGAAGCTGCAGCCGGACAAGTGTGAGTTTCTAAAACCTTAACTGGAATATCTTGGGCATGTTATCACAGATGAGGGCGTGAAACCTAATGCAGGTAAATTAGAAGCCGTGACAAATTTTAGAACTCCATTAACACCAACCGAGGTGAAGTCTTTCCTGAGCCTTGCCGGATATTACAGGAAATTTATAGAAAATTTCTCAACAATAGCAAAACCTCTCACTGATTTAACAAAAAAAGATCATATTTTTAACTGGACTCCGAACTGCCAAAAATCATTTGACACTTTGAAGCACATGTTGTGTTCTGCACAAGTGTCAAGATATCCGAACTACAGTAAGGAATTTACACTAACCACCGACGCATCAAACGTAGGACTCGGTGCTGTGCTGTCGCAGGAAGGACATCCATGTTCTTGTATATCCAGAACACTTAATAAACCTGAGGTTAACTACAATACATCCGAAAAGGAGTTACTGGCGGTTGTTTGGGCCTGTAAAAGACTCCGACAATATTTATTGGGACGAAAATTTACAATTCAAACAGATCATAAAGCTCTTCAGTGGCTCGTTAACGTGAAAGATCAATCATCGAGACTGCTACGATGGAGACTACGCTTAGAGGAGTATGACTACAAGATCGAATACAAAAAAGGCTCAGAGAATCAAGCAGCCGACGCTCTGTCTAGAGTTTTTATAACCACCGAAAAGGAAATTGAGGACGACGCAGCCACCGCTTTACTGGGATGTTATAAACAATGGATTCTCCAGTAACCAATATCCTACTAAGTATGTGGTCAAGCCAAATATCATTGGAAAACTCTGGAAAAAGATCATTAAAACGCCAGAAAAATTGACTAACAACGAAACGGTTTTGCCAGATTACGACGAACAACAATCGTTGAGAATCCTAACAAATTTCGCAATGGACACACTCTCGCAAAAATCACTACAATACGATTCCATTTCTGCGATGACTGTTCACAAAAACATAAAAACTGGGCATACGTCAGATCTGTGATAACATATTACGCGAGGTAACCCCAGATTACAAATTAATGATCTGCGATACAGACAAAACCGAACTAACTCAAGAGGAAAAGGATAACATCATTAGAGAAGCACACGGCTCTCCACCTACTCAACATTTCGGCGAAAATAAAACCCTCGATAGAATAAAAAAAATTGCACAGTGTAAAGGAATCGGAGAGGTTATCATACAATTTGTCAAGAGCTGTGACATTTGCCAACGACAGAAATTGACGCGCATACGACCACTCTCGAAAGCAGTGATCCCTGATACTGCGTTTGAAGCCAACGACAAAATAGCGATGGATATTTTTGGACCGCTACCTCTATCTAGCAAAAACAAGTATATCTTGAGCATCCAAGATACACTTACAAAGAATCTGAAACTGGTACCTCTAGCTGGAACAGATAGCGAAACCATTATCGATCAGTTATTTGAGCACTTCATCTATATATTGGGTCTGGGAAAAAGTTCGTGGCGTTTTTCCCGATAGATGGCATCAATTGCAAATAAGTCAGGAAACACAGATCGCAGCGACACCTATAAACGCTCGTTGGAAAGGTGACACTTCGAGCGTTACTTTAAGTGTATAAACATCGAAATTGGTGCAGTGGTTGGAAAGTTGTTTGCGTTTGAAAATGGAGAAAAGTAATGAAAAATTGCGCTATATTTCGCAATATTATTACGACAAAGGAAAGAACGCTGCGCAGGCTTGTGAAAAAAATTGTGCTGTGTATGGTGAAGGTACTTTATCCAAATCTGCTGTGCGGAAATGGTTCGCTCGCTTTCGTTCTGGTAATTTTGATGTGAAAGATGAGCCACGCTCTGGTCGTTCAATCACTGAAAAATCTGATGAAATTCTTGAAAAAGTCCAGCAAGATAAGCATATCAGCAGTGTCGATATTAGTATGCACCTAGGCATTGACTACAAAACTGTTTTGAACCATTTATACAAAGCTGGCTACAAAAAGAAGTTCGATGGATGGGTTCCTCATGAGTTGAGCGCGAAAAACATGATAGACCGAATTAACATCTGCAATGCGCTGCTAAAACGCAATGAAATCGAGCCATTTCAGAAACGTGTCATAACCGGTGATGAAAAATTGATTACGTACGACAATCGGAAGCGTCAAAGATCGTGGACAAGGGATGGTGAGCCGTCACAAGCGTTCGCGAAGCCAGGATTGACAGAAAGAAAATGGCCCGAATTGATTAATAGGAAAGGTCTTGTCTTCCATCATGACAACGCCTGACCACACACTTCTTTGATGACCCGTCAAAAATTGCGAGAGCTTGGTTGGAAAGTTTTGATGCATCCACCGTATAGTCCAGACATAGCACCTTCTGACTATCACTTATTCCGATCTCTGTAGAACTCTTTGAATGGAATTAAGCTGCTTTCAAAAGAAGCCTGTGAAAACCACTTGATTCAGTTTTTCAACCAGAAACCACAGAAGTTCTTCACCGATGGCATCATGGCTCTACCCGAAAAATGGCGAAACATTGTCGATAATAATGGAGCCTATTTGGTTTAAATAAATACATTTTCACACGTTGAGAAAACCAGTTGAATTTTACTAAAAAAACGCCACGATTTTTGTCCCAGACCCAATATTTGGTTCGCCGAAAAGTATACTCACAGACCAAGGTGCGAATTTCATATCGAATCTTATTCAAGATTTTAAAAATCTGTTTCAAATTAATCACGTGAAAACAACAGCGTTCCACCCACAAGGGAACGGATCCCTCGAAAGATCACACGCTATCGTAAAAGATCTTATTGAAACAACAATGCGCAGGAACGCCACTGATTGGGATGAAAATAAAAAATTTATTACACTAGCTTACAATACGTCAAAGCACGAGAGACCGGACCAAACTCCTTTCGAATTAACTTTTGGACGGCAGGCTAATTTGCCCTCCATCCTCGGAACCACGACTTCCCTCGCACACCACGAACTTGTTAACGCATGGAAAAAGCGCCACAACCATTACTTGGAACGTGCAAGGAATCGACTACTACAGGCGAAAACTAAGCATAAAGAAATACATGATTCTAAGATAGCTATAGTCATGCCAGTCTTCAATCCGGGTGACATGGTCATGATTTACAATGATCATAAACTAAATAAGCTCTCTCCGGAATGGACTGGACCCTTTGAAATAGCCTCGGAATTATTGAACAACAAATACAAAATATAAGCTAAAGACAAAGAAGTCAACGTACACGTGAACTAATTAAAGCCTTATTTCAAACGTCAAACACACTTTGCAGGATTTGGACACGAGAACTGACACTCATTTTTGTCCTCATCACAACTGTTGCCAGCGAGTTGAAAATTACTTCATTAGAGGGAACAACACTATATGCAGATCACGTTGAAACAGCGCAAATCTATCACGACGAGTGGAAGTTGGTCGTAGGAATCGACATGAGTCAGCTTCACGATCGATACGTCAAACTACATGAAATTTTTACAGACACCATCATCGCCTGTGGACATTGTAACGAAGAACTCGAAATGAAAGTCCTTGAAGGACGACTGAAACGATTGGATAACTTGAGGAATATTCTTGGGAGTGTATTGCACGAAACAGCATTTCAAAGGAGAAGGGGACTGATTAATGCTATTGGAAGTGTACCCAAGATACTGTTTGGAACTCTAGATCAAAGCGATTTGGACTACGTTAACAAATAATTAGACAAGCACTACGAAGACAATAAAATATTAGCAAACAGTATCTCTAACCAAATAAAGATCATCAAAACTATGCTAAATTCAGAAAGTCACGCCATTGCTGCCCTTACTAAACAAAGCAATACAAATCTTAAAGATTACAATCGCCTTATTCAAACTCTGAATAATCAAACGAAAGATACATTCCTAAGTAACCAGTTGACTATTTGCACTTTAATCTTGGACGAATTAAATACCGACATAAATATCATACTCGACGCTGTGAGTAGTGGCAAAACTGGAGGAATCCACTCTCAACTACTAACTCCTACCATCCTGAAAGATGGCATTGCAGAATTCGAAAAAACCTATCACACCCGCTACCCAATCGAAAACACTGAAACGAACTACGGACACATAATTGACATCTCTGAGATAGCCATACAGACACAAAGATTGCGACTAGTATATGTACTCAGAATTCCGCTTCTTGAACCGGGAAAATGGGCGCTTACTAGATTTATCCCTATACCTTTCAAATGCAATCACAATTTTCAAGCTCTGTTACCACAAAACGAGTATTTATTGTTAAGCACTCCAGATGTTTTATATATCCCTATAAACTACAAATCGATAAATGTAAAAACCTATTATCACACTACATCTGCAGACGAGAACAACCAACGT
The DNA here is from genome assembly GCA_963942595.1 of Cylloceria caligata. NCBI lineage: Eukaryota > Metazoa > Arthropoda > Insecta > Hymenoptera > Ichneumonidae > Cylloceria > Cylloceria caligata. The sequence goes on from OZ012705.1 coordinate 53,768,768, forward strand.
ATCTACTTGCTGAAACCACCAATTGTGAAACGTCTATTCTAAAAAATCAAGAAAATTCTGTTAAACAATGTAACATCTCACCATTTTCCATAAAAATATTGACGTATATACCATTGACTGATAGAACAGGATACATATTAATCCAAAGTGAAACTGCCGAAATCCAGACATTGTGTGGTGGAAAGGCTTCTCGATTCAAAATACATGATCCCACCTTTGTAACATCCACGAGGGATTGCATGCTTCATACGAATGGAGCAGTAATAAAATTGTATGGTTCAGAAGAACTTCGTCAGGACTTCACGTATAATAAGACTGTCAAGTTTCCATTTGACATTACTGACCTACATTTGTTGAAAGATAAATTAATACCTCTCCAAAACGAAGTTCATCCACAAGTAATGAACGATCTCGGAATGTGCCTTGACGACATCGAGAGCTCCCTGAATAGAGTCAGACAAAATCGACGAATAAAAACATGGACGGAAACTGCCTCAGAAAGACTGACATACCTGGGTTATGTGAGCATGGCAGTATTAAGCCTAAGAATCATGTACAAGTGTGGAATACTGCGTCTGTTATCTCGATGTATGCCCAGCATCTGTATAAGCTTATTTTGTCTACATAATACTGTTAATAATAGAGAACGAACTCCTGATGTACGATATGTGAGAGAGGAAAATCCAGGAGTTGAACATGAGCCCGAAGTTCGAAAACGACACCCGCGTTCGGATGAGAGTAGGGATGGGCGATGTTTTTCGACTAATCGAAGCAGCCGATATTTTGGCTTGATTAATCGATTATATTTCTTCGATGTTTTAGTCAGTCGATTAATCAATTTTTGATTTTTTTTCGGTGACATCGATAACGCCATATTGTCGTTTTCACGTAAGAGACCACGTATTGCGTCATATTGTGTATCGTAAATTGAAATTCTGGTGGACCGGCCGGCATCCGGCCTTCGGTAACCCGGCAGGACAGCAGCTCAGGTGAACACCTTAATTGAAGTGAAAATAAAAAAATCTATATAATTACGCCCGGCTCGTCCGTGAGAAATTTAAGAATCGAGGCCAAGAACACACGAATAAAAAAGCCGAAATGAATGCTGATGAAGGTAAGTAATAAGATGTATATATTCGTCGAGTGTATATCATAACCTCGACCACATAAAATTGCATGCGCTCGTTTATACTTTCGTACACAAAGGTACTGTAGAGAGTGCTCGAGATTCACAATTTGAACCCCGAGTTCAGGATCAGCCATCTTTGTCTCGGCCGAATGATTTCAACGCAACAAAGGGTGTAACAAAGTGAGTGACAAACGGACAATCGAAGCAGACTATCCGGTGAGCATTTGAACAAGCTGCTGTTTCTCAGCTCGCTCACACGTGAAGATTGGGGTTTCGGACGGTTTTAGTTCCTCTGTCGTGATACATTATATGTTCCTATATTTACGTAATTGCAGCCTGCAACTATGTACTTTAGTTTCTCTTTTGTAATACACTATATGTTTATATGTTGCTAGAGAAAAAATGTGATAAAGTATACAGACGTGTTACAGCTAAAAATGATTATTTTGTTATACCTGGTACCTCTCATTCATTTTCCTTTTTATTTATTTTCATCTCATTCATCATTTTGTTATCAATGGCAATATAAATTTCGTATTGAAAGATCTTGTATTAAAAAATCTTACATTTTTAGTATTGGTATAAAAATTCATGCTTCGATAACAGTTAATTTTTTTTTTCAGGTAGACAAACTTTGAACAGAACATAAAACTGCATTGAACCCATAAATGATGACGATGGAGCGTTTTTATGATAATGAAGCTTTAATGACAATAAATTCTACGATTTTTTTCGCAACTTTGTTCATCTGCAATCTTTGTACGAAAAATTGGCTCCCTCTCGTCTCCAGCAAAAGTTCGTTCCTTGTCGTCAGCCACCCTTTTTCCCATTACCGTAATCATATAAGTTATACACTATGTTTCCACCGATACCGATAGGGTCAATTTGAGGTTCGGCGTGAGTGCGAGAGGGACATGCAAGCGGACCTTTCTCTCGCACTTACGCTGAACCCCGCTCGGTGAAAACATAGTCGATGACATTACAACCGTACTATTCTACCCGTAGTATTCTACCCGCTTTTTTCGATTAATCGATTCGTCGATGTAGTAAAGAAAATAATCGATTTCGAACATCGATTTAATTTAGAACATCGCCCATCCCTAGATGAGAGTATGACTCCTAGTGAAAGAATGCGCCTTTTAGGTGAAAGGCGAATCTAGAAGGGGGAATGTAACGCCAAATTGCTGATTGTCCTTACCATTTTCGAATTTCATACACTTAACCTGTTAGTTGTAAGTTTTTACACCAAAGCAGCGCCTTAAAGGCTGTTCTGAAATTTCCTAGAAGTAAGTAGCTTATGGTTCTCGCTGCATGGCAGCACTTAATGGCTCCTAGCTAGCGGGTTCCCCCTCCGGGTGCCCCCACATTAAGTATGTAGGCGCAAGCCTGCTATAAAAAAGCCATGCACGCCCTGGCACTGCCAGGCTGGCAGGGCGTCATTCGAATTTAAAGTTGTAAACGCATACGTGACAACATAAGTCGCGAACCACGAGAGCACGAGGCTACCGCAATTAGTCTCACCACGCGAATTCTGCGTTACCATTTTGTTATCCGCGACTTTGCCGTGCACATTGTATAATAAAATACTACATCGTCTGTACAGTATTGAATTGCGGGTTCCCTATTTTTTCCTACACTACCACTCGAGCAGCGGGTCTACGCAGCCGCGTGGCTGCAGCCAGCCCTGTGGGACTACCGGTAAGTAGCACGGTCGAGGCCGCATCGGTCAAGTGCGACTACCACGGATCCTCCATTCAAGTGAAGAGAGAAAAGTTTCTGGGGAACAATTTGTTTAAATCCCATTGAAGTACAAGAGAAATATTCTCTTGTGTAGCTGAATATTTTGCCGGTTTATTCCGTACATTTTTATTCACTATCAGTAATATAGTCCGATTGACCTGGTTCACTGGTTATTCACATTGATACTAAATAAAACTATACCATTTGTTATGACAAATTCTTGTTGAATTAGATCACCATTTATGGGACAGGATCTGATTGAATCCTATTGAAATAGGGTAGGTATATTTTCCTTATAGAACGGTATCTTTCACTGGTTTATTCCTATTTGTTCTTATATGTTATCAATAACAATTCCAGTTTATCGTGTTAATCTAAGTAGTGTTTTATCTGTATTTCCATGAAGTATTGTCTATCGGAAAGGATTCATTAGGATATATCCTGGACAAAAAACTTGTTTGTATCGATTTATTTGTTTCCAAAGATTTAATTTGGATTTTTTAAGCTTTTTTGAAGCAGGGAATACATTATACGAGGTTTATTTTTATTGTGTATTTTATTCATAAATAATTCCACGGCAATTATTGAAGAATTATTTATGAGAATGGGAATACATCTAAGTAACATATGTGTTTAAATTCTATCTTATCTTACTGCCTTACATATTCATGTATGTTTGATATTGCTGTGGGAGATTTCCGATTGTCATTACCATTTTAGTAGTGATTAATAATGTACTAAGTAATATAATATGTGTGTTCAATAATCATTTCTTGCAATTATGCGCACTTAATGTTCCAACTTTTGTTGTAGCTTTTTAGCTATCCACATTGTTCTTTTTCAGCTGTTCCCAGACGCTATTGTACACCGTACAATTTCGATACAAATAGTGGTTGAGCAGGAAATGAGATGGCTTTCTAAAAAGAAAGGGATGGATGTTTTCTAATGTGGATAAATGACTTGTTTGTGAATACAGATAAATTCTTGTGGGAACAACAGTCACGATTCGAAACATATAACACATATAGTTATGAATAGAATAGGCTACAGGGTAAAATCTGATTCAAACTTGTATTAGTTTGATTCGTATTTCTTGGTAGACAGTATGCTCACTCCGTTGGTTCCTTATGAAAAATTATATATGAGTTCCGATACGAAGCCATAGATTAACATTTGCAAGGGCTGATAAATTCTAAGCAATACTTCTCAGTTACTACTTGGGGGCTACAAATAGTTATTGATAGAAAGTGTTCCCAACTAGAATTGCCAATGATCAGAAATCTGATTCAAACTTATACAAATTTGATTCGTATTTTTGTGAAAAATAGAGCGATCACATAATTCTTTTGAAAATGTTCAAACTACTACAAAATGATTTGGATAATAATTGCAGCAAATCAAAGTGGTTTAATAAATTTCGCTTTTGCTAATTAATGACCACCTAATATTCCAATTACACTTCCAATTATAAACAAACCTTCCTGCTTCAATGAAGACCTCAAGGAGCGAAATTGGTTAAGACTTGTAAGTTTTATCAACCAGAATGCATGTCCATACCACTGTATCAATTTTTCTACTTAGCCTAGCCGTTGATGCAAGTCGTACTGCACATATATAATTTTTTATATCCCATGCACGATTTAATGACCATCAAATGATTCAATTTATCTACCAGTTTTTAGTGCACCTCCCTGTGTCAGTTAGGACTTCATAGGACAAAATAGGTTCAGTTTTATAAGTTTTATAGAGCAGAACATGAGTCCTAACCCCAGAGTTGAAATGTTTAAAAGGTTGCAGTCAAGTTTATAGCTTATTAAACATTATCAATATTGTTGTTGTTATGGTCCTATGAAAAGCAGAATAATTCATAATTAAATAAAATTGTGTCACGATTATTTTGACAAAAAAGAAATACTTTGACTTAAAACTTATTTTGTTTCTTTAACACTGTTAAAAATTATGAATAATTGCTAGAAAAAACGATATGTATATATTTTATGTTATATATTGTGTTTACACTTTTATGTATTTTTAATTTTAATAAAAATTATTTTTCAGTGAAATTTTATACTAAAAATATTTCAATGGGATTCAAATTTCAGAAACTTGCTTGTATTAATATAAAGAGAAAATGTGAAAACAGAAAATTGCTTTACACATTTTTCAATAAACCCAAATGTGAATAAGTCAAAAAAAGGTCATTTTTACGCAATTCATATATTTATATTTACTTGAATGGGTCATAACTGTGACAGTGCACTGAGAATGTGTCAGAAAATGATGCATAAGAAAAGTTATTTTTATTAGTATTTGCTGAATTCTGACTCCGGACGGGCATAAAAACAGTGTTCTTGGTCAGGAAACCTTATTGTTGGAGGTTAGGATATAGGTAAAGCTTGATTAAAGCAGCATCCAACTCGGTGGATATTGAGTTTGTTAGGATTAAGTGATCTACCTGGGGATAACGCATTTGATTCGATAATACCCGAAATGTGAGTGCGCACGTCAGAGATGTGAGGAGGTCGATTATAATGCACTTTTATCGTATCTGAGCAATTCTCTAAAAATGCATTTGAGAAAGCTAACTTGACATGTTTTTAAAACAGCTTCGAAGTCGAACCACGGGATCGAGTAAAGTGAAGCCTAAGAGTTTCTTTTAGAGCGAATTTTAGACGATTTTTGGTTATATCGTGGCTTGAATTTGGATTTCACCATCGCAAACATTTCTGAACTTAGTCTACTCCGCTTGCTCTCAGATGGCGGATAAATGCTTTTTGAATGGTATGGAGGCCATCTTTCATCGCAAATCCCCACACCCCACACGCTTATTCTTTCGTGAGACTCCCCGCCCAGTCACGGAGGGATCGTAAGCGAGCACTCTGCTGTCTCGCGTCTGTATCCACATACTTCTTTCCCGCATTCGCGTTCAGTGTGTCGGAAGAACAGGTGGATTACTTAGCGGGGAAAGCCACGCGGGCATAGTGTTTTCCTAGTGGTGCAGAAACTTCAGTCGCAGGGAACCGTGTATGCGCGATTTGTGAACTGGTGAGTAACGGTTTCAATGATTTTAAAAACCATACCAAGCGCGATGAAAGCCAGTAACCTAAAAATGATTTTATCCGTGACAAGAGGCTAATTTTATTACCGTTACGAAGGGAATGACAATTTCGTAGGATTTCGGAATGACCTTAAGATCTACTATTTTTTCGGTTAAACTCTATATTTTCAATCCAAATTTATTGAAATGAAAAAAAATTAGCCTCTTTCATAAACTGATATTTCTTGTCGCTGATTTGATAGTCTCGTGAAACGTTCGACGGTCAAGGATAGGTCCGGTGGGGATGGGCGCATATTCATAAAGCGATACGATTGATGACGTTGGCGCAATTTTAATGCATTGCGTGGTACCAAAGAATTCTCCAACATTGATATACACGATGAATACAATATCACGACACAGAGTTATGGTACCTCGAGGCTACGAAGCACGCGCCTATCCCGCTAGAGTTCCTCGTAGTCGCTACTACTTTTAATATTATCATTACATATCGTAACGCCCACCGCGGAACCGCGTATTTCTAGACGGAATTTAAATATCACTAAAATGTCTTTACAATTACACATTTTTTATTGAGTTGATAAATATAATTGAATGAATGACTTGGAATGTGTACAATGTGACATTTTTTATTTCCTCATAGAGCTGAACTCTATTTCGCGCTATTTACAGAGCTTTTATTATTATTATCAGTAGAAATATCTACTATTATTGAAAAATGTTATTCAATTGTGACAATAAAAATGATATATTTGGAAGTATTGCGCGGAGAAATTGATTTTTTTTGCCTAGGACCCCCAGTATATCCGCGTGGCCAACAGTGGCCGTATCATGCATTCAGTTGCACTTGCGAGTCTCTGATGTTAGCGACGGCTTGATCTCTCTGGGACGATAGATGTCCCGCTACGTCTGCTCTCTGAGTCTAGAGTCCATAGCAAGATTAGTGTAAAACTAGTATATATGTATTTCACATGTATACCTGCCCTCTTGCCTCCTGCTTAACTCACTGTCTGCGCAGGAGATTATAGTTTTGAGTCTTGCTCGCCTCGAACCGCGATCTCCCTTTCTCCCGTATATTTTTCGCGTCGTATATTCGTATCGACTTATCAACATTATAGATTTTTTAAGGAAGTCGAGTTACCTAAAAATAATGAAAATGAAATTGTTGCAATTGCACGTATAAAATCCTCTAACTTTATTAACATTACCACTTCGAAAGCATAAAAAAAATATAACATCTTTATAAGTGAATTGTTTGTTCTGTATCCCAGTTGATCCATGCGAATATCGCTTCTATTTGCAACGTGTCATACGGTTCAGGTTGTGCCAATGAATAAAATGGACTTGGTAAGGTCCCATTCTTTTTGTAAGAGCACTGTCTGGTATGAGTATAGGTTTTTGTATTTGCGGCTCTTACTCAGAAGTTACAGAAGAAATTTGATTGAAAATTACTGTCTAATAAAAAATTTACTACAAAATGGAAATTCATATACTTCAACCGGACGGAGTGTTCTTACAAAGAGAATGAGGTTTTTCGAAACCAATTTGGTCCATCTGTTCAACCTTAATGACAAGTCCGAAATGGTACGAAAAAATATTGCAACCATGAACTGGACTACAAAAAACTTAGTGCGATACGTCGAACATAAGAGCAGGGATTGTTGTAACCATGAGAGACGGAAAGATCAAGATTCGGAGTCGAACAGACAGATGTGTGGCGTAGAGTATGGCAGTACCAGCCACAATCGGTCAATGCGATCGAGAATCTCGTGGTATCGCTCGCTCGCGTAAATCCATCTCTTTTTCTACTTTCCACACAGGCACGGACAGAATCGACAACGATATCACTGTCAATCCATCCACACGCTTTTGCGAACATGCATTCAATTTTATACATAGCGTTAGGTATAACATAGGGTTTTACGAAAAGTTAACAGTGTCTTTCACTTGATGATTTTTGGAAGATTAAATAGCTGACATAAAAGAAATGAGTTCACTAAAATGATTTTGACGTTTTTTTTACGTAAGGGCAGGCCTTGGAGTTCGCTATTATAGTGGATTTATCAAAATGGCGACATTGTGCAGTCATTTGGATACTCATGAACTCAATATCTCCCGAAAATGAATATAATCTAAAATGCATTTTTTTAAATAATGCCAAGGTTATACAAGGTTACCGTAATATAAATTATCATCTTTAACTACGTATTGGTAATGTGTCACCTGACACTGAAAACAATATTTTTCATAAAGATGACGATATTAATCATAATTGATTTCAAAAATTAGCTTATTATTAGATTATTTTTGTGTAGTGAACCCCTAAGGAAATAAAGTATAATCTAAATATACAGAATGTATACAGGATATATAATTGCATATAACGACAAAAAGTTCTATATATTATCTATATCTTTTCTTTTATATTTCCGCCGGATATATACTAAAAGATATCCGATCTTAGATGCATCTCAAGATATATACAGAATACATAGTTATATATAATAGCCAAAAGTTATATATCTCGTATATATTTTTGCATGTACTTATTTTCTGTATGTTTTTTTTCGGTATTATTCAGCCATTTTGCGGATTTTGACACAAGATTTTTGATTAAGAATTGTTTGAGATGTAAATTCCTGGGATAAAAGACAAAACGGCTCAGAAGTTCTTGAACTCCATCCGTTAGTACTGTAAGGTTGTACAGGGACAAGTGGTTTGGCGAAATGGCATAGTGGCTATCTTGCGGTAGGAATCTCGAGACCGCGATACAGGTCTGCAACCGAGTCGAATTTCAATGGTGGGGGTGGGCTCTCTTGTTGTCCAAGTTTTTTAATATTTCATGCCGTCATTGCGCACGCTACCTGTACAGCGATGTTCATTTCCCCTGACCCCTTACCATCGCCTATGGTTTATGTAGAAGCAGCCAGTGTCTATTAACCTCAACGTTCTCAACATTTAAATGCCGGTTTACGTGCTCGCTGCAGATACAATCGACAAATTATCTTATGTTTATAAAATGTGTATTATGTTCGTTACACGTTGCACCCAACGACTAAGTCGTGCTTGGTCACAAGCTTAGATTTAGAGGTCGCCTCAATTACGATTACCAGATAATCGTGTTCGTTGTAATAAGCTCAATATTTGTAGTTGCTTTGGTATAGGGCATTCTACACGAAATAATGATTTACTAGGGTTATGGACAATGGTGCATACGCCAAGTTCGGGAGTGAATGAAACAGAACTACTTATATCTCTGTCGCAAACAACATCCGTGTTACATGTGCGCACCTTGCGGCGTGAGCCGGAATCACCTAACAAGGACGCTAAGAAGGCTTACCCTCACCACCGCCGTTGTCAGCCCTGTATGTAAAACCGTGCTCGAGCTAAAAGGACGAGGACAATAACAAAACAGGTAGACTTTTTTTTTGTTTGGTCGTCATTGTTGAGTTGTTAGATGTGTACAATGCTTTGTGCAACTGATTATATTTTAAGTGTTATTGCCCTGCAAATTGGCCGTCAATTCGTCCTAGTTGTTTACCCATTATTACTTAAACTTTAGGGTACGTGCAGATGGTATAAAATTACGCATAGAAAAAATTATCTTCTGCGCCTGGCAGACTAAAAAAAAGGAGAATGGTAAAAGAATGAAAATCATTCTGGGACTCCATCGGTCATGGTCGGTGGCCAGCAGTTCCTGTTCATTGTAATGCCTCGTACCGTTTTACCAAAGTAATTTGAAATTAGGACTGCGAAAGCAGTCCTGATGAACAACGAGATAAAACCTAAAAACCAATATAACTTAATAATATAACTTGGCCGTAATCTGTAATGTAACAAGGTTATTCTTGTGATAATATATATCACATGACGATGATTATTTACCCGTCATTTGTGGCGGGTATATAACACGGAAGTGACATGTAATATATCAGATGTTATATGTAGATAACGCAATTGTTAGGTCGTGTTAGCTTTTTTTATGTAACCAAAATGGTGTAATTGTTATGTAACATGCTTGTAACAAACAATGTTCATGTAACTGTTACAGAAATGTAACAGTTATGCAACCGAAAGTAAAAACGAATAGTACCTCAATATTACATGTAACTTAGATGTAAGTTGCTATTTCCCACTCAGCATTAGAATATTGTTATACAACATTTCGAAATGGCGGTTACGTCATTCTTATGATACCTGTTGCATTGCAGTTACATTATACAACGAACGTGCAGCATAACAGAAATATATACAACATGTTACATAACATGTGACATTATTTAACGTGAAATTACTTTTTAGATGTTATCTACATGTAATCTCCACATAATGTTACTTGTTGCTTTCAGTTACAGTGCTATTACATTCCTTCAACATTACTATGTTTACTGCTTAATTTGAAAATAACATGTCTAGAAAAATATATAACCTGTTCAGTTAAGACGAACTACAAAAAACAGAATCTACATATTACGCAAAGCTGTGAAAGAAGGATACTGCTACAGTACGTTGCGAAATCCACTAATAAAGTATCAACATTGAAACAATCGATTCAAAAGAAGATTCTAGAACGTATAAAAAGAAGTAAAATAATGACTGAAAAGTAATTGATAAAAAATCCATCATTTAGACTTAGTTTTACAGATGAGTGATGATCATCTGTCGAGTGACGGGCCATACTCCGTGTCAAGAATGAGAGTGCTCGTGCACTCGTCAATACTGATCGAAACAGTGGATGCCGTGGAGAGACGGAACACGCGAACGTTCTCTCTGCTGGTTGGACAATTTTTCACAAAGCGTGTCATTGCGTAGGTACGCGCTAGGATGGCACGGAGATGAAGAAGCAAAGGCGGTTACTGCCGCTGCTACTGCTGTTGCTCCGTATGTACGGCTAAACAACGGAGTTGCCTGCGATACGGCGCTAAACGGACGCCGTCAACTCGTATCCCACCGGACTCGGTCGTTTTAACTATTGTGACACTCTGCTACACTTGGTTAAATGATCCCAATCTCGCTACCTATACGCTACCTCGATCAAATATCGTAGTCAAACGCACGAACCCCTTCCCATCGAGGCACCCGACTTTGGGAAATTGATTTTTTTTTTCGTTCTTATAGAATTTCATTTGTAGTTGATTGTAGTAACAATTTTTTCATTTGTAGTAGCTCTAAAATAGTCATAAGACTTTGAAAAAAAGTCTGCTCGAGCATTTTTTTCGTTTGTAGTAACTTTGTTTCGTTTCTAGTTGTTTGTAGTAACATTTTTTTTCGTTTGTAGTAACTTGCTTTTGTTTGAAGTAATTTTTTTTTCGTTTGAAGTAACTTAGTTTCATTTGTAGTCGTTTGTAGTAGCATTTTTTTCGTTTGAAGTAACTTAGTTTCGTTTGTAGTTGTTTGTAGTAGCACTTTATTCGTTAGTAGTCGTTTGTAGTAAATTTTTTTCCGTTTTAGTAACAGTTTTTTGTTTGTAAAAAAAAATTCATTAAAAAAATGTTCTAACTGACAAATTTGAGGGCCGAAAAAATCGGGTACACAGCTTTTTTCAGAGTCCTGTAACTTTTTTTTAGACCTACTACAAACGAAAAAATTGTTACTACAATCAACTACAAACAAAACTCTATAAGAATGAAAGAAAAAAAAATCGATTTTTCAAATCGGGTGCCTAGTTCACAAGGCCTCCCCTCGACAGTGATAAAGGAGATATACGCACCTACATCCACGCATTTTTATGCATCGAATTGTATAAAAATTATTTATATTAGTGACTTTTTTTGTATGAATTTATCATTCAATACTAGAATTCGCTTTCTCCTTTTTTGTTAGAATATTTACTTACTTTCTATTGTTGAGCAACGATTGGGATAATCATTATAACTCGTATGTTATTTAATATATTAAGTGAACGTAGAGTATGCTACTAATAATAATCGAGAGAGTTTTTAAGACTAATAATTATAGAGACTAATTGTTCACGCCCCCGATCAGGTAAGTTCGTGAAAATTTTGCATAAAACAAACGCCGCCAGTGATAACCTCCAATATAGGCAGCCGATCACTCAACATGTTTTCAAAAAAGAATTATTTCTGCCTATTATTGGATGGATATATCGTTGCTATTATTATTTGTTCAACTGTACAGCACGAACCTCGAGCGAATAATTACCCGCGAAGAACCCGGAAGTCAGCTGCGATATCGTTCGTCCCCCCTTCCGCCCCCTTATGTAATAAATTGAGATAGTTTTCACGAGGGCGATGAACTTTTCATCGAACTGTTTTCCTGTTGTATAATCGGTTCTTGATGTTCAACGATGTAACAAATAGAAGTGACATTAAAAACAAATATAACCATAACTGAGACAAAATCCATCTCCACTAATGTAACACAGAACAGAATAGAAAATATTATATGTGAAGCGTTCAGTATCATTTACATGGAAAAATGCAGTCCCTCAACCCTCGTGTTGCCATTGACGATGGCTGCTTTCTTGCTCGTAGCATCTCACGCTCATTTCTAAACTACGGTGGATTGTACTTTGTACACTAAGACGGCACTGTGTACACGACAGTATTGAGTACAAATTTCTGTCGAGTCCCAGGAAATGGTAAAATAAATTTTTATCCAAATTTCTAATAGATATTCTTTTGGTAATTAATTACCTCATATCCTTAAAAAACCTATTTTGCTTTTTAAAACAAAAGTTTTCATGCAAAAAATGTGTCCAGATTTTTATTTCACAATACTTGAAATTGTTTTTAACGTTCAGGAACATCATTTAGAAAAATTGTCCATTTGTAAAACGCGTATAAGTCAAGGATTGGCGGATCGTGCCCAAGTTTTGTACCCAAGTAAAACAAGTTAAAGCAGTCGAAAATTTACAAGATTTTTTATTTCTTGAAAAATGTTAAATTCGATAACTGTAACACTTTTGAAGCGATTGGACTGGAACTTTGTGTAAAAGTAAAGTTTGGACCAAGGCTGGTAGTTATCGAATTCTAACGAAATCAGTCAAGTGGTTTGAAACTTACGATATTCTTTCATTAGGCTTTCGGAAGTTACTACCTCTTTATCGCGCATAATTTAATCAAAATCGATGATATTACTGAAACTGTAGAAAAATAATTATGTTTTTTAAAAATGCATAACAACGTAAATACATTTACTGGTGCAAATTTCAAGCTATCGAGCTAAACTTGCGACACAAGTGTAGTTACGAACAATGATGGTTGGTATTAAATTATCTGGGATTGCCAATGGGTATCGAAAGCTATTAAATTTGTCAGCTTTCTTACTATTTTCTACCTTTTACAAAGCTTCCTCTATGAGAATTCAATATCAATCAACATACATCCTCATAGATGTGGCTTTGTTTTGGAAAATAAATGACGTTGAAATTGGCAGACCGATCTGGCGGACGCGACTGCCTGGCGGCAGCAGGTCTTGGGAGAGCCCGCACGCTTCGTACTAGCGCTACAGCGCACGGCACACATAGCCGCTTCCTACCCGGGCGGGATGGTAGTACGTCGATTTGTCATTAATAAATTGTAGTCAATGGGAAAAATTTGTTTGCGTTTTGTTCATCTAAATCTAAAGAATGGTTATATACTATAACGACTATCTAATGTTGTTTGTACGTGCAGACGTTATGGGAGACACATGAATATTCAAATTTTTACAACTAAACAGTGCTTCAACACGCATGACCTCAGAGATCCGTCAAGACGAATGAAACTGCCTATGGTTTATTCCGTTGACCGCCTTTGTTAATAACAAAGAACATTGCATAGTTGTTTTGTATACTGAGCTCAGCTTATAAAATGAAGAAATATTTATATATTTTTTTTAATTAAATTTATTACAGTTCCTTAGGTGTACAGCGTTGTAGCTTTTTACACAGCCCACATATAATGAAGCATAAATACAGAGCATAACAAAAATATTTAGAACTTAAAACTTAAAAACTAAAGTTACTGGCTATCCTCCAGTCGACCAACATCAAACCCCCCCCCCCCCCCCCATCCCGCCGCTACAGCCCACGTTATCCAGTGTCGGTTAACTACAGCTTGATTCTAAAGCCATCTTCGTAGTCCCTAACTCATTGTCAGTGTTGGCGGTCTCCTAATTCTATCCTTTGCTTCTTAAGGGGTTATACGCAGTTATGATTTTCAAAAAATCGATTTTTTATTGCATTTTTGTAATGTACAGCAATACTTTCGGAGTTATACCTATATATGTAGAGACGCCTCGGCGCGTTTGAAAGTAAGTGGGACAGAGGCTTAAGCGGCAACTGTTTACCTGGACCGTTGCTCCTTTTATATACCTGTGTATTGTATTCTTATACATTGTGTGAGAGTGTAGTAGTGTTTATATGGCGTATCATCATCGATAGGTTATTACACTGGAAAAATTATTGACATTGTGGTGAAAAGTGCATACTGCAAACAGTGTGAAGTATGGAGAAAAAATATGAACACTGAAGAATATAATGAGTAGTACGAAAGCCATAAAAAAAGTTGCTGTGCAAATCATTCCGGTTCCTCAGGAAAAATGGAGGTCGATTCAGTCATCGAGATGTTCAAGCGTTCGATAGAAAAATACGGAGTTGTGTACAAAAAGTACATCGGCGACGGTGATTCGAAAACTTACTCGGGGATTTTAAAAGCTTTACCGTATGGTAATAATGAAGTTATAAAAAAAAGCCATGGATGTTGCTGAAGCCGTGCGTCCAATTTACGAAGACCTCAGCAGCGAGACATTATTGGAACGATGTGTAGGCGGCTGTACACAAAATAATAACGAGAGTTACAACCAAATCATCTGGAAAATTACGCCGAAAATCATTCCGAGTGGCTCAAAAATTGTTGAAATGGCCGCAAATATCGCCGCCGGTATGTTTAATGAAAGTTCAATTTCACTTTTGTACCATATGAATGCAATAGGACTGTCTTTGGGGCCCAATGCGCATGCATATGTACAAAAGGAGGACGAAGAGCGCGTTACGCTATCCGAGCGCAGAGCGCACGAAGCGACACGAGAGGGAAGGATGGCTCGAGGACAGCACCAAATTGAATTGCTGGAGGCTGCTGAAGGAATGGAGGGTTTATTATATGGCCCTGGAATAGACGACACCATGTAAGTTGAAAAAAAAATTTTTTTTCTATGTGTGAATCGGTTTTGAAACTTTAAACGCGTTTTTCTCAAAACAGCATTTTTCAAGTCGGTGATCACGATATCTCAAAAACGGCTTGTTCGATCGGTCTAAAATTTTAACACAATCTTCTCAGATACATTTTCTAGTAATTAATCGTTCCTTTTGTCAATCCGATACTTATTTTCCATTTTATAAACAATTTAAGGCCAAATTTTACATAAAAAATCGAAAACATTTTTTTGAGAAGCCGCTATTTTGTGAAAATTCAATATTTTGGTGAGCCGAACGATTAATTACTAGATAATCTAATATATTAACGAAATTTGTTTGGTTTTTTGATTTCAGATAATCCAATCTTGAGTTACGATGATCACCGTAAATCGTCTTTTTTTAGAGGAGGTTCCGGAAATCGCCTGCAGCGCCCTCTATAATCAACATTTTTATAAATAAAAAATTTGTTTACGTTCTTGAAGGATGCTTTTATAACCACAAAAATTTTCAAATTAATAAATTCAAAAGTCTCTTCAGGATAAATTCTTGAAAAACCGTCTTTTTTTTGCCTCATAACTGCGTATAAGCCCTTAAGCCTACCAAACATTGTCACATACACAGTTCCGTCACAATATCTCCCTTTAGCGTTTCTACCAACGTCCTTTCAAGTTCTTTTCCCACTCTTCTTTCCCTCCATTTATCCGCTCCTTCTATCGCTCGTTTACCAAATTTCTCTCGCTTTCTCGCATTGCCAGATGTGCTCCATAGATTCCTCTTCTTTCCCGCATACGCCGCACCGCAGGTCTGTGTATCCTTTTTTTCCGTCTTCCCTGTGTTCCTATACCTCAACCTGGCCCATAACTCCTTGATGTCTCTCCTCACCTCTTTCTCGTTCCAGTATTAATTTTTCCCCAGCTTTTCCTTAATTTGCGTGCAGTATTTGCAGTACGTTCATTTTTCAATTCCTATCCAAGCTTTTTGCATATCCTGGTCTCGTTTTTTGTCTACCCATTCTTCCAGGATCCTTAACTTTCACTTTCCGCGTTCCTTCTCTTATCAGATCCAGCACTCTTCCTTTTTCCATCTCTCTCATTGCCTCCACCAACTCCTTCCCCCACTTCGACTCATTTCCGTTTTTAATATTCTTCAGTTCCTCTTTGAGACATATCTTAGGCCATCTGTCACCTTCCATCTTTGGTATTTGCAGTAAGTAATTCTCCGCTCTTTCCCGTGCCTCTAATTTGATGCTCCTCTTGTCTGCCTCCATCTTCCACAGGTACCCCGGTGTATTCCTCGCCACACCCAGTGCTATTTTCATGTACCTTCCTTGCAGCCTCTCTACCTTTTTACTCCTTTTTCATCCTCAGATTTCCACCGTGTATAATGCCTCTTTAGGTGCCTGCCTTTACTAGTGAGCCCTTAAGTTGCAACCTATATTTTATCCTGTTTGTTTTTGCCCTTTTCAATATCCCCCAAATCGAGTTTGCCGCTTTCCTTGCTTGGGCCACCCCTGCACTTATATGTTTCCTTATCGGATTTCTTTCCGAGAACCAATACCATAAGTATTAGAACTCAATCTCCTTTCCATTGTATTTCCATGCCTCTTCCCACTCCTCCAGCACCTCTTCAAAATACCACTATTTTGGTTTTCTCAACATTCATCTCCATTTTCGTTTTCTTTGAACCTTTCCAATCCTTGCAATATTTCACCCAGCTCCTCCGCCTCTTCCGCCACTATCGCCACGTCATCCGCGTATTTCATGGCAAAGAACGTATTTTCTCCCATGACCATTCCTCCTATTCTTCTCATTACCCATTCTTCCTCTATATCGTCGATTGCCAAAGAGTCCAAAGAGCTTCGGGCTCAGAGGGCAGCCCTGCCTTACCCCTTTCCTTGTTACAAACGCTACCGTTATCCCTTTTTTCGTTGTCACGTCGTTTGTTGTGTACCTATATATGCCCCTTAGCACCCTGTACATTCTTCCTCTTATTCCTTTCTTCCATATTTTCCTTAGCAGGTTGTCCCTATTCACTTTGTCGAAAGCCGTTTTAAAATCTACGAAGGCTACGTACAATTTTCTGCCCTTCACCCTCAGCCTATTGTTGATCAGTGCGTTGAGCATAAAAATGTGGTCGCGCGTCCCTCGCTTCGCTCTAAAGCCCGCTTGACTTTCCCTCACTATCTTATTTTTCTCCACCCAGCTGTTAATTCTTCCGGTCATTATACTCGCTAATATCTTGTATCCAATATTAAGCAGCGATATTCCCCTATAGTTCCGCGCCTCTTCCTCGTCTCCTGCCTTGTAAATCGGGAATATCCTTGTCCTCTCCCATTTTTCCGGTAGTTTGCCTTCCAAATTTCATTCAGTATTTCCCAAAGCTCATCTTTCCCCGCAATTGATACGTTCTTTATGAATTCTCCTGTAATGCCGTCTTCGCCTGCCGCTGTCTTATTTTTCAGCTTTCTCAACACTTCCCATAGCTCTTCTTTCTCTATATTCCTGTCCAGCCCCGGTTCCACTGACTCCTCTGCCTCCTCTTCCACTTCCCATGGTGCTCAGTAGTGTGTATATGCGTTTGCTCCATCCCACTCCTATCCCTACTCCTTTTACCACCATGCGGCTACTCCCACCTCCCCACTTTTCCGTCACCACGCTACCTACTCTGCTTCAACAATGTCGGTAAAGTGGAGATGGTAAAGTGGGATGGTGTGGGTACTCTGGTGAACAAAGAAGAGTAGAAATAAGAGCAGGATGGAGCAAACGCGTGCACATAGTTAGAAAAAATTGCATACTTCCCCTACAGGCGTTGACGACTGCACTGACGACTATATATATCTTGTTGCGCGCGCGCGCGCGTGTGTGTGTGTGTTTTCACGGCGATTGAGTGACTATATCTCTCACTTGTCTCAATTTATGCTACACACTTAGGCACATACACGCGCCTAGCGCTCATTCCCATTCTCTCATATACATTTCACGAATAACTCAATAAAAAACTAACTTTTAAATTAAAGTCACCTTTTTTATTTATTTTAAATTTACTTTCCGTGTATGTATCCTCCTCTCCTTTTCCATAATAGGAATAACGGGTCTTTCGTATCGGTATATATGCGGGGGGGGGGGGCTGCTTTTTTGCAAAACAATTCATTTTTTATAATCAAATATAAATAATTAAATATGAATATTACATGCTTTTAAAATCCGATTATTTTACTTATCAAGTTCCGCTGCTTTGCTGCTGTGTTAAGGGGTAACACTACTGTAACGGCCTAAAAAAAGCATTTTTTGACAATTTTTTTTGGGCGGAAAGAAAGGTGATAAAGAAATAATACTTGGGGTCGTTATTGAGCATATATTATACTAGTATTTGAGTATATTTCAAACAATTTTTGTAGGTAAATATTACAAAATGGCGACACTGCATCAATTATCCCGAGGCATGTTGAATTTGAGGCGATCTGCGGCACGCACTGTAACTGGTGCCAATTTGAATTTGGAAAAAAGAAAAAAAATCGATGCAATCCACATGAGTGTAACTAGTGAACCACGTAGGGGATTTTAGAAATATTGATTTTTGTGTAATTGGCGAGTGTTTGAATAAAGTCGTTTAATTTTCACCAAAAAAAGAACAGTCATTTGTTAATAAATATTGTTTAAATTAACTAATCGAAAATCCCGTATGTGGTTCACTTTGAAATGTTATTTGAAAGTTGTGGTTAAATTTTCAAATAAAAAGATCGAACATTGTTGGAGTTATGTTGCGCGCCGTTTTGAAAAATCATATTTCGAGAAAAACGCGTTTGAAGTTTTGAAATGTGTTATAGACATGAACAAATGAAAAATTCTACTTTTAGAAAACTCTTACCATTAATCTGCTATCCCAGGACCATAAAGTTGCTCTTCCAAGTTAAAATTTTTCTCCTTTCATAATCTGTAGAATATCCGTCAGATCATCATTAAAAACACACACAGCAATATCTGTCGCTATGTTAAGACTTTTTTGCCGCTGGAATATGATTTTGGAGCCAAATTCCAAACTGCAGCATTGAAACTTTCGTTGCTATTTTACGTATAACTTCCTAAGCAACGGTTTAATAATTCTTCTCGGCTCAGCTCCTCATAAATCGGTTTAATTGCCTTGAAAACTTCCTGAACAAGTGGCGATTTATGGTGGAAGGTATCCAATGAATTCGCCGCTTGCGCCTTCTTCCAATTGCACCAAGACTCTGAGCACTTTTCGTGCGGCGCATTCTCGTCGGTTGACAATTTATGAAATAAGGTCGCCCAGATTTCATTTTTCATTTTTTCCACACTATTCGGATTACGATGTGTAGCTAAACCATAATAAATTGTCAACTAATAAATTAATTTACCTGTGAATTTACCTTTTCCCCCCGAGACCGTTTACTTTTTTTTTTAATTTCTCAATCGGATCCCCATTCTTTTCTGCACTCGATCAATGCATTCTTTCTTCTGCACTTCAAAATTAATGTATGGTTTTTTATCCATTATACCTTTGAAAGTTTTGCTATCTCATTCTCCAATGTAGTTTGCATATTTCAGACCGTGCAAAGTTTCAGAGCGCTCGAACATCTCAACGGCAGCGTCAACCTCCATTTTACCGAATGAGCCTTCATGATTTGCTTGACATTCATCGGCGTGAGTTATATGCCACTTATCATATTCAGTTGTTCCTATTGTACTTTTCCAGTGCTCGCACGACAGTATTTCGATTTTACCTCGACATCGACGATTTTGCCTGTGAACCATCCAATCAGTGACGTAATTATAAAGAGCGACGAAAATCCGCGTTTCCTTCACGAATCATCACCGGAAACAGTAATTTCTTCAAACTGACCATTCTCTTCGCTTTTCTCTTTCTCTTTTTGTGCTGCTTTCTTCATACTGGCCTGTCGTACTGTTGCCGTTGCGATCGAAATCATATCTACTAGTTTATCATAGATAGAACGATTGAAATATTGGTCATGGCAATTCATGGTATAACAACTTCTGGGCAAGTTGAACAAGCAATAATTATTTTGAAGCCTCGAGAACATCGTTCTTAATACGTGATGTCTGCATTGCACGTTTT
Source organism: Cylloceria caligata (assembly GCA_963942595.1). Classification (NCBI taxonomy): domain Eukaryota; kingdom Metazoa; phylum Arthropoda; class Insecta; order Hymenoptera; family Ichneumonidae; genus Cylloceria; species Cylloceria caligata. The sequence continues at coordinate 53,788,928 of OZ012705.1, forward strand.
AGATTTCACGTGTTGAGAAATAACAGAGAAAACGGTCACTGTCTTTCAATTTCTTAGCAGAGGCACTGACTCCTTTCGAACTGCGCTCAACCTCATATCTATTCTTTGGACGCTTCGATGACATACTGCTTCGACACCGCGTTGGATACCATGTTTTCGTACCTTTTCTGCCCGAGTACACTTTCTTACCACTCATTCTTCCTTGAAAGACAAAACTGTATACTATAAGATTACAAATAACTTCTAACTATATCCAGACACTATCAACATCTATGGAGGTTTTAAAGAAGTTACAATTTAAAAAGTATGGATTTCTCGGCGGGTATCGAGTTGGCGCAGGTAGGCCGTTTCGGGTCATCCAAGGCGCAAGGGGAGGAGCTCGGAATTTCATAGAACAAATTTATTTTCAGGGATTAGATTTTTCGCCTCATATTTTAAAAGGTTCAAAGCAACTTTCAAGCCAATAAAAAAAAATATTTTTTGAAAATTCTACATTGGTGTTACCCCTTAATGAAACAAAGACGAGAGCTCCTTCTTCTTGTCGCAGACCTTTGCCGATGCTTCGGTTTTAGAACTGTGCCAGCTCACATTTCTTCTTCTCTCTATGACTATCCACAGCAGATACTTTATAATATCTCGAGCGAAATCTACACTATATACAAATATTTACAACGGTACCTTTATTACAAGTTCGCAATATAGGGCTATATCATGTAACGCATAGCACCGTTATTTGCCATTTTTATTGCTTGAATCGTAGGCGGTGCTCATACTCTATTTTATACAGATTACCCCCACCATCTAATTGCAACGCCGCTACTTTTGATACTGGAAATCATACGACTAAAAATGCCTCACTAATATCCTTTGATATTAGTCGAATTCTCCTTAACAGCCTAGTAATAGCAGCAACAAATATATCTCAAATCACTTGCATATTTTCGCTCACGTATGTGCATACTCACACATTGAAATACAGACAAGATGTGGCATGGAAACTAAATAATAGTCGTTGACGAAATTTAATGATTTTCCTCATGACCATAAGGGCCTTGAGATTAGATGAAAACAATACGACAATCATCGGCGAAATTTGATAATTTAGTACGTGACAGGGTCTTACATTTACGTCACAATCGATCAATATTTCCACGGATCTTGCTTTTGTACAGTTACTCGTACTTGGTTAGTCGTTTTCATTACATCACCGCAGTATATCCAAATAGAAAGAGAGAAAGAGCGATCGTGAATATTTATTAGAATTATGAATTTACACGACAATCCCGACCAGTTGTTTTTTCTAAGATTGAACTTTTGGAAAATTGCAACTGAGGTGTGAGTCAGCGCCGTCTGGATTCCTGCGTTATCGATTGTTTGGCAGAAAGATCTCTAACAATCAAATCATTCATTTTTGTCAGCTCTGATTGCCTCATTCATTCATTCATTAAGAATCAGTGAGGCAACCAGACCTGACGATTTTTAATTTCTGAAGAAATCGTGAAGAAATATCACCACAGCCCCGGATCGAACCGGGAACTGTAGAATTCTAGCCTGGTACGTTACCAATTACGCCACCGTAGCCCTGGCGACATCAATTTACGATCTCTATTTTTAATGTCAATAATAAATTAATTAACCCTTTGCACTCCGTTGTCGCCGTATTTGCGACATTAAAGCCTCTATGCCCTACTAGGCTGGAGTGCAAAGGGTTAAGTAATCAATAATCTCTTACTCCCCCTAACTTTTTCCTACTGCAAAGCTCCTTCATTGTTCTCCTTTCCTCCAGCAGATGACACTTCTCCGTGTCTGCCCTTCCTGCCCCTCTCTTCTGGCCGCCCATCGTACCCCTTACACTCCCTCTTCGTTTCTTGCTAGCTAATAGTTTCTTCAACGCTCCTCACACCTTTGCCTTTCGATCTCTACACTCTTTATCCTACCAGCTTCTCTCTTCTCCACCTTTCCCTATATCCCTCTTCATTCCCGCCTTTTCCGCTGCTATCCAAATAGAGTATTTTAATTCTCTCCAGCCCCCTTCCCTGCCTTCCTCTGTCTGCCACACTCTATCTAATTCCACTCTAAAGTTTTTCTCTCCTTCCGCCTTCCACGTTAGTTTCATCTCTTTTACTCCCTTTTTCCTTCGCCTCGCTCTCCCTTCTGTCCTCTCCTCTCCCCCGCCCAGCTCAAACACCATTGGCAAGTGATCTGACTCCGTTCGCGATATCACCTCTATTTTCTTGAACCACCGCTTCCTCCTCGTTTTCCAGCCTGATGACCAGCTCAAGAACCGAACACGCCCCCCTGCACCCACGAAGGTTAACTTTCCTTGTTCGTCCCCTTACGTTCTTCCATTCAATATTGCCAAGCGCTAACTTTCGCAGAAACACAATAGTTTTCTTCCCTCTCCATTAACAACTGTCTCCTGCGAGCATCTCACCCCTTCCGCTCCCCCCTCCTTTCTCCTCTCCATTCTCCACACATTTCCTCAGTGCCTCCTCTACTCGTTCTTCCATTACATAAATTTCAATAATCCATATTGCTTTATCCATATTACGTCTCTAAATTTTAACAATAATATCATGCTGCCACTCTTCTACTCTACAATTGTCACATACACTCTTTTTAATTCCTACTAAGTACCCCGCTGCTGCTCTCGCCCTTCGCTTATCGCGCACTGCTGCCTTCGCCCACCACTTGAACGCTTCGTCCAGCGACTTTAATACCCTTTCTTCGTTCTATTCCTCAATCCATGTTTCTTGTACTATGGACTATGTCAAACTCTTCTAAAAAATCTCGTGCTTCCTTCAATTGCGCAACCCCCGCCACATTCCACGCCACCGCTCTTATGACTTTGCTTTCCTTTTCTTCTCTAACAACCTCGCCCCCGATCCCTTCGAAACGTCACTCTCTCCATTTTTCTCTCTCTCTCTCTAACCAACAACACCAGGCTCCGTTTACGCACACTTTCATATACCCCAAACTAGTAATTTTCCCATCCCGCTTCTTACTTTTTCCATTTTCCATTCCTCAGCTTCTGACAGCAGCCCCTTGATGTTTTCGTTCAATCTTTCACAACGGCACGGTAGGGGCGAGATTTTCTTCCGTATTTTTCCGGTCAAAAGTTCCCAATGATAGTTCATTTTTCTCTCCGACTCTCGAATGGCCCGCATTATGTCCTCCATCATCATATTTGGTCCGTACTCACTCGTTTCTATTTCGCTTCCGTCTTTATCTGTCACTGTGATTTGCCTACCCGCATCCCGCGACTCTTCCACCCCCACCGTGTCTTCTAAATTCACTTGTTTTCCTCTTTCTTCGTCCATACCATTCCAGTCGACTTTCTGATTCTCATTTCCGTCACTATCGATATCATTTCCCTCGTCACTGTTGTATTTATACCAATCCTCCGTGTCTACTACTACTGTGGGGGAGATGGCGGCGTCGGTGGCGTGTGTAATACCTTCGTCCGCATTGCTGCCACACCGGCGTCGAAAATATCCCTCACGTTTCTATTTCCTTCGTCATTCCTCTCTGACGAAGGGCGCCCCCTCTTTTTCTTCTTCGTCACTTGGGTGCTCCATGCTGCCGTACTGCCCTCTTTCACCTCCCGGTTCTACGCCTCGCCGCAGCGCTGCTGCTTCTCACCGTTTCCGTTCTCGTCCCTCTCTTCACTCTTCCCAACATAACCTCCTCTTCACGTGTCCCCATTTCCCAAGCCAGACACCATCCTTCTTGATTATCTCAACTCTACAATTTGCTTCCCTCACCGTTTTTTCCTCTTCTTCACTTTTATACCAACAATGATTGCTAAAAAACATCTCTGATTATCCGCCAACGCGTCTAGGCCCAACGTCTGCCCTAACCGGAAGTCGGGGCCAGGTAGTTATATAAGTTCGTTGGTTTCGGGAGGACCAACATTTTACGCGTGACTTGTTTGTAACCCCGACGGCACGGCTATGGATAAATGTAAAGTAAAGGGTATCACGCTAAACTCGGCGAATAGCCGTCACGGAAAATATAACGCGATACGCTCCTTCGTGACAGAAGCTAGGAACGTACCTATCATTTTTTAATTCGACGCACGGAATTTCATCTGGTAGTACCACGTAAAGAAACGAAATCATGCGAGCCTGTCAACACGAAGCGAAAGTAGAAAGGGAAGTCCTTTACTGTACCGTATGACTATTGTGAAATTCGTGGATTAGAATAATCGAAAAAAGTATCATATAGTTTTATCTTACGGGTGAATTCGTGCTATTTTAGATCAATCTTCATCAACTTCATGTCTAATTTCATGTATCGCATTTACTATGTACTATGTACAATACGTAAAAAGAATAGAAATATCGATTTATTTTGTATAAAGTCGTTAGCTCGTTTTTTTTGTGCTGCTATTCGTAGCAGTAGTGGCTATCTTTTTACCGGTCCCTTTTGTTCTGACTTTCTCATTGTTGATTCCTTTTGCCCTGTCTTGCTTATCGAGTAGTAGTGTCGATACGCCTTTGCTCTATCCCACTCCTTCCCCCACCATCCTTACTTTTCCACTGCCGCGCTATCCGCTCTGCTTAAGCAGTGTCGGTAACGTGGTGAAGGTAAAGTGGGTGGAGGGGGTACTCTTGTGAACAAGAAAGAGTAGCGATAAGAGCAAGATGGAGCTAACGCGTATGTGTGCAATCAGTAGAATTGATTTCTTACCCACGATGTCTTGGCGATATCAGGTATCTGTTGCTCCCAGGCGCAGCGATTCGAACTCCTATCCTTTGATTACATTTACTAGCTCAGACATGCACGCACGCACACACACACAGAGCACCGTGTCAATTCTCATCTTCGTCCGCGGCATCGATGGTCGTAACCGAGATCTATTTCGTACCCGAGGGCCTCTATAATAATCGTTGCCACATCTGCGCGCTCTCCGTTCGTTAAACAAGCCCGAGGTGCGTTATCACCGTCGAGGGGTGGCATCATGACAGCGATCGAAGCATCGCTGCCACACGCTTCTTCGAGAAGTTGTACAATACCTACGACAACGACGCGCTCGAGCTCGTATATCGAGCAGACCATGACAAGCGGCGGCAGCATACCCGATAGAGGCCCAGGATGAAATAGGTTAGACCAGTCGATGTAAATGGTCTCACCGAAATCGATTAATAACACCTCGCAGTACCTATTAAAGTCCGGGTAAATCACTTCGCCGTGGACAATACTATTATAACAAGCCATGACACAGGACATTCTAATATGGAGTTCGCCAAGTCCAACGGGCCTTCCGCATTGCTCCACTAAATGGGCTATGCGAAGAAGCTTCTCTATTACTTCGTAGGCTACGCACATTTCCTGGGTACGTAAGAACACATTCATCACTCTCCACCAAAATCACTCGACACCAAAACGCGTCGCTTAAAATCTCCTTGCCGTAACCCAGATACATATTGCTTTTAATATTTGCGAGTAGGATGCCAAAAAAAGACTTAATGCTCAGGACGCTGCTAGAGGGTAACGTGGGCTTAAAGATAACCTCTTCTGAATCATAATCAGGTGTCCAGCGCTTTGAATGCATCGAAAGCGGTTTTTCACGTATGTATCGCTTTGCACTGTGATGAACGTGAAACGCTTGCTCTGCAAAAAAAGGCGTAGAAAATGGTCTGGCACCGAGAGAGACTTCAATTATAATTCTCTAATTATTACACTATAAAAATAAGAGACACAGTAAAACCAAATATTTATTTTTAATTATTCAATATTTTATTAAAATCACTTTATACATTTACCGTCTCATGCAGCATCCTTGCAAGCACGGTAATGTTCGCTCGCAGTTTCCTCCACCGTTAAATTAATTTTTATCACTGTCCGATTTTCGAAAGGTAAAAGCATTGTAATATTTACATACTATTTTATCGTTTTGCATTATCGCTAAAGAGATTATTAAATCGCGACATGGTGAATATCTATTACTCTGTAGTTACTTGATTCCGTACCGATAGAACTTGCAGTTTCTTTGTAGCCGTGCGAGATGTTGCGGTATAATCGGTGGTAGCCCGTAACTATTGAAGTATATTCCTTTTTCATGATGGTCAATGTACATGGCGATCCAGTGCTATCCAGGTTCGTCGTGGTTATCCGTGATAACAACAAGTTCGGCCGGTATCGACTATACACGAGGAATTCTGTCAGCAGGGTACGTTTCAACGGTTGAAAGCGGTAGATACTGCATACCCTCGTAGATTTGTCTAGTGTTCATGTTGAACACATAGTCAATGATTAAATGATGGCTTTCATAGGCGTATATATACAACATTTATTTTACAGCATCGTCGATCGTGTCACGACTGCACGGTGAAGATTTCTCCTCGTGGTCGCGAAGCTGATTTTTTATTTGGAAAGCCTGCCGAATTGCACAGTGCGAAGACGATGTATCGTCTATCATGGCATGTCTGAAGCATTTTCGCAAAGATTTCGGCCTAAATGTGTACGATGGTGCGCCCTCCTCATCCTCCAGGTTGGAATCTTCACGACTAGTAATATCGCGAAGAAGCATAGCGTTTTCGTGACCGCGTGTATAGATATGTCTTGATTTTCGAGAAATTTCACGCAAGTTATCGTATACTTGTTTACAGCTCACATCACCCTCGTACTATTCAAGACCGTAAAAATATTTCGAGAGAAAATTATTCTGGCTTCTCGAATACTGCGGTGAATCGGCAAAGTGACACGGCGGTGCGACGATCCAATGAGCAGAGTACGGTCTATCCACTGCTACCATAGCAATTTATTTCGGAATAAATTCCGAGTCTTTAACACGTATCCCCTGTATATCCACGACAATATCCATTTTCACGTCTAATCTGTACAGATGGTCAAGCTCGACTGATTAGTTACTCACAAAGACGCTTCTACGTCTCTTAACGCGAGACAATTTTTTCTTGACGTCAGCACATTTTCACGCTTACCCGGTAAAATCCACCATTACCTGGCGAAAGGCATCGACTTTAAGGACATTATCATATTCCGCGAAAACAATACAATTTACGGTTGAAGCAAGCGCCTCCATTAATCTCTATTCTCACCCTACCATGCTTTATTAAATTCCAATGTGAATTGCTGTTCGTCGAAATATCGGGTGTCAAAGCAAAAGCAAACAGACAGTATACATCGCGATAATTATCGCGATCGATCGAATTACCATCGTTCAAAAAATGTATTCCAGTCCCCGAGAACAGCGTTTAAAAAGTGTCCACATACAGATAATTTTTCGTGAAATCCGGTTGTAACGGTTTAAAAGGTATTTGAGCACCATATACATACAATGAGAGATAATTTATCTTGTAATTTTGAAAATTGAATAGATTCATCCTGTAGTCGTCGTTGAACGCTTTGTTATCGACAAAATCAATAATTATACGCTTCGTCAAGTGACCTAGTACGATATTGTCGATCGTGTCTCCATGAACACCGGAGTGTATTGAAACGGCTGTTAACTCGACTCTCGTGGGAGGATATATTGCTGTAGATTTCGCCAGAGTTCTAACATGCGAGAAAAGCGCACCGGGAGTTTTTTTTTGTTCTACGATCCAGAAGCAATGCCTCGAGAATCTTAAGCCGCATTGGCCATTGTTTGTATCTCCCACAAGACAAAATGAATCTCTAGCCCAATGAAACCAAACGTAAACGCATCTCGACACCCTTTAATAGGATCCGCTTTTGATGGAATATATCTCAATGCAGATGGCCGATCACGTCTACAGTTCTTCCAACATTTAAAAATTGTTTTCTCTTTACAAGACCCGTATTTCCCAATGTTCTATCATCCATTTTTCCGGGAGTTTCGTCATACCAGGGAACGCTTGTGAGATGTGAATTGTTGGCAGCTGGACCGTAATTCAAAAGTTTTTCTATGTACGCTCGATAAGCCTAGGAACTATTTGGAGGTGAACCTAGTTTGTGATTCAAGTACTATATACATCCACCTGATTAAACATAGAATGCAAGAGATTGGGTACATTTTGGCGCTGTACCCGTAGCAATTTCCCTAGAATGATATGTTATTTTCACTCTCAGGCTAAGCATAGTATGCGCGAGATCGATATACTTATCGCCCTGCCCTGGAATCACCTACTTTATGAGTGTATCGCCTGTTAGCGAAGAAATTGGTTTATATTACACCCACTTTGAGCCTTGGATAGTTGTTGGCGTCTGTGGAGCTGAAAATAATTGAAGCTCCGATTTTAGGCATTCGCACGAGTGTGCATGTACTAAAGCCAACTAGTTTCAGCTATACAAAAATATCTGCAACCGTTCGTTGTCGATTCTTCTTCTTATTATTCTTTTTCTGTATAATTTTTCCTTTTATCACAATTTTCTTTTTATGGGTGATACGTCGTGGTTTACGTTCGTTCAGTGAATGAGCAGTTTTCGAAATTTTGCGCTTTTTACAACCGAACCCCTGCATGAGAGTGTCAATTTTTTCAGAGGCCTTGTGTTTGAGTAAACTGCCGGATTCTCGGGCTTTCTCGCGATTAGCATCTTTCATAGCTATATTTCTATCAAGGATATCGCCGGCTACGTTTACACCGGCACGAAATGCCTATTTTCAAACTGATTTAGCACTCTTCTTTAAATGTTGCTATACTTCCACGTGGTGGAAAAGCAAATTCTCGGAGAGGTCAGCGGTGCTTGGTCATATCGGTCACCCGCGAGTTTGGCAGCGGTGTCGATAGGATATCGAAGGTTCGGGAAGATAGTGGAGAAGGAGGATTTGGCTGAGTGAAAGAAGGAAGGGTGGATCAGGAAGGCCGCTATTTCAGGGTTCTGGGCGAGCTGACAACTGCCACGGAGAACCAGTTGAAGAGAAGAGTGAGCGGTGTGGCGAAAGGTAGGTGAAAGACTGGTAAAGGAAGTAGTCGGTCGCTGTGAAATTACGGAATTGGTTCATTCCTCAGAACCGACCGATTTTCAGTCATCGTTTGGAGTGTATATAGATGAATCTAGAACGAGTGTAAAAAGGAACAGCTGGAGAACTCCATGGCGTAGTCTTGGCGTACAGCGAGCCCCCCCCCCCCCCCCGGAATCTATTACGTTCGTTTTTACATTAGTTATGGGTTAATAAGGCGTGTGGGTATGCACCGTAGTTTTTCTAGAGTGTAATTTATATCGGATTTCGTTGGTGGATCTTCGGTTTTCTAGATGAGGGGGTTTTCTACGAGCTCGGGTCCCGACCAACGGACCAAAACGTACAAAAGAGGAGTGAACATTATTAAGGTCGTCCAATGCTGAAGCTTCTCTATACTTACTTGGTATCTTTGGTACGGAATGCCATTGTTCCGTTTCTTTCTTTTTAATCCTTTGTGGATACTTGCGTAAATTGTTGTGAGGTCAGACGTCAGGTGAGCCAGCGACGGCTTGAAAGACTTCGCTGTAGGGTTTAGCGAAACTCCTTTGGAAGACGAGAGTCTGATCGATGGGTAATGGGCGCTTATCGTTAGGTTAGACGAAGTGGGAGGCGATGGCTCGAAGGACTTCGCTGTAAGGTTTGACGAAGTCCTCTGCTGACAATTTTCTGTAGAGGTTTTTTCTTTAGCAATCTTGATAGTGCCTTGTGCGGGTTTCAGCTGATTCCCGTGAAGTTTGGCGAGATTTTGGTTCCTTCGGACCAGATAGGTAACGCCTCCTAAATGTCCTTTCCACGGAGGTTTGAATCTCCCGTGAATCCCTTCGCTCGTTTTTGAAAGTGCATGGGATTTAGTATAGACTAAATCTCCTGCTTGGAAGCGCCGTTCCGTGTGTTCCCTGAAAGTGTAGGTCTCCTGATATCTTTGTTCGTGATCCGTTACCAGTTGAACTCTTTCTTCTCGTGACCTAGAGAGTGCTGCCGAGGGTGATCTCTATTCCCCGGGTCTTTGGATCGTTTTCCATAGGAGGACCTCGCTTGGAGTGGGGCCGGTGGCATCGTTGCGTCTAGTGCGTAGTCCAAACAGCATTTGTGGAAGACATCTATCCTATTTTTTGTGTTAATCTTCGCGCAGATGTAACCGTAGTCCCTTTCTGATTTCTTGGTTTCTGCGTTCCGTTGCGTTTGCGCGTGGTTGGTAAATTGGCGGTGGTCCACAGTTGCGTTTGCCATTTATCGCATGCTTCTAGCTACCTTTGGCTAGCGAATTATGGTCTGTTATTCGAGAGTATAGTTCGAGGATAGCCCTACCTCGCGAACATTTTCCTTTCTGCTATATTTATAATAATCGGTGTTTCCGATGTTTCTATTGGGAACGCTTCTACCCATCGAGAGAAAAGATCCGTAATAATGAGGATAATCTTCTTTTCTTCACCGGAGCAAGGGTATGGTCCCATTAGGTCGATGGCCATAGTCTTTCAAGGTTGCCGTGGCTGGTCTTCATGTTGTGGTCTAGAGGCCTTGGTGCATTTGCAATTGTGACAATCCCTAACGTATTCTCGTACGTGTATAGCCCGTAGTGTTTCATCGATGCCGAGCTGACCCGAGTTTTGAATTTCCTTCCATATACCTTCGTCCATGATCCAGTACTTGGGATCTCCTTTTGCCAGAGCTTGGGCGACGAGTTTCCGTAGGATAGGCTGGAACTGTTGCTCTTCTATAATTCGATCAGTTAATGGTTGGGCCATAATTTTAAAGATTTGCACCCTTTCCTCTAATCCTTTTATGTACAAAGTCTTTTCGTATGCGCTTTAATTACAATCCCTTGTTGAAAAGTCCGTAATCCCAATTTTTTTTCCTTATCTATGCCTTTTGCGTACAAATAAATAAATAAAATAAATTATTTATCACTTCGTTTAATTGCGACATGAATATTATAAAAATTGGGAAAGAGCTAGAAAAAAAAGTCTCCGCACGGGGAGTCGAATCTGCGATCATCGCATTACTAGTCCGAGCTCTTACCAGTACGCCAACCGCTGCTTGGCAAACATAATAACAGAAATGGCTTTTACGGTGCCAGAGCCGCGTCAAAAGTTTTATTTTCTACACGCTTGGCCATCTGGAGTTCCCACTTTCGGTACTTTCATTTCTAGCCAAGCCCTACATATGCTATAAATTTGAGCGAAATCCGTCATGACGAGTAGGCGCCCTCTCCTTGTCAGTATACAAAAACCACTTTGCAATTTTTTTGTCATTAACAAAGGTCGTCAACCGAAGAAACCAGAATCCATTATATTTGCCTTGACCCACAGAACGCGGCTGAGCCTTAAGGGGCTATACCAGTGTGACACTTTCAAAAAATCGATTTTTTTGCCTTTTTCGACAGTTTATACTTTGAAGAATATCCTGTAAAAATTTCAAGGCCTTATCTTTAATACTCCTGAATGGCAGCCTACTAAAGAGCAACCGCTCGTAGATATAAAATGACCCATCTGCCTGGAGGCGGAGTTCGGAGCTGACGTGTTGTTATCTGATTCTTTGGTCACTATAGGGGGAGGGGACTCTATAGGGCCATTTGAAATCAGCGTTGCCATTTAAAAGGTACTCTGGAGTCGTTCAACGCAGTTAAACGAACCAAAGGTTTAGGAGGAAGAAGTAAGAATGTCGTGAAGCTAACTGACAAAGTTATTAATAAACTCCAGAAATACTATGGATTGGCAATTACCAGGCATCAAGATAATGTTGATGAAATGTATCAAGAAATTTGGGCTACCTTGCATCATTGTCTTCGACATTCGAACCACGGAAATTGCCCTGCAGGTGCGAATAGCTGGTGCTCATATCGCCGCGCGAAAGCTCAAGGAATGGACGTATCAAAGTTCAAACATGATTATCTGCCACTTGACAAGGGTGTTACGAAAGCTTTGGAACCTATTTATACTGACTTCAGTTCAAGGGCATTACTAGAGCGATGCAAATAAGGGAACACGCAGAATAACAATGAAAGTTATAACGGCTTGCTCTGGCACTTTGCTCCAAAGCACCTTCATAATGGATTGAAAACGATCGAGCTCGCTAATTTCCTTGCAGTCTCAATATTTAACGATGGTTTTTATGCTATTCTAAAAATGCTACAAGTAATGGACGTCATCATCGGTCCTATTGCAAAATAATATGCCATAGAGAGAGATGACAGCCGAATCAATCAGGCGGAGTTACGTCATGAAGCATCCTCAAAAGAGGGACGAACAGCTCGGAGAAAAGCTTCAGCCTCTCAGCAGGCATTATTCGAGGAAGAGGAGGGTCCATTGTATGGGCCAGAAATAGCTGATTAGCAGTAATTAGGCGCTAAGTCTATCCGGGTTGTGAACTGCCAAATAAAACATTCCATCATAAAATTTGGTCAATAACATTGTCGCTTAGATTTATCACTCTAATGAAACATATGACCGCGTATTGATTAATTAATTAATCTGAATAAAGTTTACTATTTGACATTAAAAATAGAGATCGTAAATTAATGTTGCTAAAGCCGCGGTGGAGCAATTGGTAACGTACCAGGCTAGAATTCTGGAGTTCCCGGTTCGAACCCGGGCTGTGGCACTATTTTTTCACGATTTCTTTAGAAGTTAAAAAATCGTCAGGTCTGGTTGCCTCATTAATTCTTAATGAATGAGTAAGGCAATCAGAGTTGACAAATAATTAAGGATTCGATTGTTAGAGATCTTTCTGAGATCGATAACACAGGGATCCAGGCGGCGCTAACTCTAACCGGGTTGCGAACTGCAAAATAAAACATTTCATCATAAAATTTGGTCAATAACATTGTCGCTTAGGTTTATCACTCTGCTGATTAGCAGTTTTTATAGTAAATATCATTTTATCTTGCAAAAATCGATAGTTAAATCTTTAAACGCGTTTTTCTCAAAATAAGATTTTTCAAATTTGCTGACATTGTAACTCAAAGAGCAATTATCCGATTGACTTGAAATTTGAACTGAGTACTCTTGAATACATTTACTCTACAATGACGCAGAATATTTTTAATTGGATCGAAATTGACGATTTGGCATTGAAAAAAACGACCATTTTTAGGCAAAAAACAGACTTTTTTTTTCATAACTACGTCCTTTCGTTAGATTTTGATATTTTTCGAAAATCCTGCTTCATTGTACAGGAAATACCTTCTAGTTTAACGACATTTTTTCCTTTCCGGGTTTCAGCTCGGCCGGAATCATGTCAGCAGTGGATAAACTTTTTTTTTTGGCGTCTCTGAAGGCAGCGCATAAGTCGCTCGGATCTCAATATTTTTCTATGAAAAAATTATGTAATATAGGTCAAATATAGCCAAATATATTCTTAATTTTCCAAAACATTTAATTGCGTACTTTTCTTCCAAAAAATTCCCCAAATTTTCAGCGTTCACATTGGTCTAGCCCCTTAACATTATAAAAATATTAATTCTTGGCGTCGAGACGCTGCCGCGTCTCTTGATTCGTGTAAAACAAAAAAAATTCAGATCCTAAAGTCAGATTCTATCTGATAATCGTACGCTCTTTAACCATTAAATTTTTTTTAATGAAATATAAATAATGAAATATGAATATTACATGCTTTAAAAGTATGATTTTTTTACTTATCAAGTTCCACTGCTTCGCTGCTAATCGACATTGATACGTATTCTGTCTTTTGCTGTATTAATGAATAAAAAATAGGAGATTCTCCTTATTTCTGTCGCGGACATTTGCTGATCCTTCGTTTTTAGGATTTGTGCCAGCTCACATTTTTTTTTCTCTATGACTTTCCACAGCGTTTACTTTATAACATCTTGAGCCGAATGTACACTATAGACAAATATTTAGAACGGTGCCTTTATTACAAATAGCTGCACCCATGGAGACTTACTGCGCTCGCGGCGTAACCCCCGATGCATGATCAGCGGTATGACCACGGTACAGCACAATTATGTCGGATAAAATAATTTTCATAAAATACGTATTTTTTGACACTAGCAAGGTCATGATGTGTTCGAGCGCTTGTTAAAGGCATTTCTTGGAACCGATGATCTCATACGCTGTTGCACCTGTTGTATCACAGGCACCTATCTTTTCGTGGACATACGATACCACTTCATTCATACACCGCTGAATTGTTCCACTTTCACGCTCTAGCGTTTGCAAGTGAATATCAATTTCTGTACTTATTTCGACGAGCATATCAAATTTTGGCCGCTGCAAAACGATGTTTGGGGAGTTTTTTCGGAAGCTTTTCCATTTGGGTCTTCCAGATTCCTCTTGATTCTCATATTCCTCATTAATATTACCGCTTATTTTATCAAATGAGACAGCTCTGTCCTGGTAATACGAGGTTAGAAGCGTGTATGCTCTATGCGCGTATTACAAATTTTCTCGGCATCAGCTCCACGAGGTTCGAAATATCGTTGTACACGAGAAAAATTACTTTTGAACACTTTTCACTCGTCCGCACTAAGTGTAATCCCGGTTAAAGTATTCGACAATATTTTCACCACTGAAGTAAGACACGCAGAGTTCAACTCGAGACCAGCGACGATTATTCTACCGGATGATGTATTTAAGCCGTACATAACGGGGTTCGCTGGATATGGCAATGTCGTGTAACGCAAATCACGGTTATTTGCCATTATTAATGCTTTTTAGTGGACTGTAACTTTTCGAATGAATCGTCGACGGTGCTCATAACCCATTTTATACAGACTATATCTACCATCTAATTACAACGCCACTACTTTTTATACTTGGAATCACACGACTAAAAGTGATTCACCAATACCCTTTCGTATCTGTCGCATTCTCCTTAACAGCCTAGTAACAGTAGCAGCAAATATATTTCAAATCACTTGCATATTTTCGCTCACGTATGCGCATACGACACATGGACATACAGACAGGATGTAGCATGAAAACTTAATAATATTCGTCGACGAAATTTGATAATTTCTCCCCATTTCAGATTAGATAAAAACTACAACAATCGTCGTCGAAATTCGATAATTTAGTACGTGATCGGGTCTTTTATTTACATCATCATGGATAAATATTTTCACGGATCTTGATTTTGTAAATTGATTGTGCGCGGCTATCTTCTCGGTTAGTCGTAATTATTACATCGCTGCAGTATTTATATACAAATAGAAAGAGAGAAAGAGTGTATTAAACGAATATATATTGTAACGGTAATTTCTATCGTTAGCATTAATTTTTATCTTCCGAGGGAAAGAATTCGGGCTCGAACACTACACTTGTATAATTAATTTAGAATTCGAGGTAGGTAAAAGTAGGGTTTATTTACCAAAACAATTAGAAGAATATCGATGTTCGGTTTATTGGCACCGTTGGCCATTACATTGCAATTCAAACCATTAATTTTTACGATTATTCTACAATTCTTTTCGTGGATCTCGTTCACGTAGCTTCTCGGTACACCTAGCTACTTCGCTTGCTATTGCATTTGCCGTTGGTAGTAGACCTGTCACCCAATATACACACTCAAACCAAGCGCGTCAAACTTGCTCTTAAAGGCGATATCTCTATTATACTTGTAATCCTCTCTATTTACCACTTGTTCTACTTCCTTCTTATCCGCTTTAAACCTACTCGCTTACACACTACTTGTTTATTGTACTTATTTAAATACTATGCACTTAAATGCTATTCGCTTAAATTCTATTCGCTTAAATATTATTCGCTTAATTCTATTCAATTAAATATTATTCGCTAGATTCTATTTAATTAAATATTATTCACTCGATTCTAAATCCCACTTGGTATTTTTCTTATTACTTAGACCACTCGCCTGTCTTTCCTTTTTTAACTGTCTTCGTTCTTCACCACACAGACTCGATTTTCTTAATTACTTTGCAAACGTCGATGTAGGATTATTGAAATCTCGACACATTGAATCAAACTTCATAATGCACGAACTGTCTACTTTTCACCAAGATGCACGTAAGAGATAAAACTTTAGAGAAGAGCTCACAATTAAAAGCTGAGAGCTAAGAGAGCGTTTTCTCTCCTGCAGGCTCTTTTATACCCTGCCCCACTGCCTTGTACCCCTCCACATCATTATTCCCTGTAATTTTAAATCGAACGAGCTTTAATAATTTTTCGGGTTGCCGCTGTCGCGCCACTCGTCTTCCCCTCGCCACCAAGCGAGGCCAGCTGGTCACTGACCTGCTGTTTACGGTAGCGAGGGAATTCCTTAAATGTGACATCGTCTGTTTTTGTCAAATTTCGTCCGGGTTCGTTACCCTAGTGCCCGCAGTGCTCGGTGCGTTCGCACGAAATCTCGGCTCTTATAGCAGTGCAATATAATCATGCAGGCTAGCGGGTGTAACTATGTTACAATATACATAGGAGAAGAAATTTACAGATCACGCTATGAAATATTCCGACGCAAGCGGTTGTTCGTGAGATTCGTGGCATGCTGTGTGAGTTTCATCGGTGCGATTTCGTTAACGCGTATAATATTGGACTGTTCGATAATGGAATAATGAAAGACGTAAGTATTATACTGCGTTATTAAATTATATTTTATTTCCTTTATTTTATGAGATTTTTATATAGTTGGACAATATGAAGAAGAAGAAATGCGATCCGACACCTATAATTTCAATAAAGAGGGTGCAACTGATTTCGATGACGATAATGATTCTCAGTTTGAGTATTGCGCAGACTGTAATCGCTCGTTCTTTGGCGCTTTTTGCCTAACTTATCACAATGATGCGGGGTTGACGGGTATTACGTTTCGTAAATATAGACAGTACAGTATCTGTAAAGCGTTGACAATCCGTAGAGGCTGCTCGCGTATGATTTAAACCACGAATAAAAACATGCATGTATGCGCTACATCGTTCGTACGACTACTCATGCGTGTTTTATAGCGCCTCTTAAGAAAACAGAGGCGTCAAAGTAAAAGAAAAAAGACGAACTTTCAAAGAGATTTTTGTTTCATGATTTCGAGACGAATTCACGAGCCAAATGTATATGTTTCACAATGCGTATCTTGTGGGGAACACGTAAAATTAGCGTTATGGCAAGAATTTAAAAAGACTATATGTATTGCTCATAATGCAAGAGGTTTCGGCGCGCAGTTCATTCTATAGTATCTAATCGAAGTGCAAAAAATACAGCCGCTCTTTTTGGTTATGAACGGTATGAATATTATCTCCATGGAGATCAGCAATGTAATTTTTTTCGATAGTTTAAACTATTTACCCATGGCTCTTAGCGCTTACTTAAGGCCTTCGTATTCGCGGATGTGGTGGCAACAGGTACATTTCCGCATTCATTCAACACACCCTAATATCGGAATTCCACAGGACATTTACTGGTGCTGCATTTTTACTCACCCGGCACAATGTTGTCTGCGGATCGCGAGCGCTTTTTTAAATGGTATGAGGAAGAATCGAATCCTGCCGATTATAAATTTGATTTTGCGATGGAGTTTGTGCAATATTGTCGTACAGATGTTGTAGTTTTGAGACGCGCGTGTCTAGCTGCTTTCGAGTTGCTCATACTCTGCGGAAGTGTGTGTCCTTTTACAAAAGCTTGCACGATAGCATCAGCATGTATGAGAGTATTTTGAAAGACTTTTCTGCAGAAGGATCGCATGCGATAAGCAGTCGTCCAAGGCTGTCGGATGGCTCGAGCGCGAGCGCAACTGCGTTATCGCGGATGCTGGACGCACGAAAGTGTATCGCCCTCCGCCTGGATTACCAGCCGTCGACGGATACTACGAGAAAGCGGGGGTACATAACGTTTTTCAATTTCACGGCTGCTTTTGACACGGCCATCCGCGATGTTATCACGGATGCACAAATGAAATTCGGTGATACGATAAACGGGAGATACGAGCATACCGTTCTTATATGAGGGCGAATCAGATCGAAGGGGTATATCTCTGCGCGAGATATGGAAATGCGATATTGACAGATTACTCGAGAATAACGACGAAATGTCGTTATACGCAAAAAACCACTGCATGGTCAGCAGACGCCTCTTGAACAGCGCGACGCATTCTTTGGCGGTCGAACGGAAAATTTTGTAAGTCTGTACGATGTCGCGGATGCCGAGCAGATACGTTATGTGGATGTATGCTCGCGGTATCCATGGGTGTGTAAGAATGGAACTTTTCCCGTTAGACATCCGAGATTGTACGTCGCTGACGAGTGTCAATAACTCGTTGAACTTGAAAACAATCGAAGTGTTGTCGAGAGTCTCGTGAAGTGTGTCGTAGTAGCACCGCGCGATTTGTATTTGCCCGTACTGCCTGTTCGCATGCATGAGAAACTACTATTCCCCCTGTGTAGAACATACTGTACAGACATGGACACATCCGCGAATTGCACATACGATGATGCGACTGAGCGAGCGTTTAACGGCACTTGGGCCGTGAACGAACTGAGAAAATCCGTCTCGCTCGGGTATAAGGTGACGCGTATCGATGAAATTTGGCAATACGCTGTTACGTATCATGACTCTACAACGCGACGAAGCGGTTATTTTCCTGAGTACTTCGACACATTCCTAAAAATCAAACATGAGGCGAGCGGATCGTCAGTAGAGTGTAACGATAACGAGGAAGTAATAGAGCGTTTCATCGCATTGTTCGCGGTGTCTGAGGGTGTACATCTCGAGTGAAATACTCTGCAGACAAATCCTGATTTACGATCGCTTGCAAAATTGGCTCTTAATTCGTTTTGGGAAAGATTGGTTAACGCGAAAATCTTATGAAAACCGTTATCGTTTTCACGCGTTCGGAGCTAATGAATTTACTAACGAGGCTGGAAATTGAGGTAACGGGTATATTACCGGTTAACCACAAGATCATGTATATGAACTACCATATGTAAGCACCCGCGGTGCTATTCAGCCATCATCGACATCGAACGCCGTGATTACAGCATACGGCACAAGCTCGCCTAAAACTGCACAGTTATTTTGAGGGTGTCAGAAGGCGAACGTTGTACTGCGGTGCGGACCCCTGTATTGACTGTAGTCGTGAGGGCAGCAACGCGTATGAGCCACCGTTCGATCAATTTCTTGGGGATCTTACGGATGAATCAAGCGTGTACGGGTCAGGTAGTTATATCATTTCGTTCGTTTCTGGAGGGCCAAGATTTTACGCGTACTTGTTCATAGGCCTTATGGCACGACTATTGAAAATTGTAAAGTGATGGGTATCACGCAAAACTTTGCGAATAGCTGTCACGTAAATTATGATGTGATACGCTCCTTCGTGACAGAAACTAGGAACATACCTATTGTTTATTAATTTAGGAGGTACTCTACTGTACCGTATGGCTATTGTGAAATACGAGGATTAGAATAATCGAAAAAAATATGATATACGAGTTTCATGTTTTACGAATAGATTCACTCCATTTGAAAATTAACTTTTTGTCTAATTTCATGTATCGCATTTGCTATGTACAGCACGTCAAAGGAATAGAAATATCAATTTATTTTTATAACGTTGTTCTCCGCTCGTTCTCTTTGTGCTGGTATTCGCAGCAGTAGCGGTAAACATTTTTTACAGCACATCATAAGTCGTGGTATGCGGCTAGCATACTCCGTACGATGGAGTCAGATGCGCACGTGTTCCGTAAAGCGATGAATTGTTTGCCGAACTTCGCAGGGCCTAAACTATCACCATTTACGAGTCGACTTAATTTCGGCCGCTGGCGAATTATCTCTACCAGGTGTACAAGTATGAAATGCAGATTTCAGACAACAGATGGCGAACGAATGTAGTTTATGCTATAACGATTTGACACTGCGCCATTTTGTTGTGTCATCAACAAGTGTCAGCCACGCACGAGCGATAAATTGGAAAAGTGTGTGTATAGTGTTGTGTTGTTGTGTTCTATATATCGAAATTTATATCGAACAAAGAGCATTCGCGGACAGCCTTCATTTTTTGTTTTTATTTGAAGAAAACTGCTGCTGAATCATACCGATTACTTCGAGAAGCTTATAGTGACTATGTTCCATCGCAAGATACGTGTGAACGATGGTTTCGGCGTTTCAAAAGTGGTAACTTCGATGTTACGGACAAGGAACGTGGAAAGCCGCCAAAAAAATACGAAGATGTGGAATTACAAGCATTCTTGGACGAAGATGATTCGCAAACACAAAAACAACTCGCCGAGCAATTGGGCGTTAGTCAACAATCTGTTTCCAATCGGCTACGAGAGATGGGAAAGATTCAGAAGACCGGTAGATGGGTACCACATGATTTGAACGACAGGCAAATGGAGAAGCGCAAAAACACGTGACATTTTACTCGCTCGGTACAAAAGGTAGTCGTTTTTGCATCGTATAGTTACAGGGAATAAAAAGTGGATTTATTTTGAGAATCCTAAGCGTAAAAAATCCTGGGTAGACCCAGGCGCACCATCCACATCGACCGCAAGACCGAATTACTTTGGCACAAAGACGATGCTCTGTGTTTGGTGGGACCAGAGGGGCGTGGTCTATTATGAGCTGTTAAAACCTCGAGAAACGGTTAATACTAAGCGTTACCAACAACAATTGGCCGATTTGAACCGTTCGCTGCTTGAAAAAAGGCCAGAATACCGAAAGAGGCAACACAAAGTCATTTTTCTTCATGACAATGCTTCATCACATACGACAAAACCGGTTCGTGACACGTTGGAAGCACTCAGCTAGGAAGTTCTACCCCATGCGGCTTACTCACCAGACTTGGCTCCTTCCGATTACCACTTGTTTGCATCGATGGGGCACGCACTTGCTGAGCAGCGCTTTGGTTCGTACGAAGATGTGAAAAAAAATGGCTCGATGAATGGTTCGCAGCAAAAGGGGATGATTTTTACTCGCGTGGTATTCACAAATTGCCCGAAAGATGGGAAAAATGTATAATAAGCAATGAAGTATACATTGAATAAAGCACTTTTTATCATTTTTCCGAATTTAATATGTTTTTTGAGAAAAAAATCCGCATTTCATACTTGTACACCTGGTATATCAGGACATGGTCAGATATTTTCTTCGTTTCTTTGATCGACCTTGTACTTTCGGTTTGATCGGTTCACTATTATTTTTACATCGTCCAACGAATTGATAAGAGATATACCGTGGTGGATAATCAGCTGGCGCACGGCGTTCGATATTCGCCGTGCGTCGACCTGTTGCCGCATCGTAGCATGCTGCGCTTGGCTATGCCGGAGATGGCCGAGGCAGGGCCTTGCAGAGCCGAGGCTGTGCCTCGCAGGCGTGCCGCGTTAAGCAAGAGGTTAACTCTCTCGCTTGACTTCGGCATCGCTCACCGGCTATCTTACTCTTTTGACTCCAGCGCTCAACGACGCTTTTGTATCACGCAGCCATACTGCTAATTTCGACACTTTCGTGAAAACTCGCTGAACAGCGCACATCTTCCTCTGCACATCTCGGATTTTCCACTGCTTTCACCGGACCTTCTCAACATTTTGTGCTCACCAGGACACAAATCAACGGTAAGCGTTCACCGTCATAATTTAATATAATTCAATAACAGTGAGGAGTAGTAGTTCTCAATCGTGCATCCTCATAAAGGTCTCACTCTGTGGCGTGCTCTGTAGCGCGGGCTGCACTACGTTTTTCCTCATTACATTTTGCCTGCTCAATTAATATAATTGCGCGTGTGCTGATTATTCACTGTACTTTCCCCCAGCAAAACTTGCTGGGAAAGTACTGTGAATATTTTTAACTCATTTGTGCATCATCAATTTCTCACTCTGCCGTGCTCTGCAGCGTTGACTGCGTCACAGGCTCCTAATATGTCATTTAGCACGCAAATAACACTTGAGTAAATGCTGCTAATTGTCCACAGTACTTTCCCCCAACCAAACTTGCTGGGAAAGTACTGTGAATACTTTCTTCTCATCGGCGTATCCTAAAATTCTCATTCCGTGACGTGCGACACAGTGCTGGTTGCGCCACGTACACTTCACTCATTAAAAGACAGCACACAATTATATTAATTGTGCTGGTCACTCAATCCAAAATTCAATCCAGTTTATTTTGTATTTTATTTATATTGTTATAAATATTCAATTTTGGTCATATTCTCTAGTGTGAGAGCGGAGGGTGCAATAAACCGCTTTCTCTATATACTATCTTTTTGTCTGGTTTTATTTTTCCCTGTTGTGAAGTGAAGCCTCATAATTTTCAATATATTCGCAGGTTGCTCAACTACAACATCAGGAGTGATTCCGCAACATACCGTCTGACTCGTTTTGTTTTTGTTCCGGATCGTATTCACTCTCACCTGCACCGTCATCTTCACATTCATATTTACGATCAAGCCCACCTTTATCTTCATTATCATTTCCGTAATCAAGCTCACATTCGAGATGATGTTCACATTCTCGCTCTTGTTCCAACTCGACCTGTGCTGAGAGAAGTACACTTCCTCGTGAAACACGCTTTCGTTTCTCGAAGTCAGAGACTCAGCAACCCGATGCATTGTTCCCCAACCGGGGCGGCTATTCGTTGCTTAGGTGGATAACCAGGAACTTGTCCGCCCTGATCGACTTTTCTTTTTTGAAGACGAGATGTTTCAGTTCTCGAAAGTATTCTTCACTGCAAGCTGAACTAGAAACAAGTCGTACGTCTTTATTGCTACCTCTACGAGAGTTGAGCTATTCGGATCATCGACATCCATAACAGCAGTCCAGAGAATAAACTGTTTTGCCAGTTTCAACAGTCGAGAACCGAACGTAGAGCACTGATACGGATTAAATCGTGGGTGTTTGAGATCACTCTTACTAACTGACTCAATTTTTTCCAATATAGCTTCGATTGCAGCACTCGAATCTAATTTGGTCTCTTTGTCAACGTCGTTAAATCGTTTCCACAAACTTTCCTCTTTGTCCTGATCAGCGTCGAGTTTGTAAGCATTTTTTTCGTTTGCCGTAACTTAATTTCGTTTGTAGTCGCTTGTAGTAACTTTGCTTATCTTGTTGTGCCGCGGAATATTCCACTTCGTATTTCGTATATTCGGGAATATTCCATAGCAAAAAAACATTGGAATTCGTTCAAGACAGGAATCGAGGTCCAATGCCCGATCGTACGATCGACACCAAGAACGCCGACACAGCATGAGGCGACTCGCTTGGCGATCGACGATAGGCTAACGCTAAAATTGCAAATTAAGGAATTTTCGTGAACACAGCTAGCAACTGCTTTATGAAAATCAGTTATAAATTAGACTCAAAAGAGAACGGGTTGGTTCCTCGTCAAATACTCGAAACAACATATTATCGTACATTCTTACATTGACTTTTAAATAGACAACGGAAAGTTACCGTTGCCTATAATAAATACTTCCTTTTATATAAATTCGCGCTTTCATGGATAACTCGAGATTCATCTCCTTATCGGCAAACGATCCCAAAAATAATAACTTTTTAATATTATACCGAATACCGAATAATCCAATTACGCGGTACCGGCATAACAATCTTCTAGTCGTTTGTAGTACCATTTTTTCATTTGTAGTAACTCCGTTCTGTTTGTAGTAGCGTTCTTTCGTTTGTAGTAGCATTTTTTTTCGTTTGTAGTAGTGTTCTTTCGTTTGTAGTAACATGTTGAACATGTATAACTGTGTAGGTCTCCAGTACAATAAAAATAATTTATCCAGACTAATATCATGAACGCATCCGTTCTACTCCAATCCGTACTTCATGTCCCACAGAGGCGGGAGCTGATTTTACTTTGAATACACCTAAATCCTCGCAAACTACCTGCTTTACCTTACGGACAACTTCTTCCGAAGGTACGTTAACCGGAATACCATCTCCAAAATCCATCACCTTATTCGCCTCATCCCACCGCCAAGCGTAAGTCGATTGGCCTTGCAACTCTTTGCCGATTCGCAATTGACTTTCTCCACTTGTTGGTTTTTCTCGTGCGCTACTTTTGAAATTTTTCCCCTAAAATCGAAAATGAAAACTTATCAGGGGTACAAATTGAAAATGCGGGTTTGATAACAGATGGCGTTACTAACGCTATACGCATCAGGCAGTACTGTGACTATGTTCATGTCAAAGCTACGTCTTATAGCTTTAATTTTCAGTATGTGTCAATTTGTCGCAGTGTCAAATTCATAGTTTTTTTGAGCTCTCAATATGTCGAGTTTCGTGCCAACAAAACAGCATTTGCGGGAAGTTTTAATTTACTTCTTTAATTTGAAGAAAAGTGCTGCTGAAGCACATCGATTGGTCTCCGAGGCTTATCCGAGTCATGTTCCATCGGTTTCAACGTGTGAGAGATGGTTTGTGCGGTTTAGAAGTGGTGATTTTGACGTTGAGGACAAAGAGCGGCCGGGCCAAGTGAAAAAGTTTGAGAATGCTGAATTGGAGGCAATACTCAATGAAGACTCGTGTCAAACTCAACAAGAGCTCGCAGATTCATTGGGAGTGACACAACAAGCCATTTCCCATCGTATAAAAGCCCTCGGAATGATCCAAAAGCAAGGACATTGGGTGCCGTATGAGCTGAAGCCGAGAGACGTCGAGCGCCGTTTTTTTGCATGCGAACTGCTGCTCGAACGGCAAAAACGGAAGGGTTTTTTGCATCGCATTGTCACTGGTGATGAAAAGTGGATCCATTACGATAACCCGAAGCGCAAAAAATCATATGGTTACCCCGGCCATGCATCATCATCGACGGCCAAACCAAATATTCACGGCGCCAAGCTCATGCTCTGTATTTGGTGGGACCAGCTGGGTGTGGTGTATTATGAGCTATTGAAATCGAACGAAACCATCACAGGAGCACTATACCGAACTCAATTGATGCGTTTGAGCCGCGCACTCAAAGAAAAACGGCCACAATACGAGCAAAGACACGACAAAGTAATTTTGCAACATGACAACGCTCGGCCACATGTTGCAGCGCCGGTCAAAACATACCTACAAACGCTGAAATGGGAAGTCTTACCCCACCCGCCGTATAGCCCAGATATTGCTCCTTCCGATTACCACCTTTTCCGATCGATGACACATGGCCTAGCTGACCAGCGCTTCCATTCTTACGAAGAAGCCCAAAAATGGGTCGATGACTGGATAGCAGCCAAGCCGGCCGAATTTTTTCGCGACGGTATCCGTAAATTGCCAGAAAGATGGGAAAAAGTTGTGGCTAGCGATGGACAATACTTTGAATAATTCATTTGTTACCATTTTTTCAGAATAAACGTTCAAAAATAGAAAAAAATCCCGCATTTTCAATTTGTACTCCTGATATAATGTTGTGCCGTCGTCGGTCGGTTCACTCAGACAATAGATATGAATTTTTGATCCGCATTCCAAGCAACTGCCGTTAATCGACGGAAACATCTCCCCTTTATTTCGAATAATTTTCGCGTTTTTGAACGAGACCGGGCAAGGCAATTTCATGTGAGTCCATAAAATATCGTAGGGAGCGTCCGCCCAACCCATGACGAGAACCTCCTATTCACATCTCTTGTATTCACGTCTCTTGTATTCACGTCTCTTGTATTAACGTTTCTTGTATTGTACGACACGAGACTTGAGAGCGGCCCATTCAATACTCGATGGCTTTGCGTAGAGCATACAACGCACACTTTGTTTCGCCCATAGGCCAATTCGGATCTTGTCGTGAATCGTCTGCCGTATCGTTGACATTACTATCGTTATTGATAGACTCCAACGTTTCGATCCCATGGATTTTATTAAAAACATCGTTCCTGTTTTGGAATAAGTAGATATATAGATAGTCCTTCGACATCTTACCGTTCATTGCATCGGCCGCTATTTGCCAAATATCGTTACTCCACGGCAAAAGATTATTTTGTCATCGATGAACCACAGATTTTTCAAAGCTTCGTAAATAACATGTGACGAATTCACAGTAGCTCCAGGCATTTCAAAGGCTAGCTCGAAGCAAGTTGCCCCGAGACGCTTCGAGAAAAGTAAAGAACGCGAATCCAACGGCTGAATTGTTATTATCGACCTGCTGCCTCACGTTTCGTCTATCCCATTATCTTTAAAACTTGTGCACGCACAGTGACATTATTGTCACAGCACTAATCCTACCATGATAAATAACACAAGGGCACGAGCGCGGTAGTGAGGCACGAGGCGATACGGAGAATTGATGTTCAAGAATACCTTTGTATTTAGCGGAGATTAGCGGATCAAGGTAGAAAAAAGTAGCACTCGAATAAAGATAATTGTGGAAAAATACTTACAACCGCAATACAGGCTAGAAAGCACGAGCGACGGCAGAGCGATAACGAATTTCACAAGATGTAACTCGTAATCGCGATTCATAACGAAGATTTTTGGCAAGAGTCGGTAAAAACCTCGCAGATAATCTTGCCTACAACCTCACTCGATACCTTGCCGAGAATCAATCCGAAAATCTCACAAGCAATCTTACTAAGAATCTCCTCAATAATTTCACCGAATATTTCGCTGGAAATCTCCCTAAGAATCGCCTCGAGAATGTCGCCGAGGATCCCCTGAACAATCTCGCCGAATATCTTGCCCAGAATTTCACCGAGAATCGCCTCGAGAATGTCGCCGAGGATCGCCTGAACAATCTCGCCGAATATCTTGCCCAGAATTTGACCGAGAATCTGTCCGAAGATCTCACTGAGAATCGCCTCGCCAATCTCCCCTACAATCTTTACGGCATTGCCGAGAATCTGTCCGAAGATCTCACCGACAGGTTCCTCACGAACGTGCATCTCCTAAATAATCAGGCCGACGATCTTACCGCTTCACGGAGGATCTGTCCGAAAATCTCACAGAGAATCTCGCTAGCAATCTTACTGAGAACTCCTCGACAATGTCACCAAATATTGGGTCTGGGAAAAAGTTCGTGGCGTTTTTCCCGATAGATGGCATCAATTGCAAATAATTCAGGAAACACAGATCGCAGCGACACCACTAAACGCTCGTTGGAAAGGTGACACTTCGAGCGTTACTTTGAGTGTATAAACATCGAAATTGGTGCAGTGGTTGGAAAGTTGTTTGCGTTTGAAAATGGAGAAAAGTAATAAAAAATTTCGCTAGTTTTGCAATATTATTACGACAAAGGAAAGAACGCTGCGCAGGCTTCTGAAAAAATTCGTGCTGTGTACGGTGAAGCTACTTTATCAAAATCTGCTGCGCGGAAATGGTTCGCTCGCTTTCGTTCTGGTAATTTTGATGTGAAAGATGAGTCACGCTCTGGTCGTCCAATCACTGAAAAAGCTGATGAAATTCTTGAAAAAGCCCAGCAAGATAAGCATATCAACAGTGTCGATATTGGTATGGAGCTAGGCATTGACCACAAAACTGTTTTGAACCATTTACACAAAGCTGGCTACAAAAAGAAGCTCGATGTATGGGTTCCTGATAAGTTGAGCGCGAAAAACATGATAGACCGAATTAACATCTGCGATGCGCTACTGAAACGCAATGAAATCGAGCCATTTCTGAAACGTGTCATAACCGGTGATGAAAAATGGATCACGTACGACAATCGGAAGCGTAAAGGTCGTGGACAAGGGATGTGAGCCGTCACAAGCATTCGCGAAGCCAGGATTGACGGCGAAAAAGGTGATGCTGTGTGTGTGTGTGTGTTGGGACTGGAAGGGAATCGTCCACCATGAGCTACTTCTAGTTGGTCAGACGATTGATTCTCAACTCTACTGTGGACAACTAGAGAGATTACGCCAAGAAATTGAAAGAAAACGGCCCGAATTGATTAATAGGAAAGGTGTTGTCTTCCATCATAACAACGCCCGACCACATACTACTTTGATGACCCGTCAAAAATTGCGAGAGCTTGATTGGAAAGTTTTGATGCATCCACCGTATAGTCCAGACACAGCACCCTCTGACTATCACTTATTCCGATCTCTGCAGAACTCTCTCAATGAAATTAAGCTGCTTTCAAAAGAAGCCTGTGAAAACCACTTGATTCAGTTTTGTCAACCAGAAACCACAGAAGTTCTTTACAGATGGCATCATGGCTCTACCCGAAAAATGGCGAAACATTGTCAATAATAATGGAGCAAATTTGGTTCAAATAAATTCATTTTCACACTATAAGAATCATCATGGCTCTACCCGAAAAATGGCGAAACATTGTCAATAATAATGGAGCAAATTTGGTTCAAATAAATTCATTTTCACACTATAAGAAAACCAGTTGAATTTTACTTAAAAAAAACGCCACGAACTTTTACCCAGACCCAATATCTTGCCGAGAATCTCACTAACAATCCCTTCGAGAATCTTGTTCAGAATTCGTTTATGTCGTTTGTGGTAACTTTATTTCGTTTGTAGTTACTTCATTTCGCTTGCGGTTATTTGTAGTAGCATTTATTTTGTTTATAGCTGCTTTTAGTAGCGGTTATTTCGTTTGTAGTTGTCTGTAGTAGCTTTTATTTCGTTTATAGTTGTTTGTGATAGCGTTTATTTTGTTTAAAGTACCGTTCATTATGTGGTTGAAATTAGCAGGGAGTTTGCCGGTCGCGCAGTGGTTCTCACGCGCCGTCGCACCAGCCAAGCCCACGGCTGTTTTAATAGGGACACTCGACCAAGTCTCCAATTTGTATACATGGTTCTGGGGGTGTACATTGGCTGGTCATTTTTTGTATATCTCTTTATACATTGAATTTAAGATGTATGCAAAGCTACAAGCAATGTACATCCCCAGAAGCTAAGATATAAATTGTTGAGCTAAGATTAACATGTTCACTAACATGTTAACAATTTATTGTAGAACTTGTTATAATTTTTAATGTACAAAGTGGCAAAGATTGATGTATTGACACTCTTTCCGCGGGGAAACTTCGAATAACGTTTTGGGCATGTTCAAAGACGAAAAACGAAAAATGACTCGGAGTATAATTTATTCATTTTTTAACGAGAAATTAAAAAATGCAATAAAAAATAGGGGGTTACATTTAAAAAAACTAAAGTTGGGCCTCAATGGGCGTAGCACAAACTCCGGATCCAAAACTGATATGCGTTATTAATTCCGGCATAGATAGCGCCACTTTCGAAATTTTTTTTCTTGCGGCCATTTTTTTAAACGGAAGTCGATTCGACCCAGTCATTTAAGTGTTTTCAAATGCATTCATTTCATCCTACTTTCAGCGCTACCCAAAAATAACGACGTGGACGTAGTAGGGTTCTGTTCCTTTTGGAGTGCTTGGTTAACGTGAGTTCCCTTGCCTCTCACGATTCGCGGTGCTTGATTAACGTGAGTCCCCATGCCTATTACGATTCGACAAATCCTTCTATCGAATGAATTGTTCGAAATAATCTTCATTACCTTGGATACATAAAGCTAATCTATTTTGGAAATTTCTGACCGTTTTAAGTAAGACAGCGCGCGATATATTCACGAGGGGGGATTCGGAAATTCTCGGAGGACGTAGAACGATAGCCGAGAACAATGGACAACATCCTACGTGAAAGGATCAGAATGTTTCCGCGCCGTCGAAAACAGCGCGTCAGCGACCTCGCTTGGCAGCGAGGCGAATGCCGGGACGTGGTTGCGGCAACCTGAAAAATAACAAATTTTGTTAAAAATCAAATAAAGTTAGTAAAAGGCATGAGATAG
Organism: Cylloceria caligata; assembly: GCA_963942595.1. Classification (NCBI taxonomy): domain Eukaryota; kingdom Metazoa; phylum Arthropoda; class Insecta; order Hymenoptera; family Ichneumonidae; genus Cylloceria; species Cylloceria caligata. Next base: position 53,818,439 of record OZ012705.1, read on the forward strand.
GAAGGTGAGGCGTGGACGGGTATAAAATCCGGTGCAGAGAAGTCTTGGCCTCTTCTTCTACGAGAAATTATCGCACAAACAGCAACCAGGACCTGTAATTTATTTCAAGCAAATATTAAAACGAAAAAGAGCCTGTTAATTCCACAAACCGGTACTCAAACAATTATATTAATAGAGTGTGCAACAAGTGATGTGAAAAACGTGGTACAGCCCGACTATTTATTGATCGACCCTCGTACAATATGGCTGCGTTTTACAAACGAGTCGTTATGCGCTGAAGTCAACTGATTGTGAGTGAGATCGCCGGTAAGCGAAGCCGAAGTCAAGCGAGAGAGATAGCCTCTCGCTTAACGCGGCACGCCTGCGAGGCCCTGCCTCGGCCATCTCCGGCATAGCCGAGCGCAGCATGCTACACAGCAGCAACAGGTCGACGCACGGCGAATATCGATCGCCGCGCGCCAAATGATTATCCAACAGCCAGCATTAGGAAAATTAAACTCCTCAGGGGAAATAAATTTAAGCTAGAAAATTGAATGGTTTAAATTTTTTTATGAATTATTATTTTTATTGGTAAGCTAGGCTAATAAAAATAGCAGAAAACTCCATAAGAAGCGAGAGGGTGAAGCAAGGGAGAACTATCGAAATTACCAGCATAGGACAATGTCAATAATTTATTCATAAAATAAGAGTAAGGGCGGAATATGTTAGAGAAATAGGGTGGGATTTTGCTGAGATGTACAGATTTGGATGCTCGTAGTAGCGAGTAATAGTTCTTAGTGATAATTACAATAGGGTGACATTAACCCCCAAACAGTACACAGGTGCGAATTGAGATTTCATGATTTCACCCCATGATTTGGAGATAAAAACGATATCCAAAGTGACCACAAATATATGTATGATTTTAGGGTAAAATTTTTTGCGAAATCAGTTGGTGTTACGTCCTGGACTTTGAAAGAAGGTACGCAACGAAAGAATAATTTATATTTATCTCCATTTTAGGCCAGAATGTGCTGGCCAGGGATGGAGCACGGTCTGGTGAGGGGCGGGTTTTATAAATAAATGTTGAAACAGAGAATTAACCAAAACCAGAGTGGGACCGCTGACCTAAGCAAAAGTATATACCCAGCAGTCTTAAGCACTACTGGGTCGTGCTAGAAATATATGTAAATATAAAAATTTTAATTTTACGTGTATAAAAGAATCGGGAACCTAGGACGTCACAGTTAGTATCACTTAAGGGATAGCCCCTTACCAGTGTAAACGCTGAAAATTTGGGTAATTTTTGGGAATTTTTTTGGAAGAAAAGTACTCAGTTAAATATTTCGGAAAATAAAGAATATATTTGGCTATATTTGACCAATATTACATAATTTTTTCATAGAAAAATATATAAATCCGAGCAACTTATGCGTTGCCTTCGGAGACGCAAAAAAAAAGTTTTTCCACCGCTGATATGATTCCGGCCGATTGAGTAGCTGAAACCGGGGAAGGAAAAAATGTCGTTAAAGTAGAAGGTATTTCCTGTACAATGACGCAGGATTTTCGAAAAATATTAAAATCTAATAAAATGGCGTAGTTATGAAAAAAAAAATGTATGTTTTTTTGCCTAAAAATGGTCGTTTTTTTCAATGCCAAATCGTCAATTTCCATCCAATTAAAAATATCCTGTATCATTGTAGAGTAAATGTGTTCAAAAGTACTCAGTTCAAATTTCAAGTCAATCGGATAATTGCTCTTTGAGTTGCAATGTCAGCAAAATTGAAAAATTTGTAAGATAAAATGATATTTACTATAAAAACTGTTAATCAGCTATTCCTGGCCCATACAATGGACCCTTCTCTTCCTCGAATAATGCCAGCTGAGAGGCTGAAGCTTTTCTCCGAGCTGTTCGTCCCTGTTTTAAGGATGCTTCATGACGTAACTCCGCTTGGTTGATTCGGCTGTCATCTCTCTCCATGGCATATAATTTTGCAATAGGACCGATGATGACTTCCATTACTTGTAGCATTTTTAGAATAGCATAAAAAACATCGTTAAATGTTGAGACCCCAAGGAAATTAGCGAGCTCGATCGTTTTCAATCCATTATGAAGGTGCTTTGGAGCAAAGTGCCAGAGCAAGCCGTTATAACTTTCATTGTTATTCTGCGTGTTCCCTCCTTTGCATCGCTCTAGTAATTCCCTTGAACTCAAGTCAGTATAAATAGTGTAATTAATTTTCTCTTTTTTTTTTTCTTGTTTGCTTATTAGTTTCTTTATTCTTTATACACTTCTGCACCTAAGGCAGGTAGTACGAAACATGAATATCTCAATCTCTCGGTTCAGTCTTACTTTATTTATTGTTATGATAAGTGTTGAGAATCCGTCCGGATGACACTTGACCGATCTGTGAATGTATTGGAACGGGATGAAAACTCACTCAAGACGAGAGGAAAATAAAACCAGACACAAAGATGTTATGTTGAGAAAGTGGTTTATTCCACCTTCCATTATTAGGTATACAAAATATTATTTAAATTTAGAAAACTGTTCAAAATATAAATAAATAAACAAATTGAATTTTGAATCTAAATGTGAGCAGCACACAATTATATTAATTGTGTGCTGAATTTAAGTTTGAGACAGCGGTGCGTGCAACGTAGCGAGAGCTACGCAGCACGACACGCTGATACCATTAAGTGCGAAAATGTTTGTGTGTAATTCACTGCAACCACTCAGCAGTGTATTGCAAAGTGGTTGCAGTGAATTAATGAGAGCATTTGCAATAACCTTTGCTTGAGTGCTGTAATTTTGTGTGCGACCAGCTACGCAGTCAACACTGCGTAGCACAATACAACATAGAATGAGGCTGTACGGTTGAGCAAGAAATATTCACTGTACTTTCCCAGCAGATTTACTGGGGGAAAATACAGTGAAGATGAGGCACATGCTTAATTATATTAATTAAGCCGGCAAAATAACATGAGGAGAACGTGGTACAGCATGTGCTGCAACGCACGCCACAAGTGAGATCCAATGCTGATGTACCATTTTCTCCTCTCTGACAGTGAATTAATTACATAATTATGCCAGAGCACTCTTACCTTGAGCAATGAGTCCTGATGAGATATGTTGAGCGATGCCGATGTAAAAAGGTTGATGTAAAGTCCCAAGAGTCCCGTGGATGCGCGTGCTGTCCAAAGGATGTGTGTCGCAAAAGTGCCAAATTCTCAAGATGGCTGCGAGTATGAACTTTACGTTGAGCGCTGGAGTCAGTTGAGCGAGATAGCCGGTGAGCGAAACCGAAGTCAAGCGAGAGAGACATCCTCTCGCTCGACGCGGCGTGCCAACGAGGCACATCCTCGGCTTCGCGAAGCCCATGCCTCGGCTATCTTCGACTCAACCGAACAACGCGTGCTAGAGCAGCGCAACAGGTAGGCGCACGACGATTATAGATCGCCGTGCGCCAGCTGATTTTCCAACAATAAGTAAAGAAGTACTTGCGAGGCACGACTACCGTAATCTTTGTATGTGGTTCGTACTTTAATTATAATGATTATAATCACAGAAGATAATACAAATCGCTCCTCCAATTAACTCATGTTTGTCTCAATGTCCGTAAGTGGGAAAACAAGAGTAATAAAATTTGGTATCAATATATTAATGTATCGACGAGCACATGTGGCATTTTGCCTTAGATTACCGTATAGCTGGCCTATTATTAAAGGCTTGTCCTGATCATTGGTATTCTTGGTTATACAGACTCGATTGTACTTTCCTGCACATATTTTATATTACGCTTTGAATCAATTATAATATCACATGGCAGAGGTAAAGGTTTATAGGTTATGACCGCCTATCATCGTATTAGAAACATTAGGATTCGTATTACTTTGATTGTCACATACACAACAATAATGGACCAGCAGTTAACGGGACTTCGGAACAATGATTCAAAAGTTTGTACTTTAATTTCATCCACATATGACAAATCGCATTTAGCAGAAATTCATATAACTCTTAATTTATGAATTATCCGGAGATGCCAAAATTCAAGGAGAACATTATATCAGCAAGAAAGATCAACTGGTGCATGAGGTTAATTATCACGTTACATCAATAAGAAATATCATCAGGTGCATGAATTCAAGTATCAAATTACATCAATAATCAACATTGGCATAAATTCAATATCTTCTCACACATATCAACAATTGCATGAATGATTATAGCACATTACATCAATATGAAATATCATCAGGTGCATGAATTAAAGTATAAAATTACATCAATAATCAACATTGGCATAAATTCAATATCTTCTCACACATATCAACAATTGCATGAATGATTATAGCACATTACATCAATAAGAAATATCATCAGGTGCAAAAATTCAAGTATCACCCTATAAACAATCAACATTGAAATAAATTCAATATATTCACACAAAGATCAACAATTACATGAATCATTGGAATACATGACCCGGAACGATTTACGTGAGCATTAAGAATTTTAAATATGTGCATAACGTCAGTTCGCCCATGAAATTATCACGAATCCACACAAATCAGCAAGGAGACATATCGCTATGTGCATAATTTTAATTAGGACATTTTAAGTAATGATTATTTGCACAAATTCAATGGACACACGTAACTATCTACTCGAGATTCATACAAATAATCACACGTATCAATCTTGTCACGGCTTAATACATCAGTTTGCGTCTTTACGATGCACGCATACTCAACAAGTAATGATGACATGGTTAGTATTAAATGCTCTTGAACTCTAATTGGACTATTGTAATCTGTTTTTAATAGCGTCTAAATCCATCTCATATATTGTAATTATTTCAAGGTTATATTCTTATTTCTAGGCTTTCACCTGTCACTCTTTAAAATGTTCCAAAATTATGACACACGTATCTAACCCTTCGTTACAATCAACGCACAGTACTTATTTGAACTGAGCGAATTAGTTCCTCGAGAGTATACAATAACATCAACCGGCGTTACTTATCTTATTGGGCGAGATGCATATATACGCATCGCGGTCTTCTTACGCATCGATTATCATGAAGATCCAGTTGACAATGTCTATCTAGCTCGAGTCGACAGTTTTTGTGAGGCTTCTATACCTCGTTGCGCGAGGTCCATATACATGGGCGGGTCGTAATGGCAATGGATTCACCAAGTTTTATGTTTCCTTTTCGAGACGGTTTTAAAAGATCTCTTTGTCGATCGATCCCATTAGAGTCGTTGAACGAATTTATTCAAGACTCTTTTATTGATAGCTTCAACGATGCGACACCCATATCGGTGGATCGTATCAAAGTATTTTGTAGTCGCGGTTTACAGCCCAACCGTCCTGTTAATTTGTGGCACGGTTGTACAACGACGTTCTTTTTTTATTACGAATTAAAGTTTGTTTCGGGTTTCTTCTTACCTTGTATTATTTACGCACTGACTTAACAAGTGTTTTTAACAGTATTGGCTCTTGATGACTCATATCACACTGATTTTTAATATAAATGATAGATTTGACGACTACTTCGAATACGTGGCTATTTGTCACTCGGTCGACGGACGATTGGGGAGAGGCAAGCGTTGCTTCCTTCCTCGAGACCCTCCTAACCATGGAACACATGCTAGACGGCGGACTCGTGTGATATTTTACGTTAATCGATTCGCACGACCCTATTCGCTAATTTGATAAGGATCGATCGCGGTTATCGGTAATGTACCGACGGTCGTCCTTACAATAGGTTTCAAAGCTTTCGTAACACCCTTTGATACGTCCATTCTTTGAGCTTTCGCGCGGCGATATGAGCACCAGCTATTCATACCTGCAGGGCAATTTCCGTGGTTCGGATTTTCGTCTGTCGAAGACAAATGATGCAAAGTAGCCCAAATTTTTTGATACATTTCATCAACATTATTTTGATGTCTGGTAATTGCCAATCCATAATATTTCTGGAGTTTATTAATAACCTTGTCAGTTAGCTTCACGGTATTCTTACTCCTTCTTCCTAAACCTTTGATTCGTTTTTTGAGATTGCGGCTTCGTGTTCTCATTCTTTTTTTCACATGTAAGTAGCATTCTAGTTTTTATTGATTTAAATTCAATAAACCTTTGTATGTGGCACTGTCACAGTCGCCAATATAGCGCGTATATTTTACTCCATATTTATCGATCGAGCGACTAAACATTTCCTTCACACTAACAACCTCCATTTTTCCAGCTGATCCAATATGATTCACATCGCAATCATCATGTCCTTCAAGCCATTCTTCGTATTCTTCAGGATGAGTATCTTTTTTCTTTTCCCATACTTCACAACTCTTACAATAAGTCGATTTTACGATTGAATCGATGATTTGTTTGCTGAATTTACCTGAAAGAGTTGTAACACCAAAACGTGAAGTGTGGCCGCGTTTTTTCCATGTACCATCTCCGGAAACTGTCAAATTAATATCTGAACCTTCATTCTCTAAGGTTTTAGCTCTCTTCTCAGTTACGGCTTTTTGTGTACTCCATTCATAAGCGGTTTTAGCAGCTTTGGTTACATTTTCAAAGCATCCAGCAAAAGTGTTGTTATGAAATTTTCTAAGAAGATCCATCAAGCCACAAAATAGATTTAGTCCATTGGTACCGACGCCTACAAGTCGCATCACAAACACTATACGACGATTTATTTCATAAGCATTACCAATCATCGGTTCAGAATTCACATATGAAACACCGCACTCACAAGACACAGCAATTTTGAATCCTAAACCCCGTGAACTTGCTTCATTGAACTTGATGTCTTTCTCGCAATTTTTACACACAACTAGAGTGCTAATTGCATTGCAAACAGATTAAAACTGGATGAAACGGTATCCATGGGTATGATCAACTATAATTTCATCATCTCCGGTGCGTAACAGTTTTTCAGCGGCAGTACTGGTATTTTCGGTGGACTGCTCATACGTGTATTGATTTCCCGAAAATCTCTTCTTGTTTCTGGATCTATGGATAGGAGTATCGTGAGAGCCTTTTTGATTCGAACTTGAACTGCTTTCACTCATTTTCGCTCTGTTGTGCAGTGTACAGCAGCTGCGAGTAAAATACTGCGAGTAAACAGACCCTTCCAGAATAACTGCGTTGAACGACTCCAGAGTACCTTTTAAATGGCAACGCTGATTTCAAATGGTCCTATAGAGTCCCCTCTATAGTGTCTCCTCCCCCTATAGTGACCAAAGAATCAGGTAACAACACGTCAGCTCCGAGCTCCGCCTCCAGGCAGATGGGTCATCTTATACCTACGAGCGGTTGCTCTTTAGAAGGCTGCCATTCAGGAGTATTAAAGATAGGGCCTTGAAATTTTTACAGGATATTCTTCAAAGTATAAATTGTCGAAAATAGCGAAAAAAATCGATTTTTTGAAAGTGTCACACTGGCCCCTTAAATTGAGCAAAAATTATATACTTGCAAACAAAATTGAAATAAAAAAATCATGTTTTCGAAAAATTCACTTCAAACTAAAAAATTTGTAGATTTTTTCATTTTAATCAAAATGTAATAAAACTTACGCACTTTTTCAATTTATAGGTTGTATTAGACGGAAATAAATACGCAAAAGTGATTCAATTGAGTAAAGTATTATATTTTTCCCATGACGTCAAAAATGCACTAATTTGGAAAACGAAATTTTACATTTTACGCTATACAGGGAAGAAAAAAATTATGTCACCCAAAAAAACCTGGATAGATATTGTCATAACAATTGAACCTTGTAAATAATGAATGGATTCACTTACTTTGAAGAGAAAAAAGTCCTGTACTACAAAAAAAATTATGTAAAAAATCTACGCAGACCACGAGGCTACACCCACACAGCGTAAACAGGTGCGAATATGCACCAACTTGAATTTCTGATGTTGCTCTCTCGGCTGTTATGACAACAATGAAGGTTCACCCAACCGGATTGGACACTGGAGGGGTCACTCATATTTGTCGAAGTGGGGGTATATCTCGAAACAACTTTCCTGTGGAATGCCAGTATTTAAAAAATTTAGCCGGTGCGAATTCGCACAGGGTACGGTTTGAGAGTTAAGAATTCAGGAAAGAGAAGCGCCACTCACTGAAAGGATATATTTTGGAGCAACCCCATAAGATGGGGGGAATAGTGTTGTACGAAAAGGATAATTAGGAGTAAAATCACCCCACGAATCAGATTGAAGAAATTAGAGGGGAGAAAATTAAAATAGAATCGACTCAAAGAAAAGAAGAAGAAGAAGAAGAAGTAAAGAGGCAGACCGCGCACTCCTACGAGTTTAGCGGGTTATTGCAAGGAGCTAGCGTAGCCAGTAAGGTAAAATAAATTAAAAAGTCACTTCGGTGCTGTGAAGGGCCACCACCCTCTGGTCTCAGGTCAATATATAGATTTGCGACATACCGGATTGTATCCGCCCTGTTAAATAAAGAAAGAACACTTATTATCAACAAATACAGTTGTCCACGTCACCATATAAAACGAACAAAACCCTTGGTGCGGAGGCCCCACCACCACAAAAATATACTCAAACGACGACCAAGGATGGCACGAATACTTGCCGCACAAATAAGGGACGGAGGACAACGCAAAAACAATAAAAATTACGAATTTCCGCCACTAGCGGATCGCGGTAACACGATCCGAAAACGCGACGGGCGACATATTGCATAGCAACGACTATCGGAGAACTAGTAGCAGGCGTTGCCAGAGGCCCAAGAAAAGTAGCAGACAGCCGGGAAACTCAGCCACAGAGAGTTCCAAGGTGTCGGAAAGCGTATCAGTGGAAAGTTCACCACCACCGCAAGGTATAGAGAAGAAATAAAGGAATTTATTGTGAATTTATTGTGAGGACTGTAAAGGAGTTATTTATGTTTCAAATTTTCTTCCGACTCACGTGATTAACAACGTCATTTTTTTATAACTCGGCTGCTGCTGGAGACACCTACGAGGATGAAATTACCAGATGCACTCGTATTTGCTGACTCGCTCACTACTGCCATGTGAGTATAATCCACATAGGAACCTGAGGTTGGCTTCGACAGCTTAGTTGGGTTTGTTTCGATTTGATCGTAAGCATCTTCGTCTCCATCAAGAGGTGCTGAGTGGAGGCAAGTTCCATAGCAGTTGTCGTGCAATTCATGCCCGCCTTCCTGTATCTGCAAATATATCCGCAGCCAGTTACACATTTGCAAAATACAAGATTCAAAACAGATTCAGAAGCCGCGGGCTGCAGTATTGTGATTGGAGCAAAACAATTTTGCAATCGTTACCAGCCCCAAAGTTCGGAAGATAAATCATATCCTTGCCCTTTCTGCACTTCTGTTCTGCTTGTTTTGTACTATTACTCATATCGGAGTAACAATCGAAAGCTATATTGGAACTTGGGCCGTAATGGTTTTTTTTATGTAATTTACGTAATTCGTGCAAATTGCAGAAAAAGTTGAATTCTGTGTCCAAATTACTCGATGTAGAAGGAATCCACCGTCAAGATTATTCTCGGAATTTAAAAAATGACATTTTCTTCTGATTAAAAAACAATCTCATACAGCGAAGACTTCTTCGTATTTCGCATGCCATTTCCATTGAAAAGAGACAGTAGAATATTGTTTACTAAAGGCTATTCTTTGGAACAGTGATAGCGGATCAACTGACACAATCTCGCTATGAATTTTTACTGTGGAAGATACTACAACGAGAGGAAGAACCTTGTCTTTACGCGCCAACTTCCCCGTTAAGAAATCATTTTCGAACACTTTTCTCATTGCGCACTGCCTAATTTTGACAGCATCATAGCAATTCACTGTTCCATTTCCGACAACTCCGGTAGCTAGTGAGATGATTTTCTCAATAACTCGAAATGTCAAGTGCGTCAAATAAAACTCGGAGAGCTTGTTGACATCTTCCTTGTCTCTTATTTGCCGAGATTCTCGAAAATCGACGGGTTGCACAACATTGCAAAAAAATAAGCCACCAAAGTCTTCCAGGGATGCGCAAATGCTGTGGGTAACAGTCGTCCCTAAAATAACCTAAAGAACCTAAAATACATTTGCAGAGACGCTGTCCGTGATGCCTTGTCCGCGAGTAAGACCTCCGGTACATTTCATGATGCGCATCAGTGTCTGCTATATCATCATATCTGACCAGATTCCACTCCAAAACGCATCTGTTCTTCGTATCATGAAATATACTTTGTTGTCAAACTTCTCATACTCTTCTTTTTCCATTGTTGTTTGGAGTTTTACTATATCTTGTAAGTATAGCTGAGAAGCCTTAGCACACAATAAAGATGACCGTTCCAATCACCCGATTTTTCCGCATGAATAAACTCTTTCACCACAGTTATCGTGTGAAAATATTGTATCCACACAGCAGCTGTTGAACCGTTTCCTTTCAACTGATGCAGTTTCTCCTGCATTGCTCTATGAATTTTTTTTATCAACAAGTTCTGGTTCATTGCTTGCAATGATGAAAGATTTGCAAAGAAGTCGCTGAGAATGTCTTTGATTTCCTCGCACTCTGTATCGGTGACTTGAAGACTGTCCAAAACAATGTTTGCCAAAGCCATTTGGGTCAATAAAAGAGCTCGGACTGCTCTTGCATAAGCGTGACCCGACAGCATTTTTTCTACTGACTAATACTCTACTGAGTAATACCTTCAAACCACTTCCCGTCATTGTATATCCGATGCAGCCCAAGAACGACATCAGGAGATGAAATCCGCCAAGTCTCACTCAGATAGATATTGTTTATATCGTGGGTTTGTCGTGGATGCTGCGACAATATCACGTGCCTTCACGTAACGTGGCTGATCGAACGTGATGAAATATAATTTTTGGCGCAATTAAAAAGATTCTTGGACAGTGAATGTAAGCACAGTATCGATTGTGTAGTAATTGCTCGGCGGAGATTTCACAAAAAAGAGAGGCACTATTTTTGATGTTTCATGAACCAGATTTCGTACTGTGAAATGTTCAGGCCGTCTATAGACAATCAAACCAGCATTGTCAAACACAATATGACAAAACGACCCTGGCTCCATTGGAGGTTGAGGATGATAGATCACTGATATTTCCAAAACCTGTTCATCTTTGTATGACAAGCAGAAGCCTAAATTCGAAAGCAAAGTTACTAAATTCTTGGAACCGAATTTTCTGTATAAAAATACAGCGAAGCAGATTTGCACGCAAGATATAAACGAGCGTAGCCTTATTGCCTAGATTATAGTGTGATCTATGGAAATCAGTTTTCCTGACAAATCAGCTGTCGTCGTGTTCTTTTTTTCGACATGACGTTTCGCAAAAAAGATTCACGGTTTCCAGAATCACATTACTGGAATTCTTCAAAAACTCATCTCCTGGAACGTAGAACGTGTTTTCGTATGCTTGTGACTGTTTATCATGCCTGAATTGCAAATTGAATATACATTCTTGTATTCACTTGTATACATTGTATACCGCCGCTTATTCAGTGTCAAACTATTATCTCGTTCGCAAATAATATTAAACGTTTTTTTATAGAGAATTTAATAATCTTTCATTTTTGTAACCACTATTTTTTTCATAATATTGAGCATTCGCCTGATAAATGCAAAAAATCGTTAAAGTGCACACTTTTTTGAAGCTGGTGGCTTGAGCTTGAGTTCAATGTTTCAGGATTTTTTACACGTTCATTAGTAAGCCAATACGAGCATGCGTGCTCAATTTCAAAGCTTTTGTAATTATTATGTTTATTTGCCCGAATTAGGTCTAATTTGATTGGTCTATTTCCTTTATACGAGCTCCTTGTATCAATTAGCCTCGCTAACGCAGGTAAGCAATTATGCTATCTCTTTCCCACTTAGCGATTCTCTCTCCCGGCTCGAAATCCACGTGTTTAAGAGGCTTGATATTAGTTCGAACCGCGCTATCACCATCTATAAATAGCTATCGCTGCACATATATTGACTGATAATACTAATAAATAATACCATCATAAATTAATTTAAATATGGCATATGGAATGCCAAAGCTTAATAACTCTTGCAAATGTTAGCCGGTCTTGCCATTCGAACGTATGGACATTTTTGAAGTGAAACTTCTTTAGAGAGGGTAACGCCAAAAAATGTAACGTCGAAATGAAACAATACCAAAGAGAGAGTGATAGACAGCTAAGTAAACGAGAGAATAAGATAGAACACGTTATACACAGTGTAACTTATATCCTCGGTCTCCTCTTTGTTTCGTACCCCCAATCTATTATCTATGGGTCTAAGCCCCAACAGGCTTAGGTCCAACATAGTATGTTATACATGGATATATTTGTATGTATGCATGCATGTATGCATGTATGTATATATGTATGTATCGATATATGTTACGTAGGTGGCCGTTTTATTATTCTGTAGTTTTTCGGACTATGCGGCTATGTATCGGCCAATTTTCTTCAGTTCGGTCAATGATGCAGACCATCTTCAGAATTTTTATTGACTGCAAAGTATAACATGATAGAAACATAACTATTATGTGCAAAATTAATATGTATAATAATGTAACTCACTTAAGACATCAGAAAAACAGGAGGAACAAGAATGCAGGTGCCAACCTTCCCACATAAGTAAATTGTATGGCGTCAATGCACTTTAATTACAATTTTATCAATTAAACCGAATTACTTCACAGTGCTTTTGTCACATTATTGTTAAGTAAGCGTTAAACCTATTAATAAAATGTCATGGATTAAAATTTTTAATTAGTCAGTAAAATGTCATAGATTAAAATTTAAATCAGTCAATTGTAAAAACATTTTTATAACTTATTCAAGTGTCATTTACTAAACACCGATGTTTGGTTATTGATAAATTGAAGTTAAATTAATCATGAAGATTTTTGTAGTTATAATCCTGTGTCCTCAGTGTGATTTTAATTTAACGGATTTTGCTATATCAGCAGCTACATGTTTACAGCTATCTGTATGAAACACGACTGAAAAGACACCTTGAAGACTAGTCGCTATGGGTATGTACGAGAGTAATGTATTTAATGATGTTCGTTATTTCAAGCCTATTGTATGTGTGAAGAAATTAGTATGTATTATTCAAATATCTTTATTTAAACATCATATTCGTTATGACATATTAAATGTACCTACAAAACCGAATTAAGTGTTGTTCCTCCTGTTTTCCTGATGTCTTAAGTGAGTTACATTATTATACATATTAATTTTACACATAATAGTTATGTTACTATCATGTTATACTTTGCAGTCAATAAAAATTCTGAAGATGGTCTGCATCATTGACCGAAACGTAAAAAAGTTGAACTTCATTTTCCACAACTGAAGAAAATTGGCCGATACATAGCCACATACTCCGAAAAACTACAGTGTGTGTGTGTATGTATGTATGTATGCATGTATGTATGTGTGTATGTATGTGTGTATTAACGTCACCTGCTTGAGCTGTATTCTCCTTCAGAAAGAGTGTGTCAGAGAGAAAAAGAGAGAGAGATAGAGCTAATATGGCGACAAGCTGCTGTGCTGTGTGGGTTGGATTATTTGTGCGTGTTGTATTTTATTTATTTAATAAACTCGATCTTGGGAATAATTGTATACATAATATATTAAATAATACGAAGAAGTGTCAAGACTATCGCAATAGAAAAAGGAATGAGGCGGAGAATGCAATAAGAAATAATAAAAATGTATTCATTACAATTTAGTTAAATAAACGCCAGAAGTATAGAGAATACTTAAGAAAAATTATGATAAATTAGGAATGATTTGAAGTGAAGATTTTGACGTGAATTTTGTCTCATATACATCACTGTCCTTGGTTCAGTCCTTGGCTGGGTCAACAACACGATCAGATGCCATATTTCATAAATATATAGATAAAATTGAAAGTAGAACATTTGTTTCATATTTTAGTTATCACTAGTATCGTACCCGGCTTCGCCCAGGTTTATTTTTAGTATCGTTACCTTAATTAAAACCAATTTTATTTTGAATGACTTGACTGTTTACTGCTTCACTAAAATGTGAATTGCATTTGAAAATTCATGTCAAACAAAAACAGACATTTCTGTTCACTGTATCAAAGTAACCTTTTCTTTTTTTAAAAAGCGCAAGCTATACCTACTACGAAGAATAACTTTGCTTTGTTAAAAATTAAAGTTAAACGTCAAAATTCAATAATACTCTTAGAAAATTCAAATGTCCGTAACTCCTTAAGGACTCAACTTGAAGAGCTGAAAATAGTTGCGTTGACCTAGAAATCAGGAGACCTTTCCAAAATGTTCAAGATCACCTTCCTAACACGGTCCGTCTAGGAGGAGTTTAAGGGACGGAATCCACACATTAAGAATTATATCAGGGGTACAAATTGAAAATGCGGGTTTGATAACAGATGGCGTTACTAACGCTATACGCATCAGGCAGTACTGTGACTATGTTCATGTCAAAGCTACGTCTTATAGCTTTAATTTTCAGTATGTGTCAATTTGTCGCAGTGTCAAATTCATAGTTTTTTTGAGCTCTCAATATGTCGAGTTTCGTGCCAACAAAACAGCATTTGCGGGAAGTTTTAATTTACTTCTTTAATTTGAAGAAAAGTGCTGCTGAAGCACATCGATTGGTCTCCGAGGCTTATCCGAGTCATGTTCCATCGGTTTCAACGTGCGAGAGATGGTTTGTGCGGTTTAGAAGTGGTGATTTTGACGTTGAGGACAAAGAGCGGCCGGGCCAAGTGAAAAAGTTTGAGAATGCTGAATTGGAGGCAATACTCAATGAAGACTCGTGTCAAACTCAACAAGAGCTCGCAGATTCATTGGGAGTGACACAACAAGCCATTTCCCATCGTATAAAAGCCCTCGGAATGATCCAAAAGCAAGGACATTGGGTGCCGTATGAGCTGAAGCCGAGAGACGTCGAGCGCCGTTTTTTTGCATGCGAACTGCTGCTCGAACGGCAAAAACGGAAGGGTTTTTTGCATCGCATTGTCACTGGTGATGAAAAGTGGATCCATTACGATAACCCGAAGCGCAAAAAATCATATGGTTACCCCGGCCATGCATCATCATCGACGGCCAAACCAAATATTCACGGCGCCAAGCTCATGCTCTGTATTTGGTGGGACCAGCTGGGTGTGGTGTATTATGAGCTATTGAAATCGAACGAAACCATCACAGGAGCACTATACCGAACTCAATTGATGCGTTTGAGCCGCGCACTCAAAGAAAAACGGCCACAATACGAGCAAAGACACGACAAAGTAATTTTGCAACATGACAACGCTCGGCCACATGTTGCAGCGCCGGTCAAAACATACCTACAAACGCTGAAATGGGAAGTCTTACCCCACCCGCCGTATAGCCCAGATATTGCTCCTTCCGATTACCACCTTTTCCGATCGATGACACATGGCCTAGCTGACCAGCGCTTCCATTCTTACGAAGAAGCCCAAAAATGGGTCGATGACTGGATAGCAGCCAAGCCGGCCGAATTTTTTCGCGACGGTATCCGTAAATTGCCAGAAAGATGGGAAAAAGTTGTGGCTAGCGATGGACAATACTTTGAATAATTCATTTGTTACCATTTTTTCAGAATAAACGTTCAAAAATAGAAAAAAATCCCGCATTTTCAATTTGTACTCCTGATAGTATAGATAAGCCACTCGTATCGTTTTTAGAAATCATTGATATGGAATCAGATCAAGAAACACAAATGCAATCGAGTTGCTTGTGCGATATGTCACAAAACCTTTCCCCCCCTCTTTTTCCCTTCCTTTCTTCCTCTCTCTCTCTCTCTCTCTCTCTCGGTGTATTTATGTCACTCTCAAAATTTAACTGCAATTTCAGAATTCATAAAAAAAACTCATCAGTTTCACTTCTACCGTATGTAAATCGCACGCAGCATTTTTTTGTCACTACGAGGATTTCTCTTCATTAGTAACGCTTCATTAATTCGGCAGTCAATGAAAAATACCGCGGCACAAAAAATATAATAATAAAATTTATGGGTATTATACAGGGTGCGCCATCTCAATCTGGTCGATGGAAGTATTGAATAACTTAGAGAATTTTCAACAGATTTCACAAAGTCGTATTTTTTTATTAAATTTGATTCATTACAATTTATTTTGATTAGTTTCCAAAAACCACATCGATCAAATGTCCGCCTTTATTACTGAGACAAAAATGAGCTCTTTTTTCGGCATTTTCCATTGTATTTGCCAGCGTCTCGGGCGATATCGCTGCGATTTCGGCTCGAATGTTGTTTTTTAGCTCCTCTATGGTCTTCGGCTTGTTGGCATAGACTTTATTTTTCAAAAATCCCCACAAGAAGAAGTCCGGTGTAGTCAAATCCGGCGATCTTGGTGGCCAGTCAATATCACCTTTCTTTGATATCACACGTCCTGGGAACTTCCGACGCAAATAGTCCATTGTTGAGCGCCGCGGCTTGTCAGTTTCCAATAATCTTTGAGTCAACTGCACTTTGTACGGAAACATGTGAAGATCTTGCTTTAAAATCCTTCTCAAAGTGGTTCCACTGATGTTTAATTGCTGAGACCGGCGGCGGTATGAGACATTTGGATTTTCTGCAACACTCTGTCGAACAGCTTCGATATTTTCATTTGAACGACCTGGACGCGGTCGAGCTTGATGTTGGAGATTCGCTACAGACCCGTGCTCCATGAAATTTGAAGCTAAATGACGGATAGTGTCGCCTTTGGGCGCAGAACGTCCGCGATATTTTTTACGATACGCACGCTGAGTTGACACAACTGAACGATTATTTTCAATGTAAAGCGAAACTATTTCGGCGCGTTCTTTCGGCGTATAGCGATACATGGTTGAAATTGTACTGAAATAACCTATACGAAACGTGTTGTACGACGCTGGTCGGTTAAAATCTGTGAGAGTTATTCAATATTTCCATCGACCAGATTGAGATGGCGCACCTTGTATAAATAAAGATTTATGTTAAGTAAAAAGTATTCTATCAGTAATTTCTACAATAAAAAAAGTAAGTATCAGTGGAACACCTTTTTAGTTTTACTCGGCTTGTTTTCTTTGTAACCTTCCCTCATTTTATTATTTCCAACTTTTCCTTTTTTTTTGTCCATGTATATTGCTTTCATCCCATTCCTACAATATTATAATAAAAAAAAAGTTGTGGGCTCGAACCCGGAATCCTACGAATGGTGATCGAACATATAGCCGCCTCGGCTATTCGACTATTTGTAAAACAATTAAGTTTTGTTGTAAATGAACGGGATGCCCTGTTTGGAGTTCATATCGGTTTATTTTGGGTTTTATTGTATACCGTGCTTGAGATTCGTATCGGTTTATTTGGGTTTTACTGCGCTTTTCTTCGGTTATGTGATTAATTATATGATCGCTATTCATAGCTCCAATGCTCGAATGCGAGAGAGATGGCGCCATGTTTGTATGACGTCACCATGTTTCGCTGCGCAGGGTCACACACATACGACACGTGCATGCGCAGGCACGTGACAACGCCGTGACGCCATCAGACGTTGTTTTATCTAGCTGAAAATTTGTCTTCAAGTCAGGTATACGGCACACTGATCTAGAGGCGTCTGAATTCACTGACACTAGGTAGTCAAAATAATGTCGACGGAATTACTCAAAATTCGTTGAGCGCGTGCCAATCTGATTTGCTAGTTCGTCTGAGGGACCTCTGAGACGCAAGTTATGTTCTTTTTGTGAGGTGTTGCGTGCCTTAAGTGATTATTATTAGTGTTTTTGTTTAAATTTATTTGTTCATCAGGTGGACTCCGTCAACAATTAGGATGGTGCGACCCTCCTCGCCTCCCAGGATTTCTTCAATTTTCACCACGAAAAGACGCATAAACAATAAACGGAGACGGCACAAACACTTTTGACATGAGACATGATTATAAGTGTTTTTTTTTTTTAATTTATTTGTTCATTAGGTGGACTCCCTCAACAATTAGGATGGTGCGACCCTCCTCGCCTCCCTGGATTTCTTCAACTTTCATCACGAAAAGACGCACAAACAATAAACGGAGACGGCACAAACACTTTTGACATGAGACATGGACGAAGAACGACGGGGAAACATAAAATTTTCCCGTTTTCGCAAAACTGAGGTGACACGAGCGCGGAGCCAGCGTACACCACAGCTGACAGGTGAGCCAGCAAGAAGTCTCCAAGCGGAGCAGATGGCGCGTTCAGCGGCCCGTGAGGATACCGAACAAGACGGAAGCACCCAATTTCCGTTTGGTTCTCGAGTTCGCCACCGGTCCAGAGAGCGTCTTAGTGGAAGGCCCACAAATACCGAAGATAGAGAAGATTGTGGAACCATTGCATACATAACCACATAGGAAATTTATTGTACTGGCAGACTGCGCCACAAAGCCGAGCACAAAATATCTTTACTGATTTTCTCATAAACTTTACTTACTATACCTACCTAAGAAGTCTCTATTAATTTTCTTAGTGTTCGAGCCCGAATTCTTCCCCCTAGAAGATAAATATTTAATGTTAACAAGAAAATACCGTTACAATAACGATGGATTTATATATTGAGAATATAACTTTGATGAATACTAGTAAAGTACAACAGGTATCGTCGTAGCACGAAGCGCGTGTATGCTTGTGCCAACAATGGCCGTTGCCATTGTTAAATATTGCACGTCTTGCCCGGTTCAGTTCTCGTAGCTCACTCCTTGAGCTCCCGTAGAGAACGTCTCGCGCTTCCGGGCCCCCGTGGCTCACTAACTCGTTCTCGTCGTCTCCTTGGCAACCCGTACTCCGTAGTTCGTGCGTCGGGGGCTCATGCGCAGAAAAGCCGACTCTATTCGCGAGTCGGCTTACTCCGGGGCATCTGTGCGCAATTTCGATTGCGCATAGGCCTCTGCCGTGAACATTTACAAAGATGAAGTCGCATTCACCGGGGCTCGATATTCAGTTTATCAGTGGGAGGCCACAGATTTTATAGAACCTTACATTTTCAATGTTGTGATTACTCTGAATTTGAAAAAGTTTAAGTAATGGAACCAAAATGTTGTACTGTAAAACTTTATCACAATTGATGCTGTCGTTCAATTTTTATAAAACATTTTTTAATTCAAGATTGGTATAGCTTAAACAATCTCTTGTTTTTAGATTGCTCAACAGAAATATGTCTTGATAAAAATATTCTCTAAAGTTTGGCACACTAGTTAAGCAAAAAATTGACATTATTCGTCACAATCTTTGTTATTATATAGTAAACCAATAAGATAGAGAATTGAACATTTTTAATGTTACCTCCTGGGTCTCCGATACCTCCGATACATGTATAATTTAAAAATTTTCTTTGCACCATTCTATATATATATTTTTTTCGCATATTTCCCACATATATAAATATTATATATTTAATACGTATACTAGCACGACCCGGTAGTACTTGACACTGCTGGGTATTCATTTTTGCTTGGCTCAATGGTCTCACGCTGATCGGCGAGACGCGGAGCATCGGCGAGATGCGTTGCGCCCCGCCAATCTTTTTTCCGTTGTTCTAGGCGCGGTGCTTTTAGCACTGCGCTAATTAGTTAGTTCTTACTACTCACTTGCCATCTTTTGAATCACCAGCTCGTACATAGCCTCACATCGTGGAGCTGAAGCTGGCGGATCCTGACTTTCTCACACCACGACCAATCGATATCATAGTTGGAGCAGATATTTATGGACAGGTTATTAAACCAAATATTTTCAAGGGCACACCATCTTCGCCTATTGCACAATTATCGATATTTGGGTGGCTCATCATTGGACCAATTAACTCATGCCAATCTGACGCACTCACTGTTCATCATGCTGCCGTGCAACACGATGATCAGGAATTACAGAACGTGCTCACAAAATTTTGGATTCAAGAAGAGCCACCAAAAGACACAGTCGGTCAACTCACACCAGAGGAGCAGGCATGCGAGGATCACTTTCGCGACACGCATCAGCGTCATTCAACAGGCCGGTACATCGTTCGGCTTCCTCTCATATCTTCACCTGCAAATCTGGGAAGCTCACACTCACGAGCACTTCAATGTCTGAAACACACTATCCGGAAAATCTCAAAAAACGCTGAATACGGTCAGCTCTACTCACAGTTCATGGACGAATATGAGCAACTCGGTCATATGGTGAAGATTCCAAAAACATCCTTAAGTGAAATAAATTGTTATTATCTGCCGCACCACGGTGTTCTCAGACCAAACAGCACTACCACAAAATTACGTGTGGTATTCAATGGTTCTAGCTCAACATCTTCAGGAAAATCTCTCAATGACATCATGCACACTGGACCTAATTTATTGCTCAATATTTCGGACGTGCTCATTTGGATCCGTCAACATAGACACAGCTTTGCCACTGACATTACAAAAATGTATCGTCAGATCCGTGTTCATCTTGAGGACTGAAATCTTCAACGGATTCTATGGAAAGATGGTCAACTCAATCCTGTGCCTTTTCAACTAACTACAGTAACATATGGTACAAAGGCTGCGCCATTTTTGGCAGTTCGAAATCTCATGCAGCTCACCGAAGATAAAGGCCATCGTTTTCCGCTTGCTGTGCCAGCTATAAAATTTGGCAGGTACGTGGATGACATCTTCGGTGGGGCGGATTCAACTCACCAGCTCATTAAAATAGCTCAACAGCTCAAGGACTTGTGCATGGCGGGCGGTTTTCCACTCGCCAAGTGGCACTCGTCGGACCCCAAAGTACTTTCCAATATCTCATCATCAAGGTCAAGTTCAGCTATCTCAATGGACGACTGCGAGACAAAAATTCTTGGTCCGACTTGGCTTCCTAGCGAAGACAAGTTCACATTCGCATCTCGGTTCAACTCAACTCAAGAAAGTTTCACGAAACGCCTCGTTCTTTCCGAGGTGGCTCAACTCTTTGATCCGCTTGGTTTTGTCTCACCGGTTGTGATCAAAGCTAAGATACTTCTACAAGAGCTCTGGCTTCACAAGCTAAACTGGGATGACTGCCATCCCAGGTCTCAACACGATGGATTGCACTCAGAGAAGATCTCACTTCTCTGGCCAGAATCTCAATTCCTCGATCGGTTCAACACATGGAGCAGCTCAACAGTGGAATTGAATGGCTTCTCCGATGGATCTGAACTAGGTATGGCTGCAGTGACTTATATCACTGTTAAGTCATCATCCACAGGAAAGGTGGCTTCACTTGTCTGCTCAAAAACGCGCGTAGCACCACTCAAGAAGCTCACCATACCACGGCTTGAACTGACTGCAGCATTGTTGCTAGCAAAACTGGTTGTATACGTTTAAACCACACTCAACGTCAAAATCTCATCTACGCACCTGTGGACGGACTCATCGGTAACTCTCACCTGGATCAAAGCTCATCCTGCTCGGTGGAAAAACTATGTCCGAAACAGAGTCTCTCAGATACAAGAACTCACACCCAATGCTCAATGGCGTCACGTGTCAGGCACAGGCAATCCAGCTAATTGTGCCTCGCGGGGTATCTCAACAACTCAATTGTCTTCTCATCAGTTGTGGTGGTCAGGTCCACCGTGCATGGTGAAACCTATTCAATTTTGGCTGAAAGCCGCAACTGATTCTGAGAATTTGAGCATTCTGGAAGCCCGACCGGGGGCAGCTCTCCTCGCTGCAATTCAGACGCCAGAGTGCCATTGGAAACTCATTCATCGCTGTTCTCCACTCACAAAATTATGTCGTCTCACCTCATTTTGTGTCAGGGTAGTGGCAAAAATGAGGAGGAGGTTAGAATCGGCAGGAACCGCTTCACTCACAGCGAGAGAAATGGCTGCAGCAAACATGTTTTGGACGAAAGCCACACAAGCCGTGTTCTTTAAACACGAGATACAAGTGCTGCAGTCAGGCTTGCATCTTCCATCCGCTCACCCCTTCAGCCAACTAACAGCTTTCATCGACCAGGAGGGTGTACTTCGAGTAGGAGGTCGCCTTGCTCAATCAGAACTCACGTATGAAGGAAGACATCCTGCCATTCTACCTCGTCATTCTCAATTCACGACTCTCATTATCGATCAAGCTCACGTGCGAACTCTTCACGGAGACACGCAGCTCACAGTAGCTCAAGTTCGGCTAACACATTGGATCGTAGGCGGTAGAGCTCCTGTGAAATCTCACATTTTCCATTGCGTGGTGTGTGCTCGACAGAGAGGAGTCCGGGCTCAACAATTGATGGGTCAGCTTCCTCTGTCACGAGTCACACCATCGCGCGCATTTACTCACACAGGAGTAGACTACGCCGGTCCTCTCACGCTCAAAACTTGGAAGGGGCGAGGCAGTAAAACACACGAAGGCTGGATCTGCGTTTTTGTGTGCCTCGCCACTTCGGCTCTGCATCTTGAGGTCGTCAGTGACTACTCAGCTGACGGCTTCCTCTCAACGTTCAGGCGATTCTCATCTAGGCACGGCATTCCTCACACCATATACTCTGACTGTGGCACTAACTTCGTTGGTGCTCACAAATCCATACGTCAGCTGTTCAGGAAGGCCTCTCAAGAGCATCATCTCATCGCTTCTTCTCTCGCAAATCAACAGATTGCATGGAAATTTAATACATCTGTGGCGCCACATATGTGTGGCAAATGGGAAGCAGCTGTAAAGTCTGTGAAATTCCATCTGCGTCGAACGGTTGGTGATATAGCACTCACGTTCGAAGAGCTCTCAACAGTGCTGGCTCAAATCGAGGCTATACTTAACTCAAGACCTCTGGAACCGCTCAGCGATGATGCAGATGATTCATCAGCACCCACGCCTGGACATTTTCTTATTGGTGAAGCACTCACAATGGTCCCAGTGCCAAGTCTTGAAGATTTGGCAACCTCACGGCTCTCAAGGTGGCAATTGTTGCAACAAAAGATACAACAATTTTGGCGACAATGGTCTGCACATTATCTACAACGGCAGCAGTCCATTTCAAAGTGGCATCACCCGTTTAACATTATTAAAATTGGCTCTTTGGTGCTGCTCACGGATGAACGTTTTCCACCGTGCAAGTGACCACTTGCACGAGTCACAGCGTTGCATCCAGGCAAAGATGGGCTCACCAGGGTGGTGACACTTCGAACTGCTACCACTACGCTTACCAGGCCGATCTCAAAACTAGCTGTCCTGCTTGTCTCATCCAACTCAGGGCAGTAATTAATCATCATCCCCGTTGCTGATGGCGGGCCGAAATGTTGGATAATCAGCTGGCGCACGGCGATCGATATTCGCCGTGCTTCGACCTGTTGCTGTGCTCTAGCACGCTGCGTTCGGTTGGGCCGGAGATAGCTGAGGCAGGGCTTCGCGGAGCCGAGGCTGTGTATCGCAGGCATGCCGCGTTGAGCGAGAGGATGTCTCTCTCGCTTGACTTCGGCTTCGCCCACCGGCTATCTCTCTCAATTGACTTCAGCGGCCAACGACGCTTTCGTATCCCGCAGCTATGTTGAAATTTTAGACACTTTTCGGAACAACCACGGGAACACCGCACACATCTCTGCATCTATTGGACATTCTTCACCACTTTTCACCGGATCTACACAATTAATACAATTGTGTGCTGCTCAAGCTTCATAATAAAATTCAACTCAATTTATTTATCTGTAAACTCTCTAATTTTTGTGACTATTTATTTTTATATCAATTTGCATTATTTCTATACTTAACCTGTTTTGTATTTATTCTCACTTTCATATTTTTTCCAAATTATATTATAATATTTTGTATGCCAAACTGTGGAAGGGAGAATAAACCGCTTCCTCAACATACCATCGACGTGTCTGGTTATTAATCACCCTGTCATGAATGAAGACTCATATTTTTCCAATATATTCACATATCGGTCAAACAACATCGGACGGATTCTCAAACATATACTATACATATACATGTTCTACTGATTCATCTGCTTCGTGTTAACTGTTTTAATATATACAGTGAAAGACTATTTGGGACAATTCTACCGTACAAAAACGTTTACTCATTTACAATTGTGCTCCCGTATTTAATTATTTTATTTGTAGTGCTACGCGCCACAATCTCTCGCGAGTTTTCACCATTTTTCTTTGTTTAACCCTTAGCGGCCACACGGGGTAACTAGTTACCCCAGGCTCAGGAAAAGTGAAATTAGAGGTCTAAAACCTTTGAAATTGATACAAGTAACGTCATCTGCTGGTAGTAGACAAGTGTGAGATGTGACTCCATTTCATAGTAAGCCGAAAAAATGCGTGGCGGCTCTTTGAGGGTTCGTTTTATCGGCGCGGGGTAACTAGTTACCCCAGTGTGGCCGCAACCGTTACTCGGCACAGATTTTTTTTTTCAAATCGACTTGTTTGTGGTGTCAATAGACAAAATCAAGGTAAGTATTTATATTCTAGTAAAAAAAAAAAATTCAATCGTAGTCGTTATGGAATATTGTCTGTTCCTGTGAAATAATTTAGTTTCATTTTTATATGATATTGTTTATTGAATAAATCTAGTGTACGTTCATTAAAGGATAACATGTGGGTTCTAGGTTATGAAAATACGATGTATAAACTTACACGGAAAAATCGCATTTTTTATAAACTAGTTTTTATGAATTTTTTATTTTCTTCAGATGTACAATTTTCGGACGAGAAGTCAGCGAAGACAATTGCTGGAAGAAGTTGTTGACGGTCATTCTGATTGTGAAGAACAATCGAACACTGAGTCAGAACAAGATGTATCATCAGACTCGAACGATTACCAAACCGATGATTTCGACGAAGAAGACATGCAAGATGCAGTTAAAAATCAACGGGCTCTAGCATCTCGCAAACGTAAAGCGAGTGAAGCAGGAAATCAATCGTCTTCAAAATCTCGTCCACGTGGTCGCCCACCGGCCAAATTATACGGTAAAAATAATTTTGCCTGGACAACGCAATCGGCTGAACGAAGATCAGATCGTGTAAACGGAGGTGAAGTTCCGTATGAAGCAAGCTTGGCAGATAATGCTGTAAATCTGGATTCGCTAGAAGACTTTTGGGATCTCTTGTTCAATCAAGAAATCATCGAAGCAATTGTCGACAACACGAATGCGAAAATCGAGGAGGTGTGTGCTAGCCTGGTTGTTGAAGATAGAGCACAGACCTACCACCGTCACACTGACCCTCTTGAAATCAGAGCTTACATCGGTGTTTTATACTATGCTGGCTTATGGAAGTCTTCCAAGGTGGATAACAACGAACTCTGGGACAAAAGAAACGGAATAAACTTCTACAGGGGTGTCTTTCCTCGAATGAGGTTTGAGTTTCTTCAGTCTTGTGTGCGTTTCGATGTAAGAGAGAATAGAGATCCACATGACAGACTTTCGCCCATCAGAATAATTTGGTCCATTTTCATCAACAACTGCACCAAGTATTATAATTCAAGTAATAAATGTACCGTCGATGAACAGCTGCTTGGATTTAGGGGCCGGTGTATATTTCGGATGTACATTAAGGGATCATCTCAGTGTGACCGCCCGAAAAATCACTGATTTTCGCGATTTTTTTTTTCATGGTTAGGATATCCTAATCGGTCTGGGTTTTTTAAAATACATTAAAGCAGCGGTGAAGAATACAAAATGATTTTTGTTGCGGTGATTTTTTAGTTTTTTATTATTGTTATTAATTATCAAAAATGTTGTAAAAAAAAAAGAGTCCTAATCGGTGTCCACTTTTCCGGGCTCAATTTTGATCTGAAACAAAAATTTCAAAAAGATTATTAATTTGTAGGAAAGCCGCTATCGTCCTATGGAGGCTTTTTTTAAAAAAAAATTTTTTGACAAAATGGCGGCGATTTGAACAAAAAGTAGTGAATTTGGCCTTTTTTTCGACAGTTTTTCGAGAAAAAAAATAGGAAGTTTAAAAAAAAAAAAGCTTCCATAGGACGATAGAGAATGACAAGAAGAATGTTCTGTAAAACTTTGAAATCGATAGCTTGAAAACTCTTCTCTCGGCAGCGGACACCGTTTTGAAAAACACCATTCCGAGAAAAACGCGCTTAAACTTTGAGATCAGGAATTTTCGATAAATCATTCACCTACGATCAATCGGCGATGCCAGGTCCATACAATATCCCTTCGGCTTCTTCGAACTCCTCATTTTCGGCGGACATTTCTTGTCGACGAGCTGTTCTTGCCTCTTTACTGTCCAAAGAGCTTCGCCGTTCCGCGGTTGCGATGCGCTCTGCCTTGTACTTCGCATCGAAGTCAGCCGCTATCGGTCCTATGGTGCAACCCATTGCCTCCATGATTTTAAGAATAGCATCGTATCCTTCATTAAAGGTGCAAGCTGCACAATATGTAGCAATTTCCACAGTTTGTTTTCCGCAGAAAATGTGTTTCGGAACGAGTTGCCACACGCAATGATTGAAACTTTCATTGTTATTCTGCGTGTTGGCGCCCGTGCATCTTTCCAACAAATCGTCTGTAGTTAAATCTTCGTAAATCGGCTTCAGAACTTCTTGAACATCATCATCGAGCGCTGGTGGATGAGAATATTTTTCTTAAAATCCACTGGCCTCAGCTTTGCGCCATTCGCACCACGAATCTCCTCCCGAAGGGCAATACTGATGCTGGGGATTTGCATCGGTTGAACTTTTGTCGTAAAAACTGTTAAACCATAATACTCCGAAAGATTTGTCAACAATTTCAGTGTCAATTGCGCTTTTTTCGGTTCGTCAACAGATTTTCGTGTTGGAGTTTTGGCTTTTGAAGCACGCGAACGAGTTCCTTTTTTTTTGGGCTCACTCTCAATTTGTTTGTATTCAATTTGTTTTTTCGCTTTTTTCAATTGAACCAACCTTTTTCTCGCTTCGTTTCCCCTTTTATAAACGCGTTTTTTTACGTGTAAAACACACAGGTCACGCGCAGGTAGGAGCACAACAAAAGGAATAACGGTTGAACGACCGGACGGACGCGGCAGATGTGACGCTATGTTCCCTTTCTCTAAGAAATGCTGTAGTGACGAAAATAATTCGAATTTCGATTTAAAAATTTAACAGCATGTTTGTAACCGTGTATACTATCCGATAATAAAAAATAAAAAAAACGATTTTTTGAAAATTTCACACTGAGATGATCCCTTAAGTCAAAACCGGACAAGTATGGACTAAAGCTGTTAACACTCAATGACGCTTCGACCGCCTACCTGATTCACGCTATCCCGTACCTGGAAAAGACGCCACCATTGATAATCCCCAGAGATTACCTAGCGGAGAATACTTTTTTCAAGCTGTAACGGCTCCAATACACGGCACCAATCGCACGGTGACGTGCGACAATTGGTTCACCATCGTCCCTCTGCTGACCAGAATGTTGGATCAACCTCTCAACATGTGTATGACTGGAACTATCAGAAAAAATAAACGGGAGAGTCCCTTGGAGATGAAGTTACCGTCGAAGAATCCTCCTCAAACAAAGTTCTGTCACACCAAAGACATAACTTTACTTTCCCATGCACCGAAAAAGAACAAAATCGTCTTGGTGGCTTCGACTTATCTCCATACCCAAGAGATAACGGACGGAAAGCCGAATATCATTCTCCATTATAATGATACGAAAGGAGGGACGGATACTTTCGATCAATTGTGCTACGCCTACTCAGTCGCTCGGAGAACGAACAGGTGGCCGATGCGGATTTTCTTCGGGATGCTCGATCAAGCAGTCGTCAATTCCCGAATTATGTGGAAACTCAAAGTCGGCGACGCAGGGGAATCTACTTCTGCGATTATCATTCTAAAGAAACTGATTGCTCGTCTTACCTTCCCGATGCTACACCAGAGATTGGCAGAGCCAAGTCTTCGGAAAGAGCTACAGATGGTCATCAAGAGCATCCTAAAAATTGACAACAACCAAGAAATGGGCGACCTGGAAAAAGTTACCTTCGACCAAGCGCGGAGGTGCATACTATGCGACCGAAAGAAGGACAAAAAACGCGTGTTGAATGTCCGGCCTGTAGAAGACCGGTTTGCGAGGAACATCGGTTCCCTTTGTGCATGACGTGTGCTGGTAAATAAAATAGGGTTCAAAAAATTTTTCATTTGTTCAAATATCATAGAAAATTTTTTTTTTTCCACTTTTCTGTACGTAAATATGTATTTAGAAGCTAATAAAACACAAAAAAGCATATTTTATGATTTGTTATTTTTTTCATTTTTCCCTCCAGTAATATTGCAAAACAAATATACTTTTTGAATGATCGGTGGATACTGTTATTTTTTTATGGTAGTGGTATATGTTGTGCGTACAATCCTAATGTTAGCCCTTAATATTGAAAAATGGCGGAGTAATGAATTTTTGTCTAAAAAAGGCATTCTTGCTGAATTTTCACATATATGACCAGTTTTTAGAACGCCATCTATAAATTGACGGATAAAAATCATTTGAAATGTTAAAAAACTCTTCAACAAACATGAAATAATCGGTTAGAAGTCTTAAAACACCCATATGTCTTGTACAACTAAGTTCTTCAGCGTGGGGTAATGACTTACCCCATGTGGCCGCTATGTGGCCTGGCTGAGGTGTGGCCGCTAAGGGTCAATAATTCGGACATTTAAATATAATATACTCATTTACAATTGTGTTAACTGTTTTAATATGCATTTAATGTTGTGTGATTTGACTGTTTAATATCTAATAATTCAGACATTTTTGGTGAATTCAGTGCTTATTTATTTATTTATGTTAAACCGCCCCTCACCAGCCGTGGTCCAATCCCGAACCGGCACATTCCGGCTCAAAATGGAGAGAAGAATCTTTAATTGCGTCCCTACTTCAAGTACAGGACGTAACATTGAAGTTCTTTATCATTGCTTCCTCGATATTTTCCGTCTATCCAACAACGATTCTTGTTTGAGAAACCTAAAATTGATCACCATACTTGCTCATGAAAGTACTTTTGTGTATGGTGGAAAGTATGAGGAAATAATGTATCTACTATGTATAAACATCTATATATCTATGTATTTTTGGCTAAAGCATATTTAGTCAAGTTAGATGGCTACTGAATGTAGAGTACATCACTGAGATGAAAGAAAAGTGATAGGACGATTAAAATCAATGGTAATGCGACGGAATGGTCCGTATCGGTTTGACCCACAATTGACCACAATCGTTTCATTATCACAGGCTATTCACCCATCTTCATAGCGGTAAACGCATGAAAGGCTAGTATAATTATTAGAGGCCTTACTAAAGAAAGGGAAAGACATAGAGGTCTTCCCGACCCTCAAAATGTCCATGAATACTGCATTATCCACCTTATAAATGAGTAAACTTTATTCATTCAAATAATTCAGTGCTCATTGAATATGGCTATCATTTATTGTATGTCCGCGATAATTGATGTACTTTTCATTTCAGACGTGTTTGGAGTCAACTGTAAAATAATCCAATAACAATGAAGAACTCGACGCTTCTGAAATGGGCCCAGAATTCAACTAACAATAAAAACCAGCAATCAACCAAAAATGGAGGTTCGTGCCTCAAATAAATAATATTGCAAAATTATTAACATTGATTAGTTTTGTTCGTACAGCTGTAAGGGCGTGGTACTCGTAACTCAATGGTCTTATTTATCCTGATAATTACAGGAACAAATCGAAACTGGATACACCCACCAGATGCGCTACAGAAGGGTCACATTGCCTACCTAGTCAAGGTATGCTTGGTCATGCTTTTATTTCTTCATTTGCAATCAATTTGTCATTTTC